>CM048744.1:595565909-596765909 GCA_026315105.1 Locusta migratoria
GGGCACACAGGTTGCATTGTGACTAAAAAGACACACTTCATGGCTGTGGTTGGGGGGGGGGGGGGAGGGGTTTGGACAACTATTTGTAACCCTGGAAAAAAAGTCAAAAGTACCAGTTATGGAAATGTAACTAGCATAACTTTTATTCAATAAAAACCATTGAAAATGTAAACATATATTCTTAACAATATTCTCTTGGAGAACTTTTAAAAAGTTTTGATATCATTATCCATTTCTGTGATTATTCTATTTATCAAATGTTTGTAATTCTATGGGACCAAACTATATTGGTCATCAGTCCCTAGTCTTACAAACTACTTAAACTAAGTTAAACTAGCCTCAGGACAACATGTACATCCATGCCCAAGGGAGGATTCAAACCTCTAATGCAAAAGGCCACACTATCCATAACATGGTGCTCCAGACCATTCAGCTAATCCCATGCAGCATTCTACTTACCAACATAAAGTATT
Source organism: Locusta migratoria (assembly GCA_026315105.1). Taxonomy (NCBI): domain Eukaryota; kingdom Metazoa; phylum Arthropoda; class Insecta; order Orthoptera; family Acrididae; genus Locusta; species Locusta migratoria. The sequence goes on from CM048744.1 coordinate 595,566,383, forward strand.
ATGGGAATCTAGTGGGGTTTGAGCCCCAGAGAAATCTCATTTATTTGATCACAGTAAACACCTTATTATTCACACTACAAAGTAGGCAACAAGACTGAATTAAAATGTCCAGCGAGCATAGAGAAGCTGCTGCCCCAAAGATATTAGCCAGCATGAGGTCATGCCTAGAGTTTTTTGCTGTTGTAATAGTTGATGGTGGTCACATCGTCGCCACACAGACTCCCCCCCCCCCTCCCCCTCGATTTCGGAGTACGCCCTAAGGAGGCGAAGGGGGGGGTATGATGAAGGCATTGGGTGGTGTATGCCTTGGCAGCATGTGCATGATGGAAATCACGGTGGTGTATTGTTATAGAGATAATGGCAGACAGCGATGTGTCGGGAGGTGCACCTACATCAAAGTCAGCCAGTCTTTGTGGACCTTGGATGGCCTGGGCTGGGTGTGACGACTCTGGGCAGAGGCTAAAGGGACATTAACAAGCACTTCAGTGGAAGGAAGCAAGAAAGCTCGATCATCGGCTGGGTGGACCTCCATAGGCAGAGAGATATGTTACAATAGGTGCCATTTGATGCAGGAGGGGGGCAACGGGTCGATGAAGGAGGAGCACAAAAAGAAGACATAGTGGTCTCACAAAATAATCAAATGATTGGTACCAATAGAAGGGGGGACGGGAACCAGGAATTCGAGAGCCATGGAAGAGGGGAGTGTCAGAAATCCCTGAATGGTGTGGCTGGAGATAGAGGGGACAGTGTTGAGGAAGGGATGGGGAGGGGGAGGCCGAGCAGGTAGCTGGTGACGATATGGGGGAGGAGAGGGGCGGTGAGGGGGAGATTGGGGAATGTATGGGACAGCTGTAGATGCATGGTCCAGGCTGAGTTCCTTCCATAGTTGATAACGGGGCTCAACATAGCCAGTTTGAGGTAATTAATAGACTCTTACTGGTGTTTCATTGACGGAGATAATGAAAGTATTACTACTTCATTTGAGGACGTGGTAAGGTTCAGAATAAAAAGGTTGGAGAGGTGGTGGACGGAATCATCATGTAGGAACACGTAGGAACATACCTCCAGTGACTGAGGAGAGAGAGGGGGGAGTCTAGATCAGTGATGTTGGATGCAATCGACAAGGGATGGGAGGTAAGAGGTGAAGGAGGAGGTGAGGGCACAAAGAGCTCTCCAGGGAACATTAGCTTCTGTCCATAAACAAATTCTGCCACTGTGCCTTTTAAATCTTCTTTGTAAGAGGAGCAGAGTCCGAGGTGAACTAAGAGCAAGGCCTTGAGCCAAAGAGAGTTGTGGCATAATAAAGCACCTTTCAGGGTGCAGTGCAACGGGCTTGTGGGTCATAGACTGTAGTGTGGATGTGGCGAGTACCAAAGAGGTTGCAAGGAGTTTAAAAGAGGGCAAACTCTAATTGTCTATCCTGGTTGGTGGTGATGACAGCAAAGCAGGCAAAGTGAGCAATCCAGGAGTGCATGAAAGCATGAGCAACAGATTAAGCAGTAATGTGAAGAAACGGTGTGGCCTCTGCCCAGTGGGGGTGTGATAGATGGCAGTGAGAAGATAGTGATAGCCATCAACTGGGGGAAGGGTGCCGATGATGTCAATGTGAACATGTTAGAAACGTCCGGCCAGGACTGGAAAAGAGCTTGGGGGAGGGGGATTGTGTGTGTCTGGCAGGGAACACAGGTGTGAGGCCAACCCTGGCAATCCCTCTTCATGTCCCACCAGGCGAAATTATCAGTGACTAGTCTGGTGGAAGCCTTAACACCAAAGTGAGCTGGGCTATGAAGTTTGTTAAAGATTTCCCGTCAATGGCAGTGTGGATTAAAGGGGCGTGGCATGTCCCTCGATTCGTTGGACCAGACCTCACTGGAGACACCAGGGAAGGTGTTGCGGGTGGGTCGAAGAGAAGAGTTACAGTCATGAATAAGTTGCATAGTGTCTTCATCCATGGCCTGAAGAGTGGCGAGATCACGAGATCAGAGAGGTCTAAGAGGGATGAGATCAAATCAATGCATGACAAAAAATAAGCAATAACATTGTCAGCACCGGTGGTGAATTGAGCGATATAATCCAAATAGCGGAACCAGTGAGGAGGGGGGTCCACAGGGGGAGTGATGATGGCAGCGGCAAGTGGTTTGTGGTCAGTGAGGACGTAAAAAAAGCTACCATCAGCGGCTGAGCGGAAGTGTTTGATAGCTTTGTAAACAGTCAGGAGGTCAAGATCGAATGCAGAATACTTCTTTTGGGAGTTTTGATCTTTTTTGAGAAGAAATGAAAAGGGGAAGTGACGCCGTCGACCATTTGACTGAGAACTGCATCAATAGCGTTGCCACTTGCATCTGTGCTGATGAACAGTTCAGCCTCAGGATGAGGATGAGCAATGGTGACAGCTCGAGCAAGATCTTTGAGAGCAGAGATTGCAGAAGTCATCGCCTCAGTCCAAAAAACGGGACTAGTGCCAGAGGTGTGTTTGCCGGCTAGAGCGTCAGTGGGGGGGATCCCATCGGCAGAAACCATGAAGCCAAGGAACAATTCAGAGCGCAGGTACAACTCCTTCTTACTATCATTGAGTTCGATACCAGCTGAGGTCAGAGTGTCAAGGGGGATTTGAACATATTTCTTGTTCTCCTTGACAAAATCGGTGAACACTAATAGTCGTCGAGGCAGACAAAGCAGAATTTTAAAGGAAACAGTTTCATTAATGAAACGCTGCCAGGTTTGAGTCGCATAGTGGAACACGCCGATTGGAGTGTCAGTGTCCTCAGGAGCCATACGAATTTGATGATAACCATGCTTGCAGACCACAACGGGAAACACTTTTGCGCCAGCCAGCGTGCGAGTGAAGTTTGCAATGTTTGGTATGGGGTAATTGTCCATGAGAGTACGTGCATTGAGGATGCGATAATCTCCACACATGCGCCACGTGCCATCTTGTTTGATTACCAGAAGTTCAGAGATTTATTGCTTTACAGCCGCCATTTTCTCCGGGCAAAGGCGTCACAGGTTGCTAGAGATGGGAGGGCTATCTACGAGAAGGAGCAAGGTGACTCTGGGGGTGTGGTGTGATGCGAATCATGTGGAGGCTTGGAGGAGGGCGGCGGCTTGGAAATGCTCGTGACAGCCGATGGAAGCCAAGGCACCGAAGCAGTAGCTGTGCTGGTCGCCAGTGAGCACAAGGGTAGCACAGTGGCAGTCGAGCGCTGAGGTAGTGTGTATCGGATTTGGACATGCAAGAGGGAGGCACAGTTGCACGCACAGAAATGGCGGCGCATTATTTTTTTCTAAGTAGTTCCAGGAATGGACACATGAGGGCGGTGGCGTGCAAGTCGGCAGAGGGAAAGTTCCAGATGTGTCCTCGACCAACAGAGTGGGAGAGTGCAAAACAAAAGAGGAACAGCACATGCATGATGAAAGAGTAACATGTGAGGCGGATGCTAGAATGGGACACAGCGCTGGTGGTGAATCCGAGCAAGGCGTTGGCATGGCAACCAAGTTTTGTTTACAAACGTTCATGTACGAGCGGTGTGGAGACGCAGAACTGTCACAAACACTAGTAAGCAAATTCAAATGTTTGTACAGTCTATGGGACTTAACTATGGGCTCATCAGTCCCTAAACTTACAAACTACTTATGAACTACTTACGAACTAGGACGGCACAAATATCCATGCCCGAGGGGGAATTCGAACCCCCGACCATAGTGCACTGGTAAGCATGCAGGTGTGTGATGTCACTAGTAACACTCACAGAGGTCACACCAGTACTAACCTTGGAGTGGAAGTCTTTTTTTGGTGATTGCTGAGTTGAAAAATGGTAGTTTGTGGATGCCAGCTGCGTCTCAGTATCTGCGAGGCAGTGAGTGATGTCTTCAACCTCATGCCACAGGCAGAGAACCTGATTGTGTTCGTTCGACCACTTTGACAAGGGTCTCGAATTTCTTTATAGTATGAAAGCACTTGCGGACAATGTCTTCTTTCTCACGCCACAGGCGAAGCACATGATCATGTTCACTGGATCACTTTGACAAGAGTGTGTCGAACTCTTTATTAGTTTTAAAGCACTCACGGACAGTCTTTGCATAACTGGATGAAGGGCCAGAACTGATGGATCACAATAAAAATGTGTGTTCAGAGGGTGATGGAACACTGAGCACCACACAACATCGGGAGAGAGTTTGTGGTGCGATAAAAAAAACCATGCCTGTGATAGGTTCCGGGACTTTAGCCAATTAAAAGTTCCAAGTAAATTTGCACCTAGGCAACAAGTTAACAATGAAAGACATAGAACCACAACATGGAAGTTGCATAGCTTTAACAGTTCGAAGTATGGGCTGTGTGGGCAGAGGGGTCCAGTAGCCATGAAAGTGGGTAGCAGAGAAACATTGGCACCGGCATCAATGAGGAAATGAGCATCAGTAACATAGACATGCAAATACCCGATGGAGAGGCGTTGAAGGCAGAATGAAGCACATGTTGGCGCCTGTTCTTGTCAGGGCAGGAGGCAGCGCCCAAACACTCCTGCGTTCTGCATTTGGGTGAAGGCATGACAGACGACACTTCTTTGCTGTGTCACCAAAATGGCTTTGATAATAGCAGTATGGGTAGTGTGGAGCCTGTTTCTGCAGAAAGTGGATCAGAGGGGGTGGGCCGTCATCTGTGTCGACTGAGCTGTCAGCAGACAGGGCGATATGGCGATGGAGATGTCACTCAATCTGCAAGTGAATGATTGCCTGTACCTGGCTGCTTGCAGGAGATTTCTTGGTGTGTGAGCAGCCATGCCCAGCACCAGAGAGGCACTGCAGGGGCCGAGCCTCAGACATGAAATGGGGTTGACGTGCCTCACAAAGATAGGCATTGTACACTCTGTCAGCTATGTGAATGTGTTCTCTCGGGGACTGAAGGATGTTCTAGGTGAGGGCCGTCTGTACAGCGAGCGGGAGTTTGCTTGAGCTGACTGCCATGAGCGTGGAGTCAGGCATGTTGTGCTCATTGACCAGCAAGTGGAGGCAGCGCCACAGCTGTGAAGGCTTCTTCTCTCCCAGATGCTCTTCGTGAATGATGCGTCTGATTGTGTCCTGAAGAGTCTGGGTGACCCTCTCAAGGACGGTCTTCTTGACAATGGAATAACAATTGATAGAAGGGGAAGAGGTCAGCAGGTCGCAGATTAGGTCGACATGTTCATTGAGATGTGTAATCAGACACAGGTAGTGATCCGCATCGTCGATTAAGTAATGATCGAAGATCTGCTTGGTGAAGACGAACTAAGTTGTGGGGGCCTTGAAGGAGAAATGTAGCAGTTTGAGAAGGCGTCCAGGAGGGAGGCAGAGACGTGGTGTATGTGGAACATCAGGCTAGAGTTCATACACACATTCTGAGGCATTGTCGCAAAGGAATCTGGTGTGTCAGGCGTCCCCAGAGGGACCTCAAAAGCGAGTGGTCGAGCTGTAGAAGGTAGAGGCACGCCCATCGCGGCTGAGGCACCGGTGTTTGCCTTGAAAGTGGGCAGATGCACGAATGAACGTGGCCGTGATTGTTCCTGAGTATCAGCCATGTGGTAGGTCAGGAGTGACTGTTGCACTCATGGTGCAGCAGACACATTACAAGATGTGGCCTGCACATGAGAGACACTGGTACTCTGTGAAAGATTCAAGTTCATGTCTCAGCCAATGTGACAGCCAGGCGGTGTGAGAACATTGCTTGAACACAATCGGTGGTGAAGGCTGCACTAAACCTACCAACACAGCACTGCTGTTGTCCAGGTCAGTAGCGCGGACCAAAATAAAAAAAAAAAAAAGCGCCGGACGTGCGAGAAAACTGTCGAGAATTAACCGAGTAATTAATGAACGAACCAGGGGAATGTTGTAGTAGACAAGAATTAGTCCTGTACCACCAGAAAAGTTCGACTGAGTTGAGGAAGCCACACGTCTATTGAAAGAGCATGTGGTCGGCAGAAGGATACACTATCATGCTCAGTGGAGCAATTGCTGGTCTTTGATTTAAATTTTGAAAGTTCCAAAAGTCCATATTCTGCACATTCTGAAAGTTTTGAGCACACGAAATGTGATGAGATAAAACATTAGCACTGTTCGCAGAAGAAGACTCGAAAAAAAAGAAAGAAAGAAAGAACGGCGAACCAAAGTCAGAGTCATTGATGTTCCTGGCAGGACACTCAGCACACAGCATAGTGAACATGTCCTGTGATAGTCCGTTGTGTGAATGAAAAGGTGAATAACTGGGAGAAGTAGGCATGGCTGGAGCTTGTGGTGACAAAACTGGTACAGCGTGAAATACCAGCCGAAGACAAACTGGTGCAGTCATTGTAGTGAGACATCAAAACGATAACCACAGTATTTTGTGGACGAAATCTGCATGAAAACTCACAACTGCACAATCGAAGCGACAAGATGGTGAATTTTGCACTCAGGGTCACCAATATGAGAATCGGGTGGGATTCGAGCCCCAGAGAAACCTCATATATATGATCACGGTAAACTCTTTATTGTTCATATTACAAAGTACAGAAAGAGACTGAGTTAAGATGGCCTGTGGGCACAGAGAAGCTTTTGCTGTTGTAATAGTCGATAGTGGGTACATAACTACAGTATGTAATGTACATTATATCCATATGAAGTGTTTATGCAGCTTTAGCTTGTGCACTGAACCTATGGGGAGATTTTTGGGATCAGCTAGTCGTGTAAAAACCATACAGAAATTATTTTGCTGTACATAATGCTTTGCATTCATAAATCAAACCCTCCATTTTATTTGATATACCGTACTGTAATTGTAACCTGAAAAGTTGGAAGAGTCAGGGAGAGAATACTAGCTAGTGGGAGAGAAAGAGGAGGTAGTGAAGATGGGACAGATGGTCAGTAACAGACACTGAGATAGATAAAGTGTGAGCAGACTAGAGGAAACAGTGGAAATAAGAAAGGAAGAGAGATATGAGTGCAGATGACACATACGCTTAAGGTGTCTGGTTCCCCACCCCCTTGTTTCAACTGAGTGGCAAACTTTAATATTCAAACATTTACCCAAATTTCCCCAACCTCGAAGCACCGTATCAAAAAATTTCCAGTCTACAGGTCAAAACCCCAAGCAAACTATCCACAAGCACATGTGTGGGGAGTAGACAATGCTGACTGGAAACAAACTTATATGCAGTCTTTGCCAGTAGTTCTCAATGGCATAGCTTTCCCAGATGGATTAACACAATGATGGCTACAAATTTGTTTTCTTTTAAGAAGATTCTTCTTTCATGACTTTGCATCTCATTGTTAGTCTGGAACTACTTCTAAGTTTATTGATAATCATAAGTGTACTAGTTCATGGATATACTATGTTACAAATATCATTGCCCGCATAAAATGCCTACCATTTTGTTCTGATCTGTCGGTGATTCACCTAGTTTGAGAAGGATACATTGGCATTAACGGCATTTTGGAGTGATCAAATTGAAACAGTCAGCAGTAATAGTCAAACAACATTTATTTACATCTCATAGTTATGAGACATGTTGCTTGGGTGGTCTCTGAAAACAGGGGCATTCATAAATATTTCTCAAGGGACCTCACAACTGCCATTTTTTAACTTACGTCACTTTTCTTGCTGAGATGATATATGTACAGCCACTCAATTTTATTTTTAAAATTTGTTTAATTTCTTTCACATCAAACTAAATGATTTGTAAATTGACGAATGTCTGTCAGTACGCTACAATACAGAATGCTCCATCATTCCTCGTTCCATGGTGTGATTAAAATTTTATTAAAACAGTGGATTCATATGTAAACTGCAATGGGTAGCAGCCAATCTTTCCACAGCCTTGTCAATGATAATTTGCGAGGTTTTCGTTCATCAAACGTTTGAATCACATCTCTTACGTCCAGTTGCCTTGCCAAATCAGATTTATTTAAAATGTAACGACTTCAATATGAAGACAAAGTCAAGATTGCATGTATAAATTACTCATTTACTCATTACTAGTTTTGGCAAGCTATGTTGTCATTACCAAATGTTACTTTGTCAAACTAATAATATACAAAATGAAACATATGAATTAAAATCTGATACAGCACTGTACACATCACATCACATTATCACGGCTGTCACAATATCTTTGACATCTGACGCTTTCACATTTAAAGTTAGGATTGATATAGCTCTGTTGTTTGGTGTACCATTGTCATAATAGCTTGGTCATCTGATGCTTGCATACTTGAAGTTGAAATCAGACAAGTTTTTGCGTCCTTGATGAAATATTTGTACTCCTGAATTCGGTGTCTTGTTCCAAACTACCAATTGACTATTACAAGCATTACTAATTGATCGACATTTGTAGCTGCTAAATTTCGTCGGCAAAAGAAATCACATCACCTATATATCTGGAACTATGTACCTCTAGCTCATTTTTCGTGACCACTTCAATTACCTGTGTTGGTTGTGTGTGTTATAGTTAAAGAATAAATATACATGTGGAACACAGTATAGTAATATACTGTGTTCTCCACAGGACACTATGTTGATTAAATGCTTCACCATTGGTAGCCAGGAAAGGACTGTCATACTGTGTTTTCCACAGGTCACTATGTTGATTAAATGCTTCACCATTGGTAGCAAGAACAATACTGGCACAGCATACATTCTCACAAGTTGTTATTGATAGTAATTCATTGTGTTAACAGAGGAGGGCGCTGCCAACATAAAGAATGAAACTTGTCTAAGTATGCAAGCATCAGATGACCAAGGTATTATGACAATGGTGCACCAATCAACAGTGCTATATCAATTCTAACTTTAAATGTGAAAGTATCAGATGTTAAAGATATTATGTCCATTGTGTACTACACAAAATGAGATATGTACAGTGCTGTATCAGTTTTTAATTCATATGTTTCATTTTGTATTTTATTAGTTTGTCAAAGTAACAGTTGATCATTTGATAATGGCAACATAGCTTGCTGAAACTGGTACTCAGTAAATGAGTAATTTATACATGCAATCTTAGTTCTGTCTTCATGTTGAAGTAATTTCATTTGAAATAATATTTTAGAATCGCTCTCCATACCAACAATGTCAGCTAGTAACAAATCAGATTTAATTGCCCAAGTCAACAAATCTTCGAGACATTCACGATGCATAGCTCATTTCAGACAATTTTTACACCAGTCAAAGTGCTGAATGACTTTTCTCTTAGCTGTTGCTCTACGCATTGCTGTAATTCAGATGTCACCAAACTACAGCCTGTGGGACCCCTGCGGTAGACGCTGAGGTGCTAGTTAGTTAGTTAGTTTGGTTTTATTTGCCCTGTAGATCAAACATTTGTACAGTAGAGCACACAGTGATATAGGACAAGGCACTAGGAATAAAACACTTTTGTACTTTGTACAATAATGCAAGGACATGGAGTTACAGACTTTCTTACACATGGCAGAAAAATATACACAAAAATAATTACAAACAGAAGAATAATGGTACTTGTTTAAATTAATGAGAATATCTGTAAGTTGAAAATATAGTTCTTAAAATTATCATGGATAATTTTGTATGCAAATTCTCTTAGCTATAATATAATACATTAGTACAAGCACATGGGGAGTTACAGACTTACACGGCAGAAAATATATCATGAATAATTTAGTAAGCCTTTTTTTTTTTTATTTATTTTTTTTTTTTTTTTTTATATAACATATTACATTAGTTACAAGAACATGGAGTTACAGACTTGCATGGCAGAAAATAAGCAAATTTTTTAGCTATAACATATTACATTAGTACAAGGGTATGGAGTTAGAGACTTCACATGACAGAAAAATATAAGCAAAATAATTATAAACAGAAGTGCAGTACTTGATTAAATTAATCAAGATATTTATAAGAAGAAAACAGCAGTTCTTTAAATTATCATGGATAATATTATAGCTGAAACATATTACATTAGAAGTGTAATCAACAGGATTTGCAAAGTTACCATAATAGATTAATGTTTCAATTTAACACAGGAAATTTTGTTGCAGAGTACATACAGATAAGACATTACATGTAAATCTTATATCTAGGCCTATAACATATCAGTTTACAGATATAACTTAGAATTTTGTCCCCAGAAATTCCTGAATAGAATAGAAGCAGTGATTTAGTAATAGTTCCTTTAATTTAATTCTCATTATTTTTGGATTTTTGATTGTTTTTAAGTCTGGAGGGAGGTGGTTATGAATTTTGATGCCCATATACTTAGCCCCATTAGCATATAGTTTAGTGTTGTGAGGTATAATCTGCAGGTGGGTTTTATTTCTTGTGTCGTGTGTGGCGGTCAGCATTTTTGTCGAGGGACTCCAGGTATCGGACTGTACAACAAGCCACTTCCAGTATATAGATACATGGGAGTGGGAGTATCTTTAGTTTTTTGAACAGTGGTTTGCAGTGTTCAAATCTTTTTTTCAAAGCTTTTATTCTAACCACTTGTTTTTGAATTTTGAAAATTACAAGGGATTCAGAACTACTTCCCCAGAAGATCAAGCCATAGCTCAAAACGGACTCAAACAGGGCATGGTATATCAGCTTCAAAGTATCTATACTGACTGTATCTCTGATTGATCGTAGTAAATAGCATGTTTTGTTGAGTTTCTGTGACAAAGCCTCAATGTGTGGTTTCCAATTTAAAGTATTACTTATGGTAAGTCCAAGAAATTTGGTGTCCTGTCTGTTAGCAATGGAGTCTTTGCCAATGACTACTGCTGCATTACACGGAGTAAGATTTTGTCTTGTGTGAAAATTCTTACAGTTTTCTGTGTATTTATGAGTAATCTATTTGCTTCAAACCAAGAGTGTAACTGAGCGGTGGTTTCATTGATTGCATCTTGTAATATGTCGACATTACCGGTAATCAAGATATTTGTATCATCGGCATACAGAAAGGAGCTGGCAGCAAGTATGTGTTCTGGGAGGTCATTGATGAACAAAAGGAAGAGGATAGGGCCAAGAATAGACCCCTGAGGCACGCCATTCTTTGTATGTAGTATATCTGACCTGCAAGTTCTGGATGTCTTTGGATCTTTTATTTCTACGTACTGCATCCTTTTGCTGAGATAGCTACCAAACCAACTGTGGGCTACACCCCTGATTCCATACTTTTGGAGTTTCATAAGGAGCAGCTTGTGGTCAACCATATCAAAAGCCTTGGATTGATCTAGGAATATGCCAATAGCAGGTTATTTATGGTCAACAAGTTCTGAACACTTTTCCAGAAATGCATACAAAGCATTTGTTGTGGACATATTTTTCCTGAACCCATATTGGGAACAAGAGATTATATTGCTGGACTCTAAAAATGCTTCTAGTCTTGTGAACATACAATATTCAAATATTTTTGAAAAAGCAGATAGTATAGCAATTGGTCTATAATTTGATACATCAGATTTTTCTCCTTTCTTGTATAGAGGTATAATTTTAGCAAGTTTTAGCTGGCACGGAAATGTTCCCTCCAGAAAGGAGGTATTTATGATGTTTGATAGGGGCTTACTGATGTAGTTTGCACACTTGTGAAGTAGAAAACAAGGTATCAGGTCATGTCCTGCAGAATGGGTCTTTTTAATTTTTTTCTTAATAGTATCTTCAACTTCACATTGTGTTGTAGGAGTTAGGAAGAATGACTTCAGAGGAGTAAAGCTATTTAGAGGGGAGTATACAGTATTAGCAGAGGTGGCCAGGAGGTTTGAGGAAATTTCTGAAAAATGACTGTTAAATTTGTTTACAATTTTCTGTACGTTTTCAGTCTTATGCCCTTCTATATTGATTGTAACCTTAGGCTCTACCCTCATCTTTCTACCAGACTGTTCATTTACAATGCCCCAAACGGTCTTGCATTTATTAGAGGAACCTCTAATTATTTTATCATTATGGAACTTTTTAGCACATTTGATAACTCTCCTATATATGGTTTTGTAGCAACAGTAGTATGCCTTGAACTCCTCAGAGTTACCACAATCTAATTTGCTTATTTTGTGTAGCAGTTTCATCTGTTCTGATGAAGTTTTAATACCTTTAGAGATTCAAGCATTATTTTTATTTTTGGTGATAGTTTTTGTTTTTTCTGGAAAATGGCAGTTAAAATAATATTGAAATCTCAGTAGAAAATTGTCAAACTTTTCATTAGTAGTTGATGAAGTAAATACACTTTGCCATTCTTCCTTTTTTAGTCTCAATAGAAAGTTATTTATGTTATTGTCGTTATAACTTCTGGACTTGATAGTAATTTTTTCTGATGGGAGTGCATTAGATGGGGATTTAACATGAATTGTAAGTGCACAGTGATCTGAGAAACCAACCCCTATAGTCCTTACATTGCAGTCAGTGTTAGTTGCTACTTGGTCTAGACAGCTGTTTAGTCTTGCTGGAGAATTGACTTTTACAATTAAATTAAAGGACATCATTAAGTTTAGTAATTGAGACCTACTAGCAGAATCTTCAAGGAAATCAATATTAAAGTCACCACATATTATGACCATTTTTGAGTTCTTGTAGCATACTTTTTCTAACAATAATGCAAAGTTTTTAAGGAAGACAGAAAAGTTACCATTAGGTGATCTATATACACAAATTATGTTCATATTTAAGTCTGGAAGAACTACCCCAGCTAATTCAATGTTTTTATCTATAGAGTACACTTCACAGGGATGGAGAGGATCACAATTTATGTTGGTTCGTACATATATACCAGCACCACCACTTTTGAAATTTTTCCTTGAGTACTGGTGAGCCAATCTAAAGTTTTGAAAACAGATATAAGGTATCTCAAACTCTTTTAGTGAGTGTTCACTAATACACAAGACATGCATGTTAGACAGAACATTAGAATCAGACAAGAGAATTTCAAGTTCACTCACTTTGTTTTGTAGTCCTTGAACGTTGTGACAATAAATGTTGAGGTTGTCACATTCTTCAGTTTTGGTGCTATTGGTGACTGCTATGACGTCTTGTGGGAGAGGAGTTTTGGCCACAAAAAATTGTCATCGTTATCTGAAACTACTTTTTTTTGCCTAGTGGATCTTCTCAGGGCTACTGTTTGTGGAGCTGCAATTTGAGGCACTGCAACTTCACTGTCGTCTCTTGATGCTGTTCCTGTGGTTTGAGGTAGTGTTTGTGGAGTTGCAACTTGAGGCATTGCAACGTGAGGCACTGCAACTGCACTGTTGTCTCTTGATGCTGTAGTTTCTTTTAGATTCCTGAGCTCTGGTTTTTCCTTTCCAGTTTCTTGAATTGAAGGTACTGGGAGTTTTGATAACACTACTTGTTTTTCTGTTAGGCTTCTCTCAGCAGTGCAAGAGTCTTGAGATTGAATTGAAAGTACGTTTTCTATTGGAGTTGTAGTTACATAACTTGAGTTGGTTATTTGAGAGCTCTGTGTAGCCTTGATATCAGGTGTTGGAAGGGGGGTAAATACAGGAATTTGGTCTTTGTTTCCAGCATTAATTGCTTGGCAGATTATTTCACTGATATATGATTTACCCTTTCCATTGAGGTGTTGTCCATGACTAGTAAATAGTTCCCTAGGCATATTTTCAGTGGGCACAAAGTTTACATTGGGAAATGCAGTACAGATTTTTTTGTAAAGCCTGTTTGTTTTGGCTATTTCTCTATTTACAATTGACTCATCCATTAGGTCATACCTGTGTGGAATTCCCAAGACAATAATTTTAGAATTTTCTGAAGCTTTTAGGTATTTTATTAGCCCAAGAGTGGCCTCTTTTGCTTCATTTTTAAAAACGTCATTTGCTCCAGCTACTAACACAGTGTATTCATCATTTCCTACTGGTAGGTGTGGTTGGTTATTTCTGTGACTTTTCGTGATTTCACGCAAACTTGCGGATGGTTTTACAAAACTCGTTGCATTTGCTAGTTTCTCAGACCTTAACGTTTGCGCTAGTCCTCTTCCATGGCTATCAGAATAAACTGAGATGTTGCGATTTTTCAGCAGAGATTTTCCGTTTTGTATCACGTAACTGTTTGCACTGTTTAGGCCTTCAGTTTTGCTTATCTGAACGGAATTTGAAAGCTGGAATGCTGCTAAAGTCTTCCGCTCACAGTTATTTGAATTTTTGTCTATGTTTATAGCAGTAGGCCTACACAAAGCTTCGAAACAATTCCTCACAGGTATGTTGTAAGTGGTACCGGTGATTGGTTCTTGTACTTGTTCTTCTGATGTTAATAGCAGCAGGCATACACAAAGCTTCGAAACTATTTCTCACTGGTATGTTGTAAATGGTACCGTCGATCGGTTCTTGTTGCGCTTGTTCTTCTGACGATTTCGCGGCACTTTTTAAACTGTCTTCTAGAAATGTTACGTATTTTTTTGCTTCCTTTAGATACAAACGCAACGTGTCCTTCACTGAAACACATACACCTTTCTTGTACATTTCAATCGCCGATTTTTGACCGTTACAATTTAAGCCACATACACAGTCAGTGTTTAGGACAGTATCTTGGGAGACACACTCGGGATGATACCAGATTTGATATATAGAACACGTTCTTATGCCTTTTACTACAATTTTACCACACAATTGACAATTTATCGACGCATAATAGTCTATATTTCCGGAGTGATTTGTCCCTACCACAACACGCGGCGCCATGCTCTAATGAAAGATGCAGATGAGACTCTGACTGATCGGTGCCAGCCTGTCCTGTCCCACCTGACTGCTGCCATACACTGCTACAGCAGGGGACCGCGTATCGTGCGGTGCCTCAACAAACTGCAGAGAGTGCCTTACAAACATCAGGGTGCCCTTTCTCAGCATCTACTGCACACAGTATGATACAAAATTTATTTCCAATAGCAGCTGATATTTTACATTGTAATATTTTCTACCCGAGCACCTTAGAGAGCCAAACCTTTGATTGGCATGGGGCCTGCATGAAGTTTGGGCCCATAGGATTTTGTCCCCCCTCTCGTCAGAGCTGGGCATGAATGGCTGGGACACCCTGAAAGGGCAGGTTCAGCTGCCTAATTGGAAAGGTTTTTCTTATTCTTCGAAAAGTATGAGAAATGTGTACTGAAGTGTCAATGTGAATTGTAGGTGACTATAAGGTGTGTGTGTGTGTGTGTGTGTGTGTGTGTGTGTGTGTGTGTGTTTAGTGTAGTGTCTTGTTTGTGTTGGAGATGATGGTAGAAGGGAGAGGGTGATACCTGGTGCCGGCACATAGCCTGCTTCTCGAAAAGCACCAGGGGGCCGGCGAACTTAACGTACCATCCGACAGACGGGTCATCATCAACAGTGTCTCAGCCCTACACCATGAGACACTGAAGAGAAGTTTGGAATTTAATCCAGGACATTGGCGGAAAGACTGTTGATCAAGCACTTTGCAGCCCTACCCCTCCCGTCCCCTCTGCCATAAGGCAAAGGGAAAATTGTCAACAGCACATGAAGTACCCAGATGGTAACCCATCCAAGTACTGGTTACAGTGAAGTTTGGTGATTCGGCGGGAACCAGCGTATCCACATCGGCAGGACCGTTGACTTAAGATGATCCAATTAACTATTGAAGCCCATTTCTAGAAAACAGTTAAATACCCTATTACAAAGTGTTGCCAGGTTCGCTAAAATAAAGGGCGCCAAGTGGGCAAATCACGTTGGGCGCCTGTCAGTATGTTTACATGCAACACATCTTCCGGAAGACGAAAACCGATTTTAGTAAACCGTTTTTCGCTGTCGTGTATACATGGCATAGCCTGAATCGGATTTCTAAGGGCACTTAATATGGCGGCTGAAAAACAGCTGATTCAATTCTTGATTTAGTCAGCTCAATTGCTATTTTTCTTTATTTAAATACACAGATTGATGTTCACTCTAATGTTTATACTTTTATTTCACATTAGAAAATATCTCTCTTTCCATATGTGACGAGGATTCTTAACAAGAAAACACAATCTGACAAGCCAAGAAAGCTTCGAAAAGGGTTGCGTTTACATGGGCACGAAAATCGATTGTGGAACTGGAAAACTGCTTTAGAGAAGCTTTTGGAGTGTTTACATGACGAACCAAAATCGGAATTGGGAAATCGGTTTACTAAATCCGGTTTTGGGTGTCCACGTAAACGGGCGTGTATGGTTAAGGCTGACCCTGCACACACTCAAGCATACATACGCTTGAATGCTTGCGGAATCTTATACGAACCTGATCCTTAATTAAATTTATCCTTCACAAGTTCAAACGTTCTTGGGCAAGAACGCTTGAGCAAGTGTGGTTCTCAAGCAAGCAGTTTGCCATGTAGCCACCTTTAAGCTTTCAAATTGCGTCCCATTACAAAACCACTATAGCAGTAAGGTAATTCTCGGCAAACGTAGATAATAGACACTGCTGTTGGAGGGGGAAAGCAAAAGGAACGCCACATGACAGAATATCCGCAACACCAGTGACGGATTTTCATATTTGCCGCCAGTAGGATATTCAAATTGTGCCGCCCTTACCGACGTCTACAATCCGACCCCTATTTCACAATCATAATAATTATAATTTTTGTCAATGAAATTGTAGCTTTATGTCTTGTGCACTATGGTCCTAATTAGAGCACATTTTCTTCCGCAATTAGTCTGACTGTGAACTAGCGGATCGAAGGACCACTTTCCAGATTATTTTTACAACTTATTTTGTTACGATTGCAGAAGATATAGTTTTTGTGTATGTTTCTGAGCCAATAAAGCTCAGTTCGAAAATAAATAAATGAAAATAAATGTTCAAATGTTTGTTAAGCTTAAGGGACTTAACTGCTGGGTCATCAGTCCCTAAACTTAAAAACAACTTATGAACTCCCTTATACTAAAGACGAAACAAACATTCATGCCCGAGGGGGGATTCGAACCCCCGACCATAGCGGCCGTTCAGAATGTGACTGGCGCGCCGCAGACCGCTCGGCCACTGCGGCCGACTGCTCAGTCATATGCTACTAATAATGTGGGGGTAAGGTGTGCTTTAACAGGTCCTAGGATTTCTATCACTTTCCACTTCCTTCACCTCTGGCAGTGTTGCTGATGTGAAAAATACCGAGTAGCACCGTGGTTCGGAACCCACGTTAAAACTGTAGGTTCCGTTATAACTGGCTTGGTAAGTCAGTTTGAAGGTCGGAGGAAGGCAACGGCATACCACCTCCAAACAAGATCATGCCTAGTAAAGCACTGTGGTGTTCAAACCAATCTTCGAATTGTTGACTGCTTTACCTTTAATGTACATTCGATAAACGTAATTAAATTTTTATTACACTTCCAGTTCTAAGATTTTGGCCCAAAATTTGCCGCGCTAGGCTCTAGCCTACTCAGCCCACTGGTAAATCCGCTATTGGGCGAATATTATCCATACTATACCCAGTAGGAAAATGCTCAAATGTTTGTATAGTCTATGGGACTTAACTACGGGGTCATCAGTCCGTAAACTTACAAACTACTTATCAACTACTTACGAACTAGGACGGCACAAATATCCATGCCCGAGGGGGGATTCGAACCCCCGACCGTAGTGGCCGTGCAGACCATGACTGAAGCGCCTTAAGTTCTCTCGGCCACCGCGGCCGGCTACCCAGTAGGAAGTAGACGTTATCTCCATACGTTGTCTGTTCTTTCAGACATGTACGATAAACCAGACATCACACAGACATACATATTTCATGCGTCAATTTTTAAACAGCAGTGCGGATGCACACGTGCACTACCTCCCTACGGAAATTAGCTTACCATGGCCGCGATTAAACTACAATATTGGGCAAGGGCTACTACTTTGTAATGTAATCAATAAATTTGTGTCTGGCTGATAGCGTGCAGGGTTGTTTCTGCAGCTGTGGTATCCACGGTGTCCAGGTGGCTTAGTGGCTAGAGCATCTTCCTAGTAAGTAGAAGAGCCGGTTCGATCACCTGCCTAGGCACAAATTTTCAACTGCCACATTAATTCTATTTCAATGCAAACAACAGGCAGCTAAATAAAACATCTCTGACATATTTGACTGGAACCGTGTTATCGCTGAACAATCAAACTCGAAAGAATTGGTAAGAACCAAGGAGATTCATCTAAATGTTCAAATGTTTGTTAAGCTTAAGGGACTTAACTGCGGGGTCAAGTCCCTAAACTTACAAACTTCTTATAGACTACCTTATACTAAAGGCGACACAAACATCTATGCCCGAGGGGGGATTAAAACTCCCGACCGTAGCGGCCGTGCAGACTGTGACTGGCGCGCCGCAGACCGCTCGGCCACTGCGACCGGTGGAGATTGATCTCCTTTGTAAGAAGTAGGTTTACGTCGCGATCGTGAACCTTGAACATTTACATAAAACAAACAGACCATCACTCGGAAAAAAGTGAAAGTGCTGAATTGTTAGCAAGTTTAGGCCTACCTACCCTGCAACTAGGGGAACCAATTTTCGAAGCAATATATTTCCGCCAAAATTTACAACATACCGGTACGCTTGCGGTACACAGTTGTACTTCTCAGTCGTTGTGTACTACGAAAAGTGAACAAGATTAGTTTGCTACGGGAAAGCGCTACAGAACATCTTTAATATCATACATACACAGGAAAATTAGTTGGGAACGATTGCCTCAGAGTGGATATTATTCACAGAGTTTGCACGAATCACAAATGATGTTTATAGCTGTCGATAGGTCTATAGGCCTAGAAAGAACTCTTTCATTCTAAAATCCAATTCAAATGTCGAAAATCATTAAGCACCAAACACGTTCGTCTTCGTCGTGGGGTGATTAACAATCTAATTTCTGATTGTTTTTCGCGCGCCATTAGAATATAGGTAAACTACTTCATTTCCGGGTACTTAACGAAATGTGGCACTTTTTTGTCGTGCCTGAAGGGTTTGCGAAAGTAGTAAATCTCAATGTAAAAAATACTTGCTTACTGGTATTGTGTAAAATGTAAATGATAATTAACAACAAATATCGTACCCTGATATTTATTGGTTTTCTTGTTCAAAATACCCTTTTTCATATATGTGTGAAGTTTTCTCGAAACTCTGATAATTTAAATGTATTATGGTATTTATTAGTTACTCCTAAGCAACTTGCAAACACTGCACACTGCTAGTCAGAGATAAGAAAATTAATTGGTCATGCCTCCAGGTTGTTTTCAACTTGGAAACAAACACATTTCTCGGATCCTGGCCTGATGAATGTTGCAGAAATTAGACATTTGTATTAGAGGAACGCGGTCATTTGACAAAACCTGACGACAATGGACAAACAGAAATTCGAGCATGAGGTAAGATAATTGCATATCGTATAAATCTAAAATTTACCTTAAATTAGTGCTACGAACTGCTAAACAAAAGTTGTGGTGTTTTTGTATAACTTCGCAAACATATGTCATTTTTATAGCTAATTTTACGTCATTTGGTAACCTTATGACTGAGATCCTGACATACGTTTATGGTACATGCATTCTCTCTTTTTTCTAGTGATCGCGTCATTAGCGCTCCTGAAAGATAAGGATTTCAGGCGATATAAGCGTGTGGCAAATTTAGCACATTGAAATTTTCCGGTGCAGATGCAGAGCGTAAGAAGACACTAGGGATCAGGACATGTGGGTAATGACCAAATCATTACTTATTATCTACCTGTTGTAGTTATCATTAACCGTTATTTTTTAATGTTATTGTAGGTATATTGTATATTACTAGCAAAATTGCTGCTTCTGTTACTGCAATAAGAGAATGAGGTAAAATTTTACTTCCCGTCCCAGCGTCACCGCGCGACTATGTTGGTAACATTAACAACACGGTAGAAAATCTTTGCCACGATGATAAATATTAGAAATCCGAACCACATAGAATGACTTGATTAGTATTTCTTACATACCATCAAGGAAATAAATAATGCTGCTTCTGCTCTGTTGTTGACAGGTTCTTGTACGTACCCTTGTCCGCCCAATAAAAGTAATGGAATGGCCCTCATAAAACGAAGAGTTCATGGCAAAAGATTTGCGTTGTCATGTGACTGGCTAAAGCCTACGTCAGGTGATTGCCGCTATTCAGAATCCTTTGCCAACACAATTACGCGAAGTCGCTGGGACGGAAAGTCAAATTTAACCGAGTGTGGAGATATATCTTTAAGTAATACTTTTCATTTCCTAGTATTTGTAATCGGAGTAAACTGATTTCCTTAATGATCCCATATATATTCTGTTATATAACTGTCGCCGAAGTAAATTTTAGTTCCAGAGAAATGTCACTGTAGGAAGGGTAATTTAGTAGATATATCGAAGAAGCGGCTGCGACGGATCGAAATGATGGATATTGAATGTGAGCGAACATAATTATCCCAGTGCCAGCTTTGGTTGTTCACTCGCGACAATTTAAACTGTACTCTTTGGTTCCTGCCTAACCATATCCTTTAAACTCATGACATAATCGTAAAATTTTTAACATTTACTTGTTCGATACAACAAATAATTTATGTTGTTCCTGTTCTGTGGTTGACATCTTGTCGATGTATCCTTGTCTGGCCAGTAAATTAATTATCCTCGTAAAGCGAACATTTAGTATATCGTAAAACGCCCTTTTGAACGTCGTAAATCTTATGCATATATTTGACTTTGATACTACATTGATTGATATATCGATTCGTTACAATAGCACCTTGGATATAATTTATATCGTTTGCAAGCGTTCAACCTAATCGCCGTAGACAGTATGTAACTAGTCATCGAGCAAGAGCGTGTAAAAGTTTAGCTTTGACGTAAAAAGTAAATAAATTACAGCATTTATATATGTTACAGTACAAAAAGACCACATTATTTTAAATGAACAATAATTTCAGTAGATTTGCGGCCAAAATTTTAAACTGTGATCTCTTGTCTCTGTGATTAGTACAACCAGAGAATGGCTTCCGAAGAACCACAGTTTCGAACATATTACATTGATATGTCTTGCCAATTTGTATTTCAGAGTAGTCTACATACCGGGACATTTATTTACTTACTTTTTGATCGTTTAAATCATACATTGTATAGAAATGTGTGTCATGCTATAGAATAAATAAGAATAGGTGATGTGATGCTAGAAGATTTACATATTCAGAATTAAGAAATAGTACTACACCTCTAAGAAATTATACAATTAATAAATAACAAAAAATTGGAACAATGCATGATTTATGTATACTGACAATGGATGTAGTGTAATTTTTACATAGATCCCATATTTAAAGTACTACAATCTAACATTTATGGCAATAAAAATCAAATTTAGTTGTATTACCTTTACCTTGAATACGGGTTTTTAATTTGATTTAGACATTGCCTGATGTTCTTAGGATGTGGAACTGCTTATGATTGATTGGTTTCTAAAAGTCATGTGTAGTAGAAATAGTGTTTTATTAGGAGTGACTGTAGTTTTATTCCTAAATCGTTTAGCTGTGCAATGTTCTTCTCTAATGTTGGAAGATGATTGTACAATTTTATTCCCATTTTTTTAATGCCTCCATCGGACAGCTTTGTCGAATGGGGAAATTTCAGACCTTGTATGGTGGCACCTGTTTGAGTTCCTGTCTAGTTTACTGATATTTTACTTAGTGAAACATAATAGGTGTTGTATGCATTATCATGGGAGGGGTCATACATTCGGTTTCTGAAACAATGCTGTTTTACAGGTTTCTTTCTGCTATTTGAACAGTATTGATCTGGCCACTTTATTCTGGAGTTTGAACAGCTTCACTAGCTCTATGCCCCCCCCCCCCCCCCTCAATCCAGAACTTAGTACTGATTGGAAAAGAGCGTAGTACACTGATGTGAGTGTAATGGTGTTGACTGTATTTCATATATAGTTTGTGTAAAGTGTGTTTCATGATTATATATACCATAAAACACCCTTTACTCAGTTTGGTGCTAGTTATTTCAGTGTAGCTTCTTTGTGATGACAACTCCTACGAATTTAGTTTCCTTCGCAAAAATAGCTTCATTGTCGCTCCGGAATATCGTCGGGGCTGGTGGGTTTTTGTTCTGAACTGTGTGAAAAGTAAGACCAAGCGTCTTCTTAATATTAAGGAACGATCAAGCCATGAGTTTAGCTGAGTATTGCTTCTGTTTACTGCATCCCGGAGATGTTATTTGGAGTCAAATATCGTAATAGTGGTGTCTTGAGTAAAGAGAAAGGTTCTATCGTTGGGTAAACGTAAGGGGAGGTCACGGATGTATAAAAAGGGTCCTAAAACTGAGCCTTGGGGAACCCCACGTTTTTATGGTTTGGGAAGATGATGTGCAGTACTAGCGATTTCCGATGGATTGGTTTCTTTTATTTAAACATATTGTTACCGGTCTTGAGATATTAAACAACATTTTGTCTTTATACATATTGATGCTGTTATGATAGAGTACATCTGCCATTGCCAATAATTTGTTTAATCTCTGTATAAGATTGTAATGAAAAAGTAAAGTGCATAAGTTACTTCACAATTCTTTCACTGCCCATTTAAAAACTACGACCATCTTCACATAGCATGGAACACAAGAGATAAGCAACGCAACAGCAGTCTGTATGTGAACATGTGCTGAGTCGTTGACAAGAGAGACAACGCCCTGTATGGCGTCTCACTGGCTAGTGTATGGAGCTGACCCATATGCTGTGACACTCGTACAGTGCAACACGTTGCCTACTTCCTGGCTCATGTTTAGTGCATTGCATATTGCCATGAGATAGGCTTGCAGCACACAGCTGAGTTGAACTATTATCCCACACCATGGTTTTTACGTGATCTGAGGTACTATAATGCAGAATAACAGTCATAATGTATTTAATATTTTTTAAAGAATTATATCAGAATTTCCTGTTTTATGAAGCGTCACACCAATTAGAAATTTTGCCTACGGCCTGTTATATCCTCCAGTAGTAAATCAACGCCAACACCTTCCCATAAACCATAATCATAAAACTGCTTAGGATTATTGCCGACTCTGTCTCTCAGATCATTTGTGTATACAGAGGCCAACACTTGTTCTAGCACGCATCCCTAGGGCACAAATGACGAAACCCTTGTCGCTGATGAATAGAAAGGACAACGTACTGGGTTCTATTATTCAAGCTTTCTATGACCCACTCACATATCGATGAATCTATTCCGGATGGTCGTACCTTCATTAACAATTGCAGTGGACCAGTATGCCAAACACTTCTCGAAAATCTAGGAGGATATCTCGTTAGTAAGGGACAAGCTGAGTTTACCACGAGTGATGCGTACCTGCACCATGCTAATCTGTGGACAGAGGTTTTCCTGTCTCAAGAAAATTTGTTACATGCACAGGAGGAATATGGTTACCAATTCTGCAGCAGGTTTTAAGGCTATTTGTCTGTAATTTTGCGGGTCCGTTCTTTTATCCTTCATGTAGGTCACACACTTCGATCCAGTTTCTTTGCACTGACCAGGAATTTTGTGATGTATAATTAAGGAGGTAATGCTATAGAGTGCTCTTTGTAAAAACAGTTTGGGACTCTGCCCAGAGTTAGCAACTTGCATGATATTAACTCTTAAGTTACTTCTCTACACTATGGATGTCATCCGAATATTAGGATCACACGCTTATAAGTAGAATGTCCACATTTAACACGGATAAAAGTGGCGACCAGTCATCTCATTGAATCAATGAGACCTTGGTATGTCGCTGGAGGAAGTTGTTACCACGTCCACACACACGAGTCACCTAACTCCCATCAATTCTGGGTAAGGAGGCAATGAGCTATGATACTGTAGCACACGGTTCATTAAATTTAACACTTATTTTTCCACACATTTATTTACTTCTATCTTGCACATCACACATCATGGAAGCGTAATACAGTGACAAGTGAAGAACAGTTTTTTGTACTCTTTTTTTGTTTACAATCAAAGATAATAACACAGAATACCAATTAGCTTAATACAGCTCAGAAAATACAAATAATAATTTGTCATGTCCCCACATCACCCCCTTCTCAGTCATATAGTCACTTAACACTGCAGTTCTTCAACTAATCTTGCAGGAAATCGAACTTCACGACCAGATCTTGTTCTTCTTGGTTTTCCACTGTCGGTTGCGTCTGGTTGTTTGACCCGGGCTGACCGTTCAGTTGAAGTGTCTTCAGGCTGCTTCTCATTATGATTCATGAGGTACGCAGGTTTCAGTCGATCAATGGAGATATTCTTGACTTGGTCTTTTATTTTAACACCAAAAAATTTTGGGGTTCTTTCTATTACTTCGTATGGGCCTTCATATGGAGGTTCTAATGCTTTTTTGACTCGGTCAACTCGCACAAATACATGTGTTGACTCATTGAGATCCCTGTGTATGAAAGGTCTTTCTTTTGCTTTGTGGGAGTATTGTACAGGCTTCAGACGATTCATGCACTGCTTCAGTTGTGAAATGAATTGAGGTAAGTCTGCATCCAATTTTGTTGCATACTCTTGAAAAAAATCACCTGGTATTCTGATGGGTGAGCCATAAACCATTTCTGCAATTGTAGCATTACTGTTCTCTCTGATGGAGCATCGCAGGCCAAGGAGGATTACAGGTATTACTTGAGTCCATTTGGCAGTTGCATGGGTACGGATAGCTGCTTTAAGTGTGCGATGAAATCTTTCAATTTTTCCATTTGATTGAGGATGGTATGCTGTAGTTTGTGTTTGGTTACAACCACACAGTTTTGACAGTGCTCGGAATAGCTCAGAGTTAAACTGCCTGCCTTGATCAGTCAGTATCTGATATGGTGTTCCAAACCTAGTGATCCAACAATTGAAAAATGCTTGTGCTACTGCCTCTGCTTGTATGTCCCGAAGAGGTACTACTTCTGTCCAGTTTGTAACTCTGTCAATGCATGTTAAACAATAAATATATTCTTCAGATGGAGGCATTGGTCCTATCAAATCAAGGTGAACAATTTTGAAACGTTCATCGTTACTAGGAAAGTGTCCTACTGGTGTTTGAATGTGCCGTGATATTTTGTTTTTCTGGCATGCCATACATGTTTTTGCCCAGCTTTGGACATCCTTTTTTATACTGATCCAGACAAATCTTGATGAGATCATTTTTACTGTTGTCTTAATGCCTGGATGAGCCAGATTATGATAGTGTTGGAAAATAGAGTATCTGAATGGTTTAGGAATATAAGGACGAATGATTTGTGTTGACACATCACACCATAGCTGTTTTCCTCCATGTGTCAGATGGTGTTTTAACTTCAGTGATGTATGAGGGCTGGTCTGTAGTTGACGAAGCTCTTCATCATCTTCTTGTGCTTGGGCTATCTCATCATAGTTAACTGGAACTAGTTCTTCAAGCCTTGATAGACCATCAGCAACAACATTTTCTTTACCAGATATATGACGTAGGTCAGTGGTAAATTGCGAAATGTACTGGAGGTAACGTAATTGAATTGGTGTTGCTTTTTCATTCTTTTGTTTAAATGCATATGTTAGAGGCGCATGGTCAGTATAAATAATGAAATATCTTCCTTCCAACAGATATTTGAAATATTTGACAGCCATATAGATGCTAAGCAGCTCTCTATCATACGTGGAATACTTCTTCTGTGCTGTTGTAAACTTTTTTTAAAAGAATCCAATTGGTCTCCACTGTTCATCTTGCCATTGTTGCAATGCAGCACCTGCTGCAAAATCTGATGCATCCACAAATAATGCAAGTTGATTGTCCGAACCAGGAAATGTCAAAAGTGCAGCATTTGCTAGATCTTCTTTGCATTTTTCGAATTGAGCGATTGCTTCTTCTGTCCAGTTAATATGTCGTCGGTCCTTTTTTGTTGTTCCTTTTAGGAAATCATTCAGCAATGCTTGGTTTTCAGCAGCATGTTCCAAATGTCGACGATAAAAGTTGATGATCCCTAAGAATTTTCTAAGTTCACGGACTGTTTTGGGTCGTTTGTAGTTCATTATTGCTGCAACTCTCTCTGGATCTGGCTTTGTTCCAGCAGGTGTAATTAAATTTCCTAAAAATGTTAACTGTTGTGCACCAAATACTGATTTGGAAACATTTATGACAAGACCATACTTATTCAACTGCTCAAAAAGTAAATTTAGATGCTCAACATGTTGTTCTGGTGATTCAGATGCTATTAGAATGTCATCCAAATATGGAAAACAAAATTCTAGTTCTCTCACAACTTCATGTATAAACCTTTGGAATGTGCTAGGTGCATTGTGAAGTCCAAATGGCATATAATTAAATTCATAGAGACCAAATGGTGTTATAACGGCTGATTTTGGCTTATCTTCTTCGGCTAGTGGAATCTGGTAATAGGCTTTGAGTAAGTCTACCTTTGAGAATGTATTTTTATTTTGAAGCATAAAATTTACATAATCAATTCGTGGAATTGGATACCAGTCTGGGAGAGTCCTGTCATTCAAACGGCGATAATCTCCACAGACTCGCCATTGACCACTTGGCTTCTTAGCAAGGTGTGGTGGACTAGCCCATTGTGATTTTGATGGACGTATAATACCATTATTTAACAGAAATTGAAATTCTTGTTTAGCAATTTTCAATTTATGTGGGTCCAATCTACGAGCCTTACTGTATACTGATGGACCAGGAGATGTAGTGATATAATGCTGCACATTATGCTTTAATATTTTTGGTACTATAGATGGTTTAGTTAGATCAGGAAAATTCTCTAAAAGTTTTGAAAACTGGCATGTTGCATAGAGTGATCTTACTGATTCATTAGCATCCACAGTGGTTACTTCTGCTACAATTTTTAATTTTGTGGTGTTGTCTATCAACCTTTTATTTTTAAGGTCAACCAGTAGCCCATAATGATGAAGAAAATCGGCTCCCAATATGCCTTTTGATACGTCTGCTACTATGAATGGCCATTCAAAATTGCGTTTGAGTCCTAAATCAATGTTTAACAGTTTTGAACCATAAGTTTTTATCTGTGACCCATTTGCAGCATAAAGATTGAAGTCAGAGGGTTGACCTTTTTGGCTTTTTGCAACTGGTATAACGGACAAATCTGCACCGCTATCTACCAGAAAATATTTTCCACAATTTCGATCTTTGACAAATAGGCGATATTGGCGGCCTAATGTGTGCACAGGGGTAGAACACTCAGCCGCTATGTGTCTACCACTTCTAGTTTTCCTTATTTTGCCATTGGCAAGGCTGAACACATTTTTCAGGCTTACATCGTGTGCCGAATCTGAAATGGTAATAGCAGTATTTGCCGTTTTTATCGTATCTTGCTCTGCTTCTACTTCTAATGCGCGATCTTTGCCTGTGGTTGCGTGTGTTTCGAAGCATTTTAATCTCATTTTCCAATTCATCAATTCTCACGAGAAGATCTTGAACTGACAAAGACGATGTTGACGGAATGGAATGGGTGGAAGCAATTTGAACCTCGTCAACAGCGTTTAATTCGTTCATACGATCTGCATTTGAGCAATCTTATCCACTGTTTCGTCAGATATAAGTAAAATGCTTCGGATACTAGCTGGAAGTTTGTCAAGCCAAAGTGTTTTTAGGATCTTTTCTGATACATTTGTACCTGCATAGCTCCTCATTTTTCGTAGTAATTGGGTAGGTTTCATGTCGCCAAGTTCTAAGCCACTCAAAAGTTTTTTAATTTGGCGCTCTTCACTTTCTCTGAATATGTTCAGTAGACGTTCTTTTGCGAGAGAATATTTGTTGTTATCGTTACTCGTAACTAGGTCCCATTATTATTTTCAACAAATTTTGGCTCCAGCTGAGCGAGTAAATAGTTAAATTTAGTCGCCTCCGTAACAATACCAGCGATCGTAAATTGCGCTTCGGCTTGACAAAACCAGATGTCCGGCTTTTCCGTCCAAAACGGCGGTAGCTTAACGCTTACCTTATCAATTTCCACTTTACTGCTACATTCAGAACGATTCCCTTGATTACCGTTCGCTTCTCCTGTCGACATCTTGCGTATTGTTGGACACAGAATACGTCGAACTCAAGTTACGGAAATCTCGTCGAAAATTACGCCGAAAAATTTCGTCGCAACTGTCGTCTTGTCGATCACGTCGAGGTCACCAATTTTGTAGCACACGGTTCATTAAACATTAAATTTAACACTTATTTTTCCACACATTTATTTACTTCTATCTTGCACATCACACATCATGGAAGCGTAATACAGTGACAAGTGAAGAACAGTTTTTTGTACTCTTTTTTGTTTACAATCAAAGATAATAACACAGAATACCAATTAACTTAATACAGCTCAGAAAATACAAATAATAATTTGTCATGTCCCCACAATACCATACTCAGTCACATTTGGGATGTACTCTATCAAGTTCAGATCTGACAAGTAGGGGGGCCAACACATCAGTTGCAATGTGCCACTATATTCCTCGAACCACTCCATCACACTCCTGGTCTTGTGACATGACACATTATCTTGCTGAAACATGCCACTGCCATTGGAAAACGTGCCTATCATGAAGAGATATACGTGGTCTGCAACCAGTCTATGATACTTCTTGGCCGTCATGGTGTCTTGCACAACCTACACTGGTCCCCAGATGCCCATATGAATGTTCCACAGAGGATAATTGAGCCGTCCCACAGTAAGATGTGAAGAAGCTTTTCCCCAGGAAGACGGCGGATTTGCACCTTCGCATCTAAATAACGAAGAAGGTATCGGGATTCATCAGACCATGCAATGCTCTGCCACTGTTTCATCGTCCAATGGTGATGGTCAAATGCCCAGTTCAGTCGTAGTTACCAATGTCGTGGTGTTAACGTTGAAACACGCATCGGTTGTCGGCTGCGCTTTTAGTGCGCCGTGTGTTCAGACTCACCTGTACTCTGCCAAGCGGTAAAGTCTGATGTTAGCTTTGCCACAGTTCGCCGTCTGTCTTATGTTACCAGACGGCCCAGCCTACAAAGTCTGACATCTGTAATGAGAGGTGGTCGGCCAACCCCTCGATGTTTGCACGTAGTTTCACCTCGACTTTGCTTCTTGTTGAAGACCTCGGCACCTGTCAACTTGTCTGAAATGCTCGTGACGAGCAATGTTCCTTTTGTCCAACTCAATCAAAAAGATCGCGCGCCTTTTTCCATTCTGCTCACGCACGCTCACTGATACTACTTGCAGTATATGTATGTCTGACTAGCAGTCATTCCTCTTCATATGACGCTTCTATCGCCTGGACGGGTTTATGTCGATAGTAGGTGGGTGGTCATACATTTGTCGTTCATCAGTGTACATGGTCTGTTCAAAAAATTCCGGAAGTTTGTCCACAAAGATTTTTCTGTGCTTAACGTTTACTTATTGTGCATGATCTCCTTCAATATGGCCTCCTCAACAATTACACAGCTCCCAGGAGCTACGTCCTGGAGGTGGCCACTGACAGCTTTCCATCTGTCCGACGGCTCTACGTGGCCTTGCGAGGACGCCCATTGATACATAAAATGGCCGTCCAATCCCAATTGTCAATTGGGCACAAGTATGGGCTAATGTCAACAGCCCGATATTGTCTCGGCAGTCTGGTATTGCGTGGTCAACAATACGCTGGCCACCAACTAACGCCTGGCACAATCCGCTTAGAGGCTCGGCAGCTTGTCGGAACTGCGACGCGCCAGACACCCGGGAACACCGATTTGAATGCCGGCATGTCTCCGCAGTGTGGGATCTCTCACTGATAGACGGAACAGTACCGGCAACGGTCCAGACCAACTGGGTCCTGAGACCGGACATGTAACCATCTCCCACACCCAAACTAAACGCTACGGTGTGGATCCTTGGCCACACAGTATATGCCA
This sequence comes from Locusta migratoria, assembly GCA_026315105.1. NCBI lineage: Eukaryota > Metazoa > Arthropoda > Insecta > Orthoptera > Acrididae > Locusta > Locusta migratoria. The sequence continues at coordinate 595,596,153 of CM048744.1, forward strand.
TCACACACCTTGAACCATACTTGGAGTATTTATGACAAAACCACCTACAAATGCAACAACTTAGAAAATATGGCGTACTGTTTGGGAATTTACTTGCCGTCCCGTTAATCCACGGCTATCAAAAGATACTTGGCAATTAAATATAGGACAATGATAATTTTCAGTATCCTCCGTTTTATTTTTTCTTTACTCATTAACACATAACCTTCCTTTCCGTTGTTTTTCGAAGTACATTCTTTATTGTTTCAAGAGCACATGGACTCCTCGGGAGAACCAAAATTTGCAGGAGTCTCTTCGTATGTGTAGATTTTGGAGCTGGCAGTAGGCTGGCTCGGAATGGGTATCCTCTCTTAACGATTTTTCGGTTTGTTTCCTACTCCCCTCTATCTACTTTCTTAGTTCCAAGATACTTCTCTGGCGCATCAAGAAGGGTGCATTTCCTTTTTTACTTTTATCGTGTTTTAAATATACATGTTTTAAATATAAACCTCCCACGATGTAAATGCGGTGGGTTACTTATATGGCAATGGGGGCTGCCGCTTTTGTCCACGGAGACGTCCTTTTAGGTTACTATCCCAGCTATGGTGAACTTTGTGCGCATATGGCACGCTTTTAGTTTCGGACAATATCAAGGTTGTCGATTGCACTTTCAGTTTGTTCTCTTTAGGCATTTACGTCATTTAGTTACGGAAGGTTTCCTTTCATTTTTTTTTTCTATTTTTATCACGTTATACATGTTTAGTTATTAGCCTGCCACAATGTAAGTGCGATGGGCTATTTAATATGGCGATGGGGAAATGCTACTTTTGTAGAAGGAGAAAAAAAGAAAAAAAATGTTAGAAAAATAAGTCCGTTATTACTTCCGGAAGCAGTCCTGGTGCCCCTGTTGCTAGATCGCGCGAAGCGCCGTCTGCGAATTTTTTTCGTCTAATCTAGCGTTGTAAATCCTCAGGGGCTAGGTCTGAAGAGAACGGACTACGGAGGATGAGGCAACACAGTGATTTCGTTTTTTGTCCAATAGTCACGAAGCAACAGGTCTCGACGTGTGGATGCGTTGCGAACTGTCGGAAACATGATGCACTCCAACATGCTGTTCAAATGTTTTTTAAGCTTAAGGGACTTAACTGCGGGGTCATCAGTCCCTAAACTTGCAAACTACTTATCAACTACCTTATACTAAAGACGCGGTGGCCGAGGAGACTGAGGCGCTCCAGTCACGGTCTGCACGACCGCTACGGTCGGGGGTTCGAATCCCCCCTCGGGCATGGATATTTGTGCCGTCCTAGTTCGTAAGTAGTTCATAAGTAGTTTGTAAGTTTAGGGACTGATGACCCCGTAGTTAAGTCCCATAGACTATACAAACATTTGAACTAAAGACGTCACAAACATCCCTGACCGAGGGGGGATTCGAACCTCACGCATCGTAGCATAGCGCCTCAATGCGCTTGGCCACTCTGCCGCGGCACACATGATGTATCAATATTCATGACATCATTCAATGAAATGTTACTTCCTTCTAGAATCTCTCGGACAGCCAGTCTTCGAATGCCACATGCAGCTTCGCTGACGTTCCTAACAAACGAGTCGTCGGTAGATGTCGAAGGACGTCGTGACAAGGCTCACCTTTAACTTCCATCAGGCTGTTTTTAAACCGGGTGAATCATTCATAACACTGAATACAACATAAGAACTCGTCACAGTAGGTTTCCTGCATCAGTTGGTGTGTCTGTGGAAACGTTTTCTTCAGTTTCAAGCAAAGTTTAATGCAAACGAGTTGCTCCTCTAACTCTCGAAATTCGCAAACTGTGCGACCCCACTTTCTTCTCAGTACAGCACTGAACAATAAATAGACATACAATAATGAAATTTCCGGCAGTTTCACAATTAACGACCCTCCATTGCCATGAAAATACTACTTTTTTTTACTGTCCTGGTATATTTCTATATCCTCGATTCGGGAGTCTCCAGAATGGCCAAATGATTGTATGTTTGTACAGTTCTCCTGCCTGAACGATTTCTTGGAGGTGGAAGTTAGAAAATAAGGATTCCTTTTGTTGTCTTCTATTGCCACACCAGACTATTCATCGAATGACTGGAGAGACGCCTTCACCCTGCTTAGCGAAATTACTTAGGACAAGAATTTTATTAGGTTCTGAGCAAGATCTTTGTTAAGCTATGACAATGTAAGTTGTTGTGTGGTTCACGCATCGATCTGTTTACAGACATATGAACGTGTGCAAATTTCTCCTGTCTTCAGTTGCGCGGTTGCTTGGTCCGAGTGCAACGATCTTAGCTTCTCTTTTGTTACTGAAACACTTGTGCCTTTCCTATCTTTAATCCACTTACTTGGTGAGTAGTTCTACAGAGTGCCGTTTACAGTCTGTTAATAGAATAAAGTGCTTCCGTATTCCTCGAGGAAATATTTTTATTGGCACCCACGTTTCTAGTTTCTGTGGCTACTACTTGCTGTATACGTGTTATGTACGCTAACGTTGCAGTGCGTTCCTCCTGCTGTGTGCTGTGCACCTGTGAGCCTGCACCAAATTGTTCAGCTGCCCTACAACAATACGACGTAACAGCCCTACCGTGCTTCGCAATACAAGGCTGTGTGTTCAGCTGCTGTTCTGCAGCTGTTTCCTCCTGCCGTGCTGCACAGTATTCGCCTTCCTGTTGTCTCCGGCCGGGTCGTAGGCCTACGAAGCAAACCAATCGCGTCGTTCCAAAGTCTTGCATTGCAGGTTTCTCCTCTTCATGCCAGTATTCACAGACTCTTACATTATCAACAAATTGGTACTGTAATAGCAGTCTTCAACTCCATCCAGATCATCCATATTCATTCCCATAACGGTTGCCATATAATATAGAACACTCTCCTTGCATTAGCAAGACATGTACCGGCCTTTGGTTGTAACAGAGCAACCATATACGAGACAGTATTGTTGGAAATGTACAAATCTGTCACTTTTCATGCTTTTACTGAAAGCCTCTAATTTATATCTTAAGAGTTGTTCCATCTACTGCATTTTATGTACTTCGTCGTGAGCTCGTGCAGTCTTTAATGGTGACAACTGGTGTAAAGTAATTAAACTTGGCTTTCTGTGAACCGCACACAGTTTAACTTTTTAAGGGATGCCAATTATTGATTCCTGTCATTTTATTTACATTACGGTTCACTTATCTCTTACGAAGATTATATAGCATTGTTTATCGAGTCAAATCTGTAATTTTAGACCAATTCCAAAAAAGAATGATGCAAAATTAGGATTAAGAGTCCCGTCGACAGCGTGGTCATTAGAGACGGAGCACACTCTTGGATAGTTTTGACATGTTTCAGGAAAGAAACCAGCCCTATCCTTCGAAAGGAACCGTCTTACATTTACCTGGACTGATTTTCGGAAATCACAAAAAAAACCTAAATGAAGACGATCGGAGGCGGGTTTGTACCGCCGTCCTCCAGAACGCGACCACGCTCGGTGCCAGATTCCATCGCAACTACGTGAATCCACTGTAGTCAGGTCAATGCCTATGCAATCGTTACTTGCGAATTATCTTCTACTCCTGACAGTAACCAATAATTCGACCACTTTCCGGTGATCATGCTACTAGAATTTTGGTACCCGCTTGACCTTCTTGTATACCAAAAATAAGAGAGCTTCCATGTCATCCGTTTCATCCAATCACAGCCATTGAAATAGTAGTGCTTGCTCAGCGAATAGAGGGTACAGACATAGTTGTCGCGTGGAGGATACCGCGACGCGAGGGGAACTTCATCAAGCTGCCTGCCATGATGTCCACGGAAGCCTGATGCCACATTGTCCCTGCCTGATACCACTGTCTGCTGACACTATCTTTGCCAAAAACTGCACAATCTTATGACATCTTAGATATATTCATAACATACATGTTATTGTATTAACAACATAACAATGTTTGGAATCCAAGAATTCTGTAGTGAGCTTTCGCAAACAAATTTAACGGTAATTTTTAGGTTCATGCGGTTATTTTTCAGGTTTTTAATTATATTAGGCAGATGTACCCTTTTCTTTGGCTTTTCAATGTGTCAGTATGTACGAAATGCTTTGAGTGCAAGGCCTACTCACACTTGCCCGTTTTTCTCTGGAAAATGGGCCTCTGTGCGCTGAAAGAAAATCGTCGCAATTGTTTATTCATCACAGGTAGGAGAGTTGGTGGCGTATAAGTTCTTAATCACGAGACATTTTCACAGTCCGTTACATCACAAACCATTCCATAGTTTTTCTTGGAAAGATGTCATGTAGCACTTATGACGGTGATTAACACCTGATCCTTAAGTTTGCTGCGCCTTTTGTGGTATTCAATACCAGTTGGCTATATGCCGGTACTGGATTGTGCATTCTCCTAACAAACACAGCACTAAAACCCCATGTACATTCACCGATTTCAGTCACTTAAATTCAGCAGACCCACGAAGGACTTAAACCCATATTGAGATGATTCTGTACACTACCAGAACTGCCTCCCATCCCGTCCTAATGAAACTATAGTTCGATTTTTTTTTCTGCACTAATTTATAAATCGATTTAATAATAAATTGCCCCGGTAGAATGGCCTAGCGTTCTAAGGCTCCTTGCTGCGGAGCACGCGGTTTCCTTCCGTCGGAGGTTCGAGTCCTCCCTCGACATTTGTGTGTGTGTGTATCTTTGAAACACATTTAGCAGGTTTTTTTTTGGTAAATAGCTGCGTTTGACAGCCTGCTGACGCCTCTTTTTAATCATGCATATTTTTAAAATAATTTTTAATACGCTGAAACAGTGATCACAAGATGTTGCAGCCACTAGCATTGACATAAATATCCTCATCGTTATTTCAATGGTTATCTGACTAAATCATAATTTTAGAAAGAAATCTGCCATGTAATAAACTAGTCCTGCTTTTCAGTAGCTGGAAGATATCATCTTCTCATTTTTATTGTAAAATACAAAGTCTACATTTAAGACGTCTCTTGCAGGAAATCGAAATTAGATGGAATTGTTTAATTTCACTTACTAATTCTGTGAAATATGCTCTCTAGCTCCAACATCTCACTGCAATCTTTAGTCGACATCATTCAGCTAAAGTCCGCACGAATAGCGCATTTGTCTCACCTCCCAACAACTTCCGGTCAAACCGTGTAACCTAAACGCTTGGATTGTCAGCCCACAAGCCCATATAATTACTTTTCCGTTTCCACAGTTTCACAAGTGAAGATCAAATCAGAATAAAGATTTGTTTTTAGATGATTTTGTGAGTAATTTAGAGTCATCTAGTTAAACTAATTCATTATATCTTTCCCCCTTTGCCACTGTGTCACCTCTTCAAACTTAAAAAGTGGTTCTATGGCCGTTGTAACTTCTAGTGTTGGTTGGTCTCATTGTGTAGATTATTAGAGAATAGGCAAGGTGAGCAACATATGCACTGACGAGACTCTACAGGTGTTTATCTCAGCAGATAATAGTATCGTTGTCTTCTTTGTGCACTAGAAAGCACCGATAAGCCAACCTGACGGATGTTCGCAGTCACGTTGCCAGTGAAGTATTTCGATCGCTACATATTTTCTGCGTTACTCGATTCGTCTTTAACGTTTATCTTTATTAATCCCATGCACGTACAACACTTTAATTATACTCTTAGACAAGTTTTGGAGAAGTTCTTCCTTTGGTGACGATAGTCCTACAAAAATGTTCAAATGTTTGTAATTCTATCGGACCAAACTGCGTGGTCATCAGTCTGTAGCTTACAAACTACTTAAACCTAGGTAAACTAACCTAAGGACAACACACACACCCATGCCCCAGGAAGGACTTGAACCTCCACGGCGAACAACCGCGCGCTCCGCAGCGAGACGCTTTAGACCGCTCGGCTATTCCACCGCGGCATAGTTCTTCAGTATTTATTGCTGATAATCAGTGATATATTTAACAATATGCCTACCGACATGTTTATGTTGCCTAAAATGTTCTCGATAATGGGTCGGATTCATCATCTTCAGGTGCATCAAACAGTTGATCAGTATGCTGCTTTCATTTAGCCCTTCATACCCCACTAAAGGCACTGCTCAGCAAGTAGATAATAACATTCACAGACTACTGCACCCAGAGAAAGAGAAACTGAATTTAGGGTTAGGCAGCGATGATTGAAACAGTAACTTATTACTCTTGTTTGGTTTTATCTACTGGGTGAGAGTACGTCTTCCAGTTTCAAATGTTCAAATGTTTGTGAAGCTTAAGGGATTTAACTGCGGGTCATCAGCCCCTAAACTTACAAACTACTTATGAACTAGCTTATACTAAAGACGGCACAAATATCCATGCCCGAGGGGGGATTCGAACCCCCGATGGGAAACGGCCTCGTGCATCGTAGTATTGCGCCTTAATGTGCTCGGCCGCTCCGCCGCAGCCTTCCAGTTTCAATAACCGTTTGTGTAACACAAGTTTCTTCATTTGTGTGGCATTGATGTCTGTAGTTGCTTTACGATTATGAAGGGGATTTTTTTAAATATCAAATGAAACGAAACGTCGGGTGGAAACACACCATATTGTTGGAGGTGCATAGGTCGATCAAACATTCCCATAATAAACAGTATACGCTTGTCACAGCTTCCGAAACATTGTTGTTGATCCAGCAACTATGCTGTAACACTAATACTGTAAACAGATAGCCGATATGGAAGCTTCCGACGAAGTGATGGTAGACGAGAAACGGTCGAACTAAACAAGCTGTTTATGTGCGCAGTCGTCTACAGCGTTCTCGCCACAGAGTGCGCAATACCACGATAAGAGGTATGTCAAGAGACTGGTCAGATAAGCATACTCCAACAGATAGCGCGAGGAATCTTCGAGTAAGGCAGACGGTGTAGAAACTGCAGTAAGTTTCGCGTGTTACGAATCTTCAGTAATAGAAGAGCACAGTATGATGATCCAGCACTCGCTCTCCATCACAAAATTTTCAGGTATTGAGACGAATCCTTATCTCAGGTTGCTTTTCAAAATCGACGGTTGTCTTCAATTTGATTTGGTGGTTAAATTTGGAGCAACCTCCGATAGCAAAACATAATCATTCAGTCGTCGGTAAAAGTGACAAATATAAACAATGTGCTCATACCAGACAAAAATTTGTGCTCGCAGTTTTCAGACAGACATTTTTAGCAGTGGGAAGTTGTGTCGAGACGCCAGTTTCATACTTGTTCCACGTGTATCTGTCGCTTACAACTTTGGTAAGGGTTGGAGTTGAAGAAATCAAATGAGGATACTAAGGCAGGGTTCGCCAAATGAGAGGGGTTGGAGTTAAAGAGATGAAATTAACTTTTTAACTAGCAGTAAATGTAACTAAACGTACATGGGGAAAAAGTTTTTCCCGCCCCAAATAATTTAACCCATTAATGCATAGTGTAGCTGATCAGCTACATACCTTATTTTTCCCACTATCTCTCAAACTGATCAACATTTTACCACAAATTCATTTGTAGCTGCTTGTATACACAGTGTTACATATGCTAGCAGCTCGTCTTAGAAATTATAAATAGCAGAGCATTACTGAATCAGTTCGGCAGTTAGCTGCATTGAGTTACTCCTTACATGTGCGTTTGTTTACTTTAGTATTCCTCCTTTGCCATGTAAAAGTAGTCAATTACCTACTACCTGTTGCATTATGAGTTACTTTCTGGAAAGATGAGAGTCACAATAGTGGCATTTACTGCATCGGGTACATCATGGAAGCACTATACAGCTGACCAGCTATGAACATTTTGTTTCTAGTAGTGCATAATAATTTTAAGGTATCTTTTTCAATATTTTTCTCAGTATATACGCACTATACATTAATCGTGGTATTTTTATAGCTTCAAATAAAAAGTCGTGTATTAAAGGGTTAAATTCCAAGAACAGAGTATTGCGAATGCCCTAGTTCGGAAGCACGTGTTGCCAACTCTAGCGGTCGTCGCAGCTTCAACTTGGTGTATACATATAATAGTTAGGGTACAGTATATGTCGAGATTCATAGCAGCTTAACTCACGTATCATTTATTTTGGAAAACGTTATTCGAGCGCGTATAAGCGGTTGAGGTATAAGAACTACACGTGGGTAGATTTACTACAACGAACCACTTCTCACAAATGTTTCGTTGGCTGAGTGGATAGGCTGCCGCTTTACAAGGAACGCGAGTTCGAGTACTTAGTCGGCACCCGGCCGTTGCACTGAGCGGAAGAGCGCGAGGCCCGTTCGACGCTCCGCGACATCGCGTTTGTTTAATCGCACTTGTGATATTATTAAAGGTGTTTGTAGATACCGTCACCGACGACGGCGCTTTCGTATCGAAAGGCAACAATACAGTTACGTTCCAAGCACAGTACGAACGACCTAAGGAACACGAAATACAACTTTTTCTCCGTGAAGTAGTGCACGTAGACCCACAAGAACTCAATGTAATACACCTTTCGATCGTCTTTTAGCACGGTGTATTTGAAATTGGTTGATGGGGCGGCATGTGAAGGGCTTATTCACCGTTCCACCAATGGATACAGCTTCCAACATGCGGATGGCCACGTGGCCGCCGTAAATGTAGATCATGTTGGCCTCGGTGTTAGGACCATATGAGTCTTTGAGCTACCTTTCGAAGTACCGCGAACGCACAGCAACCTTACGGTGAAGTATTAAGTCACGTGGAAGAAAAAGGGAACACATTCGAGTCGGACCCTGTTCTGAATGGTATCCGTCAGATGCGCAGTGCACTGCGGAAACACATACCATCAAAATGTTCAAATGTTTGTCAAGCTTAAGTGACTTAACTGTGGTGTCATCAGTGCTTAAACTTACAAACTACTTATGAATTACCTTACACTAAAGACGACAGAAACATCCATGCCCGAGAGGGATTCGAACCCCCGACAGGTAATGGCCTCGCGCTCGGGACGTAGCGCCTCGGCCGCTCCGCCGCGGCACACATACCATCGTACGCGACCATTGGCGATTGCAAAACGATCATTATTTCGACTGACAACCGCGAGCTTGTTCGGGATGCGGTCAGGAAGCACATGTACGATCAGCATGCTAGCAGAGACGATTAGTTCAGCCTGCCTCGTGCTGGCTCGTCAACTACGTCGCAACCGATGATCCTATCTATGACATAAGTTGAAGCTGCGAGAAATGTGACTCGCGCAGAAGACGTCGTTGTGAGCCTGTTACCGAATCCTGAGGGATCTGCACCGGAACAGTCGACATGCCGCGGCTGCAGCGGTCAAATATGTCCTTCCTACAGATCCGGAAGTGGAGAGTCGAAAGGTTGAGTCCAGCACAGATTCTGAGGTGAAAAAATGTTCAAATGTTTGTATAGTGTATGGGACGTAACTACGAGGTCATCAGTCCCTAAACTTACAAACTACTTATGAACTACTTACGAACTAGGACGGCACAAATATCCATGCCCTAGGGGGGATTCGAACCCCCGACCGTAGTGGCCGTGCAGACCGTGACTGGAGCGCCTTAGTCCCCTCGGCCACCGCGGCCGGCTTCTGAGGTGAAGGACGAATCAGCAGCTCATGGTGATATGGCGGAATCAGAGGTGCGTTCCCGTAAGCAGCGGTCGCCCAAACGACGAAAGAAGAGAAGGCTGACCACAGAAAACGACTCACAAGACAATGACACACTGCAGAAGGAAGGTGATGATAACTCTGCTGCAGGACGACCGCCAGCGACACATGGATCAGCAGCGGCTGCCCGAGAAAAACGGCATCCAGATGACACATCAGCAATTACAGACGATGTGACGCCTACTGTCCCACCTTCAACTTGACGACGGAGAAAGAAATGATGATGCTACTGATGACAGTTCTGCTAAAGCAGAATTGCTTAAAACAGCTTTCCGAAATTCCTTCACTAGAGACGACGAAGTAAATACTCCAAAATTCATATCTATACAGCTGCGAGCATGCGCAATTTGAAAGCAGGTACCTCGGGAGCAAAACATCCACTACTCCACCGAGGTGGCTCTGCTGTTTCAGGGAGCCCCGGAACACTTTGTGGTGGGCGGGGACTTTTAATAGCTAATATTCATAGAATATATGACTTCAACTGCTATTGGGCAAAGCTGAAAATGTGTACCCAGCCGGGATTCGAACCCGGGTCTCCTGCTTTCTAGGCAGTTGCGCTGACCCCTACACCACTGGGGACACAGTGATCACCGCACCTTACTCTTACGGGAATTAGTTAAACTACGAGTTTGAGTACTATGGGCAGGGCGAAGCTGGGAATTTGTATCTGACGGGAGGCGTGCATGGGTAGTCCTTGCAGGTGCGGTGATCACTGTGTCCCCAGTGGTGTAGGGGTCAGCGCAACTGCCTAGAAAGCAGGAGACCCGGGTTCGAATCCCGGCTGGGTACACATTTTCAGCTTTGCCCAATAGCAGTTGAAGTCATATATTCTATGAATATTAAATAATAACAGCTGCAGGATCAGAATGTGACGTCTGTTCTTTCCGAACAGACGCCACATGTATATATACTTTTAATAGCGTCCTACAACCAGAGGATCAGATTCCAAACTATGTCTAGTGTCCATTCCTCAACCCGATGATCAGGGACTTTGCTTATCAAGATACATGGACACTTCTACACAGCGACCGGCGTGGATATACATACATCAATAGCCACTCGGCAAGCTGGTTGGACAGGGTTTATGTTTCCCGAGGTCTTCCGTCAATGACTGTTAGTGCCAAACTGTGGCCCACTGCCTTCACCGACCATCTGGCCTTCATCTGCGCCATGACGTTACCACGACAACAAACGAGGCACAGTAGAGGACCATGACTCTAAACTTCGCTCTTCTCCAAGAAGAGTAATGACGTGCAGCCGTCACTGATACTTGGAGCCGTTGCGAACGACGACGTCACACCTATGACTCTGTGATACGGTGGACTAATTGCGCAAAACCAGCTATTAGTCGGACACTAATGGCGTATGGACGCGGAAGAGCACTCTGGCAACGGGGAACGTCCGAGTTGTACTAAACGATCTTGAGGGAACAAGCGTTGCAGTCTCCTTCTTCAAAACGTCAAATGGCCGTCCGCAAAGCACAGGCTCGGATCCTAGAACTTATTGCAACCAAATTAGAAGGCACACGAGTTCGAGCAAAGATAAATGATTCTATTCACGAGAAATGTGCTTTGCTCAATCACATCGTTCGTGAACAGCATCATCGCAGGAGGAGACTTATCACTGCAGTTACTGCAGTGTACGAACAACGAGAAGAGACGCAGGCTGGCATCTCCCATGTCTACACCGAGTACTATCGCGCTCTCTGTATGCGGCAGGTCCGCAACCACAAATTGACGTCGAGGACGTGGAGCAGGACCTGCCGCCTTCTGGAAGGGTACAGGCAGAATCTTCATTTTTGGAGGATGTCACGATTGAGGAATTGTGCACAATTGCGCAACAAAAATCCCCTGGCCCTGTTATTCTTCCGCATGAATTTCGTAACTTCTTCTCGGATCTGATGAGAGAGGTTAGTGACAGATGTTCTGCAAACTTTTGAATACAGCTGTTCGCGTTCCCCCGGAATTTTTGGGAGGGCATGGTCATCCCTGTACCAGATCCAAATAGAGGGTGCAGACCGCAAGATTTCCATCTGCTGACATTGGTCAACTTTGATTACAAGTTGTTTACACATGTCCCTCGTGCTCGTTTCTTCGTTACGATCAAGGACGCCATTCACATTAAACATGTTTGGGAGGCGATAGCAACATACATACAGCATTAAGTGCATACCGAGACGTAATAGCAATATGTCACCGTGTCACTTGGAAGGCGCACTCGTCACAGTCGACTAAGACCACACTTTTGACAGAGTTGAACACGGCTTTCTGCGGTCAGTATTACAAAAGATGGGTACGTTTTTGAAATTAGAACTAAGATTTCTGTGAACATTTCTGCAATCGAATTATCTGAGTCAGGTATCAATTTATTTAGGTTGTCACGTACAACCTCTACCCATAACAACTCGCAGGAGCAATCTACTCCAATTTCGATACAGAATAAACCGCCTGTGACAGCGACAAATACACCACCACCTATTTTATTACATCTATCTTCTCTGAACACCATTAGTCCTTTTATCAAAATTTCAGCTTAACTTATCTCCGGGTCTAGCTAGTTTCCGGTACCTATAATGATTTGAGATTCAGTACTTTCTATTAGTGCCTGGAACTCTAGTACTTTCCCCACATAGTTTACAACTATTAGACCAATGGCTTTTAGATCTGTGTTCGTTCTACCACTGACCTGCATCCTCTGAGTTTGAAACCCTTTCTGTGCCGGCCGCGGTGGCCGAGGGGATTGAGGCGCTCCAGTCACGGTCCGCAAGGCCACTACGGTCGGGGTTCGAATCCCCCCTCGGGCATGGATATTTGTGCCGTCCTAGTTCATAAGTAGTTTGTAAGTTTAGGGACTGATGACCCCGCAGTTAAGTCCCTTAAGCTTAACAAACATTTGAACATTTTTGAAACCCTTTCTGTGTGTTTCCAAGGCCCTCTAACCTAAAAAAACCCGCCAGTCCACACTGCACCGCTCCCGCTACTAGTGTAGCCACTTCCTGCATGTAGTGGATTCTTGACTTATTCAGCGGAACCCAGAATCCCACCACCCGATGTCGCAAGTCAAAGAATCTGCAGCTCTGATTCAGTCCCTCCACTCGGCTCTGTACCAGACGTCCATAGTCGGTCCTGTCAACTATGCTGCAGATGGCGAGCTCTGCTTTCATCTTGAAAGCAAGACTGGCAGTCTTTACCACTTCAGATAGCCGCTCAAAACCTGAGAGAATCTCTTCAGGTCCAAAGCAACACACATTATGACGTAGTTTTCATGGTGGTCTTCAAAAGACGTCTGTACGTCGGTAGCGTGGATTCAACAATACGGCAAGGTGGTAGGAGCCTTATAGGCTTGCAGAAATCGCACCATTTGGACGTGGGAGAAGGGTTAATTATCAGTATGACCAAGCCTGTCACCAAGGTCACTGTGATGCAATGCTTAGGAGTGAACTTATACGGGGACATAAAGCATACTACAGCTGCTACGTACCATAAACTGCTAAACGTGATTCGCAAGCAAATCCGTGTCAATAAATTTCGAACGTTTTTTTTTTTTTTTTTTTTTTTTTTTTTTTTTTGAGGTCTGCAGCAACAGAGATTAGTCTCGGCCGACTAGTGCCGGTGGCATGCTCATCGGGATTAGCTTGATGAGCTGGCCGTAAACACCTAGCATTCTAACTCTGGCACACCCGTAATGCTGCAGGCAGAGAAGGTGTATGCTTGCATTCTTTTGTAAATAAACAATGTAATGACTAGTGGATTACATATCAAATTTTGAATTGTATAAAGCTGTGTTTTTCTAGTAGACTAACAAGATCCTTTCTAAATCTAAGGTATTGGGTTGTATTGTAGAATGATAAAGTATTAAAAAAATGTTTGGATTGTTTGTCTCTGCCAGAACGTCTATGACACCCTGCTGAGATGCCATCATTCCACCATCGTGTATTGTCTGCCAGTCGCTTGTGCACCCTAAGGCTAGTGGCAAATAGAACATAGGTGCGAAACATCCTGGCAGATTAAAATTGTGTGCCGGAACCGGGACTCGAACCTGGGACCTTTGCCTTTCCCGGGCAAGCGCTCTACCGACTGAGCTACCCCGACACGACTCACGATGCCGCCTCACATCTTTACTTCCGCCAGTACCTCGCCTCCTACTTTCCAAACTTCACAGAAGCTCTCTTGCAAACACGCAAGACTAGCACTTCTGGAAGAAAGGATATGGTGGAGACATGGCTTAGCCACATCCTAAGGGATGTTTCCAGAATGAAACTTTCACTCTGCAGCGGAGTGTGCGCTGATATGAAAAGGTCCCAGGTTCGAGTTCCGGTTCCGGCACACAATTTTAATCTGCCAGGAAGTTTCATATCAGCGCACACTCCGCTGCAGAGTGAAAGTTTCATTCTGAGAACATAGGTGCCTTCGCCACCTCCCAGGTTCGAGTCCCGGTTCCGGCACACAATTTTAATCTGCCAGGAAGTTTCATATCAGCGCACACTCCGCTGCAGAGTGAAAGTTTCATTCTGAGAACATAGGTGCCTTCGCCACCTCCTGCCTGTCTGGACTTCCTCTCCCCATTCTGCAGGCAAACGCCAGCCACAGCACTAGGCTTAGAAGTGTCCTTCCTGGAAGTGGTCCATTTGCAAAGTGATTGGCGTGCTCCATAGCATGAGCGCATCCCTGCCTGTCTGGTGACTCTCTATTAACCGGCTCAGCAGGACAAAAACGCTCCTAGAAATAGCCTCACATCAATTAAATATTCTGCTACAGAGAATAAATTTAACTCATGACTCCTATCATCCTATCATATCTCCTAAATCGTGGGAAGTTGAAATAATCAAAACTGATATAATGGCTCTGCCACTTCACAGGACAAATAAATGAATAGAAACTAGCACAAACAGATTCAATAATCAAGGCATGACACTTCTGCCACCTATCAACTTTTCCCACAAGTTCATGTATGTTTTCTTGTTTCATTGCTTTAAGTACTAACTTGATGCCTGCACTAGTAAGTACTAGTGAATTTGTCGAAAAGTGTGAATCATGTCATGGACACTTCTCTGACATTTCACAAGACATTCACCCTGACTAACTGTTATGGTTCATGGAGAAGCAGGGACATCACATGTTCAGTATGACAGAGATTTAACAATTAATAATTTTGATGTTTCACTAAGTGTTATTTTATAAAATTTACCAAGTATTGCTGTTGTTAGGTTAAAAATTGCACATAAATAAAGTTTTCTAACTGTTTGATTAAAAGATTGTGTCTAATGTGTACCAGTAGATGTAAAACTAATTTTATTTATTGATTTGCTCTTAGATTCAAATAAAGATGAAATGGTAGATTAATTATTTTATATTCTATATAAACAAAGATGATAGTTACTTCTACTGTTTGAAGTGCAAAATGCTTATTGAAAGAAATAAGTGTCTTGGTTAACAACTACAAATGGAAAACAAAGACTTGAGGATTTTGTTAAATATGTGAAAGTAAAAAGAGTAAATTCCTTTAAAAATATGAAGATGAAAGTCTAAATATTCAGGAAGAAATTATTTATGCATTACATAAAACTATGAGATAAGTAAAAATAATTGTATTTCTCTCGGTATAGTTAGGGCATGCTGATTTAGTTTAAATGGTTACAGGCAATCTGAGAGGAATTTCAAAAAGTAACAAAAGATTAAGAAAACGTAATTATCTTTTGTAGAATGGTTTGACTTTTTTAAAAGAAATCATTTGTAACATATCGTATTTTATTTGCACTTAATTTATAATCCCCGTATTGTAAAGTATTATTTCTGTCTTGTAATACAACATGTTTATCATCATCAGGAAGTAAAACTATTTCATTACATTTAACTGTATACAATTCATGTTTAAATAATCAGTTTCAATTCATTTTTATATATTGCTTTGTCATCTAAAAATTTGTATAATCATCAAAACTAATTCCATTTTTCACAACTGTTATTTTTACTCCTTTAGATTTTTTCTCTTCTTCTTTACAACTCTGTAGACTTAAATGTTTGATGATAGACTGACACCTTCTAACGTAAGTTATCCAAAATTTTGATCTTTCATTTTTCTAAACTTCTTTTATTTCCTTTTGGAATTCCATATCTATATCATCGTTGGATAATTACTTGTATTAAAGTAATCAGTCACTGATTCCATAGCTTTTCTGATATCTTCAGTTGTTATAACATAAATGAAATTATCTGTAGATCAATCGTTTCACCATAATTTGCTTTCATAACATTCTAACGAAAATTTTATATTTTTATTTTCGGACTATCTAGAATACTCATTCCAAAATAAATTGTTTTATTATTATTTTAATTTTCTTCATATGAACTGCTACAAAATTATCTTAAATACTATAGTGTGTTCATGATTTAATTTGCGAATATATTTAGTATATTTTCTTTGATTTGTTATAATCCTAATCTTTTGTCTATTTGTGATATTTTCATTTGTTTTTCCGAACACTGTATTATTCGTCAACTTGTAGAAATCTTTTTCAATATCATTAGCAGATTTTCTTCTCATTTCTATGCTAAAATCTATGTATTTCTTCATCCAAACTGTCTGTTCAAATGATAAGGTTCTGTGAATTATCTTTAATTTTAATCAACATTTTAAATATTGTTTAAGATTTGTATAATGTAAAACATTTTTCTTTGTTATATAAAGTAGTTGATAATTTAATTCCTCCTTCAGGTGATAAAGGTAAAAGTTTATGTAAATCATGTGATTCACTTCAATATGTGAAACCAAATATGACTGTATTTACAATTATCTGAAGTTTTAAGAATTTTTTCAACATTAAAACATTTGGGATCTACTCAACTGAAACTTTTAAATGGTAAAAATTGAGATACTGCCCAATCATATACATTTTTTGCATCTAAATGTGCAATATAATTGGTGTTTTTTTCGTTTAATTCTCTGCATATTTGTTATTTTAATTTTGCATTTCTTTTAATACTTTGAGAAATTCAACATCAAGTTCTTCAATGCTTCACCTTTATCTTTAATGTCTTTGACATGTTCCAAATGGAAAACAGTCTCAGGGTTTATAAATTTCTATTTATAAAGATATGTATTCACCTTAGCCTAAGGTTAAAGGCATGAATGTTCCATTATGCCCATTGCTGAGGTGCTATTCCACTGCATGGAGCGCCCTGACAGCTGTGGCAATATTTAATGGAACACAGAAGGTGAATTAGAGTTTGTGACAGGGAGAGAAGACATACTTAGACTATTCCAAGGTGCCTTAATCGCTAGTGATGCGGTGATCTAGTGGTACCAAGCAAGAAGTAACGGATGCTGTACGTAGCAGTACAAGAAACAAATCGCCTGGTCTTGACGGACTGCCAGCTGAGTTCTATGATACCATCAGACAACAGTTGGATAGTAATTTGAGTCTTGTATGCAATGATATCATGAATCACAGGAATGACAC
The DNA here is from genome assembly GCA_026315105.1 of Locusta migratoria. NCBI lineage: Eukaryota > Metazoa > Arthropoda > Insecta > Orthoptera > Acrididae > Locusta > Locusta migratoria. Next base: position 595,613,214 of record CM048744.1, read on the forward strand.
CTTCAAGGAATTATGTGAAAGAATCGTGGTGCTAGTCCCCAAAACACCAGGAGGAAAGACTGTAGACAATCCTAGGCCAATTACCTTTTTAAATACCGACTATAAAATCTTCATGTGCATTCTTATGTGACGATTTAATTTGATTGACAAGATTGCAGGTGCCTATCAAACGAGTGACAGCAAGGACAGAACAATATCCCAGTTGGTAAGTGCATACTGAGATATTGTAGCAACAGCGGAAGCATGCGTTATCCAAAGCACTGTAGTGTTGCTTGATTTCGTAAAGACATTTGACAGAGTGAGCCACTCCTATCTTTTGTGAACCATGGAAACATTTCACTTCCCAAAGAAAGTAATTGACACTGTGAATACACTTCTGACAAATGGCACATCACAAATAAGTGTGAACAGGCAGTTACGTAGATTGATCACCATCTTGAGCTTAGTTCAGCAGGGTTGCCCTCTATCAATGATTTTCTTTGCAATTGCCCTCGAACCTCTCTTGATCTCCCTGACTCAAATCCTACCAGGATTACAAATACATGGGCCCAAAATCATATGCCAGGCATATACGTATGATGTAAGCTTCATGGTCATGTAAGCCAAACAAATAGGAAGAGCTTTCCAGATTATATCAACCAATGAAGTCGCATCTGGAGCGAAATTAAACAAAACTAAATCTGGGATTATGAACATAGGCTGAGGAGTAGACCTTACAACTGGCGTACCAATAAAAAAACATAGCAACGCTTAACTGCCTTGGCATGGAATTCATGCATAACATCCTCCATGTGGCTGCCACTAATTATAGGAAACTATTGGCAAAAATACGGGCTGCAATACATCAACATAGTTTGAGGAACTTAAACATCATTCAAAAAGTGGAGCTTGCAAACATCTGTATGACAGCGAAAGTAAAATACATAGCTCAGGTCCTGCCACTGTCCAATGTCATACATAGCTCAAAAAATATTTTAGCAGCGCTCGGCCACTTTGTCACCAGAGGTCAAATATTCAAAGTAAAATATGACACATTGACGTTATCAATAGAAAAAGGAGTCCTTCATCTCACAGACTTTTACCTCAAAGCAAAAGCCCTTTTGTCAGAAACATGTACGATGGTGACAAGCACTGGATACTCTTATGCCTCACCTCCTGAATGAAATAACACCAGCCACTATGGAACCTCCTGTCGACATCCATCACATACCGACCGCACTTTGGTATGTGAGATATTTCTTTCTGGAACTCAGTTATATTATGAGGAATACTCCTGAGAAAGGTCGACACAGGGTAAAAGAAATCAATAACAATATGATGGAATGGAAACAGGGTAACATTGTAGAACAGAAATAGAAAGGATTTAACTGGCGTAACATGTGGCAGGATATACATGACCCACACATACCATCCAAAGTGCAGTCCACATGGTATATGACGGTAAATAGAAAAATACCGACCAACGCAAAGTTACAGGCGATTCATCTGGCAGACACAACAAATTGCAGCAACTGCAATCTAGTTGATACAGAGGAACAGCGATTTACAAGCGACCCCATCAAAGGCTTATGCCAAATCTGCACAGACAAACTCGCGTGTACATTACACATGTCACCCAGAACAATTACACCTACATGACTACTCAACCAGAAGAAGTTCCCTGTCCTAACTCCAATAGAAAAGCAGTTAACTGGATAAAGGGATAGACAGTACAATATATTTTCTCGGAAAAGGCGAAAAGCAAAAACGACTATTATTTAACATTACAGACCGAACATCAGAAGTTACTACGATTTCAAAAGTACTGAGAAAAATATGCATTTTTTTCCTTAGAACATTAATTTAGACTAAAAATCAACTTTTGAATGTTTTGTTTGCTTCCTTTATTGTTGAGAAAACTAAATTCCACCAACGTTTTACAAATGTGGTCGGGAAGAATGGAGCTAATGGTGAAAGCATTTCGAAGCTAAACCAGAAGACGACTCAGCATCACACTACCAAGAACGAAGATATGTGAATGATAAATCACGGTAACTTTACAATAGCAAATCTTTTCAAGTTGATGAACTGTGAAGCAACCAGTACGCTGAGATCCTTTCCTGTGCAGCCGAACACCAAAGGAAGAAAACAGAAGAGGAACATATATTTTTGTTTTTGAGAAGGAATGTCTTTTTCTCCTCAAACAACAATTATAGTTATAGAAGCCAGCCGATGATGGCATAATTGGCGAGGAAAAAAGTGGTCACATCGGATTGATGAAGGTAGCTACCGCAAACAGGAAGATTTATTTTATATTCAGGAAATATTTAGTTTAAAGGCAATGAAACTGGGCTGAGAAGGCAACGGTTGGCGAGAGCAAAGACGGGTTGAAAGGGAGGAAGGAGACCAGACAAAGGGAAAAAAAGTGGTAAGCTGTCTGCTTAGTAAGCATGGAGGTCGGTGTTCGATTCCCGCATGCATCACAAATTTTAATTCAATGCATCGCCTTTATCTTTTTAATGTCTTTGACATGTCTGAGACGAAAAACACTCTCAGCATTTGAAATTCCTATTTACAAAATAATTGGTGGTAACACATCAGTAGGTCTGATACTGAATAAGAAAATAGGAATGTGGGTAAGTCACTATGAACAGCATAGTGAACACATAATCATAGCAAAGACAGACATGAAGCCAACACCGACCACAGTAGTACAGGTTTATATGCCAACTGCTGATGAAGAGATTGAATAAATATATGAGGCGGTAAAAGAAATTATTTGGACCGTTAAAGGAGAAGACAACTTACTTGTGATGGCTGCCTGGAACTCGGTAGTAGGAAATGGAAGAGAAGGAAATTTAGTAGGTGAATATGGACTGGGGAAAAGAAATGGAGGAGGAGATCATCTGTTAGAATTTTGTGCAGAGCACAATTTAATAATCACGAACACTTGGTTTAATCATCATTATAGAAGGTCATAAATGTGAAAGAGACCAGGAGACACTGGGAGGTACTAGATTGACTTTGTAACGCAGAGGTTTAGAAACTAAGTTTTAAACTGCAAGACATATCCGGTGGCAGATTAGATTAGATTAGTTTTTCGTTCTGTAGATCCATGTTGAGGAGATCCTCATAGATGTGGAACACGTCAAGAAACAAAATTTACAAGCTGAATAATATATAATACTAATAATATAAATACACATACATACGGTTTTTTGTGCAAATAATATAATATTTATACCATAGTATGAATACAGATAAATGCATCATTTGGTTCTATTTAAGAATTCGTCAGTGGAGTAGAAGGAGTTGGCAAAAAGAAAGTTTTTTAGGCTCCTCTTAAACTGATCTTTAGTTATGGTAAATTATTGACAATATGTGTTCCTGAGTAGTGGACCCCTTTTTGAACTAAAGTAAGTGCTTTTAAGTGTATATCATTTTTGTTCCTAGTATTGTATGTATGAACTTAGCTGTTTGTTGGGAAAAGGGATATATTATTTATGACAAACTTCAGTAAGGAATAAATATACTGAGAGGCAGTAGTTAATATACCCAGTTCTTTGAAGAGGCTTCTAAAGGACGTTCATGAATGTACTCCACAAATAATACATATTACACCCTTTTGGACTCTGAAGACTTTGGACTGACATGAAGAGAAACCCAAACTTTTATACCATATGATATTATAGAATGAAAGTAAGCAAAGTATGCAAGCTTTTTTATTTTTATCTCTCCTATGTCTGATAACACTCATATTGAAAATACAGATTTGTTGAGTCGTCTCTGCAGTTCTGTGGTGTGCTCCTCACAAATGAATTTATTATCAAGCAGTTATCCTAGGAATTTAATACTATCAACCTCTTCTATCTGCTCTTCTTCATACTTAATGCATAATCTGGCGGGAAATCTCTTACATGTTCTGAACTGCATGTAGTGAGTCTTTTCAAAGTTTAATGACAATGAGTTGGCATTAAACCATTTATTAATGTTCATGAAAATATTATTAGCAGACCTTTCTATAACGATGATATTTTCATTAACATTAATAAATGGTTTAAAGCCAACTCATTGTCATTAAACTCTGAAAAGACTCACTACATGCAGTTCATAACATGTAAGAGATTTCCCGCCAGATATAGACACTGAGCATAACTTACTGCTTCTGAAGTGTAGATTAAAACTTAAGAGACTGCAGAGGTACGAAATTAAGGAGAGAACCTGGACAAATTGAAGGAGCCAGAGGTGGTTGGGAGTTTCACAAGGTGTATTAGGCAAGGATTCTCTGAAACAGGGGAAAGCAATACAGTAGAAGAAGAATTAGTAGCTCTGAGAGATAGAGTAGTGCAGGACATAGAGGATCATAAAGACAGAATGACAAGGACTATTAGAAATCCTTGCATAACACAGGAGATACTGCCCTAGAGGAAAGATAGATACCGCCTATTGAAAAAAAGAGACATTTGGAGACAAGAAAAGCAGCTGTAGGGTTGTCAAGAACTCAGATGGAAAATCAATACTAAGCAAAGAAGGGAAAGCTGAAATGTGGAAGGAATATATAGAAGGCCTGTACACAGGAAATAAACTTGAAGGCTGTATTCTAGAAATGGAAGACAGAGTAGAGGAATATGAGACAGGAGAATAATTTTACAGAGAACTAAAAAATTTGGGTAGAAACATGGCCCCTTGAGTGCATGATGTTACATCTGAACTGCTATCATAGATAGGAGAGCCAGTCATGATGAAATTGTTCCACCTGGTATGCAAGACATATGATAAGGGAGATACCCTCAGACTTCAAGAAGAATATGGTGATTCCAATGCCTAAGAAATCAAGTGCAGACAAATATGAAAATTACAGAACTATCAGTGTAATAAGTCATGGATATAAAATACTAACACGAATTATTTACAGACGAATGGAAAAATTGGTGGGATCCAACCTTGAGGAATATCAATTTGGATTTAGCAGAAATGTAGGAAAACGCAAGGCAATACTTACATAACGACTTATCTTAAATGTTAAGATGTGTGTGAAGCTTATGGGACTTAACTGTTGGGTCATCAGTGCCTAAACTTACAAAATACTTATGAACTACCTTATACAAAGACAGAACAAACATCCATGACCGAGGGGGGATTCAAGCCTCCAACAGGGAACCACCCCGTGTATCGTGCTTCAATGCGCTCGGCCGCCCCGCCACTGTGACTTATCTTAGAAGATAGATTATGGAAAGGGAAACCTACATTTTTAGAATTGGGGGTCTGGAGAAAGCTTTTGACAATTTTGACTGGAATACACTCAGATTCTGAAGGTAGCAAGGGTAAAACATAGGGAGTAAAGATCTATATTCAACTTGTACAAAAACCAGACAGCAATTATCAGAGTAGAAGGTCATGAAAGGGTCGCTGTTGTTAGGAAGGGAGTAAGACGGGGTAGTAGCCTTTCCCTAATGTTGTTCAATCTGTACATTGAGCAAGCTATGAAGGAATGCAAGGAGAAATATGGAGAGGGAATTAAAGTCCAGAGAGAGGGAATAAAAACCTTATGGTTTCCGACAACAAAGTAATTCTGTCAGAGTCAGCGAAGGATCTGGAAGAGCTATTAAACGGCATGGACAGTGTCTTGAAAGGAAGGTATAAGATGAACATTACCAACAGTAAAACAAGGGTAATGGAATGTAGCGTTAGAATTCAGGCGATGCTGAAGGAATTCGATTTGGTAATGAGTCAATAAAAGTAGTAGATGAGTTTTGTTATTTAGGTGACAAGATATCTTCTGATGGCCAAAGTTGTGAAGATATAAAATGCAAAATGGCTATGGGAAGAAAAGCGTTTCTGAAGAAGCGAAATTAGATGACATCTAATATCAGTTTAAACGTTAGGAAGTCCTTTCTGAAAGCATTTGTCTGGAGTGTAGCATTGTATGGGAGTGAAACATGGATGATAAGGAATTCAGACAAAAAGATTATAGAAGCTTTTGAATTATGGTGCTACAGACGAATGATGAAGATTAGATGGGTAGGTCAGTAATGAAGAGGTGCTCAACATAATTGGAGAGAAAAGGAGTTTCTGGCATATCCTGACTTTGAGAAGGGATAGGTTGGTGGGACACATTCTGAGAGATCAAGGAATATTAAAGTTAGTTTTAGAAGGAATTGTGTGGGGTAAAAATAGTATAGGGAGACCGAGGGATGAATATAGTAAGAAGATTGAAAAAGATGCAGATTGCCGTACATATTCTGAGATGAAGAGGCTTGCGCAGGACAGGGTAGTATGGACAGCTGCATCAGACACGTTTGTGGACTGAAGACCACAACAACAACAGCTGAAATGTGATACATTTAGGTATAATATAAAATCTGTATATCATTCAAATACATAGTTCACAGTAATGAAATAAACCAGATATCCTGGATGACACCTGTCATCCGTGCAGTCTTTAGTATCATAAATTGCTGTGTGGCTCAGTGTTAATAAACATTCAAAACATGTAGTATCAATTAAAATATTAATTACTAGCTTATATGCCCGTGCTTCGCAACGGTTGTTAAAGAAGGTCCTGTGTATATGATGGTTCTTTGGGTTCCGGACATAGGTCAGCAAAAACACAATCCTTGTTGGATCTCTCTGTCAATAAACTCAGTTCTCCTAGCCAAGATGTCAAATTTAAGTAGAAGTCATTATCGAAAACAATGAATGTTCATAAAGTTTTTCATACTAAGAGTGAAATTAATTTAACATTAAAATTAATTCGGAGCAATGTAAATTCAATGTTAGGTTTTGTTCATAAAGTTACACATTGCAACAGGAGCGCCGAAAGCGACTGGCAAATTACATTTCTGAATTCTATACAAAAGAGTTTCGCATGAAAGTGCTGGTCATAATGAGATGTGACAACAACGGATGTATCTGATTCGGTCAAATTTTACTTTCTATCCTGGCGGCCTCGTGTTTTTATGTTGGCAACATCAATACCACGATATAAAATCATTGCAAAGATGACCAAACCACATAGAGAGTAGATAAATACTGCTGTTCCTGCTGTATGCTTGATTTCACGACAAAATATTTGCGCGTCACACGATTGGCTTATGACGATGTCACATGATTCTCGTTTTTCAACATCTGTTGCCAAAATTATCACAGGAGGCCGCAGGGATATGAGTTGGATTACGTCGCATAGTTTTTCTTGACCCAGCTGTCAAACGATAAAACCTTTCGCAGCAGAGAATGTCACGGCTATATGTATCAGACATCACTGATTAGCACAGACCAGTGAGCTTTGTGGCACAGGCATATCAATATCTATGGCCTAAGAGACATTCGTTAATGTATGTCTGTGTTTCCACCACGCTTCCATGACAGTGATCAATGTGTCACGAGTATTTTTATCTTTGAGTCTATCTGGATTTTTATCTTTGTTTTGTGTCTCTGTTGATAGTCGGTAATGTGTGGTTGACGGAAACATGTGATCTATTTGAAAAATTGCGTATTTGATATACCTCGTCGTTATTAAAGTCTGAAAGGACCGCATTGTCTGACGATTGAAAGAATAAACAGATTTTGACTCGTACCGTAAAGTTCGTAAGGTCACAGAATATATAGCTTTTCCTAAGAGTATTTATTGCATATTTTGCGAATTTTTGCTCGTCACACTCACTACGTTTACATGCAACACATCTTCCGGAAGACGAAAACCGATTTTCGTAAACCGTTTTTCGCTGTCGTGTTTACATGGCACAGCCTGAATCGGATTTCGTAGCTCACTTAAAATGGCGGCTGGAAAACAGCTGATTCAGTTCCTTATTTAGACTGCACAATCGCTATTTTTCTTTATTTAAATACACATATTTATGTTCACTCTAATATTCATACTTTTATTTCACATTAGAAAATATCACTCTGTCCATATGTGCCGAAAATTCTTAACAAGAAAACACAATCTGACAAGCCAAGAACGCTTCAAAAACGGTTGCGTTTACATGGGCACGAAAATCGATTGTGGAACTGGAAAACCGCTTTAGAGAAGCGGATTTCCAGAATCGATTTTGGAGTGTTTACATGACCAACCAAAAGCGGAATTGGGAAATCGGTTTACGAAATACGGTTTTGGGAGCCCATGTAAACGGGGTGACTCACCCACTGCCACACACCGTGACCAAACTCACTTACTAACATCATTAGACCAAGGGCTATGTACCACCACAACCACGAGTGGATGGCAGTATGTGGTCATGGAGAAAAGTCTGTCAGCACATACACACACAAGCCTTTTATATATAGAAATAGATTATAATTTTTTAATTTAGTTTTTTAAACCTTTGTCAGATCATTTTTTTTTACTTCTTTTGGTTTTTATTACCGTTTTCATGACTAATCTTCTTTGTGAATTAAAATAAATTAAACATCTATCACAAAGATAAATTCTTCCATTGCATTTAGTTGTATAATTACTAATTAATATAGATTGTTTCTGTATCCAGAGATAATGTGAATTATGCTCTTCTTGATGTAAAATAGTATTTGCATCTTTTTCTTGTTTATTTTATGCATTTTAAAGTGGATAAACAATTCTTTATTTTTTCACATGTCTATTCATTAATTCAAATATCATATTTTTTAACAGGAAAATGACAGTCTTTTTCTTAAAAAAAATCATCTAAATAAAATCGAATAATTTTATAGTTATTAACTCACTCTACACGTTAAATTTCTCGATATAAAGCTGTTTATTGGCCACATAAAGCATTTCTTATTTAGTTTTTTTATGTTAACTATATGGCTTTATTTATCTCTAATTACTTTTGGTCAACCAAAATAAGAAGAAACAAAATTTGGATTCTTTCTATTAAAGGTTACTACTAAATTATTTGTATAAAATAAAGACCAATTGCATTTTTTCCATTTCAATTAAGTTATTTGTTGTTTTTTATAATACTCTTTTAAATCGGTTGCTTTTTAATTTAATCTAAGTGATTATTGTAAAATTAAATTCTAATAATTCTTTTTGTCTTTTTAAATGAAGAGTGAAATAAGCTCTCATTCTGCTATCATCTCTGATCATCACCATCTTACTTCCATACAAAGCTTGTAAATAACGATTTATTTACATGTAAAATTGTCTTGTGAAATAGGACAAAAGTGATAAGAGTATGCCACTTTTCGAGTGTTGACATAATGGTCAATACATGTGTGGTGTTTGGCTGTTATTTTTCGTACCGGAGACGGAAAAGACAAGGAATGGAACATGTCTCAATACATGCGTAAGTTGAAACATCTTACATCTATCTGCTTTTGTACTGTAAGCAAGACTAAATAATCATGTCACAATTTGTCTCATTTGAAGTATTTATACCAAATAGTTGTATATAAATCTTAAAACTTTTTATAAATAATCTAATATTAAACATACTAGATTAAATGTGTTTTTATCAATGATACAGTCACGTTCCTATTAGTTTTATTACTATTTTTTATTTATTTATTTATTTCAGGTTTCCAAAAAGGAACGAACAAAGAGCTGTCTGGATGCAAGCAATTCAAAAGGGAGAGCTGGTAACCCATAATTTATTTTCGCAAAGAAGACCTGGACTGAATGGGTCAAATTCGGAAAGGAGCTGTTCTCTCTGTGTTCCCATCTTCTCTGCCTTACTATCAGAAAATGATCACACCAAGAAAGTCTCTTAATTGTCAACAAGCAAGTGATGAAAATCATCAAGGTGCAAGTGATAAAAATTGTCAAGGTGAAGCGATGAATATCGCGCAGGTCTTGTTGATGAATATCGCCCAGGTGTTTTTGATGAATATCGCCCAGGTGTTGTTGATGAAGATCGCCCGGTGGTATTAGTAATGAGGATCTCCCAGATATCAGTGATGAAAATTTGGTTGTGTCAAGTAACAGTTTATCAAGTCATAATGAGCCTGATATATCAGACCTGCAGCCACGCAAAAGAAAACTAATGGAAGTGTTAGAGGGAATAAAACATAGAATTAATGAGTGTAAAGAAAGAAAGAAAAGTGATACAGCAGAAGATTCGACAAAGAGAATAGAGATTGCAAACAGATAGGGAAATTATTGATTCTATGCTGAATGACAAGGTCATTAACGGAAACAGTGCGGAAATGCTAAAAATTTCATTACCCTCAGATTGTGCTGTTTGCTTGTAAATGCAGCACAGAATGCTGAGAAACATACAAGCAAACCTGGTAGAGCTATAAGGTATAATCCTGAACTTTGACTATTTCCATTAACTTTGCACTACCTCCAAACTAAAGCTTATGATTTTATGAAATTAAAGTTTAATCATGCTTTACCATGCCCTAGAACAATTCGATCATTGTACATGAAATTAAACTGTGAACCTTGATTTAGCCAGGAATGTTTCAACACAATCAAGGAGAAAGCAAAGGACTGAATACAAAAGTGCACAGTGCCAATTGCAGCAGTCAGTATTCCTTATATGTGTTTGAAAGAACATATTGCTTACGATAATGATAAAATTGTTCGCTACGTTGATCTGGGAACTGAAATAAACAGTGACTCCCTACCAACTGCAAAAATGGCTTGTGTCATTATGTGCACAGCTGTGATGGACAGTTGGAAAATCCCATGTGGATCATTTTTCATTAATTCACTGTCTGGAGAGGAAAGGCCTACTCTGATAATGTCTTGTATTGAGAAACTGAATGGTGTTGGTGTAAAAGTGATTTCAATAACTTTTGATGGTTCTGTTTGCAACCTTTCCATTTCTAAATGTTTAAGTGCAGATTTGTGTAATAGAAATAATTTCAGTACATTATTTCCCCACTCCTCATCACCATCCTGCTCTGTATCTGTCCTCCTTGATGCATGCCACATTCTCAAATTGGTCCAAAACTGCCTCGCATAAAAAAGATAATTCATACCCCCAGTAGGGAAAGTAAATAGTCCTTCATTCAAACCCTTTTTTCACTACAGAGTTCTGAAGGTCTCTACCTTGCAAACAAATTAAGTAAAAATAAAATGCAGGTACGATTAGCTGTTCAAGCACTGAGTAATTCTGTTGCAGAGGCATTGCAATTCTGGCTGTGATGAAAAAGTCAGATTCACCACTATTATTGACAAAAACTTTGCTGTTCTCAATTCATCAAGCAAATTTGGAAAAGGCTATAAAGCTCCATTAACAGCAGAAAATGCACTTTTTTTGTCAGCAATTTATCCATGAAACACTGTCTTATATCAGTTCTCTGTATGTTGACAAAGAATACAAATTGCAAATAATAAATAGTAACAGGAAGGACTTGGATTTAAAGTTTGTTGAGTGTACATGCATTGTTTAATTTTTATGTGTTGAGAACACATGAACTGAACAATTTGTTAACATACAAATTGACTCAGGATCATCTAGAACTTTTATTTGCCTTTATAAGGCAGTGTGGGGGCTGGAATGTGAACCCAACTTGCTAGTAATCAGAAATCAGTTTGAAGTGTAAGAAAATGGGAAACTGTTTGTCTCCAGATAATTTCAATATTCTTTTTGTTAGTAGTGCAGACATCTCATTTGGCAACCAGCCAACCTGACAATAAGGCTTTACACATACCTAACAGTGATTATTTTTCTCTTGACATTGCATTGTCACAGTTGCCTGAAAATATATTAGAGTACATAGCAGGGTTTGTTGTAAAGAAAATTATTAATATTTTGAAGTGTGACCAATGTATCAATGCAGTAGTACAGGTAAATGCTGCAAATTATTTTCTGTCTTCCAAAAACATGGGGGCCTGTTTATTCCATCGAGATGTTTTAAAAGTTTGCAGGATTACAGAGCTTCACTAGATGTGAATCCATTGGACACACATTTGTAGACTCACAAAAGTAATATCACAACATTATCTTCAGGTACATGTTGCCATGTTGCAAAATTTTTGAATGACCCCAAATTGGATCACAGGTCTGTGTACAACAGACTGGCTATATTCAAACATTTGTGAAATCGCTATAGACAGAAATTTTGTACATTTATTTTGAAATTGAATTGTAGAGTGTAGATCTATGTACAAGAGACAGCCTGTAGTCAAACATTAGTAAAATTACCAAAGACTGTCAAGTTTGTATATTTATTTTACAATTGAATTAATAAAATTGAAAAAAGGAAAAGAGTTTTCCTTCATTTCTCCAAAGAAGTGCCAGATTGGTCATCCAGTATTTATTTATTTACTTTCGGTCCTCTGAATCATACATTCTACAGAAATGCACATTATTATATAGAAAAATTCAGAATTGGTGATGTGATGGAGATGCTGTGATGATTGTATTTAACATATTAGGCATTTATAAGTTACTTACATGTCTATGAAGTTACAAAATTAATACATAATTATATGATTGGAAGAGTACATTATTAACAATAGCTGCAGTGTAATTTTCACACAGGTCTCATATTTATTCAGTACCAGAAACTTATCATTTATACCAATAAATTCTGTAATATTGGATTTTCCTGATGATCGTTGAAACTGCAGGTTTTTGTGACAAGTTGGTTTCAATAAATTCCTGTATGCTGTAAAAGCAGTGTTTATTTAGGAGTGACTGCAGTTTTAATTTAAAAGCCTTCACTTGTTGAATGTTTTTCACTTCTGCTGGGAGATGATTGTACAGTTTTATTCTCATACATTTTACACCTTTACTGTATAGCTTTGTTGAATGGGAAACTTACTGTAGGTAATTTGTTATACCTTGCATCATCGTGGTAGCAGTCTGAGTTTCTGTCTAGGTTGCAAATGTTTTTCTTAGTGGAACATTGTAAATCTTGTATATACTGGTATGGGAGGGTAATATGTTCAGTTCTTGAACAGTGGTTCACAGGATTCTTTTTGCTATATGAACGGTATTAATCTGTTTTTATTAGTTTAAACAGCTTCATTGCCTCTGAACTGTGGTCCCAGAAGATAATTCCATAGTACAGAATGAAAAAGAGCATAGTACATTGATGTGAGGTGCTGATATTTACACCATTTCTAATCTGTCTAATCATAAACTTTGCTCAATTTGATGCAGGTTACCGCATGTCAATGTGGCTTTTCCATGTAATTGTGTCTAAGATGGCAAGCCCTAAGAATTCGGTTTTCTTGATAAAGTTAACTTGATCATCATTCAAAATGTTCAAATGTTTGTATAGCTTATGGGACTTAACTATAGGGTCATCAGTCCCTAAACTTACAAAGTACTTAAGAACTAGCTAATACTAAGGACAGCACAAATATACATACCTGAGGGGGGATTCGAAACCCCGACTGTAGTGGCCGTGCAGACCGTGACTGGAGCGCTTCAGTCCCCTTGGCCACTGCGGCCTGCTGATCATCATTCAGTGATATAATTGGTACTGGTGGTATTTGCTTTATATTGAGAAGTATTGTTTGATTCAAGCCACGAGTTTACTGTATAGCTTTGTTGAATGGGAAGTCAGTGTAAATGAGTTACCTTGCATTTATCTTTTTGACCCTAGTTTTTGGGAGCTTTGGCTTTATCAGATGGTATACTCATTATAGCAGAAATAGATGATAATTTTGTTATATGTGTAAGCCTATATTATGGAAACTTAGATGTGTTGTAAATTTGGGTCCAGATTATTTGATGTTCTCATTTTACAAGTGTGTTAAATGTTGTTTTAATTGAACTAAAGATATTATACAAACCATATGGAATGTCAACACTTAATGAGTATGATAACAAAAGATGCAGAAAATCACTTTTGATTTAATTAATGACTAGTTTCATGTTAACCTGAACACATTTTCAAACCATCAGGCAGACAAAACAGCATATAAGCCATGTCAAGATTATTCACATAGTGTAAAGTGAGAATACCTTTAATCTAGGTGATAATTCTTTTTCTCCTTTGGAAAAGCATTCAACTGTGCCCAGTATGTAGATTGATATTTATTTTTGATGTTTTGAGTGTGCTCAGTAGTTGACAATTTCTACTACCTCATACATTTGTATTATGCTATCCAGTATATTGTCCACTAACCGAACGTGCTGGTGCATTTTCAAGGTAATTTTTTAAGCTCAAGTGGTATTTTGATACCATAAAACTAACAGAAGGTAAATGATACCACTAGATGTGTAAAAACTAGTTATTATCTCAGTTGTACCCAAAAATTGTAATCAAATAGTTATTTATTACTGTACAATATAGAGGAACCATGAAGGTCATCATATGGGGAAACTTTGATCGACAAACAAAGTGTTTACAGCAACTCCACAGTAATTTCATAATATTATTCTGTAGAGTTGATTGAGGTTGAGATGCATGTTATTATACTAAAAATGAGTATTGATAAGAGATTGTTTCCATACTGTTGTATGGGAATAAATAGAAGCAACAATCTTGCTGATATGTGGACTAAAACACTAAAAATATAAAAGAATGGCTAGAAACCATAAGAAATGAGACACTTGGTTGAAATGCCATAAAATGCTTCTGAACCAGTGACACTAGCCCATTACAACTGGCATTGGCCTAAAAATGAAGATGTTTTCTATAGTTTAGGCTGAGGTAGGCCCTTTAAAACATTTTAGCAAATGAGGTACTTATTTCCATATTTGGTTCAATGGTGATAATTTTATGCAAAATGCGTGTGTGCTATAGATATTGACATTTTGACACAAGAAAATATCTAATGAAATACGTTTCCTACTCTCATCTTCAACAATAATTTTATGAAAGGAACGTGCATAACACGTTTTTCGTTACATATAGCATTCTGGAAATCCATATTTTAAGTTTGGTAAGTTGAATCATTTGTATACATATCAATTAAGAATTAAAAAAAGAGAGGTAAATGCAAAAATACTAATTATTTTTATTATTCATGATGATCTACATATCGGTAACGAGAATTACCGATATTTTAGTGACGTTACTGTATTTGTTAATGTCACCAATTTGAGTCAACTTCGACTTTTTTTAAAGTAGTAAGCTTCGTATAACAGTGCTTCTGTACGAGAGATTGCTGTTTTCGTTGTGTACAGCGTTCTTACGAAAACTGCAGTATACGTTTCACGTGAACATATGTAATTTAATGTTCACATCATGATACAATTCTACTATTTGTGTGTTTAAGTAAACTAGTACGCAAATATTAGCTCCACTTCACAACCTGTTTAAACTACCTCAAAAAGATTAAAAAGTCACTTCAGAAGTTCTCTAAGTAACATACATAAACTTTTTGACATGTGTGTAGGTAAGATGACAACATTACCAGTCTACTTGATGTATGTCTGTGCCCATTCCATACCAGGAAATTGCACAGACTGCACCTACTTGGCAGCACTTGGGATCCATCGGTTTATGGGTCTGCATCACACACAGTGGCTTCCATTGGTATGGTACAGTTGAAATATTTATTTGTTTGATCATATCATGTTCTACCACTCATTGGTCACACATGCAAGTTGTGCGTGATGACTTTTTGTTGCGTAGGTTCCCATAGCTTATGAGACAATTGTCCATTGAGAGATGTGTCTAGCATGTCCTGATCTGTGATTTGTTGCACTGTTGACCTTCTATGACTATTGATGACTAATCTCAGATGTCACTGGTCAAGGACATTGATGGTGGCTGGAGGGCGGTTCATCATTCTATGATAGATTGTGACACTCATTTAAGCATTGGTGATATACGCTTGACATGATTGAAAGTGTGAAGTCGAATTCCTGCACACTTCACTTGCACATTCACGTCTCAGAAGATCTCCTACACGACTGTAGCTGGCACAGGTGTGTGGGTCGCAAACAGCGTTGCTGCACCATCTGTCCTCCACTATTTCATGAAAGTTGCAAAGTCAGTGTATTTCTGAAATACACCACTCACGGAAATACTTCTATATTTGTCCCATTTGTACTGAATCATCCTGTACTTGACGACACGAACTTAGAGCATAGAGGTGTTTGAGAAGTAAAGTTGAATTCAACTAGCTCGGTTGGTGATCTGCTATAGTTGTCTGATAAATCTGTGGATAGTTAACAGGGATTTTGTCAGACGAATTTGGTCTTGCTGGTGGCCTGCAATTGCTTTCTACACAAAGTCCTTCGAGTATTTGTGTGTTTGCAAAGAGAAAATGTGACAACTGTGTTCGTGTGTATGTCGGTGTCAGCATAAGTTGGTGCGCGAGTACCTGGAGACAGAGGGCGGCGGCCGGTACATCTCGGATGAGGACGCGGTGGGCGTGGCGCGTCGGCGGCTGCCGTCGTCCGCTGCGCCTCCCCGGAAGCTGACAGCACCATCGCAGGGGCTGCGGCCGGCACGCGACCAGTCGCTGCTACAGGCGCTCGTGCGCTCCTACCAGGCCAGAGGACACCTCGCCGCGCGCATCGACCCTCTCGGTATGGCGCCGCTCATTCTGTCTCAATTTGCGCAAGCTTCTTCTCAAGCTGCTGCCACAAGAATTGTGCCGTCAACATGCACATTCGAAAATTAGTGCTGGGGCAGGCAGTCGAATCTGAGGCCTCCTGCTTTAAGCTGGGTCGGGCGGGGTTAGTAAGGGCTCAGGTAGTCCTAGCAGGTGTGTTAAGCCGGTGTGCTTTTGTTTGCACAAAGGCTTAGAAAAAGTGCCAACTAAGCACGAGGCCCCAGGTTCGAATCCCACCCCTTGCACAAATTTCCATATGGACATGTCTGATCTGTTAGCAGATAGACTTAAAACCCCTGTTGAAATCAGCTCATTGCCACTATTTTAGGGGTTAATGACCCATCACATAAAAATGGAATACAGATATACAAAACTTTATCGCTCCCAAAAACAGAAATTAACATGCTGTACGACAATAAACTAGATATTATGAATTTGTGTTCCAGATTACAGCATACACCAGCAGCCTACCCTTAATACCCAGTAACACGTCCTCTTGCACTGATGCATGCCTGTATTCTTTGAGGCAGACTCTCCACTAGGTCATCAAGGGACTGTTGGTCCAGATTTCCCTACACATTGTAACATACACGTCGCCGTTTTTAATTTTATTTTATATAGGCCCTATCTTCGTTTCTGGACTGTGTATTTTACCATTCTGTCTGACACTGTGCCCGATAAATTGTACACTGAAGGTGCCTACTGCAAGCTATTGCGATGCAATATGGCTCCGGCACGTTTTTATGTGGATTGTCTTGCCTACACAGGCTTTATCCAGTTTGAGTACATACATGGGTTCCCGCCACGTGCGAAATAAGCACGCACAACAACTTTAATGAAATTGAAGAGTCATAAGATTGACCCACGCAACGGATAACATTACAAACGCATCTGACCTAATTAATCGGAACCAATATACGTACTCAAATGGAACGGATACGTTACTTAGTTATTTATGCTTTAGTGCACTATTGCAGGCCACAGGAAAGACGTTAAGAATGGAATTATTAGTGCTGAATAGGGTCATATGAACATTTAGAAATTGTTTCGACATGCATGTGGGATAAAATCGTTATATATTTAACCACTAATTCTTTAAGATAAACACTATGTGATGTTAATTTAAATGCTAATTTTTAGTATGAAAGAGAATTTAAGTGCAACCTTTTATTGCTATCATCAGAATGGGCCTCCTAGCAAGTTTCCAAAAAAGACAGGTTAATTTCGTCACTTGCAAGGATATGGAAGCAACGAGTTTCCTCTGATTCCCCGCTATGATTTACCACATTCACACAAGGCATGCAAGGAAGAATTACTGCATGAGCCATCAAATTTGAATCCGCCCGGCCGTTGCGCGCCAGGGGCAGCAAAGTGATGTGAATGGACACAAAATGTTACCTGTGAATGGGGTTTGCATTACCGAGCTTCTGATCATTGCTAGAACATGACAGGGAATCACAAAACATTACAATGCCCATCTAAGTGGTGAACATACGTGATCAGTGTGGCCCCCACACAAAAACCAAGTTACTGAAATTTAATTTAAAATAATTACCACCACGCTGAATAATTACTATAACACTATTGCATGAGCAGGGTAAGCAATTGCAACAGACCATCTGTTTCCAGACTTACTATTTACTGACCACCATGTGGCACAACATACACCCTGATCACATTGCACAAAGGAAACCGTCATTATTAAGAGATTAATCCTACACATTTATGCATTAAAGAAATCTGAAACACACAAGAAACAAATAACTAATAAAAGACGACCATTTCACAAACTGGACTCACAAACTACAATTTATCCATTTCGTGCGAAAAGTCCTAGTTAGAACGAAAATCACAGTAAATTAGAATATTGACCCTCAAAATGAATATGTACCGGAAACAAATACAAAAACACGTTCAATGAACTTATACTCCCCATGACAATGAAACAATAACCGACTTAGCAGCAACTTTAACCCACGATAAAGCACACACCATCTCCATCTGATTGTATCACTTGAAGTCACCAAACAATGTTAAAATTGACACCTATTGATTGCGTCCCCTAACAACCGGTGGTGAAAGCGTCACCATGAGCAACATTGCTGAATATTCTCACCAAATCGTTACCAAAACCTCCACGACACCATCGAGCAGCTCTCCTCACGTCCGCACTCCGCCAGGCCAGGAACCGATCTCTTTCTCTCCCTAGGCGCCACCTGGGCTAACCGTCCCCTCTTCAAATTCGCAAGGGCGGAGCGCCCCGATTGGCTGGACACTGAGGGTCCGTTACTCCACCACCTTCGCAACCCCTGTCTTGACCAGATCGACCCTCTACTTCAACCCTCAAACAAAACCTTTGCTGCAAGGCAGTCCTTGCCACAACTACATAGCCACAACCAAAGATTACAATATTGCCCATGTTACCAACACCGAAATAAATATTATTACATTCCACTCGCACTCCATAGTACACAAGGATGGGGAAAATAGGAGAGTGACTTATAACAGGAAAGATATAAAATAAAATGTACACCTTACCCATCTCTGTTTCTACAATTGCTCTTTCAGTTTTCAACACCTGCCACAAACTGTTGCAAACCATTCCCAAATGAATTAATTCAAATTTCATTCATTAAGTTGACATAATGAGACGTCAGAGCAATGAAATGAAATGACAGTCTCGTTTCAACATGAATGGCATTTCGGCGTAGATCTTTAAGATTGGTTGGTGGGTCATCGCAACCAAAAACAGCCCTTTGCAATATCTTCCTGACATATTCAGTAGGGTTTATGTGTGGAGAAAATACTGGCCATTCTAATCTTGTGATATCGTTATATGAAGGATTGCTTTCGCAAGATGTGTACGATGAGCCCAAGATTTGTCATGTATTAAGACGAATCCCTCACCGAAATGCTGGTGATCTGGTTGCACTATACACTGACAGTTGTTTGATTGTTTCCTACGACCACCAGTGGCGTACGGTGGCCCCACATTTGCCCCCCCCCCGCCCCCCCAAAAAAAGAAAAGTATGTAAGGAAACTACCACCTTGCTACACTTGCTGGACAGGGTGTCTTACGATGTTCAGGCTGCCTCCAAAATCGTCCCTGAAGATTCTCTGGTTGAAGTCACACGCGAGAATTATTGTCAATAGCACTTGATGACAATTCAACGAGTCCACTCAGCATGCTGTTGCGTCCATCTGTACCATGCTGCATGTTATATAGGTGACAAAGCTATACCTCGCCATGGACGTCAGGAGTGAAGCTGCATGTCGTACAACATATTACGATCAGTTTTAAGCAGAACACGACGTCCTGCAGCTGCACGAAAATCATTATGCAGCATGCTGGTGTTCCTCTTGGGGTTCCTCCGAGATGAAATTTGTAAGTACCGGTCATCAGCTGTTGTGGAGTGAAGCAAGCTTTCAACAGTTCCTGTATCTCTGTACCTCCTTCACGCCCGAAGACATCGTTTTGGTTCATTCTGTTACGTCTGGAAACTTCGCCTAGTGAGGGTCCTTCCTGACACAATGCAGATACGATCAAACTTTGGAATTGATTTTCTAGGCTTAGCAGAACTATAACACAAGCAGTGTATTTCCTTCCTGGTGCTATGATGGCAAGTGACTGGCCATCACATTGTCACTACCCATGTGTGGTTGTTTACTTCTTTATATGGGTTGAGTGAAATCTATGGAAAATCTAGGGAACTGTGTTCTTGATATAATATACACATTCCACATCAGTGTTCATGAGACCGTGGAACCTAGGTGAAGCAACACTTTTTGATGTGTGTATTAATTACAATGGAAACTTTAGGTGTCATCAATAATTACTACTCCATGATCAGCTGCCCATACCGATAATTGTACATGTTGGTTAGCCTTATAGGTACGAGTGTAATAATGAATGGCACAGGAAACACAGGTACTAGTATAACATTATGATTTTTATTATTTACTTGGTTATTCTATTTAGCGGTATGTACCTATTTATTAAACATGTCTGTGGGTCTATTGAACACAAATGCAATAGACAATATGCACACTGTATAAGTGGTGTCATTCTGCAGTTGGGTATTAAAAAATTCGAATCTTTCGTTTACCAAATAACACTGTCACGACCATCAAAAGTATCACATGCAGCTCGAGATGTGAATTTTCTTCCAGGCATGGTTGATCATTATTAGATTAGATTAGTACTTGTTTCATAGATCGTGAATATGACACTTTGTATTGATGTGGAATGTGCCAGGTTAATGAAAGGTGTCTTTACAAATTATTACTTTGTACTAAATATTGAAATGTATATGTCTCCATGACCGTGCTTTATTGGAGAATGTGTTTCATACGAAATATGTTTTTCTAGTATTAGTACATATTTTTTAAGTTCAATCTTAATATGTCACACTATAGGTTGTTCTTGATGTAAATAACAACACTTAAGACTTCTTCTCCGGTATTCAAAGGCGTCCAAAGATAATGAAGATGCACACTAGCTCAAAAAACGTATTATCAGCATAAATGACGAAGTGGTCCAGTTTAAATTTTCTCGTAAATAGGGCTTTATTATAACCCCTTTACAACGATTCTCTTGGAATATTCCTTATTATACTTTTACATAAGGAGGGTCACATCCAAGACATCCAAACTCTAAATCAGGTTAACAAAGAATAATCTCATAATAATACATAAAAAACCCGATTCCTTCTCTCTGCTGAATGTCCACGGAAGCTCATGCTCCTCTTGATCATCCTGCAAGTAACCTCTGTCACACGTAACTTGCTCCCATCTAGGAAAGCCCCTGCAAAACAACAGAAACCTCGGACAGTGCACGTCCTGCAGGGTCTCTAAACCCATTGAAACCTACATTTGGTTAACTTGTCTCAATGGAGGAAGCATGTAGTGTATTTGTTTCACTGCATACCACTCTCCTTAGAAACAAGATATCAAATGTACACCATACTTTCTTCTCCCACATGTTATTAACAATACTACCACTATAACATACAATAACAATTCTTCATATCTCTATGAAATTTAACCATTAGTAACACAATATTATATTTCATCATAGTCCTTGACTTTGTATCCCACCATACAACTCACGTCTCCTTATGAGTCCATTTCAAACATTTCCACTAGGAAGAAAGGGTTTAATCTTATCACTTTGCTACAAATGCAGTCCCCTAGATTTGCACAAACATCTTGGCCTTTCTTTCACCTGTTCCTTCTAACTAGTCCATCTCAACACCGTCTCCATAGATGTAGTTCATTAAATCTAAATTAAAGTCTTTCCATAAAATAAAAAGAATGCACTTCACCAAAGTGTCCTTCCACATCAGTCTTTACACAGTCTGTGGCAACACTTTTGCTACCTCTTTGTTACAAGTTTGATTCATAACTCTCACATCACCTCCTACTAATTACATCTCTTAATATATTTAAGTGTCGTTCATCTCATCACAAAGTCTCTCATTTTACATTTCTTTAGATGATCAATAATAAACTCTTGTCACTTATGGAACAATAACAGAAAGTCACCTTTTCTTGTCGCTACTAACCTGAATCTTAAAGGTTCATCTCAAACCTTTTAACTTTTCACTTTACTGCATTTCTCCAAGCATTGAAACTTACTCAGTTCCTTACATATTATCTCTTAGGAGCCAGTAAAAAAAATCCATGTAACTTTTCCTTCAATAAATTTTTGGTATAATTAACATCATCCATATTACATATTACTGTCTTTATAATAACATTACTTACCTTCTTATTTTCAGTTAAATTCGGTGAATACATAGTTTCTAAACAAAGAAATATGACACCTGTTCTTGGTCTATCCATGTCAAATAATGCAAGGCAAACTTCCAAGGTTTGGGTTTCTTAAGATAGTTCTGTGTCTTCCAATTAATGATGAAATCATTTTCTCTCAAATATTTCTAAATCCAACTACATAATTATTCACTGACATTCTAACTTCCATTTCTGATGACAGATAATCCCTCTCAGGACCAAGATAATCTACAACCACTCTCTTTGAAATTTCTTCCACCTCTTTCTTCGTTAAGAGTAACTGCTTTAAACTACTACAACCCTCTTCCAAACATGTGTAATGCAACCTAAACTCCTTGTCATGAATATCCAAGAAAGACCTTAAGGTGCCTATCCTAACAGTTTGATCCTTTGAAGTATTACACATCTCATAAAAGAATGTTTAAAATTATTTGATTGCTCAACTTTTGTTTACTAATTTATATCTAAAAATTCATCTATAGTGTAGAAGGAGTTGCCATTCGGAAATTCTTTTTATTTATCTTTAAATGCTAGTTGACTAACTGTCAGATTTTTGATGCTGTTTGGTTGGTGACCAAAGACTTTTGTGGCAGCGTAATTCACCCCTTTCTGTGCCAAAACTAGATTTAACCTTGAATTGTGAAGATCTCTCCTAGTGTTGTAGTTATGTACACTGCTATTGCTTTTGAATTTGGTGGGATTGGTAATAATAAATTTCGTAAGTGAATATTTATACTATGAAGCTACTGTGAAGATCCCCAAGCTCTTAAAATAAGTGTTTGCAGGACGATCTTGGATGGGCTCCAGCAATTATTCTGATTACATGCTTCTGTGCAATGAATACTTTTTTACTCAATAATGAATTACCCCAGAAAATGATTCCATACGAAAGCAGAGCATGAAAATAGGCATAATAACCTAATTTATTGAGATGTATATCGCAAAAATTTGCTATTACCGTAATACCATAAGTAGCTGAACAGCATGGACGCTTGCCGAAAGTGAAATGAAAGTAAGTAATTTAGGCATAATTGAAGACTTGGATACACACCTGTTGGCTTTGACCAATGATGTCATATCTGAGTTTCACAAGATATACTGGTAGCTATACCAACTAGCAAAACAAACACTAACAGCAAATATGAACATATGGGATAATATTGTAATATGCACCATAGAATGTACCATCTATCACAGGTCTCAACCCAAAAATTGGCGCCTTTGGCGCTCACTTGAGAAAAACAAGGCCTCTCTGTTAATGTATACCTCCATATCTGTGAGAAGCTACAGATCACTTTTGAAACATAAAATCTTAATCTATAATCTATGTTCTTCTTGTTAAGAAACCATCGTCTTTAAATAAGATATAGAATCGCACATTCGATATATATCGATTCATGTCTATTCCGACTGCAAACATTCTTGGAAATTACCACGAGTCCAATTTTTATTGACTGCAGGCATACATCTGAGTTCAAATGTTCAAATGTTTGTAGAGCTTATGGGACCTAACTACGTGGCCATCAGTCCTTAAACTTACAAACTAGCTAATACTAAGGACAGCACAAATATCCATGCCCGAGGGGGGATTCGAACCCCCGACCGAAGTGGCCGTGCAGACCGTGACTGGCGCGCCTCAGTCCCCTCGGCCACCGTGGCCGGCACTGCTGAGTTCAATGTGTTTTCTTTTCATGTGTTAGTACATCAGTTGCTAGGGGTACTTATAGAAAGTCAGCAGTAGAGTGTTGACATTCAAGTTGTGCAGTCCTGCTTTAGTTTACTTTGAAGTTTTTTGTTACCCAACTCTAGAGTACTGTTGGGCGTAAAAATGCCACTCGTATTTAAACATGCTGAGTATGTTGATATGCTATTTGTGTATGGGTTTTGTAATGAACACGCTAGAGTTGCTTGTGCAGACTACTGCATACGACTTTCTAACCTCAAACTACCACATTCAACAGTATTTACTCGTGTGATCAGTACACTACCCAGTAGCCATATTACATCTGAATGTATATACGAACAGTCTATGGATAAAGTATACGACATTATTCAATCGGTAGAACATATTCTTCAAGAAGCACACATACAATTTTTTTGCAACGTATTTGTGTTCAGGGAAAAGAGTATGGCGGAAATTGAGTATGCACGTGTTCCATATCTATCATTTATATCTCATTCTAAACCTTCGGTCAGGAGATGAGGATATAAGATTGTAATTTTTTCGTTGGATGTAACCTCTTCACTGATGAAGACAGTTTCACTTGTGCGACATCAGGACACTCGTATTTCACATCATTGGTCTGAAGAAAAGCCACATACCATTGTGGAGACCCATTTTCAAGAACACTTCGCTGTAAATGTGTGGTGTGATTTCATAGACTGGGCCTGTTGCGTTACCACATCGTCTCACAGAACCCTGTCACCTACGCTTTCTTGTCACTGAGCTTTCATATTTATTAGAAGAGATTCTTTGGACAACTTTTTTCCAGAATGATGGGGCTCCTGAATATTCTAGTCGTCTAAACCTAACATTTCCCAGAAGATGGATCGCTAATATGGGCACATTTCTTTGTCACCAAGGTCACACATTTCTTTGTCACCAAGGTCACCAGATCTTACCTTATCGGAGTTTTGGCTGTGGGGATGATTAACAGGCAAAGAAAAAGTAAGCACAAAAGACAAGTTAATAGTTCATATTATGAATAGAGTAGCCTACATAAAAGAATATGACCTCAGAGGAGCTACACATGGTGTTATCAAGAGAAGTCAAAATGAATGAAAATAGTGCTGAAACTTTCGAAAATGAATTTTGAACATCCTCATTCGTCTTTACTTTAAGTTAGTTTGGGTTACATATTAATAGATGTATCTCTGTGAACAATAAAAACTGGACACGTGTTATATAGCATTTTACTGCAATTGTCTATAGTACCACATCCTAATATATTTACTATTTCTCATGAAAGACCCTGTATTAATGTCTACAATTCTGTATTATCACTGCTGTCTTGATACAACCTCCGTAATCTTCTACAAGAACTTTCTCCATACAGAAATACAGTAGAGGATGAAACAACTGCTAGTCTAACAATATAAAAGCTTTGCTGCCATATAGCGATCTTATTTTTACCTACCTGGTGGAATTGATTAAGTGTCACTGAAGTGGTTCAACCTTATGTGGGCAGGTGTGTGGTTCTCTGGGTCATCGGACAACAGCGAGGGCTCGGGCACGGAGCGGTGGCGGCGCCTGCTGCCGCCAGATGCCAAGCTGGATGCCGTGTACTCGCTGCCAGAGACCACGTTCGTGGGCGGCGGCGAGACTGACCGCTTGCCACTGCGTGAGATCATCGCGAGGCTCGAGGTGTGTCAAGCTCTCAAATACATTAGAAACTGCACGCGTTTTGCACTGCCAACTGTGAAGTCATTAATGGCTGTGTACGGCTGAACAGGAGTGTGTCAAATGCTTGGTGGAATTAATTTTAGAACATCCAACACTTCAAATATATTTTCGGAAATGAAGCCCTGAATGACGATAACCGTTTGGTGTAATAGATAGCGTGTTGGAGTCTGAAGAAAAGGGTACTGCATTTGAGACCCACTCGGGTCCTAAATTTGAATTTGAATATACAGTTTTAGTACTTCATAGATGTATTGTGAAATGCCGTTCAAGTACTTTCTGTTAGGATATATATTCTGTGTAAACCTCTGGACTAACTTTCTTACGTGTATGACAAGGTCAAAATAAATCATTACTTAGTTTAAATCAGTGTTTGTTAATCAACCAACCACATCATACAACACCACTTTGTGACAATATTACAGCTCTTTCCACCCAAAACCCTCTCTTTTTTTTGTCCCCTTTCCCTTAATTGTATTACCATGGTCTATGTGCACCTGACGCTATTTCTACTAGAAATGCAGAACATACGATTTTTTCTGGGGGGGGGGGTAGTTGTCTTGTATCACATCACGATAGAACACAGGGTCTATTCTATAAAGTTTTCCACTAACCTCACGTCTTCTCACAAGCAGCTGTCCCAGCGCAGATGCATTTGCTCTGTATATGACACATGTGACACATCACTTTGTGTGATCAGTATTACTAAGTAAACAGAGTGAGTCAGGAAGACAGGTACATGCTTTAAGTGGTGATGCTACTGGTGATTCTGAACAAGACTACTAGCTCTAGAAAAATTGCTGCCCAACTTGGTATTCCACAAAGAGGAGTGATAGGCACACAGTACAGGAGCAACTTGGGTATCCATTTTATTGAAAGAGTGTACATCAGCAAGAAGAAGATGCTCCTGCCTGGCAGGAATTCTATCAACGAATCATTGCCAGTGATAGATTAATTTGACGTATTCTAGTCAAGGAATGAACTACAAGTGTAACTCTCACATATGGGCAGATGAAAATGTGCGCACTGCTGTGGAACCGAATTTTCAAGACTCAACTGACCAGTTTTTTTAGATAACCATCTTAACCCTTCCATTCCCACAATACGAATTCAGCTTTGTAAAAATTAAAATTCAGTGTTTTCTGTATTAATACATTGCACTAAACATCAAATCATGTGTTTTAAATTTTTGATGGAATTATTGTTTTACTATTTCATGTATTTCATGCACAACACACACGTTTTTATAGAGGTATTTTATTAGTTGGGGTGTTATTTTGTTGATAGTTACAACAGTTAGATGAATAATGCTAGCATAATCGTCGCCACAGCACTAAAGACAAGACAATTTACTGCTGTAATAAAATACCATGAACCACACTCTCAGCCATCTACAGACGGCTAGATTAATGCCTCAGAAGTCGCTACATGTCGTACCAAGCGGCAAAATGTCGTACTAGAAGCATGTTGTTCATCAACAACTGATACAAAAAATGCGGTATAAATCAGTTTCTTATAAGTTGTTGTCAAGGAACAACACTGGAAATGAAAGGGTTAATGGGACACGGTATCTTGATTTTCTTCAAGATGTGTTACCAGAATACATGAAGGGTATCTATTCGACAGTATGATCTCGTATGTCCTTTTATTATGACGGAGCTCTTGCACGTTCCGTACATACAGTGACACAATGTCTCAATACAATGTATCCTTGTCGTTTGATTGGTCACTGTGGAGTCATAGCTTAGCCTCTGAGAGCACCTGATCTTATAAGATTGGATTATTGTTTGTGGGTATGGCTGAAGAGAGAAGTGTACAAGAGCAGAGTGGCCACAAGAGAGGAACATCTTGCTCGTATTTTACAT
The DNA here is from genome assembly GCA_026315105.1 of Locusta migratoria. Taxonomy (NCBI): domain Eukaryota; kingdom Metazoa; phylum Arthropoda; class Insecta; order Orthoptera; family Acrididae; genus Locusta; species Locusta migratoria. Next base: position 595,640,647 of record CM048744.1, read on the forward strand.
GCTTGTGCTCAAGCAAAGGAATGCAGATCTGAGCTACAACTGGCAACAACTGTTCAAATATTTGTAAAGCTATGGGACCAAACTGTAGCGGTCATCAGTCCCTAGACATACAAACTACTTAAACTAACTTACGTCAAGGACCACACACACACACACACACACACATAACCATACTCGAGAAAGGATTCGAACCTCCGATGGGGAGCAGACATGCAATCTGCAGCACGGCACCTTATAGCTACAGCTACTCCTGCATTGCGATCAACAAAACAGTAGCTGTCTACAAGAGCAGCAAAATGCATTGACGTTAACGGTGGACTGTTTTAACAACTTCTGTGAGGAAACTTACACAATTAAACAAACCATATAATAACAGTATCTTAATCTGATGTCACCTGCACTTTTTGCATTCCTAGTTATTTTTCATTGGTTTATCCAGAAATGGTTAAGGAAAGGGCATTCTTTAAATTAGCAGTTTTTTGTTCAGAATCACCAGTAGTATCACCCCTTTCCTCCTGACTCACCCCGTATGTAAATGAAAGCCAGAAAGAGTTTGGGTTCTGAAGAGTCACATGAAATAAAACATTAAAAAGTATGTGTAAACAGTATAAATCATAATCTAAGATATGAAAGGGTTTGTTAGAAAGTATCCTTACGATTTTTAGAACATTATCTTGTACAAGACGAATTCTGTGCAAGCTCCTTCAACTGCAGTTGTACTGAATTTTTCTTTTATTTCTGGAGTAATTCCACACCTTTTACTTCCATAGGTGCAAATAATGATGTTTAAGCTAAAGAATCATTTTGTACCCAAATCAACCACTCCAACATCATTCACAATCTGAACCACACAAAGAGATAATGGATCCATAACACACTACAAACCACTGTTCAAAAAGCTAAAAATACTACCACTCCCATGTCTCTATATACTGGAAATGGCTTGTTGTACAGTCCAATATCTGGAATCCCTCGACAGAAATGCTGACTGCCACACATGACACAAGAAATAAAACCCACCTGCAGATTATACCTGACAACACTAAACTATATGCTAATGGGCTAAGTACATGGGCATCAAAATTCATAACCACCTTCCTCCAGTCTTAAAAACAATCAAAAATCCAAAAATAATTAGCAATAAATTAAAGGAACTAAATCACAGCTTCTATTCAATTCAGGAATTTCTGGAGACAAAATTACTGTGAACTGATATGCTATAGCTATAAGATTTACACTTAATGTCTTATTTGTAAGTACTCTACTCTGCAACAAAGTTTCCTGTGCTAAATTGAAACATTAATCTATTATGGTAACTTTGCAAATCCTGTGGATTACACTTTTACTAATGTAATATATTTCAGCTAAAAGAATTTGCATACTACTGTTTTGTCCTTATAAATATCTTGATTGATTTAAACAAGTACTGTACTTCTTCTGCTTATAATTATTTTGCATATATTTTTCTGCCATGTGAAGTCTGTAACTCCATGTCCGTAACCTTAATTGAATTTTATAGCACAATTTGCCTTATTGTACAAAGTACAAAAGCGTTTTATTCTTAGTGACTTGTCCTATATCATTGTGTGCTCTACTGTACAAATGTTTGATCTACAGGACAAAACTTACTTACAATTGGTGAAGTTGCACCAACCGTTCCTTCCCATAAAAACTCAAATTTTTCTACTGAAACTTAGCTATTTCTTTAATTTTATACAGAAAGTTTGACCTATAGCATTATTTAAATTTTTAACTAAATGAGAAACACTGACAAAGAATATTTCTCTAAAATAATTGTTTTATTATATTGAATAAATTACAAATTCTATAAACTTATTCAAAATTAAGAGTAACGCAAAATCTATGATGTACTGTTTATGGTAGGTACTGTAAAGTGTGTCAACTGTTAGATGACAGAGCTCTTCCTAGCCCTGAATCGGTACACATTGCTAGATGTTGGGCAGCTTCGGCAGGCAGTCTTTGTTTCGAGGCTGCAGCCAACGTTACTGACTGAAAGTGCTATAGGAGGCAACAATAGACGTCTGATTTCTAACTTTTAGCATACCAGTGTTGTGAGCGTTCCGTTTTGTGTAACACGTAACTTAGAGAGTTATTCCTGAAGTTGGTATCGTTATCATTCATTCTTGTGAGTATGCTGCTTTCTTTCATTTACGACCAACATTTAAAGCGATGTGGGCTACCTGTAGTTTCGTGGAAGCATGCCACATAGTTTGTGTGTCAGCACTGGACGACATAGACATGGCTTGTCTCCCCCGCTCGCCTCTCTCCCTGCGGATGCTGTGGTGTGAGGCGGGGTTGCCTCCTCTGCTCTCTTCAAACTTTTCTTCAAACTTTGTACATCTATTGCAGACCATTACAACAACAAACCGTGAAAATAATAAGGTGCACTACTTTGGAAATTCCAAGAAAATCCCAAGAGTAGCTTATGTACGCTATCCATATGTTAGCGCTGAACATTTGAGTTCATGGAGGTAGCTCAGTGTGATGTGAGAGGGCTAGCCATGATATGTAACAAAAAAATTAGCCAAAAAGTCTTCGAACAACATAGAACAAACACGATCCCCTGTCTGTAAAGAACTGTTATACCCAAAGGAAAAAAGTGATTAACATTTGGAGTTTGTAAAAAAAACGAATGTGGATGAGGTGATGATTCACTTAACCCTCCGTTACACGCACCACGGATTGTGAGTCCACAGTTTTATTTTTCCTTCAACAATCAGTTATAAATTCAAGATTTCCATTAGTGGCATTGTCTACCTTCCTTTCCTTCTGTAACGAATTATTGGCAACAATTGAGTTAGTCATTATTGCCAGAAGCAGCAGTCTCGTTAGTTGCGGAGTGTCAGCCCCCGTGCGTGCATTCGTGTGGCGCAGTTCTATCACCAGTTCTTTTACGATGTATTGCAGGTAAGGAGGTTTCTTCCTTTATTACAAAAAATAGAGAGTTACGTTTAGAGCTTTTGTATTTATTTATTATCCTAACTGACAAAAAAAAACAATTATTAGCCTTTTCATTGACCAACATCGATTAGTGAAATAAGTTATACACATTCTTTTTTTTTTCAGAAGAACAGTGGAGGACGATCAGGGTTTGCAGTGGTTGGACGAAGAGCTTGGTAATGAAGAATGCAGTGATCTGGAGTCAATATTCGAAAGTGACCACTATTCAGATAGTGTACAGTCACTGGACGAAAGTGATTCTATCGAAAAAGTTGACTTGTATGTTGGGAAAGATAGTACGCAATGGAGCCATCGACCTCTAATGCAAAACAGAAGAGTAAGAAGACCTCAAAATAATATTGTCAAGCATTTACCTGGACTCATAGGCGAAAAAAATGCCAAGCGTCCAACTGATTGATTACAACTTTTCTTCACAGATGACATTTTAGAAGAAATTGTTCGCTGTAGTAATATTTGCATTGCTACCATCCATTGTAAATATTCCAGAGAAAGAGATGCTGCAGACACTAACATTACAGAAATCAAAGCTTCTTTAGGACTCCTTTTCTTGGTGGGTGTGCTACAAACATCACACACAAATTTACTAGATCTCTGGGCTGCAGATGGAGTACTTCAGACTTTCAATGGGCATAAATCGTTTTCGTTTCTTGTTGACATGTCTGAGATTTGATGACATCAGACATAGCTCATCGGAAGGTAACAGACAAATTAGCTGCTGTCCGATTCTTGATATATCAGTTCAATGAAAACTGCAAGATACATTATAGTTTATCAGAACTAGTTACAGTACATAAAATGCTGGATGCATTCAGAGGCAGATGCGGATTTATACAACACATGCCATCAAAACCGGCAAAATATAGTATAATAATGTTTGCACTTACAGATGTAAGGATGTTCCATACCAGCCACTTAGAAATATACTGTGGAAAGCAAGTGGATGGGCCTTATATCTGTGATAACACACCTCATGCTATTGTCAAAAGATTGGTGAAATTGATATCCAAATCTGGCAGAAATGTAACATGTGATAATTGGTTCACATCAATTCCACTTGCGGCTGATGTGTTGGAAAATGACAAGCTGACAATGGTTCGAACCATTCGAAAAAGTAAACGTGAAATTCCTCCATTTATGACAGAAGCAAAAGATCGTCCTGTGGAATCCAGCATTTTTGCATTTAAGAAGAGTATTACACTGGTTTCTTATAAACCTAAGAAAGACAAGATTGTTCTTGTACATCTACTTTACATGATGATGACAGTATTGACAGTGATTCGCAAAAGTGCAAGCCAATAATAATAACATTTTACAATGAGACTAAATCTGGTGTGGATAAAGTTGATGAGATGAAATGTACATACTCTGTGACAAGAATTACGAGAAGATGGCCATTTATAATTTTTTCTTCTCTTCTAACTTTTGCTGGAATCAATGAATACATAATTTACAAGAGCAATTCAGATTCTACAATTCCCAGAAAAGAACACCTAAAAGTTCTTGCCAAAGAATTGTTGCATGATTATATGGCAATGAAGGTCAATCATCTAAGTACTCCAGTGAACATCAAGAATTGTATCAAGGAAATTTTTGAACTACCAAAAGCTGAAACTCTTCCTAGACCTTCACAAACAACAGCTCGAGGAAGATGCAACTTCTGTGATAGGAAAAAAACAGACCGACGAGATTTTCCTGCAATGTGTGCAATAAATTTGTATGCATGTAACATGTTGGGGAATATCTTTGCAGTGAGTGCAGTGAAAAAGGCAAACACCACGAGTGAATTACTCGAATTGACAGTGAGGCTGTAAACTATAGTTTCATGAAAAATTTTCTGAAGTAATTTACTTAAGATAATTGTTGGTTAATATTTATTTGGAAAAATAGTGGAAAAAAAACAGAACGAACGTAAATTTCTGTGATTACAATAAATGTTCTTATTGGTTTACGGGTAAATTATAAGTTAAAATATTTTATGTACACTACTGATGGTGAAATACATTATGTTTTCGGATTCATTGTTTTATTTATGTTATTTAAACTCGAATATATTATTTTTCCCAACTATAATCTCAGAATTGTTCATAAAAATGGTATCAAACGCGATGCAGACTCTCAGTCCATGCACGTGTAATGGAGGTAAAAAAATCACGCATGTAATGGAGGGTTAAACTTAATTTTTAATATATACCTTTACATCCCAGTTCATGAAGCATGCTTCTGCATCTGTAGCTGGAAGCTATAAGACGCAAAGTATTTCCAGGTACTTTACCAAACTGTATTTGCAAGAAATTTTGTAAATTATGCCAGGCATAGAATATCAGAAAACCTTCATGCTTTTCTCCGTTTATTTTCCAATAGTTATATGTTTTCTTCTGGTAACTGAATTTAATTAAAATTAGTCAGACATAATATACAAATCAATACAAGTTCATGCAAATACACATGCTTCTGCCTAATTATATTACCTCTCAAATGTCATATAAATTAATTAATACAGATAAATATTATATCTGAGCTACAGTTGAACCATCATCTCATCCACATTTATCTGACAAAACTCGAAAGCCACCCATCTTTTTTCTTCAGGCAGGTCGTTTCTTTGTGAACATGGGGTTGAATTCATTCTGGGTTGATAGATGAATTCTTAATTCAGTTTTCAATGAGCTACTTAAGGATGAGGCTGTCATCGTGTGTGTGGTGTCTGAGTTGTTCCTCTAGCCTGTTATATCGTGTGCACCAAATGTTCAAATGTTTGTAAATCTATCGGATCAAAATGCGTGGTCATCAGTATGTAGCTTACAAACTACATATACTAAGGTAAACTAACCTAAGGACAACACACACAACCATGCCCCAGGGAGGACTCCAACCTCCGATGGCGAGCAACCGTGCGCTCTGCAGCGAGGCGCCTGAGACTGCTTGGCTACTCCACTGTGGCTCCTGTGCACCAACAACTACATTTGCTATAGGAGCAACAGTTTTATGTTGTGTCTGATTATTGAACAGCTTTCACAGGCTTTATTTACTTTAGCAGAAATCTATGCATACCACTAGATCAGTACTGGAAACATAGTACATCACATTAGTATGCTGGTCAGAGGCCCTAAAGATGGTACAACTAAGTACCACAACAAATTGTGAAATAAAACGACATGGTAACAGCTGAAGGTGTTCCATTTTTTAAACTTTAACCAGTACAGAGGGAGGAATACAGAAAAGACACATCTGTGTTTAAAGACTATATGAAATGCATCTTAACCCTTTAATTACCAGTATTCGTCCTGGACAACAACGTATTAAAATCTGACTCATACCGGATGTTGAGTATCAGTCCTTAAAATCGCATTCTTGTTTATGAACAACCTGCTTCTAGTACGACATTTTGCTACTTGATACAGTGTGTAGCCACTTCTGAGGCATTAATCTATCTCAGATGTTGTGTTACTTTGCCGTATGTATGTGGCTGTGAGTATGAACGTGAGGGTGGTTAATTTTCTTTGATTTTGGCAGTGAATTGTCTTGTCTTTGGTGCTGTGTTGGCGATTATGTTAGCATTATTCATCTGACAGTGTTAAGGCCAATTCACACTGCCCGTCATGTCAATGTCACGTCATGGCACTGTCACGTCAAGTTGTATTCACACTGTCCATCAGTGTCCATCACATCAATTCGCCCATCTCAGTACGCGATGTTGAAAGTGAGGTTAAGAGTGGTGATCTGTTATATAGAAAGTCACAGTTTAATACTAGAACTGAGGGAACAACAACGCTAATGTTATTGATGAACTAAGAAAACTTTACAGTGTATGTTTTTGGTCAAGTTACTGTGAACTGAAACAACATTTCAAAACATCAACATCTATTTTCAAGCGAAAAAATAAACATACGAAAACATCAGACAATACTTATAAGAGCATAAATAGCGCCTAATTACTTTATCCATTACGATTTGCGCACTGACATTGTCAATACCGTCATAAACAACTGAATTTTTGTCTATCATTAGAACTGATTTTTTCATTTAAAACGTTATTTCATGAAAAATGCGTAAACAAGTTACAATCTTATTCAAATAAAACGTTTGCTTCAGTCTTTTCTGTTACAATGTTTCGTAACATAAACTATTTTTTGGTTTCAGATATCGGACCTCGATTTTAGGAGGATACTCATTTGACAAAAATATTTAAGTCGTCATGAAACATTTGAGATTTTCCCCTAAAACGAAGTATAACAGCAAAATAAAGATGAATAAGACACATTTGCATATAAACACTGTAATCGTCGACTGCAACATGTAATTCATGTGACGAAAATAGGTTAACTTCCGATGTTAGCAGATGGCCGTTACATCAAAACATTCTTCTTGAGAAAGCTTGACGTGACGTTGATGTGACGTAACGGTCTGGTGATGGACAGTGTAAATGCCACCATTAGAAATACATTGCGGAATGATCTGATGGTTGGTTGACATGACATGGCATGACGGATAGTGTGAATTGGCCTTTAACTATCAACAAAATAATGTCCCAAGTAATAAAATACCTTGATACAAACGTCTGTGTTGTGCATGAAATACATGACATAGAAGAACAATAGTTCGATCAAAAATTTTAAAACACATATTTTGATGTTTAGTACACAGTATTAATACAGAAAAAACTGAATTTTAATTTTTCCAAAGCTAAATTTGTAATGTGGGAATGGAAGGGTTAAGATGATTATCTAAAACAACTGGTCAGTTGAGTCTTGAAAATTATCTCTACAATTGACATTAAGTACTATAAGTACAAATCAATTTCACGAAAAACACCAAAGTGTATCATATTTAACTTTCTCATCAGTCAAACATCCATACCGGAAGGAGACTGAAATGTGAATGACAATAAGTTCACAGACCCAATTGCATATTTCAAGGACTATTGGTAAACATTATATCGAAATTTGGAAGTACAATTTTACAGTTATTCTGAATAAGTATACAGTATGTTTGGTTGAATATCTTTGGTCAGAGTAAAAGTAAACGATGTTACAAAGTGATGATACCAATAGGTTTGCAAATTACTGATGCATATCAAAAAGTTATCAACATCAATTAAAATGTGGTATAATTTACTAATTCTAACTCAGTTTCTAGCATTAAATGGAATCCACATCAAAGCAATAAGTTACAAAGTATTACATTAAGAGTGATCGTCATCTAAAAGAGTTATAATTCGGATGTTTGTCCGTCTATCCAACTACAAATAAGAGACGACTTTTTTTGTTACCAGACATGTTTCATTTTATTGATAGTTAAACATCTTTGGTGGTATGCAATGACAGATATTTACAATTTGTTTCGATATGTGGATCGAAAACAGTTCCTAAGCAAAATATGTAAAATACTGTTTGGTTACTTAGGGAAATTTTGGGTCCTGGTTTTCACCTTACATAATTCAGTGCCAATCTGTTTCCTGCAGTACTGTAGACTAGTCACTTCAAATCAATATTCTCCTCGTAATTTCCACTTTCACTGCTATGCTGTACATATTTACGTGTTTCACATATCAGGTGGATTTAATTGGATATGAGTGCATATGCACAGTGTGCTGTGTTGTGTTGCCAACATTGCAACTATAATATACTTTTTATATATGTATGTATTAGTTATGTTAAAGTGTATTTATTTTTTATATAAGTGATATGGAGTAGTGACAAAATTATAAATGTGTGTAATGAGTGTTTACGAGGGAGAGGAGTGGTAGTGCCAAGATGACTGAATAGTGGTTGGAGTGGAATGTAGAGTGAGATGGAAGATAAGAGTGAGGGCAGGAGGTTTTGATTTTGAAGATGTGTAGGTGAAATTAAGGAGTAATTTCATTTTAGGTGTGGAGTGATAAATAGTGGGATTTGGGAGAAGACTGAGACAGTCAGGGGCAAGAAGTTGTTACGTTTATGTGATTTTTCTATTATTTTATACAAAGTTTGGTATGCAATATTTATTTGGTCATTGAGTAATTTTTATTGTGATAATGCTCTGTGTATATGGAGGTTTTCTTGGAAAGGGAGAAGGTGTTTGACTCTAATGATCTGAATGATTAGCATTTCTTTTCGTATGGTGTAGGGCCAGTGGTGTTCTTGTTTAAGGTGGTCTGCAAATGTTGAGTTGCTTGTACCATTGATTTGATTTTACCAGGGAAGCCAAAACAGTCTTGGTCCAGCCCGCCACTGCCCGCACCGAAACTAAGTTTATTGTGCGGTATCGCTCCCTGTATATCTAGTAAAGCCAACCAATGCCCTTGAACAGTGCGAGGAGTCCCTTTACCAGTTCTTTATTAGACACAATTTCTTCGGGTTTGGTTGTCCCAAATGTTCTGTGCCTTTTACTCTCCAATGCAATGCATTCGAAGATCAGATGTGATGCAGTTTCATCCCCGTCATCACAGATCCTACATTTAGGGTCCTCTTCTGTTATACCCATTGTATGTAGGTGTGTTTGTACCATACTTTCATTCTTCTAGTATCTAGTATCTAGTGTTAAATGTTATTCTGCTAGTCATCCCAATGTATATATTATCACAGTCTCTGCAGTTGAGCTGATAGGTACCAGAATGTTGGTATTTGTCTGTTTTTTATTTTAATTTGGGTGTGTGTTTTTAAAATGGATTGTTTTTTTGAAGGCAATATTTATGCCTTGTTTCCTGAATATATTACTTATTTTGTGTGTACGTTTCTTATAGTATGTGAGAGTGTGCCATTTTTAATGTGTGTACTGTTTGTCTCTGTTGGTGTGGTTTTTCTGGGTCCATTCTTCAACTGTGACTTCATTTTCCTGTTTAGTTTGTCTACAAGAGTTTCTTCATAGCCATTTTTAGTGCTATTTATTTTATGATAGCCATCCATTTTTGGCAATTAGAGGTGTTTAGGGGACTCTTGTTGAGTCTGTTTTTTCATGTACTTGGTTGTGACTCTGGGTTTCGTTGGAAGTAGCATGTAAGATGAAGTATGAAGTGTTGGGTGTTTCATAGAAATTAGTAATTTTACAACAGTAAATAAGTAAATAAATAAATAATAATTAATGTGTTACATGTTATGAAATCTTTTACTGCACTGACATCATTACGAAATCTTGTATTCATGATATATGGAAAAAGTGTTAATCTAATCTAATCTGCAGTTTGTTGATGCAATATTGTGTCTTTTACTACTACGAGTATTTTACATCTTTTAGAGATAAATAATCTACTGTTATACCACCCCATAAAATGAACTTAATAATACAATCTTTTTCTGACAGTGACAATCCACATCTTGATCTCTGCATGAGTGACATGTAGCCGCAGGTCTATGTTATTACAAAGAACCTAAGCAATAACATGGTAATATTCTTCTGTGCATCAGAAAACCGTAGGGTCACGGTTTTTGTATGCATACTTTACATGTCAGTTTCAAAAAAGTATTTCTATATTTCATATTAATTATATAATATAGGCCTCTTGTCTGACATTCGTTTGTACATAAGAAATATATAGACTGATGCCTAACTATCCCATACTTTATTGTTTAAATCAGGAGGTGATTAAGTTCCAAGATTGCAAGAAATGTAAATTATTGCCCAATAGTAGACGATTTCTAACATAATTGGATTTGCAAGGAACCTAAGCTGTAACATGTAATATTCCTCATTATGACACAAAACTATAGAATCAGAGTTTATATTTGTATACTTTACCTGTCAATTTCAAAAAGTGTTTCTGTAGTCCACATTAACTAAGATAGCCCCCTTGATTTATATCCTTTTGTATCCAAGTAATATGTTGCCCAATGTCTAACTATCCCATACTTTATTCTTTATATCAAGAAGCATGACCTGCGGCTACATGTCACTCAAGCACATTATCAAAATAGGTTGTAACAATGTGAAGAAATAGATGTTATTATAAATTCACTTTATAAGGCTAGTAAAACAGTAGAGGTCATAATCTAAAAGAAGATGTTATAAGATACTCGTAGTACTAAAAGCCTTATAATATTACTTCATAGAAATACAAACATCAAGCAGCAAGATTACGGCATACAATAAGGTTTAAATTACATTACTGCATGTTGTACATAATTTGGAGTAACTATTTTTCTCTATAATAGTGTTAATAAAATATTATTAAATTACTGTATGTTGATGAATTACAGTGTGGAAGATTTTATCAATATTTATTTGCAATAGCGAATTGCTCACAACTTCACCGTATAAGGTATGGATATAGTACCAAATGGTGACACACTAAAATTTGCGCCAGGCCAGGACTTGAACCCCAGTTTACCACTGTTCGCAAGCAGTTGTCTTACCATTGAGCAGTCAGTGTTGCATAGAGAAGCTTGCGTCGATCCTGAGGGTCATATTCGGGTAGCCTAATGTGAACTTATGGTGAGTGCTCATGAAAAGTGGGAAACCTCCGGGTTCTAGTCCCTACAAATGGGTAAAGTTGAACACCTCTGGAGTCACAGCTATCACCACAACTACATGGACTACTCCAGTATAGCTGTCATCAGATACAATTTCTCAATTAATATCATTAATATCCTGTAAGAATTTATAATGGCTTCTTGCTAAAAATAGGAGGAAAATTTGAATCTTTTCCGAACATACATTCGATCTAATGCTAAGTTATATCTTGTATGTGGCTGGTGTGGAGTCAGTGGTGTTCTTGTTTAAGGTGGTCTGCAAATGTTGAGTTGTTCGTACCATACTTTCATTCTCTGATGTGTTCTTTCTATCTAGTGTTAAATGTTCTTCTACTTGTCGGTTCCACTATATGATGATGATGTAATTTTTCTTTGTTACCATATTTTCAATTTCTGTACACGGTTCATGAAGATACTTCGTAGTGTTCCTGAAATTGGTGAACCCAAGGGTAGTTCATGTTCTTGTAGTTATAATCCCCATTGATTTCAAAATAGTTCTGTTATATTATTAGCTATAATTTTATGAATTGATGTATTTGCTCTAGAGGTGTGTGTGCTTTTAGATTTTCTTCTATTAACCTGATGGTTTCAATTACTGGAGTGTTCCTGTGGTTGGGATGTTCAAGTCTCTGATGTCTTCTGTTACCAGTAACTTCATGGACAACACTACTGTCTGTGTTTGATTTTATTATGATAATACTTTCTGCCAGCAGTTATTTCTTTAGATTTTAAAGTTTTGTTTCATCACAATTATTCATGAATTTATTGGGATGTTGTTTAACTTGTATCAATACGTTTTTAATTTTTTTCTTTTATTAGTTCCCTAGCTAGCCCTGTGTTTATACTGCTGTTATCATTTTCTTCCTCATTAGTGAGAATGTACTCAGCTTTTGTAATGAAATTTTCTATTTGTTGTTTATTTGCTGGTGAGTTAACATTGTTTTTTAAAGCTTTTTCTAGGAGCTCATATTTAATTTGTGTTATGTTTGTAAGGTTGATAACTCTTAGATAGATATGGTGTGTGTATTTGTTATTGTTATTTTTCACGTTTCGTGTTATGCAGTTTGAGTTTTTTTATTTTCTTTTTATGTTGTAGGCGCACATTATCTACTGCTCTGCATGTGCAACATTCGACTTTCCCACAATGGACGCGAAAAAATCAGGGTTGGTTAGTTTTTTAGCTTTTCATTAAGAGTTCCTATTTTCTCATATAGTGATTTTGGCTCCTGTTTCAACGAAGCGTTTTGAGCATCTTGTCTGGCTGTTTTTGTATAGTCGAAAACCTAAAACCAGAATACAACATCTGTATAAAGATATAAATAATTGAAAGTTTCTCGCTTGTCCTTCTCTCTCACAAAATTTACGTCTGCTGTGTGTTTGAACTTGTTCTACCTGAATGCCTTTTCCACAAGTTTGTGTTAATCTGACTGCGTATTTTTAACTGTATTCTATGTGAATGTAAAGGTATTGAAAAACCTACCTGACTGTGTAATGTTTCCTATAGTGAGACACAAACTGCTAATTGTTTCTGTATGAAAATGTAACAAAGTTAACTGTCTGAAAATCACTGTGTTGGTAATTCTGGCCCTACATACTTGTTTCTGACTAAACTAACAATATTTAACGGAATGTAACGAACACAATATTTCTCCATGCAATCTGACTCAGTGCAAACAGTTGTTAACCTGAACACTGTATGAATTTTCCTACCCTGAAATCTGTAAATCATACTGAACTCTAAGCTTGACAAAAACTGATTCTTTCTCACCTTCACTTACTGCATAAATTTTTGCAACACCAAACTGCTTCCTGCTATACTAACTACTGGAAAACTAACTACAGAAAACATCTATGGTACTTTTAATAAAAAATGTGAGCAGGGATAAACTGGTAATCTGTTTAAGAAACTCGAACTAATTATTAAAATGTCGCGGTGGAGTAGCCGAGCGGTCTAAAGTGTCTCACTGTGGAGTGCGCGGCTGCTCGCCATGGAGGTTGAGCCCTCCCTGGTGCATGGGTGTGTGTGTTTGTCCGTAGGTTAGTTTACCTAGTTTAAGTAGTTTGTAAGCTACGGACTGATGACCATGCAGTTTGGTCCGATAGATTTACAGACGTTTGAACATTTGAATTATTAAACATGAAATCTCTGGTTTATTTTCTAACTGATGTAACTTCATGAAAATTACTAACAATGTCATGTTTATGATTTTAAAATCTTTCAGAGAAAAATATAACTCAGATATTTAATCTGCCTGTTTAAACAAAGATAAACATTTCTTTTTTGTTAATAAATTTAACTTGATTTACACAAACAATGTTACAACAATACCATATTTCAAGAACACTACCCATGAAATTTTTATTTAATAAAAAATGGAATCTCAAAACTAAACAATTACAATAAATACTTTACCTAAGAAAGGAAGGGGTCCCTACCATTAATCGTGAGACCACAAGCTAACAGCAAGATCTTTCCCGACTGTTACTGTTACCATCAGTTCAGCCTAACAATGTGAAGTTGTGCCATAGAAAAATGCCAAGTATTTCATGAAAAACTTTACCTTATAAAAACTTCAAAAGATCGTTTCTCCAACGTCATCTAAACCTTTCGTCTCCATATCTTAAACAAACAGCTTGGCTCAGCATTCAAGTCTCAAAATCTCATCTCCTCGGCTATCCCGCCGGGACGACAACTGCACGCAACCATGGTCCCCACGCTTCTGCAATCTCATCTGCGCACCTAGAAAAGTCTGTACTCTCATTAATCACAACCTTACTTCCCAGCAAAATTACTATCACCTTCTCCAATATCGATAGTACTGCCATCGAAAAATAAGCCTGCAACCAAAGATAAAGGATACATGCCTGACTAGCGTGACACTGGTCTCAAATTCACCGTAAATTTGAATATGAAACGTATACCTTACCGTAGCAGGTATCTTACATACTATACGCAAAAGCATAAAGTTTACAACAGAAGAAGAACAAAAAAGAAAAAAAATACTCGGTTTTCTAGATAAAACAATAACAAAAGAAAACCACAAACACTCATTTGACATATTTAGAAAACCCACCACTTTGAACATGATCTTACGTGCCAACAACTTGCTGAGTCACAAACAAGCTGTAATCAGGTACATGCTAAATAGTCTCGATAAGATTTCCCTAACTACCTCTAATTACCAAAAAGAGCTGGCTATCATAAAATAAACAGCACTAAAAATGGCTATGTAGTAACTCTCGTAGACAAACCAAAGAGGAAAATGAAGTCACAGTTTGTGAAACATCTTTGTATTGTGAAACATCATTTTATATATATATTAAAAATTTTTAATGAAACTTAGCAAAGAAGAACTGCAGTCAATATTAATAAACTTCAGAGAAACTTTAGGATAAACTCATGTAAAAGAAATACCGACAGTTTTCTGAATGTCTTCTTATTGTTGATTGTTTCATCACATCTCAGGGTCATTATGTGGTTCACTTTAAGGCCTAAGTAATGAACTAAGATGAAACTTTTCACTTTTGAGAACGATTTGTATTTTCTAAAAAAACAGGTACATCACAACTGAAAGTTTACAATAAAACAAAAACAAAAAAACCGAGACAGCTCATCACTTCTAACTGCTCAAGAAGACAAGACTAGACTGACTGTTAATTAACAAGCAAAGATACTGCTCTTCCACCTTTCTTCTTTTAGTTCTACAGATGATTTTTTTTCTTCACAACATTAATTAATAATTGTTTATTATTATTATTCTTATTATTTTTCACCTTCTTTTTAATAACAGAAAATGAAATTAAAATAGAAATTTGCTTCTTAATGTTCTGATACCCCAACACTCCATCCCTGGTAACATCACATCCGCCCTCATACTTTTGGCGACTGTACTCTGTTACATGAGGCAGAAGTATGTTATATATCAGAACAGTAAGATAGCTTTCCTAGTTGTAAAAGATTAACCTTGAATAAGAAATATTTGTCCATGGATTGGCTCACTAGCTGCTAATCTAATTGAGAGGCCATTTATCTACCTTTTCACTGACATAATTTAGAATCTGGTAAGAAAAAAAATCATCAAAGCACACATATAAGAAATTTACACAGAAATATACATCTACACATAAATTACATAGATCAATACCTATACAAAGAATTGTTTACAAGCAAAAAAAAATTACAAATTTTCCACGCCATGGGGCGTTGTAACCTTTTAGTCTCTTTCTTTTCCTTTCAGGTCCATTGTATGTTTAAATTATTTATCGTCATTTGTGATTGTCCATTTCTTCCATTCAAATGTCCCGCTACACACAACAAGTGTCCAGCGATATTGCATTGTCATGCAGAGAGAATGCGATCATTTACTTCTCTGCTCAGCAGTTAACAATACCTGTACCTTAGTCTTAGTTATCTTGCTCCATAGCTTGGCGCTCAGTTCAGTAGCTTGCACTGTTGAGAGCATATTGTAGTTCGTGCTCTTGTGTGAGGGAAGATCCAGATGCTGCTGGCATCGTTGTTACATCCCGCTCTCGCCGTTTATGCTAAAGCGTCTATTGGGATATCATCACGACCACCGCCCGTGTACGCCGTGCTGCTGATTTGCGGTAAGTACTTTATATTGAATCACTTCACCTCTTCGACTGCACACGCGGCACACCATCGATCTACTATCCCCTCACAGTCACACGAATCACCCATTTTTCACTAATGAATTTAAATCCTCATCTGCTCGTTTTGTCATCTTGGCACTATAGTTTTCGTTGTAATTAGTATTTTACCAAGACATTTGTTCAACAATACATATCATCCTGTCAACCTTGCTTTATACTTCCTACATTTAATAGTCTTCATGGTTTTTTTTTAATGTTCACAACTGTTAAATTATGAATTTTACATATATTTCATACTTAAAACAACTATAATATTACTCCTTTTTTTACATCAGAAATTATACATGACCAGAAGAAAACATACATTCCATTCTTTTATTACGTATAGTATTCTAACTTTTTTAATACCTCTCATAAAAAATCTTTCCTTATACATTTATATGCCATCCATGGATTTACTTAATCTGTTTATGTTCAGACCTATTTATTCGGATATAAATATGCGAGCAGGCCAGGTTTCTGGTCTTTCTTTTATTGAAATTTCATGAAGTTATATATATATATATATATATATATATATATATATATATATATATATATATACACACACACCCTCCAAGGAAACAAGAAATCGGCCCACACTATCCTCCAACAACGATAGAAGGAAAGAATCCTACATCATTTATCGTGTGTAATGTGGTTAGTTGTGTAGTAAGAGAATAGCTGTGGGAACTTTGTCTACTCGTGTTTCAATGGATAAACAATTACTATATGCATAGATCATAATTGGGAAAGAACTCTCTGATTGTATATATAGATTTTCTAGACTTAAATTGACTGAACTGCTATAAAATATTCATCCTGTTCATTAACACTAACCGTGTGAGGCTAAGTCCGTGTTCGGAAGAACTTTATAGAAATATTAATCTCAACTTTCTTGTATAAACGGAATATGATTCGGAACCCAAAATTCATTTACCTACTGATTTATATATGGATGGTTTGACCTGTTAACCATTAAGTTTGATGAATCCGAATTTCAAGTGTGTTGCATGCCTTCTGTATCTGTATCATTGTAACCCCTGCTTCAATATGTCACTCAGTTATTTCTTGTTTTTCTCAATCAATATTTAATAATTCAGCATAATGTAAATTAATAGGCATGAAGTTCGTTTTAAGACACTTCGCATTCATTCATCATGACACTCATTCTTCCACATTCGTCTTCGTAGAATAGGGTTAAGAGAAAAGAAATATCGGAGTTGTGGAGTCCACAATTATTCATTTTAGATACCATCGCGCAAATATCCGACTCAAAGCGCAAATAAGCGCCACATGCCTTAGCACAAAACAATTCAATAATCCATATTTCAAAGTACAATGTAGCCACAATTTTTTTGTCAGGCAATACACCTTCCACAAATACATTCTCATTATCATTATTGACATGAAGCGCGTAAAATGTAACCTATGCCTATTGAATTTCTCATTTACATATACTTTAATACTTATTGCAGCTTTCCTTATTATCTTTAGAAAATTTCCGCAGAGGTTTTAATTGTTAGTGAGCAGTATAGTTGATTCTTTTTTTATCTGATTTAGTTAAATTTTAGTCAGTGGAATTAGGCTGTCGTTAGTGTAGTTAAGAGTATTTAAATAGTAGTTACTAATGTAGTTTAGATTTGTATATATCTGGCTAGCTGTAAGGTATCGTTGTTTCTAAACAGTTTTAAATTTCGTTTGTATATATATATTTAATTTTTGTATTTAATTTCACGTGTGCATAGTTCGTTTTCTCTCGTGTACATAGCATGTTTTATTTCCGTGTATATATATATCTTTATTTCTATCTCGGTGTTTATCCTCTTTATATGAATCGGTTCAAACTGAGCACGCCCCCACATCTGTTTGACACTCCAGTATAAATCAACTTTGACAGCTGGCGGTTGTTGATCATCAGCTGTCTCAGCGCTGTCCATCAGTGTTTATGATAGCCACCTAAAGTAGAATTCAACTTAGTGGCACGAATTTTTCGCGTGCATAGCAATGGGCGTACGCATACTTAACACCGTCATATAAACATCTTTATCAAATTAGGTGAATCTATCTTGTCTGAGTGTTATTGGATATATGGTTTTAGATCCTTATGCGGATGCAGTCCTTTTATTTTTCCCGATCCAGGATATGCTAACAGATAGCTACCAGATTTCCCTCTTCAAATTTGTGAATACGACCTAGGTTGTTGCCATACCCATGCTTTCTTCTCTGTGCCTCCTCATTCAATACATTCTGGTTTCGTCTATTGCGAAAATTATTACGTTGTTGCCCATTCTGGTAGACCGGGTTATACCTATTATCATTCCTCCTCCTATTGTCGTTTCGCATTCGGTAACTGTTATTATTATTGTTACTACCACCGTTGTAATTACCGTTTCGGCTAGAACTCGTTCCATTTTGCCTAGGCGGTGAGTTCCGACCAGAATTCCCATTGTTCACATTGTCACCAGAATTATCCCTGTTAGAATTGCGAACAAAACTTCTCTCCCCTTCATGGATCAGGTCGTAATCGTCTAAAGCATCCAGAAAATTTGGCAAATTATACTCAGGCACCCACATAATTTTTTCAGTAATATCAGTGGGTAACTTTGATTTGAGTATCCTAATTACGTCCACGTGTGACATTGGTGTCGTCCAATACAAAGTTTTATTCAGATATTTTTCGAAATATTTACGTAGGCTGTTATACGGCGTCATAGACATTCTTGTACAGATTGTGACCAAAATCTTGCAATGAACTCCTGCTCAAATTGAGCATAGGTTTGGCACCTATTTATGGCGCTTGCAGCCCAAGCAGAAGCATTGCCTTCGATGTGACTAACTATTTCCTGAATTTTCCGAGCACCCCACCAGGAATGTGGTAATACATTCCGAAATGTTTGCAAAAATATGATTGGATGACTCTTTTTGTTTTCTTCCTAAAATGTGGGAAATTTTCTCGATCCACCTAAACCGTCTTCAATAACAATATTGATAACCTGGTCCCCGTTTTTTGCTGATTGGGTGTGGGTTACAACTGTGGACAAACCGGGTACCGTATTTGTACGCGGCCCATTTGTTTGTGTTGGCATAGTTAAATGTTCCAGAGGTGATCCATGACTTTGCTGCATATTAATGTGTTGGAAAATCGGCGGCGTCGTTTGCGACCTTGTAAACGATAAGGACTCCCTATGCTCATTTACTAAATTAGGTCCTGGTGGCACGGTATTACTTTTTAATGTGGATGGTTGAGCCGGTGTGTTTTCTCCGTAAATCTGTCGGGTCATACTGCCAACTTCCCTTTTAATTTCCCGCAGTATTTGTTCCCCTTTTTCACTTACCCATTTTTCCACTTCCTCTCCACAATTCCGATGCCCTGAAGTGCTACTGTCGCATTCATCGTCTTGCATTTGCTTTTTTATCTCTTGTAATTCTATGTTGGAATTCTTTTGTTCTACCTTTAAAGATCCTACTTCACGTGTTAGCTGTTCCATTTTATCGGCTAACGGTTTGTACCCCTCCCTCAGCTCGTCTACTCTCTGCTCAATTGAGCTTATGGATCCTTCGACCATTTGTTTAGCTGCTTTTAAACTTTCACAATCCTTGGCAATGTGATCTACTTGAGTGCTCAAACGGGTTTGCCTAACATTTAAATTTAACAAGGATTTCATTTACTTCCTGTTGTATGTCAGTTCGCATTTGCGTGACGTGTGTTTGTAAACTTTTAACAGACTCCTTGGTAGCCTGTACTTCACTTCGCAAATGTTGCATTTGTTCTAATTGTTTATCTGTTTGTTTGTTTATTTGTTCTGATTGTTTGTTTATTTGCTCCGATTGTTTGTCCATTTTCATTTGCAAACTTTGTGATTGTTTGTCTATTAGTTCCATTATTAAAAAGAGTGTACATTTCTGACGAAGAATTATTTTCCGTTTCTACTCGGGTGTTATCTGAAATTTTTATTTCTGCCGGGTACACGGTTTGTGCCTTTGAAGAAGTGGGGGTCTGCCAGTTATTAAATTCAATTGTGTGGGGGTTTTGTGAAGCTTCATCATCAGCCCCACACAATTGCTCTGATATTCCAGAAGAATCTATACTCTTTGATATATTTGAATCTAACAGAGGATTCATCATCGGGATATTGTTTGATATGAAAGAGGTATTGTTATCACCATTGGATTCATAATTTAAGTCTGGGATCTGTAATTCGGGATTTTGGACTAACTGATTATCAAAACTAACTTCGCCATCACTGCTAGAAGATTTTCCTGATAATTCACACTGTTCACGTTTATCGGACATTTTGGCAAACTTTCACTTAAGGCCTTGGCAACAATGACCATTCCCTTCCTCAAACCACTATTTAAAAAAAACGCTTCAACAATCACTATTGAACACTTAAAACCAATTTCATGCCTTATATCCCACAAGAAGTTAATTTTAGGATAAATTTAGATTAACACTCAAGCTACATCAGCAACTACGTGAGGTTACACCATCCAACTACGTTAATTCTGAGTAACTATTGAAGCTAGGTGAAAAGAGAAATTTCAATATATTGTTAGTTTTTTTTTACTACCACAAAGATTGTTAATGAAAATTTCTTCCGAGTTGGAGTATAGATAGGACACCTCTTCCACCATGGAAGCACCAGTATATATATAATAGATTATCTTCTCCTACCTTTTGTTGTCTTATTAATACCGCTTTGCATTGTTATTTGTGCATTCCTTTCCTGTTACCTGAGTCGATCTCATCCTTATATCCTTTTTTTTCTGGCTCCATAAAGTACGATACATGGAAAAGTAAAAAATTTACATCGATTAGTAATTAATACCATACTTGGCCCCACGTTGGGCGCCATTGTGAAACATCTTTGTATTGTGAAACATCATATATATATATGACATCTTTGTATTGTGAAACATCATTATATATATATATGTTTCATTAACAATTTTTTAAATACATACACACACACACACACACTCATATATATATATATATATATATATATATATATATATATATATATATGACATCTTTGTATTGTTAAACATCATTATATATATATATATGAGTGTGTGTGTGTGTGTGTGTGTGTGTGTGTATGTATGTATTTAAAAAAATTGTTAATGAAACTTAGCAAAGAAGAACTGCAGTCAATATTAATAAACTTCAGATAAACTTTAGAATAAAAAAAAATACCTACAGTTTTCTGAATGTCTTCTTATTGTTGATTGTTTCATCACATCTCAGGGACATTATGTGGTTCACTTTAAAGCCTAAGTAATGAACTAAGATGAAACTTTTCACTCTTGAGAACGATTTGTATTTTCTAAAAAACAGTTACATCACAACTGAAAGTTTACAACAAAACAAAAAAAAACGAGACAGCTCATCACTTCTAACTGCTCAAGAAGACAAGACTAGACTGACTGTTAATTAACAAGCAAAGATACTGCTCTTCCACCTTTTTTCTTTTAGTTCCACAGATGAATTTTTTTCTTCACAACATTAATTAATAATTGTTTATTATTATTATTATTAATCTTTTTTCACCTTTTTTTAATAATAGAAAATGAAATTAAAATAGAAATTTGCTTCTTACTGTTCTGATACCCCAACACTCCATCCCTGGTAACAGCACAAGTTGAAGAATAGATCCAGAAAAAACCACACTAACACAAACAATACACACAATAAAAATGGCACGCTCTCACATACTATAACAAACGTACACACAAAATAGGTAATATATTCAGGAAGCAAGGCATAAATATTCCCTTCAAAATAAACAATCCAATTTAAAAACACACACCCAAATTAAAATAAAAAACAGACAAATACCAACATTCTGGTACCTATCAGCTCAACTGCAGAGACTGATAATATATACATTGGGATGACTAGCAGAAAAACATTTAACACTAGATACAAAGAACACATCAGAGAATGAAAGTATGGTACAAACAACTCAACATTTGCAGACCACCTTAAACAAGAACACCACTGGCCCATACACCATACACCATACAAAAAGAAATGCAAATCATTCAGATCATTAGAGTCAAATACTTTCTCCCTTTCCAAGAAAACTCCCATACACACAAAGCATTATCACACAATCTACAATTGCTCAATGACCAAATAAATATTGCATACCAAACATTGTATAAAATAATAGAATAAAATCACATAAACGTAACAACTTCTTGCCCCTTCTTGCCCAGTCTTCTCCCAAATCCCTTTATTTATCACTCCACACCTAAAATGAAATTACTCCTTAATTTCGCCTACACGTCTTCAAAATCAAAACCTCCTGCCCCCACTCTTATCTTCCATCTCACTCTACATTCCACTCCAACCACTATTCAGTCATCTTGGCACTACCACTTCTCTCCCTCGTAAATACTGGGTACACACATTTATAATTTCGTCACTTCTCCATGTCACTTATATAAAAATAAATACACTTTAACATAACTTAATACATACATGTATAAAAAGTAGATTACAGTGCAATGGTGGTAACACAAATACAGCACACTGTGCATACTCATTCATGTCTAAAACAAATACAACTGATGTGTGAAAAACGTAAATACAAACAGTGTAGCAGTGAAAGGGGAAATTAGGAGTAGAATAGAGATTCGAAATGAATAACTGCAGCAAACTGAACGGCACTGCATGATGTAAGGTGAAAACGAGAACCAAAAATTTCCATAAGTAACCAAATAGTGTTTTACATGTTTTGCTTAGGAACTGTTTTCGATCCATATATAATAACAAATTGTAAATATCTATCATTATAGCCCACCAAAGATGTTTAACCATCAATAAAACGAAACACGTCTTGTAAGATAATAATCGTCTCTTACTTTTAGTTGCATATACAGACAAACTATCCCCGTTATAATTTTATAAGCAACTACGGATGTCATGGCCACACAAATGAAGAATCTTAAAAAACGTTTACTTTACCACAAAGTCGAAGATTATATACATAAACTTATTCCCACTGTTGTGCAAATTAAGCTGTGTTTCTAAGACACTGGGTAGAGCTGCTTATATATTAAATGCCAGTATGATGCAGAACATAAATTTCGGGTCATAAACATAAAAGAAACTGTAGATTAATAGTTTATGAATTAACTTATATTGGAAATAGTTTACTATTGGGCAATAATATACATTTCTTATAATCTTGGGACTTAATCACTTCCTGATTTAAACAATAAAGTGTGGTATTGTTAGGTATTAGTCTACACATTATTTGCATACAAGAGAATTGTCAATGAAGGGGCTTACATTATTTGTTTAATATGAAACATAGAAATTCTTTTTTGAAATTGACAGGTAAAGTATACAGACATAAACCGTGATGTAATGAAGAATATTACATGTTATTGCTTAAATTCCTTGGACTTGTGGAAACATGTCACTCATACACATTATCAAGAAGTGGATTAACAATGTCAGAAAACAGATGTTATTATTAAGTTCATTTTATGGGGTTCTATAAGAATAGAGTTCTTATCTCTAAAAGATGATGCAACATATTTGTGGTATTAAAAGACTTACAATATTACATCATCAAACTACAGATTAGGTTAGATTAATACTTTTTCTGTATATCAGGACTACGAGATTTCACAATGATGTCAGATTAGTAAAAGATATTAAATGACATACATTTATTATTATTATTTTATTTATTTATTTTTGTAAAATAACTAACTTCTATGAAAAATTCATCTACAGAGTAGAAGGAGTTGTCATTTCGAAATTATTTAAATTTGTTTGTAAATGTGGGTTGCCTATATGTCAGATATTTTTTGTTATTTGGCAAGTGACCAAAGACTTTTGTGGCAGCATAATTCACCCCCTACTGTGCCACAGTTAAATTTAACCTTGAATAGTATAGATTATCCTTTGTTCTGGCATTGTAGCTATGTGCACTGTTACTACTTTTGAATTGTGTTGGGTTATTAACAACAAATTTCATTAGAGAACATATACATTATGTTATGAAGCGACTGTGCAGGTCCCTAGATCCTTAAATAAGTGTCTGCAAGATGATTGTGGGTGAGTTTCATAAATTATTCTAATTACACCCTTGTGTGCAATGAATTCTTTCTTGCCAAATGATGAATTACCCCAAAATATGAATGTAAATATCCATAGTAAGCTAATTTCATGAGATGTTTGTCACCAAAATTTGCCAGAAGATAAGATGTTGAACTCAAACGTTTCAGTACATCATCAATGTATTGCTTCCAGTTCTATTTCTCATCAATGCATACACCAAAATTTTGAATATTCTGCCTTAGCTACATACTTCTGTTTAGAGAATATATTTATTAATGGTGTCATTTTTTATTGTATGGAACTATATACACTGTGTTTTATCAAAATTTACTAAGATTTGATTTGCAGAAAACCACTTAGTAATTTTCTGAAATATATTATATACAATTTCATTAGTTAATTCTAGTTTTTTGGTTTTGATTACTACACTTGTGTCATCAGCAAAAAGAAGTAGCTTTGCATCATTGTGAATATATAATGGCAAATCATTAATATATATCAAGAACAGCAAAGGATCTAAGACAAAACCCTGTGGGAACCCATTTTCCACAGCTCCCCAGTTTGCGGAATTTGCAGTGTACCTGAACAACATATTTCAACTTTCTGCACTCTTCTAGTGATGTATGAATTAAACCAGAGGTAGGAAAACACAAAGTTTTCACGTTCTACTATTTCATACCACTGTAGTGATCTACTTTTAAAAATACATACTTGGCACTTTTTTGTTTTCAATACTGTAAAAGATGTATATTTAACACTAAAACATTTACATCTTCACTATCTGTCGAAAACATTAAAATTTTATTTCATAATATTTTACAAATTTTCTTACATTTAAATTGAAACTTGAGGAGATCTTCCTATAAGAATGTCGTTGATATCTGGTGCATAACTTGTTACTCATAAAGAAATACAAGAAGCAGGTGTTAATCAGTGAGCCTTGTTCTATATTACGTTTTTTAAAATAAAATTCATATTTGAAAATAATGATTAACATTGATAAGTAGAAGCAAACAAGGTCTTTATTCTTAGTGCAACATTAACTAATTCAGTATATTTCTCCTGAGGAATTAGACGCCAACATGTTTTGGCTTTGCAGCAGTTTTGAGATAGAAATAATTTTAATTATGTTATTTCAAGTCCAAGAGGTAATCCATCTACTTCAAAAACATTTTCAGTTGAAGAAGATTCATTCAGTAGTTCAAGGTTAGCCCGACAGAGAGATATGAATCCATTATTGAAATCATCCTTCAAAGTGAAGGTCTTGTTTGAATAACATTCATCATCATAAGGTATATTACATTCTTCTACTTGGGTCTTCACTGTTGGAAAGTGTCTTAACCCACCTCTATTAAGAAAGGACTCCCAAAAACACAATTTTTCAATTAAAGAAGTTACTTCAGATATCATTTCAGCAATATTTTTGTCATTAGCCTGGAATTTCAAATTTAACTTATTAAGTTTTCCTGTTAAGTGGATTAAAATAGCAAAATGCATGAGCCAGAGAGAATCTTCAATATTTACTAAAAGGCTCTTTTATATTTCCTGCTGTTAAAACCTTATGGAAAGGTTTTAGAATGTTTACCCTTCTGAGCCAGCGTACTTCAGTATTGCAGTTCTACATTGTCTGCCAAAACCTTGAAAAGTCTTCCTTGAAGAGAATGAGACCTATTTTTTTAACTATCATTACGACAGTTTTCATGGTTTCATTCAAATTTAAAAACTTTCCATGTAGAGACTGCTGGTGAAAAATGCAGTCATATGCTAAAAACTGTGGAAACCATTAATATTTTTGGCACAGAGCAAGAAAACAATTCTTAGAACCTCATAAAACTGAGACATCTTCTGTGGTAATACATAGAACCTTTTGAATGGGTATTTTATCCTAAAAGATTAGTTCCTTCACATCAATAATAATAATAATAATAATAATAATAATAATCTCCTCTTGTATTGCCTTTCAAGAAAATTACTTTCAGAAGTACTTTTTTGACAGTAAAGATGCTACAAACTGTCTTTACAAAAACTGCAACTGAGCACTAACTGTTGTATCAATGGTTTTGTCTAACTGCATTGAAAAATAACAACACTAAGCCAAGACTCTTTTCAGTTGTGAGAAAATATCATGAGACATGGTTACAACTCTTTTTGTCACCCTTACTCGATGCTTTTCTTGAAATTCTGAAACAATGTATCAGCAGCCCCCCCAAATGCTTCATATATGAATTCAATGTCTCTAACGGTTTTCCTCCTATTCGCCAATACATTTGAAACACAATACGAGATGAGTGATGCAGCAACAATTTTATGTACTGATTTTGTGAACATATTTTGTTGAAGATGTAACTGATTTTTTAATTTCTTGTTTTTTTTCCTTTTCTCAGTTAACTGCGTAAAGGAAACTCGGATTTACAGTTGGGTGCATTGTTTTGCAATGCCTCTCGATGTTTGTGTGTTTCACAAGCGCAATCATAGCTTGACACAATAAACAAATACATGTATCATTTCTTTCTGCTATGAAAAACTCGTGTTCCCATTCGGAATGAAAATGATAAATTTGCGTTTTTTAATAGGCTACTCATTATGTGTTAAGTGTCATGGCACTATGGACGCTATTATTTTCTTGGTACAAGATCATGTTCAAATATAGTCCCAATTTATCCCGTCCACACACTATAAAAACACGAATGTTCAAAGTTCATCTTCAAGATACCAAATAAGTTAATATTCTAACAACCATGATCGGCATGGGCGGTGAGCTTATATTATTTAAGATCTATGGACAGAAGAGACATGATTTTATCGCCTAATGCAGACACGTGCCGAACCAATACTAAACATTGCACAAAGATGAACGAAAATAGTGTAACAGCTAGTGGCGCCAGGTAGCAACTGATCGAATCATTGCGAGTTACACAATTTTATAGGATCAAACTACCAGTTCTACGCAATTGTTAATAAATAAGAAGAGCGTACTTTCATTGCTATGAAAAACAACTATCAATTTCATTAAACAATTTTTCTTCTTCACTCTCAGTATTCATGCAAACTGCCAAATAAGCAATGGCGATCTAACGGTAGATGCCGACCCCTGAATTATACCATTTGTGCACTACCCCACTAATACCTCAGTACTTACGTTTATCTAGAAGAAACATTAAGCAGCAATATTACTGCACACCCCATAAAAACGTTTATAATCACATTTCTTCATGTTGTACATAATTTACAGTAACTATTGTTGTCTTTAGTGGTACTAAAATATTATTATTGGATAAATAACTAACAGCCACATACAAGATATAATTTAGCATTAGATCGAAAGTATGTTCGGAAAAGATTCACATTTTCCTCCTATTTTTAGTAAGAAGCCATTATAAATTCTTACAGGATATTAATAATATTAATTGAGAATTTGTATCTGATGGCAGGTGTACTGGAGTAGTCCATGTAGTTGTGGTGATAGCTGTGACTCCAGAGGTGTTCAACTTTACCCATTTGTAGGGACTAGAACCCGGAGGTTTCCCACTTTTCATGAGCACTCACCATAAGTTCACATTAGGCTACCCGAATATGACCCCCAGGATCGATGCAAGCTTCTCTATGCAATACTGACTGCCTAATGGTAAGGCAACTGCTTGTGAAAAGTGGGAAACTGGGGTTCGAGTCCTGGTCTGGCACAAATTTTCGTGTGTCACCATTTGGTACTATATCCATACCTTATATGGTGAAGCTGTGAGAAATTCGCTATTGCAAATAAATATTGATAAAATTTTCCACACTGTAATTCAACAACATACAGTAATTTAATAATATTTTACTACCACTATTACAGACAAAAATAGTTACTCCAAATTATGTACAACATGCAGTAATGTAATTTAAACCTTACTGTATGCCGTAATCTTGCTGCTTGATGTTTGTATTTCTATGAAGTAATATTATAAGGCTTTTAGTACTACGAGTATCTTATAACATCTTCTTTTAGATTTGAGAACTCTACTGTTGTACTAGCCTTATAAAGTGAATTCATAATAACATCTATTTCTTGATATTGTTACATTCTAATGTGCCTGATGTGCCTAATGTGCCTGGGTGACATGTAGCCGCAGGTCCATGTTATTACAAAGAACCTAAGCTGTAACATGTAATATTCTTCATCATGACACAAAACTATAGAATCAGAGTTTATATTTGTATACTTTACCTGTCAATTTCAAAAGGTGTTTCTGTAGTCCACATTAACTAAGATAGCCCCCTTGATTTATATCCTTTTTATCCAAGTAATATGTTACCCAATGTCTAACTATCCCATACTTCATTCTTTATATCAAGAAGCGATTCAATTCCAAACTTTGTAAGAAGTGAAAAGTATTGCTAATAGCAAATTATTTCCGTTGTAAGCTCATTCTCATCAATTATTCTATAGCATTTTATAATATTTATGACTCAAAATATACTTTCTATTCCACAATTACATTTGTTATATAAGTAGCTTTACTCTGTCTTAGAAACACAACGTATTATATATTATTATTTATATATTCTGTGACTGTGTGGTAATGTAAATTTTTTTGAGATGATCACTCTCGATGTGACACTTTGTAACTCATTTCATTGATATGGATAGTGTTTAATGAGGTAATGTGTGATAGAATTTGTAAATTATACCACATTTTAATGGACACCGATAACTTTTTCATATACACAAATTATTTCGAAATCTATTAATATAATCACTTCTTAACTTTGTTTACTTTTTCTATGACTAAATATATTTAGCCAAAGGTACTTTACACTCATTAAGAATAACTACCAAGTTATTCTTTCAGATTAACGACTAAGAATAACTAGTAATTTATACTTTCAGATTTCAAAATCTTGTATACCAGTAGTTCCTGACATATGGAATTCGGAACGGAAACTTTTTGTCATTGACATTTCATTTCTCTCCGTCATGTATATTTGAGTGATGGGATCGTTAAATATGATACATTTTGCTATTATTAGTGAAATTGACTTGTGCTGTTATCGGCCACATTTAATATTATTTGATGCATTTTCGTAAACTGTTTTAATGCCTTGTAAGAGTTCACAATACTATTTACATAGTCATAATATTTTCACTTTTCCATCCTATTGTGTACAATTTTGCTTTTCTTTTTTATTGTGTGCATTAATTGCTTTTATATTGTACTCTTGTGTAATTTATCGATGATGATCTAGACCGAAACTAGTCGATTTTTAATGTTTTAATAAAGAGCTGATTGTTTTAAGATGAATTTTATAAAGTACTTGACAGCTGTTAACAGCCACCTAATCAAAATATTGAATATGTTTAAGGAACTGCAGAAGGGATCCAAGATAAGAAATGTTCAAATGTTTGTATAGTCTATGGGAGTTAACTACGGGGTCACCAGTCCCTAAACTAACAAACTACTTACGAACTAGGACGGCACAAATGTCCATACCCGAGGGGGGGGATTTGAACCCCCGACCAATCCAAGATAAGAGATTTGCGCAACGGAATACATGAGGTTTCCTCCGGAAAGCAGAGGGAAACTGTAATAATAAAACGGATCTGAGGTGAAATTACAAACAAGGGAAAATTTAACAGGATAAGAAAAGACATTAAGATAGCGGTGGCAAAAACCTCGGTATTAGGAATGAGCCAATCGTCTTTCCACAGTCCAAACAGGTGATGTCATTGCCTGGAAAGCCACACAGACCTTCCAACATTTACGCCAAAGGAGGGAAACTTCAAACCATTCATGGACCCTACAGACTCAGATGGCGTCTGTTAGGTTTAATAACGTCTGCCACTGTTCCTCAATGTACAAGTCAGTGAAGACGTCCCTCAGTATCTTTGCCACTTCAAGAAATGCAAAGCAGGAGGCTCTGACCAGGGTACTAATGAAATTCTTCGACTGACCTCACCAATTGTAGCTACACATCTCTCCACACTTTTCACTGCCATTTTCCAAAACAGACAATACCCTCAGAAATAGAAACATATGGAGGTCGTCCTCATTCACAGACCATGAAAGGAACCAGATCTGCCTGATAGTCATTGACCTTCCAATTTACTGTCAGCAGATAGCAAAATCTTTAAGCAGATCGTTCTATGCTGCCTTAAACAATACTTCAGGGCTGTAAACGTGCTCCCAGACGACAGTGCATTTTCAGCCATGGGCATGTAACAATTCTGTAACTCCTCCATGTTGTTGGAGAAGTCCTCAGTTCCATTGCTCATAAGAAATACTTTTGGACAGTATTCCTTGATGTCTCGGTAGCATTTGACTTCGCCTGGTTTGAGGAACTCGTCTGTAACATCCTGGCACTCAGGTTGGTTCTGGCTCACTACTATCTGAACCTTTAAGTCATAATTTGAAGATTGTAAGGATAGTCAGTGTGCTGCCACATCTCTTGTGGAGTTCCCCAAAGTTCAGTCTTTGGATCCATCCTGTATATTATGTGGGTTATGTGCACCTCACGCTCTATGATAATGACATGGTGCTCTTCTCTGGGTGAATGTCACCATCCGCCAGCGAAGACTCCAGAGGGCATCTGGCACACTTGTCCTAGAGCAAAGAAATGCCAACATAGCTTCAATAATGCAAAGACCCTCATCATCGCTAGGAAATAAGTGCCAGCAGATATCTTACAGAGCAACTGACATTCTGTGAAGCAACACAATTAAGTATCTAGGAGTGATCTTACTTTAAAAAAGGTCAGAAGTCGCATGACCCAAGTACATTTTTAAAAAGGCCAGAACTCACAAGACCCAAGTATACCCTTTCATGATCTTCATGTTGAAACTATAATCCGCACCTTGGATTGGCAGTCTCTCACCACACAATGATCACTCCTGTTTTACGACACCTAAGTTGCCAGCTCAATAGGACATTGTCTGGTAGCAAACAGTAAGGAACCTCAGCACTAAGGTTCATCAATCACTGTATATTGGAAAAAGACTGTCCAACGTGAACTGCACTCGGAAACCAGCAGTCTATGTCATTTGTAGCAGTGGATGAGAAATATTCCTCAGTTTGTATATTTGCTCACAATACAGTAATAAACTGTAATGAGTTTACTGATCCTCAGTCTGGTACCGAGTACCACTGACACGAGATTATCTGCAACTTTAAACGTGAGATCTTGGCCTCGTAAGTGATAAGCAAATTTTCGACATCAGTCTACAGATATGGTGGAATACACAAAACCTTTGATGTACAGTTTCACGACTTATAGAGCGTTCCAGTGGTGCCAAAATAATGTCGACACTCGCGATAGCAGTGAAACGTCACCCTTGGGTCGTGTGTTCCGCCAGGCGGCGTACTGCGGCCCGGTGGGCGCCGAGTACCAGCTGACCGACTCGTTCGAGCAGCGTCAGTGGCTGCGCCAGCAGCTGGAGCCGCCGCAGAGCGCGCTGCTGTCGGCCGCAGTGCGCAGGCGCGCGCTCGACAAGCTCATCGCCGCGCACGCCTTCGAGACCTTCCTGTCCGCCAACTGGGGCAGTGTGCGCAGATTCGGCATCGAGGGGTGCGTACACGCCATTACCAAGTATTATGCCTAAATGTCATAATGGCATAATTTTAACTACATAATTTCAGATTATGTGATTTATCGAACTAATCAAACAGTGTAACGCAGCTGCAAACAATCACCTAAGGTAAAGCAGTCAACAATCTGAAGATTTAATATTCATAGAATATATGACATCAACTGCGATTGGGCAAAGCTGAAAATGTGTACCCAGCCGGGATTCGAACCCGGGTCTCCTGCCTTCTAGGCAGTTGCGCTGACCCCTACACCACTGGGGACGCAGTGATCACCGCACCTGCAAGGACTACCTAAGCACGCCTCCCGTCAGATACAAATTCCCAGCTTTGCCCTGCCCACAGCACTCAAACTCGTAGTTATGAAACTAATTCCCATAAGAGTAAGGGCTTCAAACTTGGCCACCCCTCCCCACTAACGATAGGATCATTGCCCGTCACCGGCATATTATATATATACATGTGGCATCCTGTGACTCAAGTGTTATCGTTCAATTGGTTATTCCATCTATATAGTTTTCAACGTCACCTTCCCCTTTGTAGTCCTCTCTAGGAGTTCCGAATGGAGGCTTAATCAGGTGTTTTTGCCAATGGCAATATTATCATGACAGTTCTCATTATGGGCCACGTCCTGTGGATATACTCGTACATTATGCGTCTTTAATACAATGGTTTACATTGCCTCCTGCACCATTGCCGATGATCATCGCTTATTCTTCTGACTTTTACGGGCAGCTGCATATTCCACTGACAAGAGAATGTCGTAAACCTTGCCCCATTTTCCGACATCTTTGAAGAGAAGCCTTGCAAAAGGGGGATGGTCAGGGGGAGGGTAAAATCCCTGAGGTCCAAGCTGATGACGGCCCCAAGTCAGCCAAGGGCTCTCTGAGGTGCTCAGATGGAAAATATCAGAATGTAAATATCAGATTTCTATTGAAAATAGATTTTGTACCGCACTACACACAGCAGATCCAGAGGAAAGGCAGCACTTTGTTCGTTAGGCAGTTGAGCACCGCCTAGCATGTGGACCTACTGTAGCAGAGTGTGGCAGCAATTAGGTGGGACAGGGCACTGGCCAGGTTGGGCTGACGCTGATCAGAGCAAACGCCACACCGTAATGTTTTCCCACACCTCGCCATCTGCCGCACCTGTTCCGCAGACAACAGTTTGGCGACCCATCGATGATAGCAGTTTAAACATACTGCTACATTTTCTTTAGGAGGTATGGACTCCAAGACGTTAAGGGGTTTTCCACAACGTTTGTAAGAGAGCGGGTATCTCAGAACTAGTGTCTATTTAGTTGGAAGCTTTCCTTCAGTATTTCATCAGGAAATCCCATTGACAAAATCCAATCACTGGCTGTTTCTCACATTGCATATACTGTACATATATACACATTGCATATACTTACACCACAGAAACCTTCCACTGCTCTTATATACTTCGTACAACAAGTAAAGATGCACTATCCAAATATGACTAGGTGAAGAGGTGTGTGCTGGACATACAGTGGTAAGGTGCGCTATGCTGCACTGATTGAGTAGTCAGAGGTGCTTCTGCCCTGCTCAGATCTTCCTGTGCTGCCTGCTGCGTGACTGTGCGCAGAGTTGCCAGGTTTTTCTATTGCTCTGTCGCCAAATTATAAACAAAAAGTAGCCAAAATATCGCCATCTTTTCATCAATAAAATGCCAAAATATAACCATCTTTTCATCAGTAAAAATAGCCAAATGTCGCAAGCTTTAATCTGTTAACATTATTATGCTATGGCAATTATGGCATGTTACTCGACAATAATAATCCTGAAATTCAGGGAGTAAGCTGGTTACTGAGTAAAAAGTAACACAAACTGTGGCACTCTCACATTCACAGACACAAGACTGAACTTTCCAAGGAAACTCATACTTCACAGAAACATTTATCTGAGTCCATCCAAGAACTGAACTCAGACTCACCACCAACTGACAATGAGGGCAGTCGGAATATTGTCACACTGTAAATATAATACATTTAACTACCACATTTATTAATTACATAACTTATAAAAATTCCATCACAAAACTGTTCAAGAATGATTCTATCAAACACAAGGGATGTTCTCATGCATAGGTTCGATTACCAATTACTTTCATCTCCTTAAAACAAATATTTACAGATGTTAAATAGAGTTTTGGAATCTTTCAAACATTTCTTTAATATACACAAAATCATTACAACATTTTGAGGTGAGGTAATTTATAATAATGCACTAAGCATTTCATACTTTCATGTGAGATCGACTTTAATTCGTAATAATGCGTCATTACACACTGAAAAATCAGCCATGAGAACGACTGGGAAATCACCGCGTGTTCTCCATCGACATTTATACTCTGTAAACCATTGTTAACTACTGCGAAGTGCGTAGCAAAGGGCTCACATCACAGTAGCAGTTGTTACGAATTTCTGTTACGTTGTCGTATGGAACGCGGAAAAAATACTGTTTAAATGCCTCCTTGCATGCTGTAATTTATATAATCTTATCCTTATCCTCATCTTCTCAGCGGGAGCCATACATACGGTGTTGTAGTATACTTCGAGATATCATTTAAAGCCTGTTCTTGAACGTTCGTAAGTTGAGTACATGAGGTAGTTTATGTCTATCTTCAAGAGTCTGTAAGTTCAGTTTGTTTACATCTTTGTGACACTCTCCCACACATCCATGATACTTGAAAACATTTGTGCTAAATTGTGTAGGTTGATTACATTTTCCCAACATTCTACCGAAGTTTAGCCGGTATCATTGACACAATGTCTAAAGAGTGATTGCTTTACATTCGTGGTACATGAAGTAAAATAAAATAGCCATTAAGTCGCCAACCTATTCCTTTAATAGCCAAATTTAATCGCCAGTCGCCAGACTGCTAGAATGGCTACTATTAAAAGAAAAAGATAGCCAAGAATGCGAAAAATCGCCACACCTGGCAACCCTGACTGTGCGGCGGCCCTGAATGGCTCAATAATGATGTAACGCTTCTAATGTCATCTGATTGTTACTCGGTGCTGCTTGTTTCATTTTGTTTTATAAAACCCAGTATTTGAAACCAATTGAAATTTTATCTTAAAAATTATTTTATTTAGAATCTGAAAATTTTTGCACCAGTGCTGATGCAAATATAATTTTGGTCAATTTTCTTTCCCCATTTATTAATTGTCGTTTTTTTCTTAAAAAGCGGTTATAAATGAAACCGTAAAGAACGGGTAAGTTAGTGAGAGTAAAATACCGGCAGGTTTTTCTCATCCTATTCTTCAGTTTTCACACCTGTTGCATGTCAGCTGCACACAGAACGGGGGAACTACTGGGCAGTAAAAACTTTTTAACGACTCAGGTTCATACATAGAAGAGGGATATCCTTGGCAGATGGCAGTGCACTTCCACTTCGTCTCATGATATTCATTTAGCGACACTGTGATTTCCTTTACAAACTTTTAATAGTTGGGAGAGTTTAGTTTGCTAGCTTGATTTAAGTTGTGAAATCTATACAGGCCTGGAGGAATAAAAGAGAACAGAAACAAAGAGAGATAGAGGAGAAACAAGTTCATCAAGTCTAGGATTTGTTCATAGCTTACTGTGCACTGATAAATAAGATCACGGGAATCGGTCAACTGATGTTCAGGCTGTAAATGTGGAAAACAGTAAGGATAAATTATTTATTAATTTGTCATTCCATATAATTCCATTTAGGCCTATTCAAACGCATTACTGTAAATTATTTTTAATTATAACTTGATACTTAAATTGTGTAATTTCTTTGTGTGTACAATCAAAATGCTGGAGACATAGGTCACTTAACTGATGATCAAGCATCCTTTGAATTAAATGCGAATTGTGCTGAAGGTGAACCACAGAAAAACTGTAAGGATGGATCACATTTTACAGCCTGGCAGCTGCAGTCATACGACCAGTCAAACTGCATTCGATGCTTCCTAAACCAGTGTTGATCCATGGACAGAAGCTTTTCTGCCTCAAGGAAATTTCTATATTAGAACTGAGAATATTGCCAAGAATTCTACAGAAAACTGATATTAATGACATTGGTCTGTAATTCTGTCCATACTTTTGCTTTTCTTATAAACGGCAGTCATCTGTGCTTTTTTCCAATCGCTTGGAACTTCGTGCTGGTTCAAAGACTCCCGATAACTGCAATCTATGTAAGAAGTCAATGCTGCAGAGTACTCTTTGTTAAACTGAACTTGTACCTCACCTGGACCTGGCGATTTGCTTGTTTTCAACTCTCTCAACTGCTTCTCTACACCAGCTATGCCTATTAAAATGTCCTCCATTTTGGAGTTTCTGCGATCATTAGGCAAAGGTATGTTTGCATGGTCCTCCTGCATGGACGATTACTTAAATGTTAAATTTAAAACTTCGGCCTTCGATTTCCTGTTTTCGATCAGCACCCCAGAATGAGAAACGATTGACTGGTTAGAGGCCTTTGATCTGCTTACTGATTTTACATAGGACCAGATTTATTTATTTTGTTCTCAGCAATATCTTTGACTAATGTATGACAGTCGTAGTTATTGTATGCTTCACGCATCGATCTTTTTATAGACCCACGAATCTCCACTAACTTTTGCCTGCTTTGATTTGCTTCATCTTTCTTGAACCGAGAGTGCAACTGCCTTTGCTTTCTCAGCATCTTTAGAATAATATTACTGAATCACAGGGCTCTTTCCCATCCTTAATCAGCTATGTCGGCATGTATTTCTTTATTTACAATGCATTTAAATTTTTGCCATAATTCCTCTACGTCCACTGTGCAGGAACTAAAGGATGCCCATTCATTCCTTAAATGGGACGCTAACAGTTGCTTATCTTCTCTTTCTAGCACAAACGCTCTCCTAGCTTTCTTGACTGATTTATTAGCTTTGGTGACCATTGTACGTATGATGACATCATAATCATTAACACCTGTCTGTACAGTAACATTGTTAACAAGGTCTGTCTTGTTTGCAGCTATAATGTCAAAAATATGTCCACTGCGTGGACGATTTAGATGATCCAAGCAGTGTTCTGAAAACTTGTACAACAGTAGTTCACAAGACTGCTTGACTGTACCCCCTGTAGTAAAATCATAGACATCCCAGTCTATACTTGGGAGATAAAAGTTTCCTGCACTAGTAGTACTTGGTCAGGGTACCTACATGCTACTGAGCATAAACTTTCTTTGAATGGCTCTAGCACTGTGACGTGGAACCAGGGGGCCTGTAAAAACTCCCAACAATTTACTTGATTTCGTTTATATCTGTTATACGCGTCCAAATAACCTCATAGTCACCCTCGACTTAGACCTCAGTAAAAACAATATTTTTGTCGACTCAATGAACACATCCCCTCCAATTGTACCTCTATCTTTGTGATATACATTCCACTCTTCGCTCAATTTACTGGTCAAAACAATTAGGGGATGAGTTGAGATATCTAGGTTCTGAAGTATTGTCTTTGTCAGAATGAACTAAAATCATTTGACGTCTTTCTGTCGGTTATACTGAGTGAAGACAACATTATAGCAACCGAGATTATGGTAATAACGGAAATTTGCTGCAGAGGGGGTTTGTGTTGACTTGTGTTTACTCTACCAAACGAATTACACAAGCGGTTGGATCAGGTAGAGTAGTGTACAAGTAGTGTAATGCAACAACAACGTGACATGGCTTGGAGAGCCATAGGAAGGTTGGAAGCGGGAGAGACACACAGGGAGGTGGCTGCAGCTATTATAGGGCCCAAATATGTAATTTCCAGGACCTGCACGCGATTTCAGACAACAGGAACCGTTAAAATAATGCAAGGCCAAGATCGTCCACGGCGAACATCAACAAGAGATTATAGTTATCTCCGGTTAACAGCCCATCAAGATGGGAGGCTGGATGCATCTCAGCTGCAACGCACCCTCCAGGCAGCAACAGGATGCGCAATATCAACACAAACAGTCCGAAATCGCCTTCAGGTATGTGTCCTCTACGCATGGAGGCCTATGGTGTGTGACCCATTAAACCGTTTAACCTGAAGAAACTGGGGAGAGGAACATTAGGACTGGAGTTGTAACCTATTTCGCCGGCTTCTATTCACAGATGAGTCAAATTTTTGTGTTCAGCTGGACAATCATCGTTCCTTAATCTGGAGAGAACGTGCAACATGGAACAATCCTGCTTATGTGCAGGAAACATCTTATTTCTGGGGGCCGAGCGGTAGATTCCCAGCTGTATGTCAGTATGAGACAAAGATACCAAGTGGAGTGCCAGAGAACGTTAGTAAAACAGTATTAGCGTTTACAAGTTTATTTAGTTGTTGCAAGATTTAGTTGTGTAGGCGCTAGCTCGGCAGTAGCTAGATCTGCAGGTAACGTCGCCTTCAGTCACATCGGATCGCTGTCTTATTATTTGCTGTCTGATGTGAGATGTTTGGATGGGCTATACTCACTCCATTGTGTCTGCGAGTCGAAGTAAAGACCTTTAGAAAAGTGTCCTTGGGCTATGCAGCTGCTTGTGAGTGCATACTTGGAACCACTGGAGTCGGATGCTATGGTGACTGATGACCTCTTGATACTAGCTAGCAGGGTTATCAACAGAGTGCTAGCACGTTGACAGGATCATTGGCCTTTAGGAAACGAGCCAATGAAGTCTGAGCTCGTCTCAGGCAGCAACCATACTCAGCGTAGTGAAGATGGTAGTAAGTTCACGATCGTCCCTGAATGATGATCAATTCAAAGTGTAGTAATTCACAGACTCCATTTCTACCTGCGACTAGTGATACTAGCCTTTACTTCTTTCTCTGAGACATAAGCTGAATACAGTGATTAGATCATTGGATCAACAACTACTCTCCAAGTGACAGGAGTCATTATTGTCAACAAGCAACAACTTGAGACGAACATGCCACATACACTCAAAAGCCGCTAGCAAGGCTGCCTCCACATCTCAGATAAGGCGCCCAACAGGCATGTGGAATGCACATCGGAATTCTATGAAGCCCCAGGTGCTATTTGCCTAAGGGGCTCCATAACATGCCTAACATTGTTGCTCCCAGTCACTAACAGATCCTTCCCCCCAAGTGCCTGCTTGGACCCTGCTGAAGGATGTGCCACCCGTTCACTCACAGGTTGAATGGGATCACATGGCCAGCCTCCACATTGGGCCTCTGTCTCTAGTGACACAAATGCGCTACCTGCTCCTCACCAGCAGATCAACAGTGTCTCGTTCACATGAATGTGCCGCAGCATCAGAGACCATGGGCGATCCATGTGACACTTAAGATTTGAGACTATATGGAGTTATATCTTAGCATCTGTCATGATCGTTGGTAAAGTGTTATTGATGAAAACGCACTTAGAAATTAAAAACTAAGGTATTTGATTTTTCACATGTTTATTAAAGCCTGAATGACGAAACTGTGTATCAAATTATGTTAGACGAATGAAACAATAAACGCACTTTCACATGAATGGTATAGTTCATTTATCGAACAGTATATAACATTAACTAAGAGTATTTATTGTCTCAAAATTCTCGGATATTTGCCCGCCACATTCACCCACTGCCATGCACTGCAGCCAAACTCACAGCATGAGAACCAGGGCTGTTTACCACCACAACCATGGGTGGGTGGTAGTGGCTCCACAAGGAGAGAAAAGTCTATCAGTATGCCTACACAAAATCCTGTTGTATATAGATAAAGGACAACGCTTTTACTATTATTTGGGAGGGGGGATATGACCTCCATAACTATTCCCCCATGCACTCAGAATTGTCACAGATTTTAATGTTTTGCTTTCGCACATTTTATCTTGCTGACCGATGTGACTTCTTAGTGTAATGTGGTTGGTGGTGGGAGGCAGGTGGCAGCAGTAACAGCAGCAGGTACTGCGGCCCCATTTGATCGCGTGCGTCGCATTTGACAGGTGACGTGTGCTGGCAGGTGCGAGGTGCTGGTGCCGGCGCTGTGCCAGCTGATGGAGGGCGCGTCGGCGCTGGGCGTCGACACGTTCCAGCTGGGCATGGCGCACCGCGGCCGCCTCAACGTCATGGCCAACGTGTGCCGCGCGCCGCTGCACAAGCTCTTCGCGCTCTTCATCAGCCTTCCGCTCGCCGACAGCGGCTCTGGCGACATCAAGTGAGTAGGGCCACGTGCCTGGCTGTAGTCGGGTCGGCGTTCAGTTGCAAACTTTCAACGAAGTTCAAACGACTTCAGACGAAACTATACTGTGGCGATGCATAGAGACATTAATAAAATTACATGACACGACTGGTGAGAGTAGGCACGTGAAGCTGCTGTGATCCTGCGTCAATGATCACCTTACAGCGACTCAACTGTAGAAATTACAGCTGAGCAGACTGTGACAGTGGTGTAGTGAACGTAACTGGCATCCAGGGCACCACCCACATTTTCTCCATTCCACTCTTCGGTGACGCACCAAACTTTATTGTCACCCCAGCCCCCGCCCTCTTCGTACACGGGACACAGAATTTAAATGGCGCTCCAACTTCTAAAACACTGCTGGCTACTAAAAATACAACTCAAGAAGGACTGGAGATATTCCACTCAAATATATTTGGGAGATAACACATTCCACAAAGATGACACGACTGAAAAATACAGGTTGGTGTGACGTGAGGAAGATGATAAAATTAGTGTTGAGAGCAATGGTGCCAACTCGCAATATGGATTTCATCTTCCTATGGGGCTGTAATATCGATCATGGTGACGTGCCTTTAACATCTCTGGTCCTTCTTGGTGTTGTGTTCTGAATGGCTAGCAATGTGCAATATATATAACTTACTTGTAATAATAATAAATTGAAATAATAATCGTATATACTATCTTCCTTAAAACATATATAATTCATTACAAATAGTCACTACCTAATTACTCCCCTAAAAATAATATACTGTTTTTCGGGATAAATGGGAACACAGGCTCTGGTTATGTATTAAATTAGAGACAAATACCTCGATTTAAATTTTTTTCCTGAAATTCTTTATTGCTTCAAGTCCATTTCAGAAGGAGTTAAGCAGTAACTAACAGATAATTGTATTTCCAAAGAAGCTCTCCAATACAACTGCTGTACAGAACAACATGCAACCAGTTCTCTTAAATGATCCTTTGCGGTTGTGGTAACTGACTAAAAGATTATCGAAGAGAATATGAGATACCTAGACACACTAGTCTCATTGCTGTAAAGAGTACTTCAAATAAAATTACGGACATCACATTTAACCTACAATTTGTTCTTGCACCTATCATTAACACACGTTCCCCATTTCTATAAAGTGTACTTCAAATAAAATTACAGACACTACATTTAGCCTACAATTTGTTCTTGTATCTATCATCAACGTAACTTCCAACAGCCAAGACCATATGTAGGTTCGCCAAAGGGTTGTAGGTGTGGCAAAGTGCCCGTTATTGTTCCATGTCCACGACAAATTTATGTCAGAAATGTACAACTATTCAGAGGTTACAATTCCAGATGCTCACTGCAGTTGTTTTTTATTAAATATGGCAGTTAACTTCAGATAATACCAATTATCACTCAAATTATGATGACATCAGATGTATTTTTCTTCCAATTAATCCTTAATGAGGGGATCCCGTAGCACGTAAAACATGTCAGAAAACAATAAGACAAATATCTACAAAATAAAAACTTTATTGAGGTAATTTAGGTACCAGTTTTCAATTAGGCCTATATAAAAGTTTTTGTCAGTGTGACTTGTACCAGGATTACTTTGACCATTCTCAGCTACTGAAAAACAAGGAAGCTCAAATTTAAATATGATGCATGAATTGGATGACTCATGAAACAAATATACAATTCACAATACTATCATACTTAAAATATTAATCTGTCATTAGTCAACATCATCAATAAAGTACATGCAGCATACATGCTCTTTTATCGTAAATAGGAGATTTAAAAGAAAACATCCTGATCCTATGATGCATAGTTGTGAACTACAGAGTAGTTGCTCTCACATACCAAAGATAATTCATATGTAATGAAACTGTGAAAGGTGACCTACGATAATATTGTCCTGTCATATGAAAAATTATCTCTAATACCTGCAATAAAATCAAAGCCATTACACATGCCATACATCCCCAAGTTAATCAGCAATACTAAAATCTGACATCATCAATCAAAACTGAATAAAAAATCACTGTTTCTCAAGTAGGAGAAGGACATTACTGGGCACCTTTTAGCAAGCAACCCATTTACTATGAGCTGCTTATGGAAAAGCAAATGCATCATAGGCGTTTGGTATGGAGTATCCTTTTCTGGACCAATAGCCCATGTTCCTGTCTGGTTGTCAAGTATTCTTCTGATCTATCAATATTTACTCTCCCTCTTTCCATACTACACTACCGCTAAGTTACTTCAATTACCAATCATTAAACATTACGTTGATTCATGAACACTTATATAGATTGACTTTTGTTCTATGTTGGATGACTTAATTGCAATGACTCAGGAGTTATTTAAGTGTCAATATTGTAGCGATTGTTAATG
Organism: Locusta migratoria; assembly: GCA_026315105.1. Classification (NCBI taxonomy): domain Eukaryota; kingdom Metazoa; phylum Arthropoda; class Insecta; order Orthoptera; family Acrididae; genus Locusta; species Locusta migratoria. The sequence continues at coordinate 595,682,916 of CM048744.1, forward strand.
TAATTGAGCATTCATTGATAAAATGGCCAATCAGTCATTAAACTTTGATTCTGACATAGGTGTCTCAATACATATTTTCTATATCATTTGTTTTCAATAACATTTGGCTATTCACAAGAGTCAGCAGCTTTCATTTATTTAAAACTAGGCAGAAATCAGTTCTGCTGAATCACACCTCCTTGACCCTTGTGATGTATTCTGCCGCATCCATTTTTCATAAGCTGTCATAAGAATTAAAAAAAATCTTAGTAGTAATCTATGCACTTTCAAGGCTAAAAGTTGTTCAGATGTTTGTAAACACATGGCACGAAACTACTGTGATCATCGCTCCCTGGACATACAATCTACTTAAAGTAACTTAAACGTATCCTAAGGACGACATACACAAACATGATAGAGAGAGCACTTGAATATTTGGCGGGAGCGACTGGACAGTCCCTGACATGGTGTCTAGAACTGCACGGCCTTTCCCATGTGGCTTTCAAGGCTAAACTGAAGACTTTCTCTTGGTTCACTATTTCTGTTCTATCGAGGAATTCCCAAAAAACTAAAAAAATTAACTAATTTCTGGGTTAGTTTGTTGTTAACTTTTACTTACGTTTATGCCTGTCATGTGCATAGGATTGCTATACGTTTCACTTTATCTATTACTACTCTTTTATTACAATTTGATATACTGACTTGTTCCATGACCATTATGACTTACCCATCAATTTGATCACGTGGAACGTGATAAATATAAATATTAAAAAATGATTATTTATTAAACTTTAAATTATTGACCTGAATGTATATATTGCAAAACTCTAAACACTAAAAGTGGTGAATTTCTTGATCTTGCATTACTTACCTGGCATAAGTATGATGCATTATGCAATTGATTTACTCAGATTTACCACTTTGGACACCTAATAGAATAGAATAGAATAGAAGGTTTTTTCATCTTTAAACATGTTTACATGCAATTGGTGTTGTCATATAAAATTTATATAAATAGCCTATACAGTTAGTGTATTGCAGTTGTGTTTCAAGGATATATGAAGCTACAAAAGTAAAACTGTTAAATAATTATAATCCTAATAAAATACTGAACATTAAATCAACATATCATAATGTTAACATTATTAAATATTATATTTTAAAATTTGGTATATACATTATATCAAAACTCCAAGTCATCTGTTGCATATTCTTCAAATTCCTTTAGGATATCGAAAGCTTTATTATTAACCACTTTGCTATAACCCGTTTAAATTTATTTAGTGGGACCTTGTGGGCTTCACTGGGTAGTTTTTTTATAATACGTGAGTCCAAGATATTTATAGCTGTTTTGGACCTTTGGTAATCTAGCATATGACTTGGCAATTTTGTGTCTATGTTTTGTGTTATGATGATGTATTGACATCCTAAGCTCAAAAGTATGTAAGTTTTCTTTGGAATACACCAAGTATAGATGAATAAACTAGGTACTTTCATAATATTAACTTCTTTGAAGTAATGTCTGCACAGTTCTCATGGTGAGAGTCCCACTATCTACCTGATGGCCTTTTTAACCATTTAAATACAGTCTTGGATCCAGGTGAGCTTTCCCATAGCAAAATACCATATTTCAGATGGGAATTAAAGAATACAAAGTGTGCAAACAACAGTAATGTTTTACTTACATAGTCTCTCAGCATATGTAGAAGATAAATCACAAGTGCGAGTCTGGAGGACAATATATCTGTACGATATTCCTGCTTAGGCTTTGATAAATATGAAGTCCAAGTAGTTTTACTACCTTATTTTCCTGTTTAGGGTCATTTATATTAAATATAATGTGTTCTGTTTTACTTCTGTTAATGTGTAATAAATTGGCCTGCAACTAGAAGGTACACTTTTCTACTGCTTCAGCTACATTTTGTTGCAGTTCAGTATAGGTATTTTGAGTGATTAATGTAGTGTTGTCAGCAAATAGTAGAGCCTCACCGAGTAATATAGAAGGTAAATAATTTATGTATGTAATGAATAGACAGGGTCCAAAGACAGAACCCTGTGGCACTCCTTATTTTACAGGTAAAGGATCATATTTTTATTATTAACACACACTAACTATTGTCTTTCACTTAGGTATGACCACAGTAGGTGGAGAACATTTATTTTAGTCATTGTTGTAATTAAGTTGGGCCACAAGTTCGGTATTTGTGAGTGAAATCATTTCTAATGATTAGCAACCGAGGCACTAACTTTCAGTTCTAAATTGAACCAACCAACCAACTACACATAAATTAGATTATGAAATATACAGTTCAATTATAATTCCAGGAGTTTGACTTCTCACTTGTGACCTTTTCAAATTCAATAGATAATACAACTCCAAGAAAGCTGAGTGACTGGTCATAGTTCAAGGCACTTTTTAAGAATATTTATGAGCAATAGAGCATGCTGATGTTAATTTCATCTTTCTTACTTCACTATCTCATTTTGCCAATGTTGCTTAGAAAAATAACCCTCATCTTTACTTGCAGCAGTTGGGTGTCACCATTATACAGGTGTCACACCTTACCCACGCCATGAAGAAGTAAACATGTGAAGTGTCATCCTCCAATGAAAAACTAAGGGAATTTTTTTTAACAGGTGGTAAGTCTTATTTAAGGGATGAAATGGTCCCTCAAAAGTCGGGCTAAAGTGGAAAATTTGGATAACTTGGTAACTTTGAGATTAGCTATTTTAATGATTTTTGTTATGAAAATATCTTCCTATAAAAGACTTATGTCGGCCTAGGTATATTGGAGGGAGAGTGAAGATTAGGGGGCCAACTACTCCGAAAGAGACCAATGTTTTGCTACAAAAATTAATTTTGTTTTAATCATTGTAGAACCTATTAAAAATTCAAAAGCCAGGCTAATCAATATATTTCTTTTGAGGTATATAAAATATATATTATATATTTCTTTTGAGCGATAAACATCGCTTATATTGCCACACTCGTTGGCTACTGCCCATGTAAGTCTGGTCATGCGACCTCCACGTGCTACATCACACACTGGCAGTTAAAATCAATTAACATTTTAACATGTTTTATTCACTTTTATTCGTTAGTATTTCAAAAGTAGATTTTCCAATTTGAAAGTCACATGTCGTGTTGGTGTCTATTCAAGCATTTTTTCGAGTTTTCGTCCTCTGTGATGGGTAAGCCATATTGATTTCTGAGAATCTGATTTTAGATCGGATTCAGCGACTTTAAATACTGGCATATTAAAGAGATGAAACAGTTCAAAAGTAAAGATTCACAAGGTGTTTCATGGGCAGTATCAAATGAGTCGGGCAATGTAAGGGTTGTTTACCCTTCAAATAATTTTATGTATAAAAATAGCAAAAAATACCTGTTTCTTAAATAGCCTTCCTTTTGAAGTTTTAATACATCCCTGTCCATTAAAATTGCTACACCACGAAGATGACGTGCTACAAACGCGCAATTTAACCGACAGGAAGATGATGCTGTGATATGCAAATGATTAGCTTGTCAGAGCATTCACACAAGGCTGGCGCCGGTGGCGACACCTACGAGGTGCTGACATGAGGAAAGTTTCCAAGCGATTTCTCATACACAAACAGCAGTTTACCGGCGTTGCCTGGTAAAACGGTGTTATGGTGCCTCGTGTATGGACGAGGAATGCGTACCATCACGTTTCTGACTTTGATCAAGATCGGATTGTAGCCTATCGTGATTGCGGTTTATCGTATCGCGAAATTGCTGCTTGCGTGGGTCGCGATCTAATGACTCTTAGCAGAATACGGAATCTGTGGGTTCAGGAGGGCAATACGGAACACCATGCTGGATCCCAACGGCCTCGTATCACTAGCAGCCGAGATGACAGGAATCTTATCTGCATGCCTGTAACGTATCGTGCAGCCACGTCTCGATCCCTGAGTCAACAGATGGGGACGTTTGCAAGACAACAACCATCTGCACGAACAGTTGGACGACGTTTGCAGCAGCATGGACTATCAGCTCGGAGACCATGGCCGCGATTACCCTTGATGCAGCATCACAGACAGGAGCGCCTGCGATCGTGTACCCAACGACGAACCTGGGTGCACAAATGGCAAAACGTCAAGTATTCTTATGAATCCAGGTTCTGTTTACAGCATCATGATGATCGCATTCGTGTTTGGCGACATCACGGTGAACGCATATTTGAGCGTGTATTCGTCATCGCCATAATGGCTTATCACCTGGCGTGACTATATGGGGTGCCATTGCTTACACGTCTCGGTCACCTCTTGTTCGCATCGACGGCACATTGAACAGCAGCCATTTCAGTTAAGATGTGTTGCGACCCATGGCTCTACCCTTCATTCAATCCCTACGAAACCCTACATTTCAGCAGGACAATGCAAGACTGCATGTTGCTGGTCCTGTACGGGCCTTTCTAGATACGGAAAATGTTCGACTGCTGCCGCGGTCAGCACATTCTCCAGATCTCTCACCAATTGAAAACCTCTGGTCAATGGTGGCCGAGCAACTGGCCCATCACAATACGCCAGTCACTACTCTTGATGAACTGTGGTATCGTGTTGAAGTTGCATGGGCATCTGTACCTGTACACGCCATCCAAGCTTTGTTTAACTCAATGCCCAGGCGCATCAAGGCCGTTATCACGGCTAGAGGTGGTTGTTCTAGGTACTGATTTCTCAGGATCTGTGCACCCAAATTGCATGACACTATAATCACATCTCAGTTCTAGTGTAATATATTTGCCCAATGAATACCCGATTATCATCTGCATTTCTTCTTGAATTTTAATGGCCAATAGTGTAGATTCTACTTCGATTAAATCAAAATTAATTTTTGTAGCTCAAAAATTGAGCTCTTTCGGGATAGTTGGACATCTAATTTTCACTTCCCCTCCAATACACTTAGGTCGATTTTCGTCTTTTATCAAAAGATATTTTCATAACAAAAATGATTAAAATCGCCTCTCACTGATCTCTAAGTTATCGCAATTTTATATTTTAGCTTCCATTTTGGAGGGACCGTTTCACCCCTTAAATTTGTTTTATCTCCCCTTTTTAAAGAAATAACACTAATCCCTTAGTTTTTTATGTATTATAACATATCAAAGTTTCAGAAAAATCGGAGAATGACAATTTTGTAGGTTTACTTGTAAGAGGTGTCTTGCACGTCACGTATTCTATTAATTGCGACAAAGAGAGTCGCAGATACATTTTACCGTTTTTTTTTTTTTTTTTTTTTTTTTTTTTTTTTTTTTTTTTTTTTTTTTTTTTTTTTTTTGGCGTTGCTCCGCGATATCTATGTTGACCAAGAGCCCGTGGGCCGACATGTTTCACATGCTAAAAATTTCTGCAGGAGATGCTAATGTGCACGTACTGCGAATATCAACTTTCCTCCTCTAGTGTTTCGATAGTTTTTGTTTTTTTTCTGAATACGAGTGTAGTTAGGTGCAATTTCACGATTGAGTTGTACAGTCGGCTCTGATTGCAGCGCAGTCGTTTCTGGCGAGGGAGAGTGTGTGCTGAGGGTAGTGTGTGTTTGCGGCAGGTACCACCTGGGCACGCACCAGCAGTTCGAGAGCGCGGCCACGGGGCGGCCCATCCGCGTGGCGCTGCTGGCCAACCCGTCGCACCTGGAGGCCGTCTGTGCCGCCGTCATGGGCCGCACGCGCGCGCTGCAGCGGCTCGGTGCCCGCGACCCGGGCAAGGTGCGTGCCACTAGCTGACGCTGCACGAGCATTGCCGTGGCCGGAACATGGATAGTACGCTAGGCTGTTTCATTTTCTATTACGACTCGCTAAAAATGCTAGTGAAACTGTTCTAATGTTGGAGACAGCTTACCAGTATGACGCTATGACGAAAAACTCAACTATACGAATGGTTTGTTCGATTTAAAAATGGCGATACGTCGATACATCGAGGTTCAGGGCTATGGCCCACGTTAAGGGCTAGGAAGGTGCTGTCATTAGCACACTGAAGGAGATGGACAGCAGGCTGGGATTTTGGCATGTCTGCCGAGTAAATCAGGTGGAGGAGAGGGAAGAGGACGGAGCCTTGGGTCAAGCCGACGGAGGGGTAAAACGAACGGGAGCTGGAATTGTTGACTTTGATGTAGAATTAGTGCTGGGAGACAAAGGAATCCATGAATCGGACATAATTAATGTGGAGGGGGTTTATTTGGAGGTTGAAAAGGACAGTGGAATGCCATACTCATAGGGCTTCTCGATGTCGATCGAGTAAAAATGGCAGTGGGACGGGAATTCATCTGGACGCAGAGGTAGTGCGGGAGATGGGGGAGGGCCTGTAGGTTAGATGATCAGGTGTCTACAGGTTAGATGATCGTGATGGTGATGGTGTTGCGTTTTGTGTGAATTGTAAGTTCTATGTCAAAGGTGTTATTGATAGAGATGGATGGTCGGAAGCCACATTGGGAGAGGGAAAGGAGCTGGTGTTGACGGAGTTGCAGGTAGATAGGCGGGAAAGGATGGTTTACAGGACCTTGCTGAACACCGAGGTGAGGCTGATGGCGCGGTAGGATGAGCAGGAGGTCTTCCGCAAGTCAGGGAAAAAGCCAGTGTACAGGATGACATTGTATACAGAAGCAAGGGCGGCATAGAATGAGGGAGGAAAGACACGTGTGTGCCTGTAGGTTAGGTGATCAGGTGTCTATAGGTTAGGTGATCATGACTGGTGTTGCGTTTTGTGTGAATTGTAAGTTCTATGTCAAAGGTGCTGATGGGGGTGCTACATTTTGAAGGGGGGGTGGAGTTTTTCCTTTATTGATATTTAAAAGCCACCAGGTCATGCAGGCTGGCAGCAGTGTGAACGCCGCTCTTCACCCAAGAGATACAATTTATGAAAATGTTGAATTTACAAATTGTATATGGTGATAAAACGGAGAATTAAATAAACATATAGTTAGAGTGGTCAAAAGTAACATTTACGTGACACAGACATATTCAGGAGTTAAGATTGCCACAGTCGCTTAAAACATTGATGCCACATATACACAGAATGGTGATGAGACGATGAACACTGCATAAAATACGTGACAACACTTGTTTTGCTGTACAATGCTTGTTGAAGTTTTAAAAATCACACAGACACAAAACGCTAATTTACTGACACTGTTAAAACCCCTGCACAGACCCCATAGGAGACAGGGAGAGGAGGGGAGGCACGGAGGTACCTGAAAGGGAGTAGGGAGAGGGGGAGAAGGGGGTGGGGACGGGACTTACGGACTTCACAGGGAGGGGTCTAGGATAGGAGAAGCCAAGTGGGGAAGGGATGGGGAAAATGGGGGGAGAGGAGGCCCTTCAAATACGGGGAACGTCTAGGGTTGGAAGAAGGGGTAGATGTCAGACCGGAGGGACAGGAAGCTCACGGAAGTTACCCTCTATATACCACCGGCTATCATAACCATTACAGGTGGTCGAGGAGAGCTTTGGGTCACTAATTTTCATGAGCAATTGCAACTCATCCCTAAAGGAAAGTGTGTTCGAACAGATGAACCAGTCCAAGACGGTGACCTAAATGTCACAGACCAAGTCTCATGCTCTACTGTTACTGCTGACTACACACTAGAGCAATCTACTATGAAACTGCATATAGAGCCTGGTCCGACCAGGAACAAGGTCAGCAGGTGTTAGCCTTACTATACCAATTTTCAGGTGCATTCAGGGCCAGGCAGTAGACGATCCAGATGAAATGGACCATTGTAAAACATCGTATCAATACTGGGAATCATCCGCCAATTAGCCAGTGATTGTATAGAGCATCGCCAGATGAGAGACGTATAATTTGGGAGGAAGTGGAGTAGATGTTGTACGACATTATTCAACCTGCGTTATTGCAAGATGTCACAGGTGTAAAGAGCCCTAATAGTATCGCAACTTCGCCTCATTTCCCTTGGATACCAAGCTGTTTAGTATTTACCTAGGAAAACGCACTTACACCCTGTGCTTGAAGCTAGTGATATTTTGTTGTAGTCGCTCAATATGTCTTGATTAACAAATTGTTAGTGAATTGAGGTCCAGCTATGCTGTGCCTTCAAACGTCTTCAAATTCTTTTGCCACTAAGGCTAACAGACTTCGTTTCCTCTTTTTAGATTCCAACGAGAGTAAAAGTCATGTTGAAATAACTCGGCGCACTAAAACATTTTTGTAAATTCGTCAGTTACATTTCATTGCGTGTGATTCTACGGAACTTCCAAGTGAATCAAGCTCATTAACAGCAATCGTAATAATAATTTAAACAAAAGATATTGTACATGGAGTTTATACACAAAAACAGAGGTTACATATTCATTTATTCTGTGGATTTTCTCTGCCTTCTCCTTGGATCTACTGTGCAGTGACCAACTGCTCATCATATTTGCAGCAAAGACAGATTCTCGCAGTAGCTACTACAATGCTAGGCCGCTCGTATGCAAATTAAAGCCTTGATAAACTCAAATCGATCATGAAAGATGAAAGTAGCCTGTTATTAAAATAAGCAAGATCTCGGTCAGTTGAGATCCGCAAATGAAAGTTAAAACGCTCACTGCTGCTCCAAATTACTTTATCAGTGGCCACAGTACACGCGCAAATGAAATTTATCGAACTGCTCACTCCTTAAGGGAGCAGCCTACGTTTAAACAAACACAAAATCAACGTTAAAAAATAAATGGATAGATAATTAAACATGAGACGAGATGCATGAAATCATTAAGCATAGGTTTGATACTTTAAAATAATAATCTATTCAGTAAAATAACAAGCAAATAAATGAGGAGAGACCAAATTAAGCACACGCCTTGTACAAAAATGAATTAAACCATATAATTAATGCCTGTATTAAGATTGTTTCTGACCTTTATGAATATGAAGGTAACGTGGAAGGAAATATGCAAACACACAATGGGTAACTGAAAGCACATTCATTCATTCACAGAGATATGCATCAAGCTAGCGGTACATTACAAAACCGGAACACTTGAAAGCAGCGGTGAAACGAAGCGTCGGCGGCATCTTGATGAGATGGCGGGTGTCTTGATCACAAATTTAATTAAACTGTGCACTAATCGAACTCATCTTTGGGGAGGCAATGGCTCACAGTTCTTAAGTACCACATGGTGTGTGGCCACACAGAATTTCATAACATTTACACATTTACAAACATAAATTAATTTAGAATAAGCGAGTAAAGCACATGCGAGAATTAATATAGAAGAAAGCTAGTATTAACAAAAGCATGGCTGAAGGCCGAATAACAACCGTTACGAAAGCACGTGGTGCGCTCAGTCATACAAGACAGGAAAGACGGAATCAAACAAGAAAATCTGAGAAATATTTAGCTCACTTGCGGATACAGTAACGACGCAAAAGTTCAGTTAAAAACAGCAAGGAGATTCAAACACACTAAGTTTGCACAAAGGCTGAAGGCCACACACATGTATTCTAACTTGAGCAAAACCAGACACACAATCATCACTGGAATGAAAATGCAAATAATATATCTACACTGAATTTACTCGAGTTCTGTAAATGAAGAAACACTTCGTCTTTCATAGCGAAATAATTACTCAAAAGATCTATCACTGCAAAACCAAGACTGCCTGATCACAAATAAAAAAGTCCTAACAGCATGTCTTCCCCTCAGCATGATTCGGCGGAGTACTTACTTCCACTGTCGTTGGAGCTAGAGTGAAGAGTGCAGACTAAAGCTCTAAGGCCTCGGATAAACCTTCCCCCCACACAACCCCCATACCATACACCGGATGTAGAGCGCGCTAAAAGTGACACAGGGTGCGTTCAGAGACTAGTTTTTACCAACCCTTGCTACCTGGCCAAGACAATTCCCTCTTCAACCGCCCTCAGAGAAGTCTCCTCCTGTCACCTCTTTCTTCAAAGATTAGGTGGTACGACACTAAGATCATGGCCACCTCACCATCTCGCCAACTTGCCAAGTAAGCTTTCTCTGGCCGGCCAGCAGACGCCAGCGCAGACGACAAACGAAGCCACGCGTTCTTAACTACAGCAAAACGAGGCCTAAAGCGGGAGGCGGCGACTGTAAGCCATTGCACGGCAGTCAGTCAATATTAAGAGCATACATTCACATTTACATGAGCACACAAGTTCAATCACACGGATGGAAACATTTATAAATATGGGGCAAACATGCATAAACATGGGGCATTGATCATTAATAAAAAGAATAAAATAACTAACACACAGATAGATAACATTAATGGTGCAGAAACATTTTAGATTAATGAATAAATCAAAATGGAACACGACCACGCATTCAGTGGACGTGTTTCAAGGAGAATGTAGTTATTTTGTAACACTACAAACCTTCAGAGAGTCCTTGGTCGTCTCCAGTGGTCCTTGTGAGGAAGAAGGATGACACATGAGGTTCATGTGTCGACTATCAACGGCTGAACAAAATCACAAAGAAATATCTCTACCCATTGAAACACACTGATGACACCTTAGACTGCTTGAAAGCAGCTACATACTTCTCAACCATCTACAAGCAGACAAATTACTGGCAAATAGAGGTTGATGGAGCTGATAGGGAGAAGACTGCTCTTATTACATCTGATGGACTCTTTGAATTCAAAGTCATGCCATTTGGACTATTTAATGCCCCGGCCGCATTCGAAAACATGATACAACTTGCTTTGACGTCTTAAATGGACGACATGTTTTTGTTACCTAGATGACATTGTTTTCTCAAGGGCATTCACGAAACATCTAAGTAGCCTGTCAACTGTGTTGAAGTGTGTTCAGATTGCAGGTCTCTATCTCAACCCAAAGAGATAAAAATCCTGGAGCACCTAGTCAACGGTGATGGTGTCCGTCCTGATCCATATGAAGTAAGGACAGTCACAGAATTTCCACCTCCTCAGCACATTTGTGATGTGAGACGTTTTCTTGGGCTGTGCTCATACTACCGGCGTTTCACAAAAGGTTTTTGTAACAAGTCACATCCATACAAGAACTTCTGTAGAGACGCCGAGTTGCCGGCCGCGGTGGCCGAGGGGACTGAGGCGCTCCAGTCTCGGTCTGCACGGCCACTATGGTCGGGGGTTCGAATCCCCGCTCGGGCATGGATATTTGTGCCGTCCTTAGGATTAGCTAGTTCATAAGTAGTTTGTAAGTTTAGGGACTGATGACCCCGTAGTTAAGTCCCATAAGCTCTACAAACATTTGAGCATTTTTGACGCCGAGTTTTACTGGGACGAGACGAAAGATAGAGCTTTTTGGGCACTCATGAATGCTCCAACTTCCGCATCAGTTCTAGCTTTATACATCGAGAATACGGAAACCGAACTTCACAGATGTTAGCGATTATGGGATTGGTACAATGCTCGTACATATGCAGGCAGGTTCTGAAAATGTGATAGCCTATGTATCAAGAGTACTCTCAAAGTTCGAGATAAACTACGCTACAACCAAGGAAGAATGTCTCTCGGTTATCTGAGGTATCTACAAGTTCCGATCGCATTTATTCGGCAAACCATTCACTGTCGTGACAGACCACCATTCTTAATGTAAGCTAACTGGCTTGAAAGATCCACAGGTCAACTAGCAAGATGGGCACTAAGACTTCAAGATAGGATGTCACACTACTATTCAAAAACTGGCCCAAACAGAAAGACGCCGACAGCCTTTCGAGGAATCCATTAGTGGAACACAATAGAATGGATGAAATTTCCGCAGTCACTCAATTAGGTGACATTATAGTTGAAAAGAGGGAAAATCTAGCATTATTACAAACCATAGAAGCCTTGCGAAAAGGAGAACGGACCAAAAGATAGTTTCAACTTATAAACAGGATTTGCATAAGATCAACTACTATTCACTGGGCCCCAAATGGCTACTGGTCATTCCAGCTCATCTCCAGCCAGCTATTCCACGATGCTCCAATATCCACTGATCTGGAATTGGTGAAGACCCTAGACAGATTCAGACGCGGGTTTTACTGGCATTGTCTCTGCCGATCTTTCCAGCACTATGTGAGTCACTGTAAGGAGTTCCAGCGAGGAAGCATATTCCGCAGTTCGCCCTGTAGCAGCTCTATTCCACCGAACTGGAATCGAAATTTTAGGGACAACCAGTAACCGATGGATAATAGTCTGGAAAGACTACCTAACCCGTTTCACTGTCACCAAACCTGTGCTGACTGCAAAAACTCCAGAGTTCGCAAAATTCGTAGTATAAGATATTATTTTGAAGCATGGTGAACCACATGTGATTATATCTGATCGAGGAAAAGTATTCAAGTCAAAAATACTGTCACAGGTAGTGTCACGATATGACATTGTCCGTAGAGTAACAAATACCTACCAAATTGACTTACAGAACGTTTTAACAAGACGTTAGCAGATATGCTGTCAATGTAAGTCAATGTTGAGCAGAAGGATTGGGATACAATACTGCCAGTCGTGACATTTTCTTAAAACACAACAAGGCAAGACACCTCAGGCTTCACGACGTATTTCCTACTCCATGGTTGTGAAGCTGAGACGACAATGGATATGCTGTTCCCATTCCAATCCAATGACACTCAGGATGACTGTGTGAAACTGGTCATCACCATGGCTCACATACGGGCACTGGACAGTGTAGTGTAACAAACAGTATGAAGTTACACTGCATTCGTATCCCGCCTTGAAATGTGCGGATTCACCTGAAACTCGTTTAAAATAAAGGTGAACAGATACTTTGTGCCATGCACTTGTGTGAGCTGGTACTCAAGAGAATGGGAGTGCATCCTGGTGGAATATACTTGCTGTGGCTGGACAGGAAGCTTTACCTGTCATGGAATAAACAAGTAGTGAAGGTTTATCTGTATGGAGAAACTCTGGATCTTCTTTTGTTACAAACAGTTTAGGTTATTTAGCATTATTTGATGTGAAGGCATTTTATTAAGATGTGTTCTGAATGCTGATAAGCAGTTAATGTATCATATTGCACAATGATGTAATAAATGGCATTACAGATGCTATTTTACTTAAACTACAGTTTCAAGTATATCACTTATTATGAAGGAATAATCATTAGATTTCTCCTTCTTCTGCAATCTTTTCGATGAGCCTTATCACCAAATAGTGCAGATAATCGGCTGAAAGAAGAGAACATCAACATAAGAAGAGGACTCAGAGTACCAAGAGTATTTTATTAATAAGGTATAGCCTACATACTTGATCTTCGTAGCAGACCTCTCTAAGGGAGAATTCTGCGAGTCATGATCTCTCATATATGGTCTGAGACGGGAGACTACAACATCCAGGAGAAGGACTGTCAACTGTATAAGAACCACCGACCTGTTGACTACAGCCCAGGAGATCTGGTATGGAGTTTTACCCCTGTACAGAAAGTTGGGCTATAAGAAAAGTTACTGAAGTGATACAATGGACCGTATCATGTAATATACTGCCTGTCAGATGTCACATACGAATCGAAGATTATAAGCCGCCTTCAAAACGACAGAAATAAAGAGACATTTTTTACATCCTTTGTATGAAGCCTTACCACGATCCCAAAGAGCAGATAGATAGAAACGGGTTCTTGTTCAAAGACTGTTATGATAATGATGAAGCCACGACAGGAGGGTCTGTCTCCAGTCGCTGTACTGCAAGGAAACCGTGCAGACAGAATGGAAGGATTCTCTGAAAGTGACATAGAGAGCACCCATGGAAAGATCAAGATCCAGAACAGAGCAGCTGACTGCAAAGGGAACCTAACAGTGCGTCAACAGTGCATCACTGTTCAATCAGAAAGGGGAGCAATTCCATGAGTCTTTCGACGGAATGCGCGGTGCAGTGGTTAACGTTGCAGAATGCTGTGATGCCTCTCCGTGGTTCCGATCCCGCCACTAAAGGGAACCTAGTTGTGTATCACTATTCAATTACAAAGGGGAGCAATTCCGTGAGTCTTTTGACGGAATGCATGGTGCAGTGATTAGCCTTGCAGAATGCTGTGCTGGCTGTCTGCGGTTCAAATCCCACCACAGGCAGAAAAAATTAATTCTTTGTATTTACTATTTCTAGAATGTTCTATGTGTTTCTTATGACTGATGTACTTCTAAGTTCCAGAAAATTTTTTCTGTGTATAAATAGCAGAGCACTCCAACTAGGAGGCAGTCTGTCCTGAGTGTACGCTTGGGTTAACAATAAACCTGTTCTAAGTAGGAAGTTTTGTGCTTTATTAACGACCTAGCCTTCGAATTCCAACTCACTTGCAGTGTTAATGTTTATCGGTTTCAGTCATATGCAGGTTAACTACGTGACGTGGCAGCTCCCCACATGCGGATTCCCAAAGGTCCTCATCATTACGCAGCCGAGCAAAATCCGATTGCTAACTGACGCTAACGCCGTTGAGCGCTGTGCTGTTTGGGACAGACAACTGCAGTCTCAGCGGGGAGCCAGTGGAATGTCCCATGTTGTGGCGCAGCCGATCGGTCTTTCATTCTTCCGTAGCAGGTGGTACAGAACAGTCGGGGATTACCTACTTTCCCACTCAGCACCCCATTGTCAGCTGACCCCATTTACAGTAGAACAGACCCTTATCCACTTCTCATCTGCCGGCCACGTCCACAGACATCATTAGCATCACGTCGGCTTAGCTCAGGCCGAGCACTTTCGTTGTCAATAGGCTGTGATGTCAGTGGCATGCCTCCTTCGTGCAATCAGCAGCGCTTCATATTAGCCTTCCACAGCAGATAGAGGTGCTCACGTGGTGAAGCCCACAGTCCTGTCGATCGGTCGCCGTGCTATTGTGGTGGCAGCAGGAAGGCTGACCCTATTAAGGGCATTTGGTGAGGTCCATCTGTGGCCGAGGTTGTTCTGTGCTGTGGGCGTCTCCCGGCCGTGACAGCAGTGCTTGATACACCCCCTTTCTCTGTTGCTCATCATTAAGTTCTGATGCACGGTAGGCGCGCCGTCTGCTATTGTAAACCTGTTTGGGCTGCGCCCTAGGCGCCAGGAACCATATGGATTTTTTCTCTCACTTTGCCTTTTCGTCTGCCAGTTATGAGTTGAAACATCTGCACAAACTACAATTTTGATTTTAGTGCCAGTACTCATACATATAATGTTAAAAAATGTTCAAACGTTTGTAATCCTATGGGACCAAACTACGTTGGTCATCAGTCCCTAGTCTTACATACTAGTTAAACTAAGTTAAACTAACTTAAGGACAACACACACATCCATACCCGAGGGAGGATTCCAACCTCCTACGCGGAAGGCCGCGCTATCCGTAACGTGGCGCTCCAGACCGCTCGGCTACTCCCGCGCGGCTACATATAATGCACCATGAAATAAATCATACATTTATCTTTACAACTGAAAATAACAAATACTGTTAAATGAGTGCAACAAGAAAAAAACTAAATTTTAACAAAAGGCTGCCTTCTTTTTTTTATAAATGAAATTGCGCTATATCAAAGAAGCTCTTAATTTGATTATTTTATAATTAATTATTAACATAGATCTAAATTAATTTCACTTAATAAAATAACAAATACAGTCAGAAGTTTTAGATCAATTATTCATTATTTTAAAGAACTAATTACTTTTACTACTGCATCTCATGTCACTAGCATTCATTACTATTAGGTTGGGCTCTATTATTCTAGCTATAGAGTTTCATATTAGGATAGTGGTTTCTACAAGGTCGTAAGGATCGTGATGTGGAACGAAGTCAATAGTTCCTATTATTTGCATCTCCGCTAAAGTTATCGTTACACGTCTTCTTAATGGTCCCCAAGCTGGATTGTGACAGGTACGAGAATAAGCTTATCTGGAACTTTCTAATTACTTACCAGATAATACTGTGGGACTAATCCCAACCCTAAAATAAAGTTTTGATTATATAACAAGACAATATAATTATCTCTATAAACCAAATTTAAAACGACAGACCTCTATCTTTAATTATCTCATCAGTATCGTAACGTCTTTGGAGTATATACAAAACGTCACCTCTGCACCACGTGTCTCGAACAAGACAGACAGAATAACAGCAGCCGGCCGCGGTGGCCGAGGGGACTAAGGCGCTCCAGTCACGGTCTGCACGGCCACTACCGTCGGGGTTTCGAATCCCCCCTCGGGCATGAATATTTGTACCGTCCTTAGGATTAGCTAGTTCATAAGTAATTTGTAAGTTTAGGAACTGATGACCCCATAGTTAAGTCCCATAAGCTATGCAAACATTTGAACAGAAAAACAACACTGGCGGCTGTGCAAACATATCAAACACACATCAACTGAACTCCCTCTACTGCTCATCTTTTCCTGGTACACTATTGATTAGATATACAGAATAAAAACTCTCCAAAATATAGTGATGGGAAGTGTTGCGGAGATGAAACATGGTATGAACAAATTAATTCAGAGTAAATACAAATAAATCCTTAACCAATGACAACTTTAATGTAGTAGGCTAACAATCATAAGAAAGCATACAGACAAATAACACTATATCAATCTATGTAATACGTTTACAGTTCTCTGCTCTGGGCGTAAAATGATTGGCTATTCCTAAACAGGGATCTTAACTAATAATCAAAGTGTCCTAAAAAAACAGTGCCAACAATAAATCAGGATCTACAGGGAGCAATCCTATGTCACCTATTCGTGAAAACGTACCCCAATAGTCACACACATCCTACTATAACACACCCTACATGGCCTAGCGATGTGCTGAAATCACTTTAGCCACACCGTTGCAGCAGATGGAAACGTGGAGCCTTCTAAGGCAAACGGCCGTCTCCAGACAGAAGCTGAAAAGACGCGACCACGAAAATATGTCATTTCGTTCTATTAGGCACAAACGACATTTATCTAGACATAAAAAAAGAAAAAGTTCAAATGTTTGTATAGCTTATTGGACTTAACTACGGGGTAATCAGTCCCTAAACTTACAAACTACTTATGAACTAGCTAATACTAAGGACGGCACAAATATCCATGCCCGAGGGGGGATTCGAACACTCGGCCGTAGTGGCCGTACAGAGCGTGACTGGAGCGCCTCAGTCCCCTCGGCCACCGCGACCGGCTGTCTAGACATCAACCTCTGTTACCTCGGTAGAAGAGAGTGCCAGGCAATTTCACTACATCAGCTAGGACTCAGCATCAAGTTACTCGGGCGTAAAAAAAAAGACGCGCTTAGGGTGCTTAGGTGTCCTCAGACAGGAAGAGTTTGGCCACTAGCGAGTCGATGCGACTAGGTAGACAGCGGCTGACCTATCGGCAGCTTCTCCTAAGAGAGCCTGTGGCGCAAGCCGCGGTGCCTTAGTACAAATGAGTAGACGAGCACCAAAGACTAATCGACAGAGCTGTCATCATAAAATGCACCGGCCAGTGACAGACCATTCTACAGACGCAACCTGATGCTTCACCACTGCGAGAAGATTTCCCACGGCCTTACTGTCTCAAGGGTGTTGAACCCCCCTCCCACCTTACAAAATAAAATAAATTAATAAAACAAGAGAAATAAAAGATCAATAACACCCACCACCGTTCATAGTGCATCGACTTGTTAAAATATTTTCATGTTATTTTATCAAATACTGTGAACGTCCAACCTAGAGACGACGCCTCGGCATTTTAATCTTCCTAGTCTTTCAATATCAACGTTGTACATTATTTTCATCCGTCTTTCATCGTACAATCACCACATAACATACAATGTTCTCCCATCAATTTGTCTTCCGTGTTTGTAAAATTCACAAATGTTATCTTCCTTGTTATTTTGTGTAAATGCCTCCATTTATATTTTCTTTTTTAAATGTCAAATTTCTCTTTGTATTAATACAACGCTTAAGAGTGGCATTTAGCCCCGCTATCAGCCCACCTGTATTTTGTACAGGAATTGCAATCAAGAATAATGGAAAGAGTAGGTGATAAACGATTTGCGAAAAACGAAATGTTTCATTCAGAAGTAATTAATGCAAACATAGTTTTCTGTGAAACGTGACGTCGATTTTAACTATATAAACAGTTGTCCTTTAATGTTTATAAACAATACTGACATCCAGCATGGCACTGTTGCTGCTGACGAGACTATCTCATCACGCGACTTCGTCTTGGCCCAGAGTGATGGGGTTTTCCAACAATTTCACAGTCATGGAGGGGAAGGGAGGGGATGGTGGTTGTGGTGCTTACTTCCAGGGGGAAAAGGTTTGGTGATGGTCAATTGCATTCGAGTAAAATTCAAAGTTCCTGGTAGACGTCATATTGGATTACGTCATATAGTGTGGGTGTAGAGGAGGGCGTGGTCCTGGGTTTTCCCTGGTGACCATTTTGTTTTGGAACCGGGAGCGACGGCTTCTTGTATCCCCCATATTCATGACGTCATTACGACATTGCCACATTGGTGCCCAGATGGCTAAAGATGGGGAAGGACATCTGGCAACACTGCACTGTTCCAGAACCCAATTTGGTTCAATACTGGCCTTTTTAAAAGACCCTATTAGAACATACAATATAATTTTGTTATATAGAAAATTACAATAGTAAATACACACTCAAAACATGCCGCTGAATTCACTTTCATTCCTATGTCGACACTGAAAAAAACTCCACTGGCTTCATTCACTCTTGTCGCTATATAGAATGCTTGAAGTGCCACTGTAATAATTTTTGTGAAGAAAGCAGATCGACAGCCGAATAATGTTTTCATCAGTGTTATTTTTTTATTTTTTTAGTGAACTTATTTATTTTCTCTCTTTAGATTACGTATAAAGTACTTTTTTCCCCTCTGAGTAACACAATTTCTGTCATATATATTATAAACCACTGTAAAACCTAACGTCAACAGAAGTTACTCGTCTCGAAATATACCACAGATCTTACCTCAGAAAACTAAAAATGGTTTCCACTTGTGAGAAACTTCTTTAATTTTCATAAGAAATCAGATAATAATCTTCGCACTGAGCAACTTCGCCCACCCTTTTATCAAACTGAGTACATTCTCAGGTGAAGTATATTCTATAACTCGCTTTATTCTGCTGTATTCGAGAATGTTCTCTGAAATGTCAAGAATAATCTCCATTTTACTCTTAAGACCAATGGGCTCCTGAAGAATCGCATTTTCGCACGCAACGTTTTCAAACTAATAAATACCATTCACTGTCATGCACAAACTGATTTATCTGTATTATTGTACTTATTATGAACTTTTGGTTCCATGAAAAATATTGGAGCCATTAGTTTCGGAATAACCCTCGAATAAGTGCGCCAGGAGAAGTTGTAGAAGCTATTCGGCATGTTATCTAACGCCGACATTGGATCACTTTTCGTAATAATGAAAACGGCAGATATTTGCAGCCGCGCAGGAATAGCTCTATGACGGCTAACTGCGGAGTGCGCAGCTGCACCCATCTCATATCCTTCGAGGAATCAACAAGCCGGTCAGGAAAAGACGGCTGACAGAAGCAAAAGTACAACACCCCAGTTGCTTCACTACGATTGTGATGCAAGTTAAATGGAGACCTGACTGTTGGTTGGATTGGGTTGTTTGGTTGGAATAGGGGGACTAAACTACTAAGGTTATCAGTCCCCCAGTGGGGAGGGGAAGGAGTGAGGATAGGAAAGGAGGGGAGGGGGAAAGGAAATGCAATCCGGGAAGTAAAGAAGGAAATAATACTGCATTAGCTCAGGGCCCCGTGCTTGCCACGCACGTGCCCACGAAAGAACCGTGAGCCCCCTGGGTGGGGGAAGGGGGGGATGACTGTTGGTACAACCACGTTCCAATTGGAGCTCCACGTAATGCAAAATACCACGAAAATGAAAGTACGCCAATACTCCGTGGAACGAGACCAAAAACTTCTCCATCACTAGCTGAGTAGGCACTCAGTAAAAACTTCTAACAAATCCAACTAGCCGCGAAATTGGTTGAAATGTACAGCTCACGCTATATGTCTCCGTATCTGCGACATAAATTCAAAGTGGACAGAATATTTCTGGACACTTCGAAAGTTTTGTCACTCGAAATCTGATCATAGAGCACGTCTGAACACTTCGATCACTCCGGAAGAAGTCTGTCTGAAGACTCCTCACTGCTCACAAGGCATGCTTCTTTACGGAAATTCCCATCCGAAAACAAGCGCGAACTATAAGTGTCGGCAGTTTCAAAAACCCGCCTTTGGCACTTCTCGGGTCATCCAATGGAGGTCAAATGTAGAGTGATACCAGAAACTCTCCTGCAGGGGCTATCGCAGAGAGTGATACAGTTTTGGCACAAGCGTGGCTGGCGGCGTCTCCCCGGGCTCAGCTGCCCAAGGTCGGAGGTCGTTGCCTTCCTGTTTGCACAAGCGTGCACCTGGTCGGCACCATGTTGATTTCATGGTCTGGTGACCCATTGTCATCAGAGCAGACTGTTGTACGGTCAGTTCGTAGAATACGATCTCCCCACACCACATGGTCTCTGGCTTAGAAAGCAAGGTGTGTTTGTTCACAATGGAGCCCCTCACATTCCATGTTGGTGTTGCCCTCCTCTTGTGTGTTGGGTGGTCCGACGTTCTTTGCGCTGCTACACGCAAGCTAACTCTCTTTATACCATTTCCCAATGAAAAATCACATCTCAGCACTAAAGATATGGCATTACGAGCATGGGGCAAATGTAGGGGAAGAATTGTGGTTCGAAAAGATATACCAGAGGATATCAAACATCTTTCAAATCAATGATCGAGATTAGTGGCGTTTGTTTCGTGTTGTCTGTACTAACAGACAAGCAAGACTGCATGAAATAACCGCTGAAATCAATATTGGGCATACGATGAACGTATCCGTTAGGACAATGTGGCGAACATTGGCGTTAATAGGCTATGCTAATGCCTTGCTATCAGTAGGATCTCGCCTGCAGCGCCTATTCTGAGCTTGCAACCCTGGACGACAGGAAACCGCGACATGGACATTTGAGTTTCGATTTCAGTTTGGTGCATGTACCGAAGTTTTAATAAGCACTATGCAAGTTGGTGGTGTCTCCATGATGGTGTGGGCTTTTTTCACGTGGAACAGAACGGGTTCTCTAGTCCAGCTGACCCGTTTATTGACTGAAAATTGTTATGTTTAAGGCGGCCGCAGTGGCCGAGCGGTCTGCGGCACGCCAGTCACAGTCTACACGGCCTCTACGGTCGGGGGTTTGAATCCCCCCACAGGCATGGATGTTTGTGTCGTCTTTAGTATAAGGTAGTTCATACGTAGTTTGTAATTTTAGGGTCTGATGGCCCTGCAGTTAAGTCCCTTAAGCTTAACAAACATTTCAACATTTCAACATTTCCCTGACAACCCTGGAATTTTTATGGATGACTGTGCTCCACGTGAACAGGAAATAATTTTTCATGATTTGGTTTTCCAGATAGCCCAACATAAATCGCATTTATGGCACATAATTGAGAGTTCAGCTGGAGTATAAACTCCAGTTGCGCAACAATTTTCCCATTAATGGACGCCTACAGAGGCAGCTGGCTCAATGTTCTTGTAGGGGATTTCCAATGATTTGTTGAGTCGAGTTGCTGCTCTTCACCAGCGAGCTGGCGCTCAGACACTTTTTTATGATTTTTAATACTGGTGGCGGGTTAAGGTAGTGAAGAGAATCTGGCTTAATCGTCTTTATTTTCCTTTTGTACACTTGCCAGGAATGGCCAGTGGTTTGCATGAAGCTTCTATTGACATCAAAGGCGTTTCTGTTGCATTCTTGCAGATGACCGGCAGTGGGCAGACCTTGTTATGTTGAGTTCTGTAATACCGCGCCCACTGGCTCTGCTCGGGATGCGATGACAGCCACCACGAGCGAGAGTACGTCTGCGAGGCTGGCTCGCACTCACGACAGGAACTGCACTGTTCCGTGCTGTACAGGTCGTGAACTGTAGCCCCTCGCAACTGTGTGTCGCAGTCAGAGTGGGAGTTGAGCAGGCCCTCGGTGGGGAGGCGCTTGGGCCGTATCTGAGGAATGGACTCAGAGGCAGGTGGCGGCCTCAGGGTGGAATCTTCACTCGATGCTGCGTTCTCTGCCTCCAACTGCGACATGATGTTTGCCACTTTATTTCTAGAACTCTTCCGACTTACACACTGCTTCGGCCATGGAAAGGTATTTATTTTCTTATTTGTGTCCACGTTGTCCCAAACGTACCACTGAAAGTCCCACAGCCGGCAACAACTTTGTAGCACACCTAGTGGACTGACCGCCATCGGTATGTACTGCAGATGTCTACAGTGATCGGTGCATTAGCGGTCCTGCGAGATTATGCGGAGCCGATCAGGTACTCGGTACACAAAGTGGCTGCCGCATTTGGAGTGTCCCTTCTGCACCATCCGCTGGCATCTACTGCACACCTCTTCTGTCTTTTTCGAATTTACTGCTAATATTCGGTTTAATTGTCCAAAACGCACGCAGAATGCTACAGTGGCGCTACAGGAGGTATGCCGTGACTTCTGTTGAGGTTGAGGCTGGCACCTCGTGTGGCTCCGCGGTTTGCGGCACGGAGTGAGGGCAGTGCGTGCGCAGGTGATGTCGATCCTGGTGCACGGCGACGCGGCGCTGTCGGGGCAGGGCGTGGCGTACGAGTGCGCGCAGCTGTCGCGCCTGCCGGCGTACAGCGTGGGCGGCACGGTGCACGTCGTGCTCAACAACCAGGCCGGCTTCACGGCGGAGCCGACGGCGTCGCGCTCGTCGCGCTACTGCACCGACGTGTTCCGCGTGACGGGCGCGCCCGTGCTGCACGTCAACGCCGACTGCCCGGACGCCGTGGTGCGCTGCTGCCGCATCGCCGCCGCCTTCCGCCACAAGTTCGCCAGGGACATCGTCATCGACGTCGTCTCCTACCGCCGCCACGGCCACTCCGAGCACGACGACCCGTCCGTCACGCAGCCGCACAGGTGCGTCCACAGGAAGCTCCTCTAAGTTGGGTTGGGGTTGGGTTGTTTGGTTGGGATAGTGAGACTAAACTACTGAGGTTATCAGTCCCCCGGTGGGGAGCGGAAGGAGTGAGGATAGGAAAGGAGGGGAGGGGATAGGAAATGCAGTCTGGAAAGTAAAGAAGGAAGGAAGACTGCATTAGCTCGGGGCCCAGTGCTCGCCACGAAAGTACTTCCGCCACAAGTTCGCCAGGGACATCGTCATCGACGTCGTCTCCTACCGCCGGCACGGCCATTCCGAGCAGGACGATCCGTCACGCAACCACACAGGTGCGTCCACAGAAAGCTCCTGTAAGTTGGGTTGGGGTTGGGTTGTTTGGTTGGGACAGGCGGACTAAACTACTGAGGTTATCAGTCCCCCAGTGGGGAGGGGAAGGAATGAGGATAGGAAAGGAGGGGAGGGGAAAGGAAATGCAGTCCGGGAAGTAAAGAAGGAAGGAAGACTGCATTAGCTCGGGGCCCCATGCTCGCCACGCACGTACTTACGAAAGAACCGTGAGCCCCCTGGGGGGACTCCTCTAAGTCTCGATATATACACGAACTAAAATAGAGCATATCAAACTTATTGGCTATTACACGCCGTTGCATTAAATTCGTAGGGGAGGCAGAATGTGCAGGACTAGGACTCGAACCCCAATTCTCCGCTTTTCGCAACCGGTTGCCTTAACTGTCTCGGCCACCCAGACAGGTTTCCCTATACACCCTAATTCTCTACCTGTCGCACACTGCTGTCCTAGTGTCCTCGTCCGTTCTCCCACTTTCTTGACTGACTCGTCGAGCTGGTTTCGAGCAATTTGGAGAATTGATGGGGGACACTCTAATAGCAGTTTGCAATAGATTGAGAAATTGGGTCGGTAGGAAAACCTGTCCAGCTGGCCGAGACAGTTAAGGCAACCATTCATGCGAAGCAACAATCTAGGTTAAAGTCCTGTTCCGGCACAAAGTTTCAATCTCGTCGTTAAATGTAATTCGACACCCTATATCAAATGTCTCAAAAAGGTAGAAAAGTAAGGAGATGGAACCTGAGTAAATCGAAGGAACCAGAGATTATTGAGAGTTTCAGAGGCAGCATATTGGGCAACGATTTCGTGAAACTGGGGAAAGTAATAAAATGGAATGGAAAAATGGAAGGAGAATGGGTTGCTTTGGGAGTGGTTAGAAGGCAAATGCAAATCTTAGAAGAATTTAAAACTAGGGTAAAGACAGATACCGTCCATGATAAAATAAGAAAGGTTTGGAGACAAGAATAGCAGCTGTATGAATATCAAGAGCTCATATGGAACGCCACTACTAAGCAAATAAGGGAAAACTGAAAGGCGAAAGGAATGTATAGAGGGCATATATAAGGGTAATGAAGACATCGCCATAATCAATCGAGACTGATTATGAGTTTCAGCGTACAGTCTGAAGCATAGTCTCCCTTATAAAATTCTATTCAATGCTAACAGTTATGATTCATCTTATGTTAAGGCTGTTGCTTCAAAATTAATCTTGACCTAATCTAAGTTCTTTCTTTTGGGTCTACCTCGACTCCTCCTACTCTCTATTGCCGAACCCACGGGTCTCGTAGGTAGCTTTGCTTCTCACATGCGTCTAACATAACCCAATCATCCAAGCCTTTTGCTCTAACTACTTCATTTGTGGTGTTCATTCCAGTTTTTTCATTACTTTTTTTTTAATTTCCCCATTATGAACATACTCCTGCCATTGTTACCATCTTTCAGTACATGCAGTCACCCTTGCTACTTACACATACGTAATCTCAACCTTCTTAATAAGGTAACCTGTTTCCACCAAGCTTTCACTCCCATACAACAAACTGGACTAGTGTTCCGGAGGACGGCGGTTCAAGCTCACTTTCGGCCATCCACAGTTAGGTTTTCCGTTTTGTCCCTAAATCACTCCGGGCAAATGGCGAGGATAGTTCCTTCCAAAGGATACGGCCGATTTCCTTCCACATCCCTGACAAAAACTCATTGTGTGGTCCTTCTCGAATGATTACGATGTCGACAGGACGTTAATCCCTAAGCTTCTTTCCTTCCTCCCATTCATACGGAACTTTCCCCGACTCCCATGCCATTTCAGTTATCAGACCTGACATTCCACTGTATTTGTTGAGTTCAAACATAATGTCATCTACTACAGCCGCTTTATTGCACTGCAATATTTTGACCATTCTATCCAATTCCTTAAATGTGATCATATTTCCATCATCATTACAAACCCACAGTACGTCGAAATCAGAAACATTACTGAGCGTTTCTTCTTCATTAAGCAACTCTTCAAAATATTCCCTCCATCTGCCCACAGGATTTACCAGCAGCTTTTCTGGCATGTCCGAAAAACTTGTAAACACTTGCCTCCCTTTCGAGGACTGCTAATTACATTCCAGAAAGGTTCAACATACCTTTCCCTGTCTGTGTGAGTTCTAGTATGGAGCTATTTTTATAACGTCTTCTTTTTCCTTTTACAGGCTGCATTGAGTGACATTCCATCAATCTGTTTGCTTTTTCCTGCCTTTACACATTACTGTTCCAAGACATTCTCTAGGCACTTCTAGAACACTGTCCCTGTACGGTAACTTGTCCATTCTTTTTCCAATGATTGTGCATGACCTCGATACATAAAGATACTTTTGTGAGATCATTGTTGTGTATTTGTGCGTGAACAAACATAACAATGAACATCAAGCGAAGATATCAGACTGTAACATGTGGGTCACGCGGGAGAGACCACGCGGTCTAATGCACCAGTCCACGGGCTGCACGGACACTCCCATCGGAGGTTCAGAGTCCTCCCTCGAACGTGACTATGTGTTGTCGTTAACTTAGGTTAGTTTAAGTTAGTTAACGTACTTTGTAAGTCTAGGGACTGATGATCTCAGCAATTTGGTCCTTACGTTTACAAACATTTTTATGACGTGCAAAAATCAGATTTCTTCACCGAGTAGGTTTCCTAACATCGATTGGTAAGTTTTATAGATGCCGGAACGTCCTCTGCCAGAACTATTGGCTCCTCTGATACCTAAAAGATATGGTTCTAACAATTTATCCTGATAATAGTACCGTACGAAGACTTTCGGAAACGCGGAAAATACTGTTCGTAGATAAGTGTGTACAGAATATATTGTTAAAATGCTAGACATTTTTGTGTCACGGTGCAAAAACGGCTAAAACCCTGATTTTATGATATTGTGCACAAGTACAGTAACTCTGAAACCTCTGCATTTCGGATATGATATCGAAAAAATTAAAACAAGGTTTTCTACATTATCTTAAGAAAAGGTCGATGGTGAGTTCTCATAAGAGACGAAGTTATTGTCACTCGTGTCCCAGGAAACTGTGACAGGACTGTTATTATTCACTATGTACATAAATAATCTGACAAAGTGAGTAGTAATCTGTGGCTGTTTGCTGATGACGCTGTAGTGTACGGGAAGGTGTCGTCACCGAATAACGTTAGTAGGATGCATTTGGTGTGAGGAATGGCAAATAGCTCTAAATGTAGAAACATGTAAGGTAGTGCAGATGAGAAGGAAAAACAACCACATAATGTTAGAATACAGCATTCTAGTGTGCTGCTTCACAAAGTCGTGTCAATTAAATATCTAGGCGTAATGGTGCACAGCGATATGAAATGGAACGAACATTTAAGAACAGTCGTGGGGAAGGCAGATAGTCGACTTCGGTTTATTGGGATGACTTGGGGAAGATACGGTTCCTGTTACAGAGACCATGTATAAAACGCTTCTGCAATCCCGTCTTGGTTATTGCTCAAGTGTTTGGCATGGCCACCAGATCGGTTTAAAAGAAGACATAGAAGCAATTCAGAGGCTAGGTTTGTTAGTGGTAGATTCGATCAATGCGCGAGTGTTACTGACTTGCTACAGGAACTCAAATGGGAATCGTTATAGAGAAGGCGACGTTCGTTTCGAAAAACACTGTTGAGGAAATGTAAAGGACCAGAATTTGAAGCGTAAAGTCCACGAAGATAAGGCATACAGGCATTAATTTTTACGTCGTTCTATTTGGAAAATGGACGTTAGTGCTACATTCTACCCTTGCGGTGAATTGCGACTATTTATTAAAATGTAGGCCTTTCTGTAATGAGCACGGTGCGAATGTGGGAGTGAAGGGCACCAATTCTTCTTCTTATTCAGTACCTCGACACTTCATTTGAAGACGAATAAGTCACTCATCGAATTGTGCTATCTCACCACTGTCCCCGGAATGGACAACTGAGAGACTTTCATCGGTAATACCAGCTGAAAAATGCTCTTTTCAAAGCACAAACTGGCAAATCTATTCTTGTGTAAAAGACTGACACGCAAGCGAGGAACAAGGTGTCTCATTCCGCCCTGTTCACCAAAAATGTAGCCATGTGCACAGAGAGGTGGGAAACTTACTCGTGAAATAAAGGTAGTATATTTCTTTCCTTACTTATTTTTACTCTTTCGGTAAGTTATATACTATTTTTAATTCATCATTCCTGTTAATGTTTCAGTTATGCACAATATAGCAACAACATCTGTTAGAAAGAATCTAATTGGTAAAAATTCTCTTTTTAGATACAAAATGATCCGGAAAAAGGCTCCAGTGACCGAGTTCTATCAAGAAAAATTAATTTCAGAAGGTGTAATATCTAGAGAGGAAGCTGAAGCAATCTGGAGCAAGTACGACACTCTCTTCAAACAGGAAATGTCCAGGTAAAGTTATTTCTCACAGTATTTGTGTTCCTTTTTCAGTTGATAACAACATAAATGGATCTTAATTTCGAATCTAACATTCCCTAATATACATTACTCACAAAATCTCGGAAAATATGGTATTTTTCGAATCCTAATTTACGGAATTTTCTTTAATTATCATAGCATCAAAAACACTTCTCCTTTTCTTGTTATATCCTGGGCTCACAGTGTTACAAGGGTAGTAGATTGACATAATTATAATTTGTTGCACCAGAACTCTGTAATATATTATTTATTAATTTTTTTTTCACTTTATATTGCTTTCTGGAAAATTGCTGTCATCAGATGGCATTCTGCAAAAAGTTATTTTTCGTTAATAATATGTCACCCAGCTATAAATCAACAAGATGATAGAGCACAAAGTACACCTTAATAAAGATATGTATTTAGCACATTTAAATCTCAATAATTCCACATCCCCCTGATATTTGACCACATATGTATCCTCATAGCAAATACTTGTCACATGTACATTATGATTTTATATCTTGACATAAAACTGAGATTAGATCTCTCATGGCTAAACAATACCCACCAAGTGCCAAGAGTCAAATTATTTCTCCTTTCCAATTTCACAAAGGTACAATAAACTTAACAGCACAGCACAACACAGGACATTGACAAACAAATACTGCAACAGCGACGACCTCGCTGAGAACTTTGCGTGACCACACTTTACTCCTTTCACCGCTTGTGGCACAACTGTTGTAAAAACTGGAAGGCGCTCCAAGTCCTCGTCTAGTAACCTGAATTTGGGGTTTACATTGTTTACCTAAGAAATTTAACGAAACATGGCTAAACCTGGCCATGCTTTGTTGTGGCTCAGTCTCATATGAAACGAATGGGAAAATATATGAAAGAATAATTATAAACATACATGGATTGAAAAGATACATTAATCAGACACTCAATCAATCACTTGCTTTGTGTTGCTTAGGCTATTTGGAATGAAAGGAAAGTTATATTTTAAAAAAAATGTTGTAACACTTTATGGCCTGAATTTTTATCGTTTCACTTTGATATTTCGAACTTCTTCTGTGGTGTTTTAGTTCTTGGGGAATATGTTTAATATAAATAAAAACCAAATCAAATTATATTATATAGGCCTGAAGAGACTTACAAGTACAAAATTATGTTACAAATTTATTCTGAGGATTTATAATATATTCTGCTCCTAGCCAATCATAATCATAAATTGACTTACCGAGTAACAAGAAAAAAATTATGAAGAAAGCTTTCCTACAGGAAATGCACAGAATAGAAACTGAACAATAACCTGCATACAATAAATAGGCTAAGGTCTACGTGCCGAAGCTACGTGCTGAAATTCAAATTGCTTTAACGATATAAAATTCACATCAATGAAAGAACTATGATGCATCAACAATGTCCCTCATCAAGAATAAGTGGCGCGCTACATTTCTGCGGCAATTCAAATTACGAAGAATGTTTTACACTCATTTTCATGACGTGGGACTTTGAAATCCCGTCAGATCCTAAAGGGTTAAGGTCATTGAATTTACTAAATTTTTTGTTTGTCATTTTTCTGAATAAACATAAAGATGTAATGCATGACTTCCTTTCAGAAATACGATGATTTTCTGCATTTTACATTTGGTCCCTCTGCTCCTCAGCCCCTCTCTATGTCCATCTGTACCTTCACTACATACCTCCTTCCCGCCGCACGCGAATTCTGTACGCTCTTCGGC
The DNA here is from genome assembly GCA_026315105.1 of Locusta migratoria. NCBI lineage: Eukaryota > Metazoa > Arthropoda > Insecta > Orthoptera > Acrididae > Locusta > Locusta migratoria. Next base: position 595,712,282 of record CM048744.1, read on the forward strand.
ATCAAGTTGTCTACGAATCATGCGGCAGCTCATGACGGAGGTTCAACTTCTCCCTTGGGCATGGATGTGTGGTTGTCCTTAGTATAAGTTAGTTTAAGTAGTTAGTATCTCTAGGGAGCGATGACAGAGTAATTAGTTCTAATAGGTTTACAAACATTTGAACATTTTGAATCTCCTTCCCACTCTAGCTTCCGTCTCTGTCCATCTCTTCCTCCTCTTTCTACTGTCTTCCATGTCATCCACCTTCCTTTTTTTATCATCTCTCCCTCCTCGTTCCTTCCTGTGTCCATTTCCTATTCCTCTTGTCATAGTTATTAAAAATTAAGAGTTAGTAACTGCATTCAAATTTTGTGGTAACTGTGGAAAGTAACGACAAAGCTACTCTTACAAAAAAGTTAGTGAAATAAAGAAACCAATAAAGAACGTTACAGACTTAGTTACTATGATGTTTTGAAATCTATCATCGACCTGTCTTGCCCAGTTTGCATTTGTTACTATAAGTGAATCTAATGAACGTTCATAGAATGTGATTTAACCAAAAAACATTTATTTCTGTATGTCTGTGTCAAGGAACCTTATAAAAAAGCAGGTCCTATTTTGGAAGCAGTTCAATTTTTAATGTTCATTTAGTATTACTGGGAGTGTAATGTTTGATAAAGAAGGTAATGCTTATTTTAGACTGAAAGTCTTGGTAGAGGTATGAAACCTTCATTGTAAAATTATAATAATGATTTTAAAATTGCTGGAGATTGCTTGAATAATCAATAGATGTTATCAGTGTATTATTTATTTTCAATTCACAACATGTTTCGGGCATAGCCCATCATCTGATGATCTGTCAACAAGATACATATACAGTCAATTAAGTATGTAAAGAAAATTATTTGCAATTTATAATTAACATGTGAAATATTTTTATAGTTTCTACATAATTTGGAATTACATTCCGATATTACATAAATTTAGATTTGATGTATTCCAATTTGACATATAAAATGCTGTTTTTATGTATTGGCAAATAAGAATAAACGTCAGTTGTTATTAAGATAATATATATATTATTTTAGAAAATAAAGATTCTATGGCAAATCTGAGTAACATGGAAGTTAGAGCAGAGGCTGAACAGTTGCCTTATTTATTTAAGATACAAGGTCAAAATAAAGTGCATCATTCTAAACAAATATCAAAAATAAAATAAATACCATATTTGCAAAAAAAAATTGACATCCTCAAAATTAATTACTGAAAAATGTTGCTTCGAAAATTTGGAAAAAAACCAGTCTCTTGTGCTGCTAACTTGTTCATTAAGCAGTTGATCCTTCAAGTTGTATCTATGCATAAAAATTTCTGAATATACCAAAATGTCTAAATGTGCTTTTATTCTCTTAATGAGGAATTTGTAAATTGTTTTCAATATTTAGAAGTTGATGATGATTTTGACGCAAATGGGTACTTAGTGCACAGCCACAACTGTGGTAGCTATTTTCTCGGTATTCTATTTTAAATTCCCTTTCTGTTTGCCCAATATATAAATTGTCGCATGTACCACATTTAATCTATACTCCCCCATAACAAAATTTGTTAACAGGTTTTTCAGTACTATGGCAGATGAATTTTCCCAAATGATTACATGTGTTAAAACCTGTTATGACATTATGTTTTCTAAATTCATTTGTAATTTTTTAATGATAACTGGCCTGCATAAGTCATAGCAGCGTATATAACATCATGTTTTTCAGTTTTTATTGTGCTGTTTGCATTAGATTGTGAAAGTATCTTTTTACCTATTTTCTTAATATCACATTCTTTGAAACCATTGGCTATTTCTATCTGTATTATAGTACGGATTTCCCTATCAGTAGCCTCCTGATCAAGAGCAATTTTTTTTATCCTGTGAAACATAGAGCGAAAAAATGCTTTCTTTTGGTATGGGGGATGATTAGAATTTGCAGCAATGATGATATCTGTTGTAGTTGGTTTACGAAAGATATCATATTTAAATTTTTGGTTTTTTCTTTTTATTTGTAAGTCCAAAAATTAAGATAGCCTTCAACTTCAAATTCCTAGGTGAATTTTATCTTGTGGTCCAAATTGTTAAAAATTTGTAGCAGTTGGTCAGCCTCCTCATTATTTCCATTAAAGATGATGACAATATCATCAATGTAACGCTTGTAAAGGATAATTTTATTAATAAGCTCATTTTGCATTGCAAAAAGTTTATGTTCCTGACTATTAATATAAATTTCAGCAAGAATACCCAAAAGACTTGAACCCATTGCTAGACCATCATGTTGACAATATATATGCCCATTAAAAACAAAGTAATTAAATGAAAGGGAATGTTCTATAAGATTGACAAATTCTTGTACAAATGCTGGTTTCACTTTTTTGTGTGCAATAAGATTGTGTCGAATTAGTTGAAAGGTTTCAGCTATTGGTATATTAGCATACAAATTGGTGATATCTAGGGACATTATAAACAGTTATTGGGGATTCTGAGGTCATTAATGGATTGAATGAATTCATAACTATTTTTAGAGAGTTTCTCAAAGACATATAGCTCCTTGATTTTACTTTGGCAGAAACTTTTATATAATAATTGGGGCTTTGACAAGAGCTAACTATAGGGCATATTGCTTTATTTTTTTATGCAAGTTTACCTATGATCGTAAAAAAGGCAATTTTTGGTTCATCATAAGTACATTTATTTTCTCTCTTTTAGAACTGAACAATAAATCAGAATGATTAATTAAGCTCCTTATATCACTCACGGATTTAGGTAAAGGATTTTTAAAATTTCAAAATATTATTTTCATCAAAGAAATTCAAAGTTATACTAACATAATCTTCATCATTCAAAAGTATTAAAGAATTACCTGTGTCTGCTTATTTAGGTTTTACATAATTTTGAATTACATATTGATATTATATAAATTTAGATTTGATATATTCTAATTTGCCATATTAATTAAGCAAATCCAAAGCTAAAATAAGGTAACTGTCACAAAGGTACTCTAACTTCCATGTTACTCACATTTACCATAGAATCTTTATTTTATAAAATCTTATTTGTAAATAAATAACAAAGGTAATTTTATATGACAAATTTGAATACATCAAATCTAAATTTATATAATATAGGTATGTAATTCCAAATTATGTAAAACTAAAAAATATCTCACACATTAATTATAAATTGCAAATAATTTTGTGTATATGCTTAATTGGCTGTATATGTATCTTGTTGACAGATCACCAGATGAGGAGCTATGCCCGAAATATGTGAACTGAAAATAAATAATCTACTGATAATATCTTTTGATTATTGAACCAATCTCCAGCAATTTTAAAATCATTATTAAAAAAAAGAAGGTAACTTTAAAATTGTAGAAACGAAAAGCATCTATTTCCTTTTACCATCTTATCGACTATTTACACCCCTGATGCTAATTTTGTGCACATCTATGACAAAATTCCTTTGGAATATTGGGGTGCATGCAAGTTATAACACGTCTGATTTTTTTTTTCCTCATACACAAACCTCGAAAGTTCTGTCACTTCTTGATGTAATCTCCCTGCAGCTTTAAACACTTTTCATATCAATGACGCTGCTTTAGGAGTCTGTTTAGACCACTAGGAAATCGTTGATGCTGAGATGATTGGCGCTTCATTTCAGGATTTTGAAACGGTATCTTTGTCTCATCCATTCTCACAAAATATGAAAAGAAAGTCTACTTGCCTGATGACACGCCCTGCTAGCAGCCATGTGGCCATCTGCCAGCATTCGCAGAACTCACCTGGAGGACATGTTTCGCATTTTAAGTTCCTCATGCAGAATTGTGTGCACAAATCCCACGGAAGTGCTAACTTCGGAGGTGACACCTTCCGCAGTGACTCGGCGTTCATGCAAAACAATTTTCTTCACTCGATTGATCACTTCATCAGATAGGGTGGTGCAAGGCTGAGATTGTCTTTCAAGACGTTCTGCCTTCTATGGACTGTTGCACCTATGACAGCATGTTGGACACATCCATGATACCACATGTCTCGCTCAACTGGCGGTGAATTACCGTGGTTATAACTTTCTGGGTAAGTCAGTTTGAAGTTCGGAGGAAGGTAACGGCGTACCACCTCCAAACAGCAACATGCTTAGTAAAGCCCTGTTGTGTTCAAATCAATCTTCTGATTGTTGACTGTTTTACCTTAACACACTGTGAAAATGGAGAAAACTAATGATTATACGCTGTTCTTGTACTGAGAACGTCGTCATTTTAAGTTTAATAACAGTCTTAACTGTCACTGCTGTCTCTAGAATTCTGTGTGGCGTACAGTGCTGTCACCTTTATCTCGTATTTACAATGAGTGTGTGCTTGTCTTAAAACAAACCACAAGTTTCTATCTGTAACCAGTCCTGAGGGGAAAGAAATTAGAGGTGTTGTAACTTGACTGCATCCCTTACATGAGTTTCACTGTACTTCTCGTATAATTTATATCAAAAATTTTCATGCTCTCGTATTAATTTTATGATGTAACGTTTTCTTTTAAAGAGATACAAGTGATTTCCTTCCACGTCCTACAACAGTGTTTGCGTTTGCGAGGGTGAGAGCGGGTGAAGGTCTATAGTGCCCCCGTCGCCACCTGCAAAGGTGTGCCAAGTGGTGTCAGGTGTCGGTATTGTGTAGCTGGACTTTCTCTCGGAGTGGTGTGTGTGTGTTACCCCGTTTACATGAGCTCCTAAAACCGGATTTCGTAAACCGATTTTCCAATTCCGCTTTTCGTTGGTCACATAAACACTCCAAAATCGATTCCGGAAATCGACTTCTTTAAAGGGGTTTTCCAGTTCCACAATCGATTTTCGTACCCATGTGAACGCAACCGTTTTTGAAGCGTTCTTGGCTTGTCAGATTGTGTTTCCTTGTTAAGAATTTTCGGCACATATGGATAGAGTGACAGTTTCAAATGTGAAATAAAAGTATAACTATTAGAGTGAGCATTAATCTATGTATTTAAGGAAAAAAAAATAGTGATTGTTCTGACTAAAGGCCAATTCACACTGTCCGTTACGTCACGTCACGTCACCATCTGTAAGAACATTCCGCAATGGACTTCTAATGGCGGCATTGACACTGGCCATCACCGGACCGTCACAACACGTCAACGTCACATAAAGCTTTCTTGAGAAGAATGTTTTGACAGAACGGCCATCTGCTAACATCGGAAGTTAACCTATTTTCGTTATGCGAATTACATGTTGCAATCGACGATTGTACCTGTTTATATGCAAATGTGTCTTATTTATTTTTATTTTGTTGTTATACTTAGTTTTAGGGGTAAATCTCAGATGTTTCATGACGACTTAAATATTTAGTCAATTGAGTGTCCCCCTAAAATCGAGGTCGGATATCTGAAACCAAACAATGGTTTATGTTATGTAACATTGTAACAGAAAAGACTGAAGCAAACTGTTTATTTGAGTAAGATTGTAATCTGATAACGCATTTGTCATTAAATAACTTTTTAAATGAAAAAGTCAGTTCTAATGAAAGACAAAAATTGACTTGTTTACAACGGTATTTATGATCATATAAGTACCATTTGATGTTTTCATATGTTTTATTTTTTCGCTTGTAAATAGATGTTGATGCATTGAAATGTTGTATCTGTTCCCAGTAAGTTGGCCAAAAACATACACTGAAAAGTTTTCTTTGGCCATCAATAACATTTAGCGTTGTTGTTCCCTCAATTCTAGTATTAAACTGTGACTTTCTACATAACAGATCGCCACTCATAACCTCACTTTCAACAAGTATTGAGATGGGCGAATTGACGTGACGTCTACGCGGGATACTCTGCAAATCACATTTAAGTGCCTGGCAGTGTGAATACAACTTGACGTAACGGTGCCGTGACGTGACGTTGACGTGACGGACAGTGTGAATTAACCTTAAATCGGGAACTGAATCAGCTGTTTTTCAGCCGCCATTTTAAGTGGGCTAGGAGATCCGATTCAGGCCATAGTATGTAAAGACGACAGTGAAAACCGGTTTACGAAATTCGGTTTTCGTCTTTGGGAAGATGTGTTGCATGTAAACGTGTGTGGCAGGGCGCAGCGGGAGACGACGCACCGGATGCAGGACTGGAGCGACCTGGCGGCGCCGCGCCAGACGCCGGCCGAAGCGTGCGCGCCGCTCGTCTTCCCAGAGACGGGGATGCGCGCCGACGTGCTGCACGCCGTGGCGGAGGCCGTGCTCACCCCGCCCGCCGGCATGCACCTGCACACGCAGGTACCACCCAGAGTCTCTCTCTCCCTCTGCAAAATGAAAACACAACACCACGAAATCGTCGACCCAGCGGAGGAAATTTTTGTTACATTCTTGAGGATATATACTACAGTAGTCTCGATTATCCGACTTAAACCGGCTGCAGGAAGGTCGGATAACACGGAAAATAGTAATAAAAAAACATAAAAAGTTTACAAAATTTATTTGAACATAGAATACGTGAACAAGAACTGAATATATCGTTCAAATACATTAGAAGCACTCAAAGAAACGTGATAAGATATTAGTTTCACCTTCGTTTACTTCGTTATGAAACTTTAAGGCTTTTCCTGCAAAATAGGTCCCGACATGGGTACACCTTATTTCATGATTTTCCCATCTTTCAAAACAGTCGAAGTTATTTTCTGAGAACAATTTCATCGCGGTTCCTTCTCCAGTCTTCAACTATTGTTTTCTCGACGTTGTAATCTTGCACCACTTTTCATAAATTTTCACAATTGTCTCTTCTTTTTAAGGCTTTAAGTTTTCCTTACACTGAAACGACCACTTTTTCCGTTTTGAAGCCATCACCACAATTTTTTATAAACAAAGCGCTACACGTCCGCTCCTACTACAGATCTACGTTAGCGTTGAAGAGTGAGGAGTAGCAGACGGCAACAACGAAGTGAATGATAATGAAGCGCACCAAAACAAACAACACGTACAGTCACTGACCTGCAGGCTGGCGCCCGACTACTGTGTACAGTCCCGGCGCGGTGAAATGGTCGGATAAAACGGAAGGTCGGATAACCGAAGATCGGATAATCGAGACTTTACTGTACGCACGATCACACAGTTAGACCATAATCACGTGAGTACAGTCACCAAAGCGTGTGCAATGTCGATGCTAGTAGCGTATATACCTTCCTTTTTGCAGCAATGCAAGCTGCATTTCTTCCGTGGAGACGATCACAGAGATGCCGAATTTAGTGTTCCGGAATGGCCTGGCATGCAGTTCCCACCTGGTGTCTCAGTTGGACCAGATTTCATGGCGGTTGTGCAGACCACGCAAGATGACGTTGAAACGCGTCCACTGAATGTGTGGTCGTGTTCCATTTTGTGTTATTCATTACTATGATACATCTGTTCCGAGGGACACCGCAGCCGTATATATGATATTCAATAATCCATTATTTATTCGCCATTTGCGAATTATGCCTACAATTGATGCATTATTAAAAAATCTCTATTATTTGGTAACAAATAAATATTTTTGCCGGACATGGACTCGAACCCAGGTCTCCCGCTTTTCGCACACATTTAGTGTGATTCCCGCGAGGAGGAGAGGCACTATCTTACCATCATTCCCCTGTCTTGAAACGACATAGACACAATAGAACCTCTTTAATAATGCAGCAATTGTCGGCAGAATTCGCAAATGGCGAATAAATAATTGATTATTTAATATCATATATAGGGCTGTGGTGCCATCAAAAATGACTGTTCCCTCAGAACAGATGTATCATAGTAATTTCCATGTCAAGACCGGCGAATGATGGTAAGATAGTGCCTCTCCCCCTCGCGGGAATCACACTAAATGTGTGTGAGCACTGTGGGGATTTAGATGTGACAAATGGAAGTTTGGGTCTGGCCGGGGAGCGTTTGGGTGGGCGAGTGGTTAAGGCAACATCTCGCAAAAAGCAGGAAACCCTGGTTCGAGTCCCGGTCTGGTACCAATTTTCATTTGTCATCAAATAATAGAACTTCTTAAATAATGCAGCAATTGTCGGCAGAATTCGCAAATGGCGAATAAATAATTGACTATTTATTCATTACTCTTAAGTGTTTCTCCACCATTAATATTGGCTTTTTGTATGTCAATTATTTCATTCCTTTATTAATGATCAATGCCCCAGGTTTATGTATGTTTCCACCCGTGTGATTTAACTTGTGTGTTCATGTGAATGTGGAAGGTTGCTTCTAATATTGACTGACTGCCGCGATATGGCTTACAGACACCGCCTCGCGCTTAGGGCCTTGTTTACTTTAGTTAAGAAGGCATTGCTTCGCATGTCGTCTGCATTGGCGCCTGCTGGGTGGACAGAGACAAGCTTACTTGGCAAGATGGCAAGGTGGCCTGATCTTAGTGTAGTACCAATATAATCGTAGTCGAAACAGGTGACAAAAGAGACCTCTCTGGAGCTCTAGAAGAGGCTATTATCTTGTCCAGGTAGCGAGGATTGGTAGGCACTATGCTTTGAACGCGCTCTGGTCGCTTTTAACGCGTCTACATCCGGTGTGTGGAGGGGAAGGCTTCTTGTGTGGCCTTAGGTTTCACTCTTGCTGCGACCGTCGAGGTAAGTACATCGTTCGAATCATGCTGAGGGGATGGCAAGCTGTTAGAACTTTGCCTTCTTGTTATCAGGCAGTCTTGGTTTATCAGTGTTAGTTATCTTAAGTAATTATTTCGCTATATGAGGCAAAGTGTTTCTTCATTTACAGGACTCGAGTAATTCAGTTTAGATTTAGTATTTGCATTCTCATTCCAGTGATGATTTTGTGTCTGGTTTTTGCAAGTTAGAATTCACGTGTGTGGCCTTCAGCCTTTGTGTAAATTTATTATGTTTGAATTTCCTTGCTGTTTTTTAACTAACGTTTTCACGTCATGTCTGTATCTGCGAGCATGCTAAATATTTCTCAGATTGTCGGTTTGATTCCGTCTTTCTTGTCTTGGCATGACTGATTGCATCACATGCTATCGTAACGGTATTTACTTCGGCCTTCAGCCATGGTTTTACTAATACTAGCTTTCTTCTATTTGAATTCTGGTGCGTGGTTTACTTGCTTATTCTAAATTAATAACTTTTTGTAAATTCTACATGATACTTAAGGATAGTATGCCGCTGCCCCCCCCTCCCCACACACATGAGTTCATTTGGTGCATAGTAATTTTTAATTAGTTCTTCAAGACACCCACCATTTGTTTTGCAATATTCAGCCTATGCATAGAGTGTTTTTAACTACAGGATCACAGGTAAAAGATTATATATGTAACTAAGGTAGTTGTTGGGGCTTGAAAGCAGACATGTACGGTTTGACCCTAAGATAACATTGAGCCAAACTGCTACATCAGAACCATACATAGCCCAATACGCAGGTTCTTACAGCATACAGTCACACGTGCTTTAATATTAGCTTTGCGGTGCAGGACACAGCGTAAAGTCGCAAACCTTCATAGGTAGTTGGTGATGTAAAGGTTGTGGTGTGGTGTAGAATATGGAGTATCCGTGTAATTAGATCCAGTTTCATTGACCAGAACCCAAATGGAATGTGGGGAATTCGTGTAATTGGACCCAGTTTCATTGACCAGAACCCAAATGCTCAAACCTACCTGTAAGAACTGAAAGAAGTGGTGTTTCCCTTAGTTGTGAATGAAGACGGCAGCTTTGCCTCTTATTTTCAACAGGATGGGGCTCCACGACACTACAGAGCAGCTGTTCGCTAATGGCTAGATGGTCAATTTCCTGGTCATGGGACGGGCCCATGTGGTTCTGTGGACTGGCCACCCAGATCTCCTGCTCTCATACAGACACCATCTCTAGAAACTCAATGAAGAAGCTTGTACCAGCATTCTGCAGGAATCCTACTGTGAGTGCACTACTTCATATATGAGTTGACGAATGGGGACAACATGTTGAACACATTAAATGACTTCTTTACAGAGAACTGTCCAATCTGAAGCTTCAAACGAAATGTGTTCTAACGTTTTGAACTATGAATGGTACGTCGAATTAGTTTACAGGAATGAACTTGCAGAAAATGCTGATGTAATTTGATATATCACTCGGCCCCTTTTCCATTTAAAAAGAATACATTCAAGTTGGCCGATTTCAAGATGGCGCCCATGTGCTGCACATACCGTGAAGAGAGACTGCATCACCTGTACCTTCTTGGAATATTCAAATTTCCCAAGTTCTGCAGAGTTTTTGAAATAAAATGGGGTACTGCGACCCATGTATAGTCACAGGTTGTAGCATTACCATATTACACAGTATCAATTAAAAAAATGTATACAAACTTTAAGACTGTGTAATATGATAATGCTACAACCTGTGACAATAAAATTCTGAGAACAGTCCTGTTACATTAACGTAGATGAACTATGTATTACAATTACATTACTGTCCTTTCAAGTAGTCACCTCCCATAACTATGCATTGCTGACCTCTGAGATACATGTCCTGGAAACTTCGCACAAAATCTTCCTTTGGGATGGTGTTCAGAAGCCTTGTCACATTTCGCTGCATGTCAGGAATATCGTCAAATCTTTTTCGTTTCATTGCTAGTTTGAAAAAAAATGTTCAAATGTTTGTAGAGTCTATGGGACTTAACTACGGGGTCATCAGTCCCTAAACTTACAAACTACTTATGAACTAGCTAAGACTAAGGACGGCACAAATATCCATGCCCGAGGGGGGATTCGAACACCCGACCGTAGTGGCCGTGCAGACCGTGACTGGAGCGCCTCAGTCCCCTCGGCCACCGCGGCCGGCTTGCTAGTTTGAGTCGAGGGAATAGGAAGAAGTCTGGGGGATTGAGATCTGGCAAGTATATTGGATATTCAAGTTGTGCAACCCCCTTTTGTTGGGATTGGCTGTGTGTGAGCGAGCTTTGTCGTGCGACTTGAACATTCATCATAGTCGTCGGATCTCAATCGTCCACACGTCTTTCTAATCGCTCGATTCAAATTCGCTTTGAAAGGAAATCAATTTGATGATCTTCCTGACATCCAATGAAACGTGACGCGGCTTTTGAATATCGCCCCAAAGGAAGACTTCATTCAAAGTTTCCCGGACATGTCTTGCAGCCCTCAGCGGTGCATGGTTATGGGAGGTAACTATTTCGAAGGCCAGTAATGTTACTGTAGTTCATAGTTAATTTACTTTAATATTGCAGGACTATTCACAGAACTTTATTATAGAGGTTGTATAACGTAAGTTCGAGATTGCAATGGCTACAGAATTAATTTGTAACAGTGGTATTAACACTGGGAATTAGTGTTTTAAGGTGTTCTGCAACAGATGGCCCTAGTGGCTTAGTAGGGTAAGTGAGGCCATGTCACAAGTACTTCGCACTTTCGAGCAGCAATAAAGCATTTTGAAATAGTATTGCAAGTTCGAGAATTTCAGTGAACTGCAGCGGAACCACCAACAGTCTTAAGCATTACTCGCCTTCGTGGGACGTTCGAAACTGATGGAATAATAATGGATATGCATAAGTGATGATGATCAGATAGTCCTCTTCAGCAAGCGAATCATCTTCTGTTTTGAGCGTATAATTACTGGAAGAAGTTACTTGGAGATGCTTGAGACATTAATTTTATCAGCTGTACATGATATTTTAATTAATCTTTCAGATTTATCTTTGCTTCTTCAAATAAGAGACATGACTATTAGTGAAGCTGATAAAACTATAGACATAGCATATGGGTACTGGAGTCTATGACATCTTCAGATTCTCATGCTGAAGATGCAATTAAAGGAGCAAAAACAAGGTCTTTAAAGACATTTAGTTATGCGGCAACCAGAGAGTTGTTAAAAGGATCGCTAACATACTGTCATTACCGCCGCACCTGGCACCATTCAGTCTCGCAGTGGGTTGTTGTTGTTGTGGTCTTCAGTCCGGAGACTGGTTTGATGCAGCTCTCCACAATACCCTATCCTGAGCAAGCCTCTTCATCTCCACATAAGAACGGCAACCTACATCTGTCTGAATCTGCTTACTGTATCCATCTCTTGGTCTTCCTCTGCGATTTTTACCCCACACACTTCCCTCCAATGCTAAATTCACAATTCCTTGATGTCTAAGAATGTGTCCTACCAATCTATCCCTTCTTTTAGTCAAGGTATGCCAGAAATTTCTTTTCTTCCCAATTCTGTTCAGTACCTCCTCATTAGTTACGCGATCCACCCACCTAATCTTCAGCATTCTTCTGTAGCACCATATTTCAAAAGCCTCAATCCTCTTCCTGTCCGCACTGTTTATCGTCCATGTCTCACTCCCATACAAGGCAACACTCCATACAAATGCCTTCAGAAAAGACTTCCTTAGGCTTAAATCAATATTCGATGTTAACAAATTTCTCTTTTTCAAGAACGCTTTTCTACCCATTGCCATTCTGCATTTTATATCCTCTGTATTGCGACAATCATTTGTTATTTTACTGCCCAAATAACAAAACTCATCTACCTCCTTTATTGCTTCGTTTCCCAATCTAATTCCTTCAGCATCACCTGATTTCCTTACACTGCACTCCATTACCCTAGTTTTGCTCTTGTTAATGTTCATCTTATATGCACCTTTCAGCACACTGTCCATTCCGTTCAATTACTCTTCCAGGTCTTTTGCTGTCTCTGAGATTATTACAATGTCGTCGGCAAAACGCAATGTTTTTAATTATTCACCCTGAACTTTAATTCCTTCTCCAAATTTCACCTTGCTTTCCTTTATAGCTTGCTCAATGTACAAACTGAATAACAATGGAGAAAGACTACAACCCTGTCTTACTCCTTTTCCAACCACTGCATCCCTTTCATGCCCTTCAACTCTGACAACCGCTGTCTGGTTTTTGTACAAGTTGTAAATAACCTTACGTTCCCTATAGTTTACTCCTGCTTGCTTCAGAACTTGAAAGAGTTTATTCCAATCCACATTGTCAAAAGCCTTCTCCAAATCTACAAAAGCTAGAAATATAGGTTTGCCTTTTCTTAATCTATCTTCTAGGATAAGCCGTAAAGTGAATATTGCCTCCCGTGTTCCTACATTTCTCCTGAACCCAAACTGATCTTCCCCGAGGTCGGCTTCTACCACCTTTTCCATCCTTCTGTATATAATTCGTGTTAATATTTTGCCACCATGACTTATTAGACTGATGGTTCTGTAGTTTTCACACCTGTCTGCACCTGCTTTTTTGGAATGGGGATTATAACATTTTTCTTAAAGTCTGAGGGTACTTCGCCTGTCTCATACATCTTACACACCAGGTGAAACAGGTTTGTCATGACTGGTTCTCCCAGAGACTTCAGTAGCTCTGAGGGAATATCATCTACTCCAGGGGCCTTGTTTCGACTTAGGTCTTTCAGGGCTCTGTCAAATTCTTCTCTCAATACAGTATCTCCTATTTCATCTTCATCTACGTCCTCCTCCCTTCCTACAATATTCTCGCGGAGTTCATTTCCTTTGTAGAGCCCCTCTATATACTCTTTCCACCTTTCAGCTTTCCCTTCTTTGCTGAGAACTGGTTTTCCATCAGTGTCCTTGATATTAATAGATCTGTTTCTCTTATCTCCAAATGTTTCTTTTATTTTCCTGTAGGCTGCATCTATTTTTCCCCTATTTATACATTCTTCTACATCCTTGCATTTGCCTTCTAGCCACTCCTGCTTAGCCATTTTGCACTTCCTGTCAATCTCATTTCTTAGTCGTCTGTACTCCATTTTGCCTGTTTCATTTACTGCATTTTTATATTTTCTCCTTTCATCGATTAAATTTAGTATCTACTGTGATATCCAAGGATTTTTTGTAGGTCTTGCCTTCCTACCTATTTTGTCCTCTGCTACCTTCACTATTTCATCTCTCAATACTACCCATTCCTCCTCTACTGTTTTATTTCCTTCCGTTTCTGTCAATTGTTGCCTAAAGCTCCCTTTGAAATCCTTAAGAACCTCACGTTCCTTCAATTTATCCAGGTCCCATCTCCTTATTTTCCTACCTTTATGTAGTTTCTTTAGTTTCAGCCTACAGTTCATAACCAACAAGTTATGGTCAGAGTCTATATCTGCCCCTGGGTATGTCCTGCAGTTTATAACCTGGTTCCGGAATCTATGTCTTACCATTATAAAATCTATCTGATACCTTCCGGAGTCTCCTGGTCTCTTCCAAGTATACAACCTCCTTTTGTGATTCTTGAACCAGGTGTTTGTTATAACTAAATAATGTTCCGTGCAAAATTCTACCAGGCGGCTTCCTCTTTCATTCCTTTTGCCCAGACCATATTCACCTACTATCTTCCCTTCCCTTCCTCGTCCTACTACCGAATTCCAGTCTCCCATAACAATTAAGTTTTCCTCTCCCTTAATTGTCTGAATAATTTCCTTTAGCTCCTCATATATTTCTTCGATCTCCTCATCATCGGCAGAGCTAGTTGGCATATAAACCTGTACTACTGTTGTCGGTGTTGGCTTCGTATCTATCTTGACAATGATAATGCGATCACTGTGCTGGTCATAGTAGTTTACCCGCATTCCTATTTTCTTATTCATTATCAATCCTACTCCTGTGATACCCCCAATTGATTTTGTATTTATAATCCTGTACTCACCTGACCAGAAATCCTGTTCATCCTGCCACCGAACTTCACTAATCCCCACTATATCTAACTTCAACCTATGCATTTCCCTTTTTAAATTTTCTAATTTTCCTACCCGATTAAGGGATCTAACATTCCACGCTCCGACCCGTAGAATGCCAGTACTGTCTTTCCTGATGATCACATCCTCCTGAGTAGTCCCCGCCCGGAGATCCGAATGGGGGACTATTTTACCTCCGGAATATTTTACCCGAGAGGATGCCATCATCATATGTTCATACAGTAGAGCTGCATGTCCTCGGGAAAGGTAACGGCTGTAGTTTCCCCTTGCTTTCAGCCGTTCGCAGTAGCTGTGTGGCAAAGCCACATTAGCTGATGTTACAAGGCCAGCTCAGTCAATCATCCAGACTGTTGCCCCTGTAACTACTGAAAAGGCTGCTGCCCCTCTTCAGGAACCACACGTTTGTCTGGCCTCTCCACAGATACCCCTCCGCTGTGGTTTCACCTACGGTACGGCTATCTGTATCGTTGAGGCACGCAAGCCACCCCACCTCGGCAATGTCTGTGGTTCATGGGAGTGGTGTGAGGAAGACTGGTGCGTTTTTGCGCAGGTGCTGCACATGCTGTCTTCGCGCCTCACGAAGCTGCGGCAAGGCGTGATAGACTGGTCGACGGCGGAGATGCTGGCGGTGGCCACCCTGCTGAGGCAGGGCTTTCCCGTGCGCTTCACAGGCCAGGACGTCGAGTCCGGCACCTTCAGCCAGAGGCACTGGGTAAGTTTCCCATCACCAGCAGTCAGTGTGCCCCTAGTGGCTGACAACTCTCTTCGGGGTTCATTTTATTTTATTTGTACGACGCCATTCATTCCCAGTCACTGGACAATTTTCCTTTCTGCAATGTGACTGTAGTCCTCACTAGATAAAAACCAACTGCAGGACGATTTAGATATCTGTATTCTACGAATATTGACGAGTGACCTTAAATAATAAAAGAACGTGAGGTCATCAATATGAGTACTAAAACGAATGCCTTACCGAGATACAGGGGCCGGAGTGACACAGAAATGATACAAGAGATGGGGTAGGAAATATTGCAATAACGGCGGTTTTCATTGTGACGAGAACTACTTGCGAAATTTCGGTCCAAAGTTTCTCCTCCAGATATGGAAATCTGTTGTTAACTCCCATCTACATTGGGAGAAATGATCGTCACACTAAAAAAAATAATAATAATAAAATAAAAGAGAGAGAGAGAAAGAAATCAGAGCTTTAATTGAGAGATTTATGCGTTCTTTCTTTCCGCACGCTATTTGAGAGTTGAATGGTACATAAACACTCTGAAAGTGATCCGACACCCCTTTGCCATGCTCCTAAGTGTAAATTGCAGAGTACCCATGTAGATAAAATCTAGATGAACTTAGTCGTGTTTAGAAACTTTATCAGAGGGTGAAGTTTATCTAGTCCGTACGACGAAAGGAGGACCCTGACCGATAAAGTAGCTTCCCTTTACTGTCAAAATAGTCAATTAATTCCTGTTTCTTTAACAACTCCATTCCTACACAAACAAAATAGTTCAAGGTTTTCCAATTCCCTATGAGCTTTTCGATTTCAGTGTTAAATGATAGCATTTAACTATATAAAATTTTCTCTCTCTAGTGAACTTTATACCTCTACGATGTAAGTCTGTAAGATATGCTTATTCTGTTTAAATACAAATGTGACAAAACACAACATAATGCCACAAATCTAGTCTATTAAGTAACAGCAAGACCAGCAAAAGACAAAGAAATCACTTCAAGGGGTTCTCGACGCTAAACATCGATATTTCGATACTAAACCAGTTGAAACAATCCTTTGTTTTGACCGCCATCTTGTTTTAGAGTGTCAGCTGTGCTAGACCAAAGACCTTGTAAAAATAACTAGACTTCCTAACGGTGCTGCCGTCACGGGATAATTTGAACCTCTGGCCGGCCGCCATGGTAGTGGCAAGCGTCACATAAATACCAGTGTTGTTAGCAGATAAAGCGTTTATTATGTAGCTACTGCAGGATATACGCTCCATTGATAGTCACGTCTGAACCGTTTGACTATTGCAGTGTACATGAAGCACGATGGTGAAGAGCTGCTCAGCGTTTAACAGTAAATCAACTCAAAAAAGGAATAAAAAGAACGATTACTGCCTTCCTATTTATATTTGTCATGAATACAAGTAGCCCTACTACTTGTGTTCAGAGATAGTTACTCTTGCTTAATAGACTGTTAGTCAAGACAATATAGGATTCGATTAAATAAATAACAGGCTTTTACAATACTGGTAGCTCTTAAAAATGAGCTTCTTTTGGCAGTACTGGTGGACAGGAAGTTGAAAAAGCTTCATTTTTATGATTGTGTAAAATAACTATTGGGGTCAAGAGATTAGTTGCCTCATTGCAGTTCAAACTTTTGTTTGTGAAATTAATATCAGCAACTTGTAACACATTTTTGCGTATTGATATAACTGAAATGGATATGCAGAACTATGTATAATTCCAAATACGAATGACAAATAGGCACGCTGGATGGAAGTTGAACCCTATGACAATAGTTGTTGACTTTTGAGCAGTTCACACTACTGTAAGTATTTGGCTTACAGCATTAAAAGTGGTAATATTCTTGCTAGATGCCCTAATGCTATTGTTAGATGCATTAGTTAAGAAAATGTAATGGCATACTTCTTGTTCTTAAAATTATTTGGTAGTGGCTGGTTGCTGTATTCATAAGGTAAGAAGATATTTTACAGTTACGTATCTGGTGGCATATATCACTTTCACAATCGATTTTTAACATTAGCTTTTTCAGGTAGTCCTGTTTCACTTTTTGATGCTATGAAATAATCTGAATATTCGATAATACAGCACCAAAGTAAGGCGTAAAGTGTGAAACTCTTCCGCATTTATTGTTTGTACAAAAGTTTCACCATCGTAGAATATACTGAGAAAGTGCTAAAAAATCGTGTCTGACGACAAATTCCGGTCATATGCTGCTCTTAGAACGCTAAAACACTAAATGTTATAGATCGGTTTCGTTAGGAAGAGGAAGCGCTGTTGGCCAATTTCTTCATCGTATGTGTAATAAATTTACACACATCTGATTGTTGCTGTATATTCAAGGAGCCTGAAGCTATTTTGTAGTTATATATTTCAATTAGACATAGTTTTCGCGACTTAACTCGAATAATCTCCCTAATCAAAAGTGTCTTACGGACATTTAAAGTTCGCGCGGACGTTTGCCACCACAATGGCCGCCGGGGTGCTCTTCAATTTGTCCGCTGTTTGCAAAATGTTCAAATGTTTGTTAAGCTTATGGGACTTAACTACGGGGTCATCAGTCCCTAAACTTACAAACTACTTATGAACTACTTACGAACTAGGACGGCACAAATATCCATGCCCGAGGGGGGATTCGAACCCCCGACCGTAGCGGCCGTGCTGACCGTGACTGGAGCGCCTCAGTCACCTCAGCCACCGCGGCCGGCCGCTGTTTGCAGTCAGCCGCTTAAGGGATTATGGAGGCTTGGTGCAGACAGTGAAATAATGTGGATAAATGTTGTGTGGTGTGGCTAGCAATCCAAGAAGTGCTACAATTATGCGTCCAGGCAGCAGCAGAAGAAGAATGCTACTTCACATAAAGATCGTGAGTTAATAATATAAACTTTCGAAATCAAACGAAATTTCAGGACACAGAGACATCATCTCAAAAAGTCTTATTTGTGTTTTCACAGGTCCATTCCAACATACCGCAAGCATATATATATATATATATATATATATATATATATATATATATATATGTGTGTGTGTGTGTGTGTGTGTGTGTGTGTGTGTGTGTAGTTTCGTGTGTGCCAAATAGCCTGAAGATGAGACACATGCCTCGAAAGATGTAGCTTAAATAAATAATTTTAACAGCTATAAGCATTGTGACTGGTAGCGGAAAATTCATTTACGTTGTTAATTTTTGTAACACAGTCACAGTCGAAGAAAGGTCATAATGGCTTTAAAAAGAACAATGCTACTCTTGGAAGGGGATGGCCATCTACCAATGAGAGAGAGGCTAGGGCAAAAAATTATTATGGTCAAGTAATATACTTGGACTGTTTATTTGGAGAGCCACCTGGGGTTATAAAAACACTTTACACCTCGTCTTGGAAGCAGGAGGACCAGCAGAATAGCTGAAGTGGTTCATTTGTGTCAGCAAATTTGCTTAGCAAACGACCACTGTGTCGAGACTTCTTTGGCAAGGACTCCTGAAGTGCCAGATTAAGAACTTTAACTTTTTCCGATTCCATTACGGAAGTGTAACTGAAAATGTCATTCTACAGGAGATTTTAAGAGTGTTGGTATGTTTTTCGTCGGACTAAGATTTGAACAAATTCGAGCTGACGATTATTTCGTCTTATGTAATCGCGAAATGGACTTACTGCCTGAGCATTGTTGATCATTACTTGGCTGGTGATTTTGCTACCAATCACATAACGCTGTTAACTCTTAATTTTATATGGTTTATTTCTATTTATAACTATTGTTTGTGTAGGACCACTTCCTATTGCTGGAAACATGTATTTGAATCTACATCTACATAGATACTCGGCAAATCACATTTAAGTGCCTGGCAGAGGGTTCATTAACCACTTTCATAACTTTTCTCTACCGTTCCATTCTCTAATAGCGCGCGGGAAGAAAGAACACCTAAATCGTTCCGTTTTCGATCTGATTTCTCTTATTTTATTAGGATCGTCATCTCTCCCTAAGTAGGTGGGTGCTAGCAAAATATTTTCACATTCATAAGTAAAAGTCGGTGATTGAAACTTCGCAAACAGATCACGCCGCAATGAATAACGTCTTTCTTTTAATGATTTCCACCCCAATTCGTGCAACATTTCCGTGACGCTTCCCCCCCCCCCCCCCCCCGTAACGTGATAAAACAAAACGAGCTGCCCTTCTCTGAACCTTCTCAATATCTTCCGTCAGTCCCACCTGGTGAGGGTCCCACAAGGGGCAACAGTACTCCAGGAGAGGACGCACAAGTGTGATGTAGGCAGTCTCTTTGGTGGAGCTGGTGCATCTTCGAAGCGTTCTGCCAATGAAACGTAACCTTTGATTCGCCTTCCCCACAATATTTTCTATGTGTTCTCTCCAGTCAAAGTTGTTCGTAATTGTAACTCCTAGGTATTTGGTAGAATTTACGACCTTAAGGTTTGACTGATTTATCGCGTAATTGAAGTTCAGTGGATTTCTTTTAGTGGTCATGTGTATTACTTCACACTTTTCTTTATTTGGTGTCAATTGCCAATTTTCGCACCAAGTAGAAATTTTGTCTAAATCACTTTGCAGTTGCTTTTGATCCTCTGTTGACTTCACTAACCGATAAACGACAGCATCATCCGCGAACAGTCTAAGGGAGCTATTCAGATTGTCTCCTAAATCGTGGTTGTGGTAGGTACGTTGCGTTAACTACAAAAAGAGATAAGAATTTTATCGGTATAATCGTTGTGAAAACATACAGTGGTGTATTAAGAATGTAGATCATGATTCGCTTTTTATTTTCCATTGTTTGATGGTTTCGTATTAGTGAATGAGTAACGCACTGTTATTTCAGAGTGAATTCTACAGTACAATCCGTATCTGTATCTGAACTGACTGTGCTGGGAATCGTTTTCATTGCGTAAAGAAATAGCCACAAGTTCCAATATGTCCTGAGTTCATTCACTCTTTACTTTGCCTAATATGGATCTAATAGAGGCCATTTGAATGAAATGTACTGATGCAAGGCCACACCGCAAGAGGAAGTTGGAATTTTTGACGTCTCAATTTGTGTTTAATATTTGAGAGCTAAAGTTTATTTCTAGCAGCTACAATAATAACAGAAAGAAATTTATTCAGTTATTGTAAATTTATTTTCATCACAACTATAATCATCAAACCAGAATCACAGAATCAACTCGTGATGTTTCCTTGGATTTTTTGCAATTGATGGACTGGCATATCTCAGCCAGTCCTCTGATTTAAGGCTGTTGCTGGTTTTGGTCCGCCCCGAGAGTTTAGTTTGCCCGGTACCCGCCATATATATAGCTATATAGCAGGCGTTCCCCTATCCGCCACCTGGGGAGGCGCCCGATGGGAGACCAGCAAACTCCACACGGGAAACTTTATTAAAAAATAACAGATACTGACATCAGATAAAAAACACAAGTATACACTTACATACATATATAAATGTAGTCACAAAAATAGAAACGTAGTTAAGACAGTGACACGTAATACAAATACAAAAGCAATACATAGATACAAATACAGATAACAAGAAATAAAACTCACAATTACAGGTACATTTCTTATAAGTGGTACAAGAACACAAAAATACAGATAGTCACAAACACAGACATAAAACTTTTATTGTTTCTGCAGAACATACAGACACAGAGACCAGCAAATGCCACACGGGAAACTTTATTCAAAAACAACAGATATAGACATCAGATGCAAAACATAAGTACACACTTACATACATATACAAATATAGCCTCAAAAATAGAAACTTAGTTAAGACATTGACACGTAAAACAAATACAAAACCAATACATAGGCACAAATACAGATAACAAGAAATAAAACACACAGATACAAGAACACAAAAATACAGATAGTCACAAACACAAACTTAAAACGTTTATTGTTTCTACAGAACACACAGATACAAAAATGCACACACAGATAAATATTTTTGTACGCGAGTGGAACATTTACATAATTAAAGTTTGTAGCCGCGACACCAACTTGTGTTGTGGGAACGGCCGAGTTTTCGGTATGATTCGGCGACGCATCTTCCTGAAACCTGTCAGACGCCATGCTACTAGGTACCAGGAAGATACGTCGCCGAAACACCCGAAGGACATTACCTTCCACGCAGCTGACACAGCGAGCCGACGTACACGTAGTTGCTCGACGGCCGAATTCTCGTGTGGTATCGGCAAAGTTTTTCAAAAGTTTCGGGGGCGCATCTTCGTGAAACATTGGTTGTACTGTACCCTACAACGTAACAGGGAGATGCTTCCCCGAAACTCCCGAAGGACACTATCTTCTACGCAGTTCGCACAGCCAACGTACCATAGTTTCTGTTCAGACGACTTCACTTGTGTTGTCTTTGTGCAAAACTGCTCAGTGAAGCTCGTAAAAATAACAAGGGAGTTGCTTCGCAGTAACTCCCGATTGACGTTGTCTTCATCGCAGTTCAGACGGCGGGCCGACGCCATGTTGCTGCTCAGACGACGTGTCGTCTGGGATCGGGAGAGTTTCAGAAGCTGCGGTGACGCATCTTCCTGAAACACCGTCAAGCAACACCTTCAAAGTAACAGGAATATACATCGTCAAAATTACCGAACGGTGGTGCCTTCCACGCAGTTGGTTTAGTTTACTGGCGTATCTTAGTTTGTATTCGTCTGGTGATGATTTCGTGTGTCATGTTTGGCCGTTAGACGCCATCTTTGAACGTGTCCGGGCTGCCTAGTGCAAGTTTTTAGATGACGCCACATGGCTGACTTGCGCGTCTATGATGATGAGGACGACACAAGACCCAGTCCGTTGCCTCTGTGTATCATCATCTGAAAACGTGTTGATACGGTACTGTCACGTGAAAAACAAAACAATTGTGGCTGCACGCCATGCATTTTATAGATGTACGACAATGCTAAGCGTGGTTTCCGTGGAAACGCCTCTTGACGTCATCGATGCGCCTATTGTTAACTATATAATGCAAAAATGTTCACATGTTTGTAAACCTAAGGGACAAAACTGCTGAGGTGATCGTCCCTAAACTTATAAACTACTCAAACCAATCAGAATCTATTTGCTTAAACTAATTACGCTAAAATAAAATCACACACACACACAGACACAGACACACACACATAAACACATGCACATGCCCCAGAGAGAGGATTCAACCACCGACGGGAAGCGGCAGCGCAATCCATAGTAAGTTGCCGACCACGTGGCTATTCCCTACTACATAGTAACCATATAGTTTCTCATATAATTACAGGAACAAAACAACGGGAGAGTACTACTTCTTACTCAAGTATTACGCCTGATTACTATGATAAAAACGTTGAGATTCCGTAGTCCACGAAGCTCGCATTTGATAAGGATCTCAACACACGTGCCACCTACTATATCCTAATAACATCCTATGAAATTTAAATTACCAAATTTAAATCCTCGCTTGGTCTTTGTACGTCCACTTAACTTTTAACGGTTAGCTGTAGCTGACTAAGTTCTCTTTTTTTTTTTTTTTTTTTTTTTTTTTTTTTTTTTTTTTTTTTTCCATGACAAATTGATTTTGAACGACATTGTGTATGTGTGTGTGTGGGGGGGGGGGGGAGGGGGGATTTTGCACGTTTTTATTATTTTATTTTTTTAAATAGGGATCACGGTGTCCAAAGTGAGATGGAAATATAATATTAAAAAGCAACACACACACAAAAATCAAATATGTTTTGATCAAAGTCAAAGAAGTAAAATATGATTACTAGAAGCCTTTCCCCGTCGGGGGTTCGAATCCCCCCCTCAGGTATGGATGTCTGTGTCGTCTTTAGTATAAGGTAGTTCATAAGTAGTTTATAAGTTTAGAGACCGATGACCCTGCAGTTAAGTCCCTTAAGCTTAATAAATATTTGAACATTAGAATGAGTGCTAGCTTCCCGATTTATCGGAAGTTTTAAAAATATTTAAATCACATAACGTTGACAATGTTGCGCTTTTTTATGCAGTAAGCCTCGAGGAGGGATGCATCTGTAATAGCAAGGATCCCCGAAGGAGTATTCCTACATCCTAAATTTCAGTGATGTTTAGTATCGTAACTGCACGACATGAGAAACGCCATGTTGGATAGAATTATGCCATTTGTCATATTATACATCATTAGTTGTGTTACTTTACTTGATACAATGCATAATATCTATCTTCTATATATAATAATAATAAATCTGTAAAAGTAGGCCTGTCGCTGTTCGCTTCAATCTTCAAAACTACTGGACCAATCTTCATGCGGTTTTCACAGGAAACATGAGAATAGTTTTGGTCGATACGTTGGCATAATGTTATCAAAATCGGATCACGGAAAAACAGATATCTTAATTTTAAGTATATTCAGTGACCATCGAGTCTGTTTATTCAACTATTAAAAACTTCTTACCTTCAAAACTACTTCACGAATTTGGATGGGGGTTTTCACATGTAACTCTGGCCAACATATGGACTTCGTTTCATAAAAATAGGATCACGAAAAAAATAATATCGTAATCTGAAATTTTTTATCGACGTCCGTCATGTCCGTCTGCCTCTTTGAACACGTTTATCTCCAAAACTACTAGACGAATTTTCATGGGGTTTGAACGCAGATTGAGCATATCGTGCGGTTACATAAAGGCTTCAATAATTAAAATCGGATCAGAGAAAATAAAGATATAATGTAATCATTTGTTTAAAAGTCATCGGATTGAGGGTGATCTCTAAAAGTAATTCGCGAATTTTCATGGGTTTCCACAGGTAAATTTAGAATAGTATGGAGAGTAACCTAGGCTTCATTTCACCAAAATCGTATCAGAGGAAGAGAGATATCGTAAATTGAAGTCTTATGCTTATAAGTATGGTGTAGTACAGCAATACCCCAAGAGTACCATACGACCTTTCATGGGGTTTCTTAGGTCAACTGAGAGCACTTTGGGGCAACATATAAGCTTAATTTCGTCAAAATCGAATCAGAGGAAGCAAATATATCGTACAGTAATTTGTAGTTTCTGGTGTATGCTATGCATGAATTGCAGTGTATTATAGCAAAGATCCGAGAGGCGCTATTACATAGTATACCAAATAACTAATAGATGGCGATGCTGGTTTTTTTTTTATTCTCATAACTAAGGTGTAATACACTGAAACAACGGCTACGATTTTCCTTGTGGCAGCAGTGAAGTGTATTGATGTTGGAAACTGCCGTTGAATCCTTTTTGAAAAATCAGTCTCGTACAATGAGGGGAATAATTCTTTTTGTTGATAATGAAATAGCTAATTAATATTGTCCCGATCAGTAAATTAATGATCCTCCTAAAACGAATATTTCGTTGCCAACGTTAACATACTAACCCGCTGCCACTGCAATTAAAATTTAACCCAGGCACGACACAAAGAAATAATTTTTTTACTATCTGTATCCCGCATGCCTTGCAATACCATGGGTATCATTAGAATTTAAAACATATCGAAGTTCCTTCGCGTCTATCGATGTTTTCATTTACTAAGATTTCTTTGCAAGGAAATACGAATTTATGTAGTTTACTTTCTGATTTCGATGTGTACTTATTATATCTTGAGTCCACTGTGTTTAGGAATGCCTAGAAAACGGTGTAGTACAGTACAGAACAAATAGAGACCCTGTTAGTTACGTAGGGTACCAAAGACCTAATAGTTGGTGCTGCTGCATCTATTTATTTTCGATGGTTATGCCATAGAACAGCAACGAACCACTAAAGGTGCTGTTGGTTTTGTAGTGCTGCAAAGAAACAATACATGATCGTATTGTGCATATTCCCTTAGTAACAGAAGTGTTTTTAATTAAGAGCCGCAATCTTATCTCTGCAGATACAAACTAACATTGAACAGCAAATTGCTGATTACACTTTGTATATTTATAGATTAACGACATTTCTTTGCTTCTTTTGACAGGGAACATTTGAATTTAAAACATAACGATATTCTTTCCCGTCTATCGATGCTCTAATTTACATCAGAATTCTTTGCAAGAAAAATCGAATTTATGTAGCTCCCTTTCTGGTTTTGGTGTATCCTCATTACATTTTGAGTACGTTCAGTTTAAGAATGCCTCGAAAACTCCATAGTACAGGAAAGGTCAAAGTTAGACGACGTTAGTTACATAGTACACCAAATAACTAATTATGGCTTGTTGAGTTTTTTTTCATTCTCATGGCGTAATACACTACAAAAATGGGTACAATTTTACTTACGGCAGCGGCGTTGTGTGCTGATGTTGGCAACGGCCGTTGAATGCTTTTTCAACAATCAGTCACGTAGAATGAGGGGAATAATTCTTTATGTTCACGATGAAATAAATAATTTATGCTTTTCTGGTCAGTAATTTAATCATCCTCTTAAAGCGAATAGTTCGTTGCCAACGACAGCAAACTAAACCGCTGCTACTGCAAGTAAATTTTAACCCAGATAGGACAAAAAAAAAATTTTTTCCCTATCAGTATCCCATATGCTTTGCAATGTCGTGGGTAGAAAAGAAGTGCATCTTTCGATGGGTATAATTTGAATTTAAGAAATAACGACGTTCCTTCGCGTCTATCGATGTTTTCATTTAATAGGAATTCTTTGAAAGGAAGATCAAATTTATATAGTTTCCTTTCTGATTTCTGGGCGTACTTATTAGATCTTCAGTCCCTTCTGATACGAAATTCCTAGAACGAGGTTTGGTACAGTAAAGAACAAATAGAGGTCCTGTTATTTACATAGGACCAAAAAACTAATAGAAAACAAAGCTGTTTTTTTTTTTTTACATGCTCATAACTGTGGTGTAGTTATTTACAACAGGTGATGGTATCTTTTCTTTAATATCTGTTGTGAAGCACTGGTGTACAGCTATCTATTACAAATCTCTAATCTCCTAAACTACTTCACGGATTTACGTGAGGCAACTTATTTTCATAAAAGTGGGAACACGGAAATTTTGTATCTACGACGGTCATGTCTGTCTGTCTTTTTGAACACTTTTACTTCCAAAACTGCTTGACCAATTTTCGTAGGATTTTCAGCCGTAACTTGAGCATATCGTGCCGTTCGATGTTGTTGTTATGGTCTTCAGTTCGGAGACTGGTTTGATGCAGCTCTCCACCCTACTCTATCCTGAGCAAGCCTTTTCATCTCCTCATAAGAACGGCAACCCACATCCACTTGAATCTGTTTACTATACGCGTCTATTGGTCTCCCTCTGCGATTTTTACCCCACACACTTCCCTCCAAAGCTAAATTTACGATTCCCCGATGTCTAAGAATGTATCCTTCCAAGCGATCCCTTCTTTTAGTCAGGGTATACAAAAAATTCCTTTTCTCACCAATTCTGTTCAGTACCTCTTCATTAGTTATGCGATCTACCCCCTAATCTTCAGCATTCTTCTGTAGCACCACATTTCAAAAGCCTCTGTTCTCTTCCTGTCCGCACTGCATATCGTCCATGTTTCACTCCCGTACAAGGCAACACTCCACACAAATGCCTTCAGAAAAGATTTCCTTACATTTAAATTAATAACCGATGTTAGAAAATTTCTCTTTTTCAAAAATGCTTTTCTTCCCATTGCCATTCTGCATTTTATATCCTCTGTACTGAGACCAACGCATGTTATTTTACTACCCAAGTAACAAAACTCATCTATCACCTTCATTGTTTCGTTACATAATCTAATTCCTTCAGCATCGCCTGATTTTCTAAGACCGCATTCCATTATTTTTGTTTTGCTCTTGTTAATGTTCATTTTATACGCCCTCTTCAATACACTGTCCATTCCATTCAACTGCTCTTCCAGGTCCTTTGCTGTCTCTGACAGAATTACAATGTCATCAGCAAAACGCAATGTTTTTATTTCTTCCCCCTGAACTTTAATCCCTATTCCAAACTTTTCCTTGCTTTCCTTCACCGCCTGCTCGATGTACAAATTGAATAACATCGGAGAACTGCTACAACCCTGTCTTACTCCCTTCCCAACTGATGCTTCCCTTTCATGCCCTTCGCGTCTAATAACTGCGGTCTGGCTTTTGTACAAGTTGTAAATATTCTCCTTTCCCTATATTTTACCCCTGCTGACTTCAGAATTTGAAAGGGTGTATTCCAGTCAATATTGTCAAACGCTTTCTCCAAATCTACAAAAGCTAAAAATGTAGGTTTGCCTTTCCTTAATATATCTTCTAAGATAAGATGTAAAGTAAGTATTGCATCCCGGGTTCCTGCGTTCCTCCTGAATCCAAACTGATCTTGCCCGAGGTCAGCTTCTACCAGCTTTTCCATTCTCCTGCAGATAATTCGTGTTAAAATTTTGCAACCATGACTTATCAAACTGATGGTTCTGTAATTTTCACACCTGTCTGCGCCTGATTTCTTTGGAATGGGGATTATTACATTTTTCTTAAAGTCTGAGGGCATTTCGCCTGTCTCATACATCTTACACACCAGTTCAAATAGTCTTGTCATGGCTGGCTCTCCCAGAGACTTTAGTAGCTCTGAGGGTATGTCATCTACTCCTGGGGCCTTGTTCCCACCTAGGTCTTTCAAGGCTCTGTCAAATTCATCTCTCAGTATAGTATCTCCTATTTCATCAGGATCTACTCCCTCTTCCCTTCCTACAACATCGTCTCTAAGTTCATTTCCTTTGTAGAACTGCTCTATGTACTCTTTCCACCTTTCAGCTTTCCCTTCTTTGCTGAGAACTGGTTTCCCATCTGAGTTCTTGATATTCGTAGAGTTGCTTTTCTTGTCCCCAAATATCTCATTTATTTTTCTGTAGGCAGTATCTACTTTTCCCCTTGTTATACATTCTTCTACAGATTTGCATTTGGCTTCCAGCCACTCCTGCTTAGCCATTTGCACTTCCTGTCAATCTCATTTCTTAGTCGTCTGTACTCCATTTTGCCTGTTTCATTTACTGCATTTTTATATTTTCTCCTTTCATCAATTAAATTTAGTATTTCCTGTGACTTTCAAGGATTTTTTGTAGGTCTTGCCTTTCTACCGATTTTGTCCTCTGCTGCCTTCACTATTTCATCTCTCAATGTTACCCATTCCTCTTCCACTGTTTTATTTCCCCCTGTCTCTGTCAATTGTAGCCTAAATCTCCCTCTGAGATTCTCCAGAACTTCACTTTCCTTCAATTTATCTAAGTCCCATTTCCTTATTTTTCTACCTTTCTGCAGTTTTTTCAGCTTCAGCCTACAGTTCATGACTAACAAGTTATGGTCAGAGTCTATATCTGCCCCTGGGTATGTTTTACAGTTTAAAACCTGGTTCCGGAATCTATGTCTTACCATTATAAAATCTATCTGATACCTTCCGGTGTCTCCTGGTCTCTTCCATGTATACAAACTTCTTTTGTGATTCTTAAACCACGTGTTTGTTACGATTAAATCATGTTCCGTGCAAAATTCTACCAGGCGACTTCCTCTTTCATTCCTCCTGCCCAGTCCATATTCACCTTCTATTTTTCCTTCTCTTCCTTTTCCTACTACCGAATTCCAGTCTCCCATCACAATTACGTTTTCCTATCCCTTAACTGTCTGAATAATTTCCTTTAGCTCCTCATATATTTCTTCGATCTCCTCATCATCGGCAGAGCTATTGGCATATAAACCTGTACTACTATTGTCGGTGTTGGCTTCGTATCTATCTTGACAATGATAATGCGATCACTGTGCTGCTCATAGTAGTTTACCCGCATTCCTATTTTCTTATTCATTATCAGTCCTACTCCTGTGATACCCCCAAATGATTTTGTATTTATAATCCTGTACTCACCTGACCTGAAATCCTGTTCCTCTTTCCACCGAACTTCATTAATCCCCACTATATCTAACTTCAACCTATCCATTTCCCTTTTTAAATTTTCTAATTTTCCTACCCGATTAAGGGATCTAACATTCCACGCTCCGATCCGTAGAATGCCAGTATTGTCTTTCCTGATGACAACATCCTCCTGAGTAGTCCCCGCCCGGAGATCCGAATGGGGGACTATTTTACCTCTGGAATATTTTACCCGAGAGGATGCCATCATCATAGTTCCATACAGTAGAGCTGCATGTCCTCGGGAAAAGTAACGGCTGTAGTTTCCCCTTGCTTTCAGCCGTTCGCAGTAGCTGTGTGGCAAAGCCACATTAGCTGATGTTACAAGGCCAGCTCAGTCAATCATCCAGACTGTTGCCCCTGTAACTACTGAAAAGACTGCTGCCCCTCTTCAGGAACCACACGTTTGTCTGGCCTCTCCACAGATACCCCTCCGTTGTGGTTGTACCTACGGTACGGCTCTCTGTATCGTTCACCTTGGCAATGTCTGTGGTTCATGGGGGTGGGCCGTTCGATACATGCTTCATTTAATCAAAATCGGATCATAGAAAATAAAGATATCAAAATTTAAACATTTGTCTAAAAGCAATCAGTGTCTATCTGCTCTGTAGCAACCACTAGAGATAATATACACACGCGAGCGACAATCTCATAAGAAACCTCTCTGCTTTCATAATTGTTGGATACAATATTGTGATTAAAAATTTTAATTAATTACTTTTGGTGCGGACTACATTAAGATAGAGAAAGACGTCTTCTTTTGCAGAGACAATTGTACTTAGAGTTATAATCCGACTTCTGAATATATAGTTCAATTACACAAGGTCGATTTCAGCTTCGTGGTTTACGAAGTAAATCACTGCAGGACTTGGGGACATGTATTAGCTGAAAGAGTGGCCGATGCTAGTAACACAGTCAAGACAATTCACTGGAAATACTATACTTAATGAAACATTATATACAAACGATTAGTTGATGCCATTCCTTCAACGATTACCCAGACTTACTTTATCGCACATTGACACCACCATGACGTCTTATTTAAACATGAACTGCTGTGTTGATTGAATTACCAGACTTTCAGCATTCGTCGAGTTTTCGATGATACGGAATGCTGCATACAGAATAACTACATTGTCCCCAGTGCAACTCTGCACATACTAATACTTCAGCATACACATAAACAGATAAACAGTTTAGTACTATACCATAGACCCAATGCTTGGCGCTGTAATTATTGTTACAATTTCTCATCTCAACGATAGAAGTGTTTTTAGAAGTTTAAGCCAAACAGACAATTACACACCGCAATCGTAACTTTATGACCACAACCTACACCGTTCCGGAGTATAAACTTACATTAATTTCACTTTTTGTATGAAAAGTGTTATGAATATTCATCGTCTTAGACAATGACTTCTACTTAAATTTGACATCTTGGTTATGAGAACTGAGTTTATTGACAGAGCGATCCAACAAGGATTCTGTTTTTGCTGACTTAGGTCCGGAACAAAAAACCATGACATACACAGGTCCCTCTTTAACAACTATTGCGAAGAACGGGCATATAAGCTAGTTACATTATATAATGTTCGTATGTTACCACATAATGTAATGTGTGGCAGAAGCGAAGAATTAATTAATTAAATCTCGATGTGATACATTTTGTTACATTATGATGAATCATGGAACAAATGTTCAAATGTTTGTAGAACTTATGGGACTTAACTACGGGGTCATCAGTCCCTAAGCTTACAAACTACTTATGAACTACCTAAGACTAAGGACGGCACAAATATCCATGCCCGAGGGGGGATTCGAACCCCCGACCGTAGTGGCCGTGCAGACCGTGACTGCAGCGCCTCAGTCCCTTCGGCCACCGCGGCCGGCAATCATGGAACACATTGCGAGATGATGACACATGTTTTATCACATCACAAAGTGTCATTACTTTACATACAACTTGTGGCATACATAATCTGACATCCAATCCAACACATGTTCCTAATGTGATATGTTACATGAAAAGGTATGATGTCAATTTCTACATCTACATGGTTACTCAGCAAATCACACTGAAGTGGATGGCAGTGTTCATCGAACCACTTCCATACTATTTTATCAACCATTCCCTTCCCAAACAGCACGGAGAAAGAATGAACAGTCAAACCTCTCTGTTCGAGACTCATCTCTCCTATTTTGTTATGGTGCTATTTCTCTCTGTATAGTTTTGAGTCAGCAATGTATTTTCACATTCGGGGAGAATGTTGCCGATCGAATTTTGTAAGTAGATCTCGCTGGAGCTAAAAACGCTGTTATTGTAGTGATTGTCTTTGCAATTCTTGTATCGTCTCCGTGACACTCTCTCCCTTGTGTCGCGCTAGAGCTGCCCTTTTTGTTCCTTTTCGTTGTCCTCCAGCAATCCTACCTGATAAAAGATTCCACTTCGCACAAGAGTAGTACAAAAGAGGATCGATAAGCGTGGTGCAAGCAGTCTCCTTAGTAGTTCTGTTACATCTTCTAATTGTTCTGACAATAAAACCAAGTGTTTGGTTCGTCTTCCCCACAACTTTTTCTGTACTGTCGGTCACGCGCCAAAAAGCAATCATATTTTTATTAATACTTCATAATCTAATTAATTATTCCATGTCAAATTCAAGTTAGAAAACCTCTCAAAGGCAATCTATGTCCTGACTAGATAACATATATTAACTATTGTAAAATCAGTAAACAAAACAATTAATTTAAGACGGGCGATGCACGGCGAGCATGTTTGCGCACCAAATTGCGTGGCAAAGGCAGCCTTGCATCGAGCCGCCACACTTCAGAACACGCACTCGGAGTAGTAACATGTCGCATATGTAGGCGGTCATAAGACATAGTTTACTCATTTTAGAACAATGCGAAATGGCAATATATTGAACTTTCAGTTAAAACAATGTTTGACAAGTCGTATATTTTAATGCAGTTTGCTAGTTTTCTGCATTCTTTAAATAAACTAGCTGGCATTCCAAAAAATTCAGTATTATTCCGTAATTAGATGAGTTCCTGCCAATAACTTAATAATTTCAGCCTCACTTCAAGAACTCCGACCTGTGTGCTACCATCTGCGTGAGGACGACAGTTATAGAAGACGTCAGGTTGGTGAATTTTAGAATTTCTACCCTTCACACAGTGCATTGGGGAGTTACTACAACTCTCGCGTACACTGTTATTGCGGTACAAAAGCAGACTGTTGTATGTCATCCATGGCAACATGGATAAAGAAAGAAAATAATATAGGACAGATTAGCACACCCCCTATAGTTATTTTCACTGTCGTAAATGCTTTCAAATTTTTTTATTGTCAGCAATAAGAAATTACATCTGATAAACGACGTCGGAGCTGAAGATTTAATCCTCAGTCTTTGTTCTGAAAACTCATCACGGCGGTTCAGCTATGTTGAGACATTGCAATTTTGCTGCCAAGGGGAGACGTCTGACAATTTTGTTTTCCTGTACAAAGCACGCCTGGACCTGTTTGGCTGTGTGTGTGAGCGCTTTATCGTTTTGGATTGTGGCAGTGATTGTTATGGATCTGTCAGTCATATCAAGCGGTTTGCTGTCGAGAACAGTGAGATATCATTCAGTTATCCGACAAATGGAGGTAATGATAAACAGTTGAATAACACGATTTAGTCATCCACATCATGACGGAATGTCCCCCATGCTTTACTGAAAGAAGCAGACATGCCGCATCGTGAGCTTCTTTTGGTATTTTCAATACCTAAAACCGGTTGTTTGTAGGAAGCAATGTGAACGTGTAATTATCAGAGCATATCACATACTTCCAGTCATCCAGTGTCCAGGTTTTATGTTTGTGGCACCACTTTCTTCGCAGCTTTGTGTTGGCTTCAGTTACTGAGGCTTTCATGAATGTTAAGCTCCAGCCGTACTGTTTTTATCAGGAGTATTACTCAAGTTAGTGTTGAGTTTTGCTGTCGGTTTTGCCGTGCTATTTTTATGTTGTCAGATCCCAGAATTGTTCTTAATGCTCGTGAGTTAACTTCGGGTTTCGCCCACTATTCCTCTTCGCCAATAATGTTATACCTTGTCGCGTCGGCAGCGAATTACAAAAATGATCGCCTGGTGCTGAGATGTTTGTTAGTGACGCCAAGAAGGTGGTAACGCAACACCGTACATACAGAGATGCCCACAGATGGGGGGGGGGGGGTCATTGAAATTTCTGGGGATGTGGGGTGGGGGAGGAAGGGGGATGAAAAATGAGTACTTTTGGCCGGCCGGGGGGGGGGCTTTATAAAGCAATTTACAAAACGTAAAATAAAAGATATTTAATTTTAATATTAAATGGCAAAACCATTTTTATTACGTTATAAACTAGGAATCCAGGACCTATACAACGAGAACATAGGCGAGAGGGAGGCCACGCGAAAAGATAATTTCACGCTCCCTGAAATACAGTATTTAAATGAAAGAGAACACATTATTACCCGACTAGGGAAATTGGTAATAAGGCCGTAGTAGGCGTTAACTTGGTCACATGACCAAGTATAGCCACGAAAAAATTAACTATGGAAGCGTAGACCAGATATGGCTCCAATTCAAAGAGATAATATTAACAGTTATTGTATCATACCACATAAATTTACAAGAGAGTGAACAGATCCCTCATGGCACAGAAAACACTTTAGAACACTGTGTCAGAAACAACGGAAAGAGCAAGCCATTCCCAAGACTGGCCAACCTTTAAACCTTCACATGTATCCTGGACTTCAATACGCGATGCTTTCAATAGTTTTCAGAACGAAACACTACCTCGAAATATAGTAGAAAATGCAAAAAGATTCTGGACGTACGCCGTACGGTAAGTACGCCAGCGGAAAGTCACTGTCAATTGCTGATGGAAGTACTACCGATAACAGACCTGCTAGAGCGGAGT
Organism: Locusta migratoria; assembly: GCA_026315105.1. NCBI lineage: Eukaryota > Metazoa > Arthropoda > Insecta > Orthoptera > Acrididae > Locusta > Locusta migratoria. The sequence goes on from CM048744.1 coordinate 595,746,503, forward strand.
TACTAAATAGCCGGCCGCGGTGGGCGAGGGGACTGAGGCGCTCCAGTCACGGTCTGCACGGCCACTACGGTCGGGTGTTCGAATCCCTCCTCGGGCATGGATATGTGTGCCGTCCTTAGTTGTAAGTAGTTCATAAGTAATTTGTAAGTTTAGGGACTGATGACCCCGTAGTTAAGTCCCATAGCCTCTACAAACATTTGAACATTTGAAGTTACTAAATACAGTTTTTCGAAATTGCTGCACCAAGGAAGACTAAGTAAATATTCATGAATGCTAAGAAAGATAAGCTCTTAGAAAAAGTGTCATGCAAATAGATTATCTATTTGTTACAATACAGCTCAAGTCATTTAATATAGTCTTGTGGTCCAGATTGTATACCATCTACGTTATTTTCAGATTTTGCTGATGTAATAGCTCCGTACTTAGCAATCACATACAACCACTCAATCGACGAAAGAACTGCCTAAGGACTGTCAAGTTGCACAGGTCACGAAATAAAACAGCAGTAATCTATTGAATTACAGACTCAAATCACTAGAGTCGATTTGCAGTAGTATTTTGGAGTATATACTGTACCAGAATGAAAAAGGCTCCTATCACAGCATTAGTAGAGACGAATATGCCCTGCCTAGAGTAAAAGATCTAAAAGAGGAAAGCTAGCTTTAATGGGATGTTTGTATAGCATATGGGACTCAACTATGGGATCACCAGTACCTAAACTTACAAACTACTTATGAACTAGGTAACACTAAGGACGGCACAAGTATCCATGCCCGAGGGGGGATTCGTACCCCCGGCCGTAGTGGCCGTGCAGAACGTGACTGGCGCGCCTCAGTCCCCTCGGCCACCGCGGCCGGCACTAGCTTTAAACTTGAAAATATTGACAAATTGGTGATTTTTTTACTTGTTTGTGTTAATGCTCGTTTCACATATCAATTCGAGTCTCGAATCACATGTTATGTTTTGTTCTACATACCATAACACGTCATGCGTGCGTAATAAGTGACATGAAGTGACATATAAAACTCTATGAAAGTCTTCCAATCCAGACTATGTAGCGATTGATTTCTATCAGAGTATGCTGATGTGGTAGCTCAGTACTTGATACACAACCGCTTGCTCATTGAAGTATCCGTACCCAAAGACTGGAAAGTTCAACAGGTCATACTGATATTCACAAAAGGGAAGATGAGTAATCTACTAAATTACAGGTCTAATAACTGACGTTTATTCGAATCAGGGTTTTTGGAACATTTCCTTGTTCAAACATTATGAATTACCTCCAAAAGAATGATCTATTGACACATGATCAATACGGATTTCGAAAATATCGTTCTTGTCAAACACAACTAGCACTATACTCACACGAAGTGCGATCGACAAGAAATCTCTCATTGATTCTATATTGCTGGATTTCCAGGGCTTTTGACACCGTACCACACAAATAACCTTAAATCAAATTGCGCACTTTTGGAATATAGTCTCAGATATGTGACTGGATTAGAGAGTTCCTGTCAGAGAGGGACGCAGTTCGAAAGGCATCGACTAAAACAGAGGTAATATTGGCGTTCCCTACAGTAGTGTTATAATTTCTCTGCTATTCCATATCTATGTAAACGATTTGGGCGAAAATCTGAACATTATCGTTAAACCGTTTGCAGGCAATGCTATCGTTCTTCGTCTAGTATAGTTATCAATGATCAAAATCAACTGCAGAACGATTTAGATATCTGTATGGTGCAAAAACTGGCAATTCACCCTATATTATGATAAGTGTGAGGGCGTGTACATGAGTGCTAAAAGGAATTGGTTGGACTTCATTTACAAGATAAATGAATCAAATCTTAAGGCCGTAAATTCAACTAAATATCTCGGAATTACTATTAAAACAGATTTAAATTTCAAGGAAGGGAGATTAGTGTTTAACGCCCCGTCAACAGCGTTGTCATTAGAGGCAGAGCTTAAGCTCGGATTGGTGAGTAAGAATGTGGACGGAAATCGGCCGTACCCTTTGGATGGAACCATCCAGGCATTTGCCTGGATTGATTTAATGAAATCACGGGAAACCGATTTGAACCACCTTCCTCCCGAATGCGAGTCTAGTATGTTACCACTTCGCCACCTCACTCGGTTTTAAATTGTAAATTAATAAAAATATACACATTTCTTCGGTTTTTTGGCCTTGTCTTCCGCAGTTGCAGTTATACAATTTTGTATAGGACGTGGCACCGTGTTTTGCAACTGTAAATTAGTCTACTTTAGACCAGACGCGTTTCGCTTTATTTTAAAGCATCTTCAGTGGTCAGCTGTACAATAAATGGTTTGTATTACATTATTTGTATTAGTTATTATTATTCAGAATGAAAACAATCCAATTACATGAGAACTGTTACAGATCGAATTTCATAATAACTAATACAAATAATGTAATACAAACCATTTATTGTACAGCTGACCACTGAAGATGCTTTAAAATAAAGCGAAACGCGTCTGGTCTAAAGTAGACTAATTTACAGTTGCAAAAGACGGTCCCACATCCTATACAAAATTGTAATAAAAATATGATCGCGTTTTGGCGCGTGACCACCAGTACTGCAGCCAATCGGAGTCCAGTGCCTGCCGCTCGGGGACTTCCCTAGAATTCGGAAAAACTTGCCAGTGCTCTTTCCCATGAGAACCCGACCTATTGTACCACCTGTCGTCGTTCTCAAACCAAATGTTTGTAAATCTATCGGAGCAAACTGCGTGGTCATCAAGCCGTATCTTAAACTAAGGTAAACTAACCTAAGGACGACACACACACACACACACACACACACACACACATACACACACACACCCGTGCCCCAGGGCGGACTCGAACCTCCGACAGCGAGCAACCGCGCGCTCCGTGGCGAGGCGCCTTAGACCGCTCGGCTACTCTACCGCGGCTGTCGTGGTTCTCATCAGCTTTCACCGCCTGTCGCCTACAGGTTCTAACCGGCTGCACTGAAGCAATACTCAGATCTTAATATGGTGTCTTTAAGCCAGAAACATTACACATTGTTTACAAGTATTGCTAAGTCACGAGTGTGGGAAGTGTAATTTGATTCCACAAACTTCACTTTATGCAGCTTTTAGCGAAAAGTTGTTCTCAAGTAAACACACTAACCAACCGAATAGTGGTTTTTACTCCCGTTTAATTCTTTTACATCGAGATATGTCGCGCATTATGACATGTTTTCGAACAGGTCCCCCTGTGATATGGATGATGTATACATAGGTACAAGCATTCGAAATGTGTTCCATTTACCTCTGTCGTATTTAAATCTGTTTTCGTGGAGTAATGTATGAACTTAATTACTTGGTAGAAGCGACCGTATTAAGGATGGATATTTCTTCCAACGAATATTTCATGTTAACGATGTGTGCAGCAGGCAATGTAACTGATTAAACTGTAAGAACGTCAACGACGCAGCGGAGAAATGGTTGCGTAACTCGACGCAGTCCTGAGCTCTGCGTAACGGAAAAGCTCCCCTCGGGCTATAGCTCCTGCGCGCTTCGCCGTCGCCGCCTGTCGCACGTGGTTTCTCCGGCCAGCCATGTGGCAAGGACGTTTCAACGGACACGCTTGTCGACCATATGCTCACAAGCTGCGGCGCTTTTCCAACGTCTTGCCGCGTACTTGATACATCTCAGTACGTCATCGCGGCTCTTGCAACCAAACCACTGTTTTTCGTCTTTCAAGTACTCTATTTTCTCTGAAATACTGCATTCGAATAGAAAACTTCAGGTTTTCGTTGTTAATCGAAGAATGGAATACATCCCTTCGGCTTTGATCAATGTCGCAATATTTCACTTCTAGATGATAAATCCATATATATAAGCCATATATAATGCAACCGTTATCTTAACAAAATATGCTTCACATCGAGAACGAGGGAAAGGTCTTAGTTCTATCAATCTACTGTTATGTGAAATACCCTTTCCGAGACACTTTCTCTCTCTCTCTCTTTCTCTTTCCTTTTTAAAGAAAACATTCAGTTCTGGAGATATCGGTTACTCTAGAAAATTTGGAGGCACAAAATTTCTACAAGTTTTGCTCCTCCCCCCTCCCCCTCCCCCTCCCCCCCGACCAAAATCCTGGAACCACCACTGATTCTGAAAAGAAAAGTTCGTGATTCAGCTGCTCGCTTATGAGTACGCTTGCTCAGGTAGACCCTAATTAAATATTGCTTCAAGCGTTAATTCGATACATACATACGGTACATGTAAAATGCAGATGTATTAAATTTTTTGTTTACTTGACTGTACTAAATATATTTCTACAATACTTCCCTTCGCAATTATAAAAGAGATTAATATTTTTAACAAATAAAAGGATACATTTCAATTATTCGAATAAATTTGTTTTCCTTCAACATCCATGTCCAATCACGTCCGATAATCGACGCTCTGATACATTTGTTTCTGAAACATTATTACTCAATAATTAGTAACAAGGTGATAGTTTTCGACTCTTCTTCACGATAATATAAGAGTATTTCTAATCGATCTTTGTGAAGAATAAAATATAATTAACAAGAAACTCATTGTATTCTGGAGCGCATATGCGAGTGGCCTCTTTGGACTATCCCCAGTATTGAAGGATATTTTTTCCGCAACTCTAGATTTCGTGTGCTAAATAAAATCTAAATTTGCAGTACGCCCTCAATATGTTTACTGGCACTGCGTTTTAGATATCAATTCATGTAGTGCAATAAGCCAAACTACTAAATCACCAGACTGCAGTATTTATATTCAGCTTTATAACAGTAGGACGATTATTTACCCACAAGTCACCACTTATTTAAACTGCCAAATGATGGCTTGGGCCCAGAAACGTCGCCTTAACACGAACTCAGAAGGTGTGTCAGTACTTTACTAGATGAAACAATGGTCAAAACAATAAGGTGATCAGTTGAAATATCTATGTTCTGAAGTACTCTCGTCGGCAGAATGAACTACACTGGTTCGACGTCTTCTCTACGGAGTAGAGACAACAACATTACAGTACGCGAGATAGTGCTTATATCAGAAAGTTTCTGCAGAGGGGAATGGTGATGACTTGCGTTTATTCTACCAAACGAATTACACAAGCTGTTGTGTAGTGACCAGGGTGACTCGAAGCTATGAGAACCACTTAATAACTTCCTGAAAGATATCATTTACAATTTCATCAGGTAATTCCTGTTTGTCAGGTGTGATAGCTATACTTGTATCATCAGCAAAAAGTACTAGCTTAGCATCTTCGTGAATGTAGAATGGCAAGTCATTAATATATATTAAGAACAGCAAACGAGATGCAGCTTAGGAATGGACTGGGGAGGCAGGTGAGGGGAGAAAAATAATAATAATAATAAAAGTAAAATAAATATACAAAATGCGTGTACACTGTAAGTACACAAGACACACACACACACGAGCGCACACACACTCTCATGCGCACACGCGCGCGCTCACACACACACACACACACACACACACACACACACACACACACACACACACATGCTCACATGCATGTGCTCTCTCTCTCTCTCTCTCACTCTCTCTCTCTCTCTCTCTCTCTCTCTCTCTCACACACACACACACATACACATACACACACGCACACACACACATGTGCACACGCGCGCACTCACACACACACACACACACACACACACACACACACACACACACCTCTCTATCCCAAACCTCACCTATTTTGAGTGGTGCATAAATGTGCGATCGTGTGTGTGTGTGTGTGTGTGTGTGTGTGTGTGTGTGTGTGTGAGCGCGCGCATGTGTGTGTGTGTGTGTGTGTGTGTGTGTGTGTGTGTGTGTGTGTGCTCGCGCACACGCGTGTGCATCCGTGCGCGCGCGCTGCATCTCCTTATTCCCATCTAACCCATCCCCACCACCGTGACGTAAACTTCCTATCCCCTCTCCTCTCCCCTCCCCTCTCCACCCATCGCCGATTCGCCGCAGAAGTGTGGCAGCTGGAGGTGATGGTTGTATGACTGTGTTGTGTGCCTGTGAATTGCGTGAGTGTTCAATTTTCTGAGGAAGGCCATGGCCGATAGCTGAAAGTGTTGTATTTGTGTGTCTTTTGTATGTGCCTGTCGCAGCTCGTCGCCATGTCTTTGCGGTGAGTTATAAACTGTCCTTACTATATTATTAAATCTTAATATTTATGTTATTTTCGCAAAATGTAATTTACTGATAAATCAGATATATCTTTGACTTAATTTTCTAATACTAAATGTGGTAAAATACGTTCAGGTTTAAGTAAATAATACTATTATTCCATCTTTAAGCTACCAGTTATTTATGAATTTAACTGGATAATATCCTTTCTTTTATTATTATCTCAAAGATGGGATAGGAAATAAAAATAATGGTCCTTTTGTTTGATTTTAGTTGCAGTCAAGGGTACTTTAAGTTTATATCTTCTTAATCATACCAAATATAGCATGTGGCTTGCAAATGAGTCTCGTCTACTGTCTTTCTACTACCTACCCTCTGACTATCTGTTTTAAAGTTGAGGAGAAATAAATCAGAAATAACCCACCACCCACTTTTGACCCTAAAAAATTAATACAGTTCAAATTAAAATTAGAGCTTCTTCAGGTGTTGGTGTCTACTCGAAGTGAAAAGATCTCGAACGGGCCCAATCGGGTCTGGCATTCCGCCCTGTTCTCAAAAGTCCAAACCTATGCTGTTCCCATCAACCTTGTCTGGATAATTGCCTCCTTCCTCTTCAACCACCCTACTTATGTTACCGTCCAGAACACCATCCCCCATCTTTTCTATCCCTCTGATGGCGTGCCCCAAGGTTCTGTTCTTTCTCCCCTCCTTTATCTTCTGTATGCGGCAGATATACCTAAGCCTGCCCCTCCCCCCCCCCCCCTATACATCTCTTCCAATATGCTAATGACACGTTTTCCTTGCCTTAGCTCCCACTCTCGCCCATTTCAACCGTCTTCTCCAAGAACAGCTTGACCTTTTCATCACTTGGTGCAACCATTGGCTCCTATCTATGAATCCTGTCAAAACCCAGGTGATCATCATAGGTCGCACCGCCCCTTCCTTCCTTCCCCATAATGTCTACCTGACCCTCCATCACCATTCCATCTGCCTCACTCCCACCCTCTCGTGGACTCCCCACCTCCGCACCATCCAAGAAAAAGTCCGCTCCTGCCTCTGCCTCTTAAAACTCCTGTTTGTTGGCCGAATCTGGGGCCTAAAACCCTCCACCATCCTCTATACCTATCCCTCATCTGCCCCATCCTCTGCATCTCCCATCCTGCTTGGGTACCCCCCCCCCCCCCCAATCCTTCTACAAGTCCCTGAAGACCCCGGAAAGTAAAGTCGTCCGCTTCGCTTTCCGTATCCCTTCCTACCCCCTATCCTCACGCGGCTCCTCTATGACCCCATCCCCATTCCCCGCCTTGTTCGCTTCATTGAACTCCTCTGCCTCCGTTTCCTCTACCGTAAACTGGATCCCCTCACCCTTTCGTCTATCCTCTGCCCACCAATTCCGGTCCGTTGCCACGCCATATCCACTATATACCCCCCACTCTCCACCATTTTTCGTTGCCTTTGGGTGTATAAGAACTTCACTTTTTCACTCCATTTACGCATGATGTTTTTCTTCCATTTTCACCGTGTTTATGTTTGGTATTCTCCTGATTTATATGCCAACTAGCTCTGCCAATGATGAGGAGATTGAAGAAATGTATGAGGAGTTAAAGGAAATTATTCCGACAATTAAGGGAGAGGAAAACGTAATTGTGATGGGAGACTTGAACTCGGTAGTAGGAAAAGGTATATAAGGAAAAATAGTAGGTGACTATGGACTGGGCAGAAGGAATGAAAGAGGAAGTCGCCTGGTAGAATACTGCATGGAACATGATTTTAATCATAACAAACAACTGGTTGAAGAATCACAAAAGAAGGTTGTACACGTGGAAAAGTCCAGGAGACACCGAAAGGTATCAGATAAATTTTATAATGGTAAAAAATTGATTCCGGAAACAGGTTTTAAACTGTAAGACATACCCAGGGGCAGATATATACTCTGATCATAACTTGTTGGTCATGAACTGTAGGTTGAAACTGAAAAAAACTGCAGAAAGGTAGGCAAATAAGGAGACTGGACCTAGATAAATTGAAGGAACGTGAAGTTCTGGAGAATTTCAGAGGGTGTTTTAGGCAACAATTGACAGAAACGGGGGGAAATAAAACAGTAGAAGAGGAATGGGTAGCACTGAGAGATGAAATAGTGAAGGCAGCAGAGGACAAAATAGGTAGAAAGGCAAGACCTACAAAAAATCCTTGGAAATCACAGAAAATACTAAAGTTAATTGATGAAAGGAGAAAATATAAAAATGCAGTAAATGAAACAGACAAAATGGAGTACAGACGACTAAGAAATGAGATTGACAGGAAGTGCAAAATGGCTAAGCAGGAGTGGCTAGAAGCCAAATGCAAATCTGCAGAAGAATGTATAAGAAGGGGAGAAGTAGATACTGCCTACAGGAAAATAAAAGATACATTTAGGGACAAGAAAAACAGCTGTACGAACATCAAGAACTCAGATGGAAAACCAGTTCTCAGCGAAGAAGAGAAAGCTGAAAGTTGGAAAGAGGAGCTGTACAAAGGAATTGAACTTAGAGACAATGTTGTAGGAAGGGAAGAGGAAGTAGATCAAGATGAAAAACGAGTTAGTATACTGAGAGATGGAGTTAACAGAGCCCTGAAAGACCTAGGTCCGGAACAAGGCCCCTAGAGTAGATGACATTCCCTCAGAGCTACTAAAGTCTCTGGGAGAGCCAGCCATGACAAAACTATTTCACCCGGTGTGTAAGATGTATGAGACAGGCGAAATACCCTCAGACTTTAATAAAAAATGTAATAATCCCCATTCCAAAGAAATCAGGCATAGACAGGTGTGAAAATTAACCATGACTTATCAGTTTGATAAGTCATGGTTGCAAAATTTTAACACGAATTATCTACAGGAGAATGGAAAAGCTAGTAGAAGCTGACCTCGGGGAAGATCAGTTTGGATTCAGGAAGAACGTAGGAACCCGGGAGGCAATACTCACTTTACGACTTATCTTAGAAGATAGATTAAGGAAAGGAAAACTTTCATTTTTAGCTTCCGTAGATTTGGAGAAAGCTTTTGACAATGTTGATTGGAATACACTCTTTCAAATTCCGAAGTCAGAAGGGGTAAAATACAGGGAAAGGAGAGTTATTTACAACTTGTACAAAAGCCAGATCGCAGTTACTAGACTCTAAGGACATGAAAGGGAGGCATTAGTTGGGAACAGAGTAAGACAGGGTTGTAGCTTTTCTCCGATGTTATTCAATTCGTACATCGAGCAGGCGGTGAAGGAAAGCAAGGAAAAAATTGGAATAGGGATTAAAGTTCAGGGTGAAGAAATAAAAACATTGCGTTTTGCTGATAATATTGTAATTCTGTCAGAGACAGAAAAGGACCTGGAGGAGTAATTGAACGGAATGGACAGTGTGTTGAAAGCAACATATAAGATGAACATTAACAAGAACAAAACAATGGTAATGAAAATCAGGCGATGTTGAAGGATTTAAATTAGGTAACGAATCAATAATGATGGTAAATGAGTGTTGTTACTTGGGTAGCGAAATATCTTGTGATTGTCGAAGTAGAAAAGATATAAAATGAACAAGGCCGGATCAAGGGGGGGGGGGGGGGCACAAAGGCGGCAGTTGCCCCGGGTGGCAGAATTTAGAGGGCGGCAAATTTTGACCAACTTTTTTTTTTTTTTTTTTTTTTAACAGAATGTATCTTTATGCTATAATTGAATAAAATTAACTGACACAGAATTAGTAAAATTAAAATGACTGCAAAAAATACCGAAATCATTTAATAAAACTAAAATTCCTGGATGCTGACTTCAGTCTTGCCCTGTCACAGGTACTTCAGCAAATCAAACTTTAAAAATCTACTAGATATTAGCCAGAATGAGGGAGATGTTTGCTTTATTGCATAAGTAAATGCACAGTGTTTATTAATTTGCATAGATTTCCTTTTTCAGATAAAAGAATATTCATATTTCATATCAAGGTAATATTTGTAGAACAGGTGAATTTGAATAACGTTCCAGTCCTTATTACAAAAAAAAAAAAAAAAAAAAAAAAAAAAAAAAAAAAAAAAAAAAAAAAAAAAAAAAAAGTACACTGGAGGTACGTAACTGTAAGTTCCTCTGTGAATAACGTCGTTTCAGAGATAAATAACAGTCCCCATTACTTTTTACCTAGCCCTTGAAGATGTAACTGTTTGTGTGACAGATAGAATGAGGGGAGCGGAAGGGATGGGGGAGGAGGAATTGGTGGTAATTTGGGCAAATATTCTATAGTGGCAAGTAGTGTTTGCTGCAGAGCAAAGTGTAATCACTGACTATACAGATATGGCATGTGTGCCGGCCAGGTGCTCCACGACCAGCGCACGGAGGGCCTGCGCCGCACGCCGCTGAAGGAGGTGCCGGGCGCGCGCGCGCAGCTCGACCTGTCCAACAGCCCGGTGTGCGAGTACGCGGCGCTCGCCTTCGAGGTGGGCTTCGCGTCGGCCAACCCGCGCCAGCTGGTGGTGTGGGAGGCGCAGTTCGGCGACTTCTGCAACCTGGCGCAGCCCGTCATCGACCAGTTCCTCGCCGCCAGCGAGGCCAAGTGGGGGCGCTCCTGCGGGCTCGTCCTCATGTGCCCGCACGGCCTCGAAGGTGCGCTGTTAATCACTCAACGGGGGGCTCCCTCACCTAAATGTCGCCTACCAGGGCTGCACATATTTCGTAAGGTGTTCGCCTCCAATTTGACACATAAGGATTTTTTTATGTTCTATAATGTTCGGTATATTTTAATTTTATAAACTGCCTTCATTGACTCTGTTTGCCTCTTACGGGCTTCAGAATCTATATCTATAAATGTGAATGTCTGTTCGGTGTACGTTTATCACGTCTGAACCACAAGACATAATGAGCTAAAAATTTGTACAGTTACTAATGTCTACCAGAGGAAGGCTTTAGGCACGGTTTTATGGCGATCGGATAGCTATTTATCTATATATATTAATATGAATGTCTGTTCGGTGTACGCTTATCACGTCCGAACGACAAGACGCAGAGACTTAAATATTTGGAAGGTTTTAGGCACGAATTTATAGCGATCTGATAGATATTTAGTAATTTGAAGAATATAACGTGAAATGCGGAACAATAATTACTCTTTGAAAATTATATTTACTCTTTGAAAATGATGTTATTGGTTGCATTGTTGTTTGAGGGTTGATAATGATAAAAAGGGTGGAGTATATTTGGACTGAAAGTTATCGGTGTACATAAAATTCTACGTGTGTGTGTTAATATTTCGCTTTGCAGCGAAAACTACAGAACGCAAGCGATTGGTCTCTGTTTAATTGTTGTCCGAAGTCTCCCGTTGTACACTATAGCAGTTCCATGCTGACAGACCATATCTTTGGTCTATGTCTCCAGATCTTTCTCTATAAGGATAAGCATACGAATAAGGAAATATAAGAATAGATAAATGCAGTAGTAAAAAAGAAATTTGTTTTAATACATCTCTTTAAAAAAAATCGATTTGACGTTTCGCGCATTATCTATCATAATCAACCAACACGCGAGCGGAGCCGCGGGTTTAAGCTTGTATCCTATATTTATGGCACGTGAAGTTCAGAATTTAAATAACTGTCAACCAAAGCTATTCGACACAACTCCCAAAAATTCTCTTGAAAATGGTCTTTGAAGTACCACTAACTAAATCAGTTTAAGCATATGTCAGTATAGCTCAGGTGGTAGCGTTCTGGCGTTGCAACCGTGGGGTCGATGGTTCGAATCGTTCTTTTTTTCAATATGTTCGAATACTTGCACAATTTTAATATCTAATGGTAATTTTTTTTAAATTCACTTTTTTTGTTTATTCGTAATTTTCTATACTTTATAAAATGTCGTTAACAATTATGGTTTCAATAAAATAAAACATAAGCTACATTTTTTACAGTATTGGCTTCACTATTAGTTGACGTCCAGTGGTCTTTGATTGTTCAGTTGGTGAAGAGCTACTATGCTGTTATTGGAAAGTTATGTCCATAGCTACTAATGACTTTCCAAGCAGCTAACATACTTAACCATCGTTTTAGGTGATAACAAGGTGTTCAGCTGGACTACATACACATAAACAAAAACTGACACTACACAGGAATTATAAATCCCAAAATGTTTTATGTAATTGAATTTCTAATAGCAAAAAAATCTGTCACATCGGGATTCGAATCACCGCCTTCACGGTTGTAAGGCCAGAACGCTACCAGCGAGCTACACCGGCGGATGCTGTAACTGATTTCATTATTCGTACTTATGTATACTGGCATAAATTGAAAGTCGATGTTCTCGAGAATCTTTGAGAAATGCCTCGAATGGCTTTGGCTGATAGTTATTTGAGTTCTTAACTTCATGTACCATAAATATGAAAAAAAAAATCCTAAAATCCGATACCCATGGGATCTCCTTGTTGTGAAGTATATTCTGACAGAAAAAAATAATATTTTTGAGCTTTAGTTTGGTACCCACAGAAATTGTACTTCTCAAGCTGTTCTAGTTATGGGTATAAACAAGCCATTGTTGTTTTGAATGATGGAATATGTTTCCGTGGATAGGAAAGAAGGAAGATTGCAAGTAACTTTGTTTTCCTGGAGCCACATCAGTTTTAACAGTGATTCACCTCTACTCAGGTCATGGGGGATAATGATCATATTTCAAAATGCAGCTCTTCGTTTTCACTAAAAGGCGCGGATGATACACCAGAACAGCAAATGGTAAGCGGTGCAGTTAGGATAAATCAACTGAATGGAAGACAGTAGTCCTGTTTCAAATGGGACAGCATTAAGCATGTAATATAGTGCACCTGACTCCAGAGACAACAAGGTATGCAACTTCTCGAATTGGCGAGCAGCTAATTGATGAGTATATGAATAGACGAGGAGATTTCCAAGAGGAAATGCTGCAGAAGAGCCGTGGAGAGAAGAAGATCGCTTGAATCTGCACGCGCAACATCGGAAGATAATGATACTTGGTGTAAGAAGAGAGGCATATGCCTTCTGTCAGCAAAAACTGATAGAAATCTTCAGTGAAAAAGTGTGAACTGTAAAAGATTCACCTGCAAAAAAACATCCTACATACATATTATAACGTTTACTAGCTTATTAAGTAATTAAAAACGATTTCTGAAAGTTAGGGGTATTGTAGTAAAATCAACAAACATGTAATTGTAATATTCAATTTCTGTATTGTTTTACCAGCGTCCTGAACAGTTTTAGTGATAAATACATTAAACTATCTAAATTATAACTTTATTTGTGATTTCAGTATAAAAATGTGGAAAAGTATACATACAGGAAAGAGAAAAACATCTTATGCAGATGTACAAAAAAATCGCACTGACGTGTTTTACGCCCCAATTTCAATTTGCTTGTGGTTATATAAATATAAATAATTTCGAACAAAAATAATAAACATGTAAATTAAAAAAATTATGGGCTATACGATTACGACTTTACTATCGTGATCATATCTGTGCGCCGAACACGTAATATTCGTTCTGACCGTATTTTAACAAACAGCCAACATTTTTTGATATAAAAGTTTAGCTTTGGCAAACATACTATGTTTTGAACTTTTACCTCTTTAAACTATTATTTTAATATCTCTCCCACATGTTCATTATATTTTTCCAATAACATATTATCATCTGTCTTGCCTTGGTAGTTTGTCCAAAGTTTATTTTCTTTGCCTGTACTGATACGAATGACTACACCCTGGAAGGAAAGAAAGCGTATATTTGGCGGTCGGACGTGTGACTAAAGCCTGGATGGAACACAGCGTACATTTGGCGTTCTGAAATCAGTCACGTGACATCCCTCGCCCGAAACACATCATACACCATCTTGCTTTCTGTATTTGATGATTTTCTTAGTATAACTCAAGCAATGTCATTTCAAAGCAATGACGCACTGAATATGATCAAAAACACGTCGTTCTCAGGACAATGAATTATAATCTAGTATCTAAAAATGCCATGTTAGCATTTAACACCTGCCATCGATGGTACGAGAATTACGGATTACTTTTTTTTTTTCGACTTAACTACGGGGTCATTAGTCCCTAAACTTACAAACTACTTATGAACTACTTACGAACTAGGATGGCACAAATATCCATGCCCGAGGGGGGATTCGAACCCCCGACCGTAGTGGCCGTGCAGACCGTGACTGGAGCGCCTTAGTCCCCTCGGCCACCGCGGCCGGCTACGGATTACTCTCGCAGCTGTTCGCCGTAGCGTAATGGGCGACGAATTAGTTTGTGATGCACGAACATGATAGCCTGTGGTTCGATACCTAATGCCGGCCGCGGTGGCCGAGGAGATCAGTCACTTCGGACTTCGGACTGAGATAGCAACGAGTTAGGACCTTCGTAATCAGATAGGCACCAGTGAAGACTTTGCTATTGTACAGGCACTAGGCAGGCCTCTAATAACTATGTATCAACATTCTGCAGTACTATATAAAAGTTAAGTATTGTTACATTCTGTGCAAAATATATCTCTTTCTAAATTACTCTAGTGTTTGTAGTTTCTGGCTGCTCCCCTCCGTACCTGCACCGGCGTGCTGTCTTGTTACTGTGTCGGTCTCGTTCCACTCGGCCACCGACACCTACGACGAGGCTGGGACACAAAAGCGGCGACGAAGTTGGGACACAAAAGTGGCGACGAGGAGTGATAGAACCTTGGACCAGCCCGCTTACAGCAGCCAGACAGCAGCAGTCGGAGCACGCAAAAATTGCTCCCGCCCACCCACCCTTATTATAAGATTTTTGGGGGAATATATTCAGTTACGTGTTTTGTGGACTTTTTTGTTGCAGAGCGTCCTCTTTCATATTGCATTTGTTTTGTTATAAGTTACTTGTATGCGCGGCGCCTAATCGGTCAGCATGGCCACTACCCCGAACCCAAACTTAATGGAAATTATTCAGTAGCCGGCCGCGGTGGCCGCGGGGACTAAGGCGCTCCAGTCACGGTCTGCGCGGCCAATACGGTCGGGGGTTCGAATCCCCCCCTCGGGCATGGATATTTGTGCCGTCCAAGTTCGTAAGTAGTTCATAAGTAGTTTGTAAGTTTAGGGACTGATGACACCGTAGTTAAGTCCCATAGACAATACAAACATATAAAACATTTATAGCCGGGCGCCGTGGCTCAGGGCGCCCGGTCAGGGGGCTAAACGCCCTCTGTAATAAAAAAGCTGAGCCAAAGATTCAACGAACAATAACGAACTAACCGAAACATCGACCGCAGAGCATAGATCTACCTGAGAAAAAAAAAAGGGGACTGAGGCGCTTCAGTCACGGTCTGCACGGCCGCTACGGTCGGGGGTTCGAATCCCCCCTCGGGCATGGATATTTGTGCCGTCCTTAGAATTAGTTAGTCCATAAGTAGTTTGTAAGCTTAGGGACTGATGACCCCGTAGTTAAGTCCCATAAGTTCTACAAACATTTGAACATTTTTTTGATACCTAATGGGGCGCGATGGCTCAGCGCGCACGGTCAGAGGGTTGTCGGCATGATAGCTCGACGCCC
This sequence comes from Locusta migratoria, assembly GCA_026315105.1. Taxonomy (NCBI): domain Eukaryota; kingdom Metazoa; phylum Arthropoda; class Insecta; order Orthoptera; family Acrididae; genus Locusta; species Locusta migratoria. The sequence continues at coordinate 595,762,192 of CM048744.1, forward strand.
TCTCTAAGGAAACAACTGAGTCAACGAGTAAACGATCAAAATTGAACAAAATAAACCAACGTTCCCAAAGTACCGATCAAACCGAAGAACCAATGAAAAGAGAGAAAAAGAAAGAGGGCTCGACGCATAACTCAGCAAAATTCCCAACGAACAACTCAGAACGAACATGAACAAACGACCTCATAGCATCGATCTTCCTGAAGAACAAAAAATACAAATAAATAAAATCTTGTTTCCCAAGAGGTTTCCGCACACTCTTGTTAATTGATCACAACTATATCCTGCAAGATTCTGTGTTGTTCAAAGGTAACAGTGCTTTCTCTGAAAAGTGCATTTATTCTATTTTGTGAACATATCATGAAATAGATACCAACCAATTTCAAACATCAACTTCTTTATCACATGTGCACAAACTGGAGAGACTTTTACAATGACTGTTCTAAATGACGTAATGAAAACAGTAGCTTTGTATATAGATAAAGTACTAGAGCTTTTTGGAATTCAGAATTACCGCACTTATTCCGTTTCTTATTTTAGCTGTAAAAGGAAATGTAGTCTCGCTTGGAACAGAATATTTACTCTTTATTTTAGCGCAGAACAAAGTAACATGATCAAAGTCATATATGAAATACAGAAAAGGTAATACAATCTACGTTAAAAGCGTTCATAGCAACCATGCCAAAGAAAAAACATTTTAGTAGACGCATTGATTCTAATTAATGACTTTCAACGTATTCCATTAATAGTGAATAATTTCTTAGGGGAAAAAAACAGGTAAATTGTTGTATGCACTTCCCTTCCGTTTCATTAAGGAAGGACAGCTGCCACGGAAATCTAGGGACTCCATTTATATATGAAACTACGAAACTACCAGTATCTGCAGCTGTTAAAAATATTCATTATCACAGTATCCTTCCCATTGTTGTGCAAATGCTTCAGAAGATCAGTGTTCAATTCGTTGTTATGTATTTCACGACATATTCACGAAATAAAACAAACGCACATTTTAGAGGGAGCACTCTTACATCTGCACAACTCTAAACATTGCAGAAGTTACCTCCATTTAATTAATAAGAGTGACGGAAAACCTTTTAGCACCCAAGGCGAAAAGAAAGAAAGAAAATTGTATCGGCTGGTTTCGAGCTAGCGACCGTATCACAACGTAACGCACTACACACTATACGGTGAAAACTACCAGTTGTCCCGGAATTCTCGTACTATTGCTAGCTACTATTGCTGGCAGTTGCTAACAGCTAAAATGATATTTTTAGACACTAGATTATAATTTATCGTACTGTGAACGACGTGTTTTTGTAAATTATTCAATGCGCCACTGCTTTGAAATGACAAAGCGTAATTTATAATAAGAAAATCATAGGATACAGGAAGCAAGTGGCGCATGCCAGAGAGACTTCTGGGCGACGAACGTCACGTGACATTTCCTAACCCCTGGTAAACGTAAAATCAAGAAATGTCAAATGTCTGTAAATCTATCGGACCAAACTGCGTGGTCATCAGTCCGTAGCTTACAAACTACTTAAACCTAGGTAAACTAACCTACGGACAAACACACACACACCCATGCCCCAGGGAGGACTCGAACCTCCACGGCGAGCAACCGTGCGCTCCGCAACGAGACGGTGTCAAATCGCCGTTATTTCTTCTGTGAAGTTTGAAAAGTAGGAGGCGAGGTACTGGGGGAAGTAAAGTTGTAAGGCGGCATCGTGAGTCGTGTCGGGATAGCTCAGTCGCTAGAGCGCTTGTCCGCGAAAAGCAAAGGTCCCAGGTTCTAGTCCCGGTTCCGGCACACAATTTTAATCTGCCAAGAAGTTTCATATCAGCGCACATTCCGCTGCAGAGAGAAAGTTTCATTCTGGAATCATCCCTTAGGCTGTGGCTAAGCCATGTCTCCACCATATCCTTTCTTCCAGGTGTGCTAGTCTTGCATGGTTCGCAGGAGAGCTTCTGTGAAGATTGGAAAGTAGGAGGCAAGGTACTGGCGGAAGTAAAGTTGTGAGGATGGATCGTGAGTCGTGTCGGGATAGCTCAGTCTGTAGAGCGCTTGTCCGCGAAAAGCAAAGGTCCCAGGTTTGAGTCTCGTTCCGGCACACAATTTTAATTTGCCCAGAAGTTTCAACAATAGTGTTCTTTTAGTTAATTTTTACACATTGAGTCTCAGGTTAATTGAAATGTAAAGACCTTTCTCTTTGTCCAGTAACATAGAGGCTGCTTAATTATTTTACGAGCTGATTATATACACTCCATTTCCACCCTGTTGCTTCTCTTCCACTATAAAATTAATGCGAGCCTACTCATTTTATTTCTTGTGCAATTGTCTTCGTAGTATAATTGGTTAAATCATAAAAAGTGTAAAAATAAGTCATTGATTAATAAATTCAATAGGCTTTTGTTTTTAAAAAATGAGTCCCCAGAACCAAATCCTGGCTGTGCCACTGAGTACAACTGTAAGTCTACGATGTGATGAGGTGCCACGGCAGAATAGACGTGCGTACTAAGGCACCTTGCTGCAGTGCGCGCGGCCGTTCGCCATCGGGGGTTCGAGTCCTCTCTCGAGCATAGGTGTTCAAAATGTTTCAAAATGTTCAAATGTTTCTTTAACTTATGGGACTTAACTACGAGGTCATCAGTCCCTAAACTTACAAACTACTTATGAACTACTTACGAACTAGGACGGCACAAATATCCATGCCCGAGGGGGGATTCCAACCCCCGACCGTAGTGGCCGTGCAGACCGTGACTGGAGCGCCTCAGTCCCCTCGGCCACCGCGGCCGGCGAGCATGGGTGTCTGTGTTGTTCTTAGCATAAGTTACTTTAACTTAGTGTAAGTAGTTTGTAAGCCTAGGGACTGATGACCAACCTAGTTAAGTCCCTTAGATTGTCAAACATTTGAACGTTTTGAACTGATAGGTAAGAAGTTTAGTCCCTTAGGCAAAAATACAGCCGCGGTGGAGTAGCGGAGCGGTCTAAAGCGTCTCGCTGCGGAGCGCGCGGTTGCTCGCCGTGGAGGTTCGAGTCCTCCCTGGGGCATGGGTGTGTGTGTTTGTCCGTAGGTTAGTTTACCTAGGTTTAAGTAGTTTGTAAGCTACGGACTGGTGACCTCCCAGTTTGGTCCGATATATTTACAGACATTTGAACATTTGCAAAAATACATAGATAAAACAAAAATAAATACATGACTACAACCTCAGAGTTTGTTGACTATTTAACATTCCATTTTGCGATGTTTGGTGAATTTCTAGCGTTCCCCTCGGTCCAAAATGAAGTCCATGTGATTTAACACAAAGGTAGTGTATAACTGATGCCAATGAGGCGCAAACACATTGAACTGCCTGAAGTTGAGCAGAGTGTCGGCGCCGTTGCAGGGGAGGGCCCCGAGCACTCGAGCGCGCGCGTCGAGCGCTTCCTGCAGCTGTGCGCCGACGAGCCGCAGCGGGCCCAGCAGCTGGCCACCCCCGGCGCCTCCCTCCAGCAGCTGCGCGACGCCAACCTCCAGGTCAGCATCACACCACCTGCACTGTTTGTACCCGAACCCCTTATAACTAAAAATTAGAGCTGGGTTCGAACATGACTCGAACTGTTCGAACCAATTACGTCACAGTTCAGGAAATCTCGGAAAATGTTCGAACATTCGATCACGACGCTATCTAGCAATGTCAGGAGGTACTATCTCTACTATTTACAACGATGGTATTCATAAATCTTTTCTGTGCCGTGCAGTATCCGATTTATAACGAAGATTAGGGGTCATTAATGTACTTCGGGGATTAATAAGCGTGAAATTCCGACTATAGTAGCTTCAGGGTGCAGGTCATGTGAATAAACAGTAACGAATTTAGGCTATAAGTAAACGATAGAAATTGCGATTTAAAATTGTAGTGCTGCGATCTAGTGACGCCTGTTGATACTACGTACACACCAGCTCGTGCATCTTTTATTCCGAGGCTGCAATTACAGTTTATTTTTATTTGACTTATTTCCGTTATTGGGTGTTAAATTTCTAATGTTTTCCCTATTTAATCTCTTTTAATCTGATTTTCAAGGCGATTAAAAGGTGGTAACATTTTTCGCTGTTATTGAAGCGTATGAACAGGGAATGGAATGGTCGTTTGCAACCTATCTCTTATATTCACATTAAATGTAATTTCTACTTATGAAGGTTCACATTTTTTTTTCCTTTGAATGTTAGCCTTCAATAAAGTGTTGCAGTAGTCCTGTTATAGTAGCAGATATTTTGTTTATCAATGGATCATATCTTGCAGTGATACCAGACAGGTCACGTATGCAGTGTTAAAAAAATTGTTTTTCATAGTTATGCCCTAGGTTTCTATTACATATATTTGTAGTTCCTATGAACTTAGTTCTGAGAAAAGCGATTGTCCAGTAACTTCAAAATTTCCCGCGTATCGCTTGCAGATATGCAGCGCGACTCATTTATTATCTGAGTGTTCGAACAGTTCGATACTGTATCGAGTTCTCTGCTGCATCGGGAAATCCCGAACATGTTCGAACGCGAGTATCATTTGGCCAGCCCTACTAAAAATATCTTGGTAACCCCCATCAACTCCCGATACCATAACACAGCTACCTGTGTTATTTCAAAGGCAACGAATTTAATTACCTTTTGATGATATAACTTTCTTGTAAAAAGCCATAAAAAGTACACTATTATACATTTTAGGATAAATTTTAGACATTTTCCTGAATTGTACACATCCTATTATTACATGATTTCCGACAGGAAAATATACGAATTATCCTTGTTGAACAACGTCCGGCTGTATAGTCAGTTTGTAAACAATCAAATTTCTTAAAATTATATTTCTTATCTTGTAAGCTAAGCAATCGCCTGGTACCTGACAACAATTTCCAGGCCTTTCATTTACTCATTGTTAACACGTTGAATTTATTATAAAACTATTTTTGTTTTATTCAACTAAGAATGGATGATCAACAAGTACACGCGTAATTTTAATATAAAATACATTTCACTTTCCTTAGGCATATATTTTTGCATTATGGAAATCTTATTCAGACATGCGCTTGTCTAGTTGTTTCATGGTGCAACTACTGTATTTCCTCCTGTACGGCGACCGGCCGAACAAGATTTTGCGACCCCCCTGTCAGTCGCGACCCACAGGTTGAAAAAATGACTTATTCTATCAAATTCTTTTACCTCTCGATTGCTTCCTAAAAACAGTTTTCAAATATTTCGATTATTATCATTATTATCATTAACACACTCTGTTATAAAAGAATATGTGATCTATTCAAGGAACTTCGTAATTTTAACATTAAATATATTTAAGTTAACACGTTTCTGTGTAACTGAACCTCTGCTTCGTCCTGTGACGGCGACCTCCGAGCAAGACGTCGCGTTTGTACCCGCGAGTATGCTAAATATTTTCTCAGATTTTCTAGTTTGATTCCGTCTTTCCTGTCTTGTATGACCGATTGCACCACATGCTTTTTAACATTCGTTACTTCGGCCTTCAGCCATACTTTTATTAATGCTAGCTTTCTTCTATATGAATTCTCGTGTGTGCTTTACTTGCTTATTCTAATTAAATTCTGTTTGTAAATGCTACGAAATTCGGCGTGGTTGCACGCCACGTGGTACTTAGGAATAGTGAGCCGCTGCCTCCCCGAACATGAGTTTGTTTCTTGTATAGTGTTCTCAAACTTGTGATCAAGACACCCACCATCTCGTCAAAACGCCGCCGACACTTAGCTTCGCCGCTGCTCTTAAGTGTTGCCGTATTGTAATGTACCACAAGCATTATGTGCGTGTCTGTTAATGAATAAATGTGCTTTCAGCTACCCATTGTGTATTTGCAAATTTCCTCCCAGGCTACCTCCATATTCATAAAGGGCAGAAGCCATTTTTATTACGGGCAGTAATTTTATGATTTAATTCTTTTTTTTTTCAAAATGTGTGCTTAATTTGGTCTCCCCACATTTCTTTGCTTGTTCATTTCACTGAATAGATTATGATTTTAAAGTATCAAATCTCTGCTTTATGATTTCATGCTACCCATCCCATGTTTAATCATCTATTCATTTATTTGTTAACATTAATTTTGTGTTTGTTAAAACGCTGGCTGCTCCCTTAAGGAGTGAGCAGTTCGATAAATTTCCGTTGCGCATGTACTGTGGCCACTCATAAAGTAATTTAGAGCAGCAGTGAGCGTTTTAACTTACATTTGCAGATCTCAACTGCACGATATCTTGCTTAGAAAACATAACAGGCTACTTTCAGGTTCAATAAATGGTCTCTATCAAGTAAACCAAGCATTTCTGGACATAAATTCAATAGACCTTTCTAGTGGTATCATCTCTTCGGTCAATCCCTAGACTTTGTACACAGTGGAAAAAATCATCCTGTATATTAATTCTTGAAAGTGGGTTGTGACCTAGCCCGATATCTAGCTTCGATGGAAAGTAATAATTCGATTTGAGCTGGTGTCGACAATCAATGTCAATGCAAAACGGTACTTACTGGTGGTGTTAGATGGCTCTAATGAGAATTCATTTACTAATATGAAGGAGGACCTTGATTTTATGTCCTGAAGTACCTGGAAAATAATCAAAGAAGGATCTGGAAAGTAGTGATAAAATTATGTAAAAATTATGTGAAACATACAATAATGTCCTCAAAATTTCGGATTCACATGTGTGGGGACAGTGCCGGATCTATAACATTACCCAGCTGGCGCACAAACTTGTTAGAGGTGCCCGCCCCCCCCCCTCCCACCCCCTCTGGTCCTATGTAAAATCGGTAAGCGGATCAAAGGTCTCTATCCCGTCACTCGTTGATCATTCCAGCGAGGTGGAACTTTTTTAAATTTAACATTTAAGAAATCTTTCAAGCAGGAGGATCATGCAAACATACCTTCATTTGACGGTCACACTAATTCCCCAATGGAGGACATAGTAATAGGCATGGCTGGTGTAGAGAAGCAGCTGAGAGAGTTCAAAAGAAACAAGTCGCCAGGTCCAGATGGTGTACGAATCCGATTTTACAAAGAGTATTCAGCGGTACTGGCCCCTTACTTAGCTTGCATTTATCGAGAATCTTTGATCCAGTGCAAAGTACCAACGACTGGCGAAAGGCAAAGGTAACTCCCGTGTATACGAAAGGCAAAAGAACGGACCAATGAAGTTACAGACCTGTTTCATTAACATCAGTTTGTTGTAGAATTCTTGAACATGTTCTCAGCTCTAATATAGTAAATTACCTTGAGACGGAAAAGGTTCTGTCCATGCATCACCAAGGCTTTAGGAAGCATCGATCGTGCGAAACCCAGCTTGCTCTTTTCTCTAATGACATCTTGCTTTCTATAGATGAAGGACAACAGGCACACTACATATGTCTCGATCTTCGAAAGACGTTTTATAAGGTACCCCACTACAGACTGCTAACGAAGGTACGACCTTATGAAATAGGCACCCAAATATGTGCGTGGCTCGAAAACAACTAATGGAACTCAGTACGTTGTCCTCGATTTCGAGTTTTCATTAGAGTCTAGGATGTCGTCAGGCGTGCCCCAATAAAGTGTGATAGGACCGTTATTTTTTTCTATCTATATAAATGATCTGACGGACAGAAGAGTTGCAATCTGTGGCTGTTTTCTGCTGATGCTGTGGTGTTCAGGATGGTGTAATCATTGAATGACTGTAGTAGGATGGAGGATGACTTGGACCAGATTTATAGGCTGTATGAGGAATGGTAACTAGCGCTAAATGCAGAAAAATGTAAGGTGATGCAGATGAGTAGGAGAAACAATACCGTAATGTTCGAATACAGCATTAGGTGTAACGCTGCACAGCGATGAAATGTAACGAGCATATAAGGGGAAGGGGAATGGTAGATTTCGGTTTATTGGGGAAATTTTAGGAAGGTGTGATTCGTCTGTAAAATAGACTACATATAAAACGCTTGTACGTCCCCTTCTTGAGTATTGCTCAAGTGTTTGGAATCCCCACCATATCGTTTTAAAGGAGGGCGGCTAGGTTTGTAAATGGTAGATTCCATCAATGTGGGAGTGTTACTGAAATGCTTAGGGATTAGATTAGATTAGATTAGTTTTTTTGAGCTGATAATATAATAATACTAATACAGTATGAATACAGATACATGCATCATTTGGTAAAATTTAGAAATTCACTAATGGAGTAGAAGGAGTTAGCCACTAGAAAGTCTTGTAGGCTCCTCTTAAACTGATCTTTATTTCTAGCTATTGTTTTATACTTGATGGTAAATTATTGAAAATGTATGTTCCTGAGTAGTGGACACTTTTTTAAACTAAAGTAAGCACTTTTAAGTCCTTGTGTAGATCATTTTTGTTGCTAGCATTGTATGTATGAACTGAGCTGTTTGTTGGGAAAAGGGATATATTATTTATGAAAAATTTCATTAAGGAAGAAATATACTGAGAGACAGTAGTTAATATACCCAGTTCTTTGAACTCAAATGGAAGTCGCTAGAGGGAAGGTGATGTTCTTTTCGATAAACATTTTTGAAGAAATTTAGAGGGTCGGACTTTGTGGTGGACTACGCCAACTCGATGATCGGATTAGTGTCTGGAATCGGCGAGATGATAGACTGCTGAACGGTGCCTTTTACGTCGTCATACTGTTCCTGTACACGCTATTGTGATTTTGGGTGGTACTGCAGTCCACTCCTGCACTTCTCTCGAATGCATGCCGGTAGACTAACCAGCCAGCCCTACGTCTCAGAAGCGGCGGAGAATGTTGTCCTTCCACACCTTTGGAGCTTGCCCAATGTACACATTGTAGCGAGATAACCAGCGCCCACTTACGGCGTGCAGTGTTTAGGAGTTCTTCGTCGGCCATCGGAATGCGTTGCCGCCCTAGCTTTCCTATTGTTCAGACTTCTCACCTATCTAAAACGTCTGTTCGATGACCCCGGAACGACTGGCCCAGGATACACCACCCGTCCCTACAGCAGATCAACTTTGGCTGTGTGTGTATAAGCAGTATCGACTGTTATAGATCAGGGCCTCTTCGAGTCACAATCAGTGCCGACGCTTGTAACGCCAGCAATGGCGTCACTTCACATGTACCCCGTATTTTCGATCATATGATCTTCGTACGTCTTACTTCCAAAATAGACCTGGCTGTGATTCCCTATTTATTATTGCTGTTACATTTTAGATAACCAGCAGTGTTACGGATATCAAGCAGTGTAGATTACATCAATGAAAATCTTGAATAAGGTAACAAACAATGACATTCAGATAGACCAATATAAAAACTATTTTTGTTAAAGCTTCGACCCAAACTAGAAGAGATAATGATCCCATAACGAAGCTCGCACCAACAATACGCAGCCACATCCACCTCTACATACTTACTCCGCAATCCACCCAAAGGTGGGTGGTGGAGGGTACTCAATACCAATATTGGTTACTTGCTTTTCTGTTACATTCCCATATAGAACGAGGGAAAAACGAATGCTTGTATGCATCTGTACGAGCCATAACTCTGTAATCTTATTTTTGTGGTCTTAACGCGAAATGTAGGTTGATGACAGTAGAATCGTTCAACAGCATGCCTCAAATTCCGGCCCTCTAAATTTCTTTTACAGTGTTTCTCGAAACGAACGCCGCCTTCCCTCCAGCGACTCCCACTTGAGTTCCCGAAGCATTACAATAACACATTGATCGAATCTAGAAAACCTAGCCGCCCGCCTCTGAAATGCCTCTATGTCCTCCTTCAAACCGATCTGATGGGGAACCCAGACACTTGACCAATCCTCAAGTCGGGATCGTACAAACGTTTTATACGCGGTCTCCATTATGGCGGATCACACTCCCAAATAGGAAACTTCCTGGCAGATTAAAATTGCGTGCCGGAACCGGGACTCGAACATGAGACCTTTGCCTTTCAAGGGCAAGCGCTCTACCGAATGAGCTACCCCGACACGACTCATGATGCTGCCTCACAACTTTACTTCCGCCAGTGCCCCGCCTCCTATTTTCCAAACTTCACAGAAGCTCTCCTGCGAACCTTGCAAGACTAGCACTCCTGGAAGAAAGGATATGGTGGAGACATGGCTTAGCTACAGCTCACACTCCGCTGCAGAGTGAAAGTTTCATTCTGGAAACATCCCTTAGGCTGTGGCTAAGCCATGTCTCCGCCATATCCTTTCTTCCAGGAGTACTAGTTTTGGAAGGTGCGCAGGAGAGCTTCTGTGTAGTTTGGAAAGTAGGAGGGGAGGTACTGGCGGAAGAAAAGTTGTGAGGCGGCATCGTGAGTCTTGTCGAGATAGCTTAGTCGGTAGAGCGCTTGCCCACGAAATGCAAAGATCCCAGGTTCAAATTCCGGTTTCGGCACACAATTTTAATCTGCCAATTTTAATCTTCACATCAGCGCACACTCTACTGCAGAGTGAAAGTTTGATTCTGCACACTCTCAAAATTCTCCCAATAAAAATTGTTCCATTTCATATAGCTGTGCAGCGTTACGCCAAGGTATTTAAATGACGCTGATCTGTCAAGTAGCACACTATTGCTGTATTCGAACATTACGGGATGGTTTCTCCTACTCATCTACATCACCTTTCATTTTTCTACATTTAGCGCTAGTGGCCATTCCTTGCACCACCTACAAATTTGGTCCGACTAATCCTGCATCCTACTTCAGTCATTTAATGACGACACCCTCGTGTACACAATAGCATCATCAGCATCTCACTCCCTTAAGATCATTTATGTAGACAGAAAATAATAGCGCTCCTATCAGACTTCTCTTGGGCACCCCTGACGATACCCTAGTCTCTAATGAAAACTCGCCATCGAGGACAACGTACTATTACTTAAATATTCTTCGAGCCACGCAGATATTTGGGTACATATTTTATAAGCTCGTACCTTCGTTAGCAATCTGTAGTGCAGTACCGTTTCAAAAGCCTTTCGAAACTCGAGAGATATGCAGTCTGCCTGTTGCCCTTCATCCAAAGTCTGAGAGGAAAATGCAAACTATATGTGCATAAACTGCTATTATCAGTAGCACATTTCCTCAGTAAACCATCTTGGATTCTTCGTTTGCTTGCGACTGAATTGCTCATTCGCTGTAATACTCAGAAGCGGCAACTGTGACCTCTACCGTTCGGAACCGAATGAAACCTTGTTTAGACTAACACTATATCACACGAAAAAGTTGTCTTTGTCTTTTTCATCAAAATGTTACATTCTACCACAAGTAATGTTTTGATAAAGAGAAACAAAGGAACAACATATTAATACCATAGGAGGGAGATTAGACGTAATTCAATTACATCAGTGTATGATTAAATTTTCAATCATCCGTACCAATAGACCTCAGCTTAAAATTATCATAATAGCGCAAAAAGCCGCGATGGAGTAGCCGACCGGTCTAAAGCACCTCGCTGCGGAGCGCGCGGTTGCTCGCCGTGGAGGTTCGAGTCCTCCCTGGGGCATAGGTGTCTGTGTTTGTCCGTAGGTTAGTTTACCTAGGTTTAAGTAGTTTGTAAGCTACGGACTGATGATCACGCAGTTTGGTCCGATAGATTTACAGACATTTGAACATTTGATAGCGCAAAAACACATATCTCACACACCTGATAATGCTTTTACAAGGTGCGTCTGTAAAATTCGGTGAACAGTCTCAGGATATATAGGAAACAGAGATACAAACAAAATATCTTTACTGGTCTTGAAAGTAAATCGCCATTGACTACAATACACTTCAGAAATGGGTTGCACAGCTGTTGGAAACAGCATACGATTCTTATGGTATCGCTCCAAGCACTGAGGTCACGCGTTGTTGGATCTCCGCAACCTTTGCGATGCGTAAGCCTTTCAGGGCTAATTTAAGGTGGGGAAAAAGATCATTCGCAAGCATCCGCCGCGGCGGAGCGGCCGAGCACATTGAGGCGCTATGCTCCGATGCGGGAAGTCGTTCCCCGTTGGGGGTTCGATAACCACCTTGGCCATGGATGTTTGTGCCGTCTTTAGTATAAGCTAGTTGATAAGTAGTTTGTAAGTTTAGGTACTGATGACCCCGCAGTTAAGTTCCATAAGCTTTACAAACATTTGACATCCGCAAGCATCCGTCGCACTCGTTCGATGTTGTCTGGACTGTGATTGTGGACGGTCGACCAGAACGTGGCTCGTCCTCGACACCTTCCATTCCGGCTCTAAAGCGTTTAAACCACTCAGCCATGCACTTTTTATTTGCTGCTTGAATACCATAGACTTGCACTAACATCCCATGGGACACAGTCGCCGGTTTGCCTAATTTGAAACAAAACCTAACGTTAAGGCGTTGCTGCATGTTGCAATGACACGAGTTCTCACACTGACCGTGTTAACTGGGTCGCAAGGTGTTCCACCGTTTCACTGCAGTGCTTTGCACGACAGGGGGCGCCTGTTGGCATGTCCCTCATTGTGTACCCGCGAGCACCTCATTTTCGCCAGCGCGGTTTGTAAAATATGGGACCACTTACCCAACTTTTCAGACGCACCTTGTATTACTCCTCCTACTGCAGATGCGCCATTTTGATTAATTGGTTAAAACAAAGTGGAAGAGAGCAATATGCACTAGTAACACCACGTTTTGGCTTTCAAAATCGTTTTCGCACTCAAGCACTCCTCTATCGAAAGCAACACCACATTTTCAGATGATAATATTGGTATGTCAGTATCATAACCTGTCGTTCACCATCATATTGCAACGTAGCTTTACGCTTTGGCGTAGAAAATTTGATATCAAACTTGGTTTCAGCAAGGTGTGCGCATTGTTCTCTTCCACTTTGTTTCAACCATTCTATCGAAATCCTGCATCTCCATTTTGAAGACTAATTTAAGCACTGTCAGGTGTGTAGTATATGTGTGTTTTGTGCTGTTATAAATGCTATAAGGCGAAGGACTTAGAGACTTTTGGTAGAAAATGTAATTAAACACTGGCGCCATTAAATTTCATATAACTTACCTCCTTTGGTATTGCTTCTTTCGTTTAAAATCTCATTTGTGGTACAATGCAACGTTTTGCATGGAAACGATACAGACCACCGCGTAGTATTATTCATCTATTCTGATTTTTTGTTGGTACTCTCTGTCTGTGCTACAACGACCCTCCTATTTTATGAAATCTGAGCAATTTGTGCATCTTTGCTGCTTCTTTTCCTACCAAGCTACAATCTCGATACGACTTCCACCAGGGCAGCATTCATCCCGTTTACATGGGGCTCCAGAACTGGGTTCCGATACCGATTTCCTAATTCCTATTTTGGTTGACCATGTAAAAATTCTAAAATACATTCTGTAAATTCGCTTCTATAAAGTTACCTGTCTTTGCCTCAGTCGATTTTCGTGCTCTTGTAAATGCAATTGTTTTTAAGCGTTCTTTGGTAGTCAGTTTGCGTCTTTTTGTTAAGGATTGTATACGGATATGAACAGAGTACACATATTAGACTGAGCATAAATCTGTCTGAGTAAAGAGAAGAGCGATTTCGCTTCCTAAATCAGGAACTGAAACAGCTGTTTTCGTAACGCAATATTTGTTTGGGCTAGCAAATGCGCTTCAGGCCTAAACATGTAAACACGATAGCGAAAAACTGTTTAATGTATGTAGCTTATCGTCTAACGGAAGATGTGTCTTATGTAAACGTAGTGATAGTTGCTGTTAAGCCGAGTACCTTCGAAGCACTCTTTACTCGCCGTCCAGCGGTCTAGAAATTCAACCTCGCTGCTGTGATGTGGCATTTTCTTGGAATGCTTTAGTAGAGGTCTACAACCGTGAAGTTACTGCTATCACACTAACGGACCTGGACACACTTTCGCGATTTCGTGGGTTGTTATTCCAGAGCGTGCGACAAATTTAACTCCCTTAACGGAATTGATTTGTCTCGGCAATGCCACTGCCCGTTACTCGCTTTTGAGAGGCCTACGTGAAATCGACTATGAATTGTGTTGGTACTTGGCGTGTGAGCCAGAAACGCAATATTTCCTCCATCGCCCAGTTGAACATTAAATTAGTAATTGGCGTTTTCGCTTCAACAACAGAAAGTATTACAATGATTAACCCCCAACATTCAGTTGTATATGAGGAAGCAGAAAAGTTCTTGAATTTTATGAAACACTGTGTTTTTATGTAAACATGCATTTATTTATAATCATAATCTATTGTTAACCCAATGCACTCCAAAACTTTCTTCTACAAGTGGATTCCACATATTTGTAATCATAGTCAAGTTTTAAGTATGTACTCCGAATTTTTTTCCATGAGTGGATTCCACTAAGTGGAGCAGTATGGTTTTTCTCACTGTTATTTACACTCTAAAAAAATTAAAGAAAGGAAAGAAAGAAAACGACGAACCTCGTAGTTTTACTCCATGAACAGCGAAAAAGCTGTAAGCAAGAAACTTTTTCATCATTTTACTGTGGTAGTAAACGAGAAAAAAGTGTAATAAAGATTTGAGATTTTGTTGTAATCGGTAAGAACTCTCATTTACTTACAGAGTATTGAATAACGTCTGGTAGCATGATGTGACAGTTTTTCCGATTTCTATTGTTTATGACTTTAGACTTTATATCTTCTGAACCATATGCCGTATGTGGTTCTTACACCTACTGCAATTGCTACCTCATGGCAAGGAATATGTATACTAAATTTGGTTAAATTCAGTCCAGTGGTTTAGGAGGAAATGTGCAACATTGTCACGTGATGCAGCAGCTTTTCGCTCATCTCACTGTTATATAATCATATCTCCTGAACTACTTGCTGTACATGATCCTTACACAGACAGCGACCGTCCTCTTGGTTTGCACATCAAGTGTGCAAAATTTCATAGTTTCAAATGTAACAGTGAAAGACGACCGTCTGTCGTCTTGCATATATTTTTTGTATATTTCTGTAAAGTTACAATTTATTTATTGTCGCTAGATTATCATTTTGTTAAAACTTGAACCCCACTCCTTTCAAGGCTTGAGGAATAGCATTTTTTATTTAATGTGTTAAAATATTAGTTAATATTCTTAGGTTTTTCTTATTTTGTTATGTTAATAATTTATTATTATATTAATTAATGTGGCATAAGTACGGCTTCTCCGCTACGCCACTGTCCCTGTGAGAATGTGCAGTTGTTTTACTTTTAAATGAGTGTGAGAATCTATGGCTGTTTGAATGTGGGGAGTGATAGCTCGCTTTACATCGTTCTCTCTGGCCCAGTATCGATAGCTGCTGATTTGATTTGATTTGATTTTCTCAGGGAAGCCAAAACAGTCTTGGTCCAACCCGCCACTGCACGCATCGAAACTAAGTTTATTGTGCGGTATCGCTACCTGTATATCTAGTAAAGCCAACCAATGACCTTGAACAGTGCAAGGAGTCCCTTTACCAGTTCTTTATTAGACATAATTTCTTCGGGTCTGGTTGTCCCAAATGGTCTGTGCCTTTTACCCTCCAATGCAATGCATTCGAAGATTAGGTGCGATGCAGTTTCATCACCGTCATCACAGATCCTACATTTAGGGTCATCTTCTGTTATTCCCATTGTATGTAGATGTTTTTTGAAATTCCCATGGCCTGTCAGCAATCCAACCATGAGTCTAATCTCTCTCCTGTTCAGGCCCAGGATTGCAGAGCTTCTTTTAAAACATGGCCTTGGCATCATTACCTTGTCATGGTTTTGTTGATAGACTTTGGTCCAATATTCTACGTGCTGTCTTATGAGCCAGTTACGTAGCTCCCATTTGATCATTGCCTTGGTGATTGTCAGGACAGGTTCCGGTCCAATAAATGGAGTCTCTGCCCCCATCCTGGCTAATCTGTCGGCATGTTCGTTGCCACTGATCCCCGAGTGGCCAGAGACCCACAATAGGTTTACTCTATTACTTTCCCCTAGCTCCACCAGAACCCTGTGACATTCTGCAACAATTTTAGACCTTGTTCCAGGAGCTGCCAGTGATCTCAGGTCTGCCTGGCTGTCTGAATAGATATAGATGCTACGGTCTTTGTAGCACCTACGCAAATTCTCCTCCACACACGCCCTGATGGCAGTGATTTCGGCCTGGAATACTGAGGCCAGTTTCCCTAGAGAGATGACGCCCTCCAGTCTTGGCTGCACCCCATATACCCTGGCCCCAACGCCTTGGTCTGATTTTGACACGTCAGTGAACCAGACAATATCCCCCGTACGGTGTCGAACTATTTTCTCCCACTGCTCCCTACTTCCAATTGTTATATTGAAAGGCTTGTTGAAGCAGTATGGGGTTATAATATAGTCGGCTGGCGTTTCCCCAACCTTTCCTACATTTACCTCACTCACTATTTTAGTGTGTGATTCTGGATATCCCAAAGAGTTCCAGTTTTGAGTCTGTATGCACCAGCCGCTACCTCAATCTTGACCCATAGGTGTAATGGGGGCATATCGAACATGGTTTCCATCCCAGCAGTTGGTGTGCTGCTAATTCCGCCTGTTATGGCTAAGCCGGCTAATCTCTGCACCTTACCAAGCTCCTTAGCAGCAACCTGCTGTTCTACCTTCTTCCACCATACGACCGCCCCATAGGTGATCCCGAGTCTAATCACTGTGGTGTATATCCAGTGCATACCCTTGGGGCTCAGGCCCCAATTTTTGCCACAAGCTCTCCTGGTACTTACCAGAGTACCTTTTGCCTTGGAGCAAATATTCCTAATGTGAGGAGTCCATCTAAGGTAACCCCTAGATATTTCACTGTCCCCTTCACAGGTAGCACTTCATTAAAAACCTTTAGATTCCAACTTGAATGTTGGATATGCTTCTTTGTGAATGGTACAACAACAACAGTCTTCTTAGGACTAACCCCCAGATCCTGTTTTCTGCACCAGTCTTACACAATGTCCAACGCACCTTGTGCCATGTTCTTGACTGTGTCAGCAAATTTGCCAAGTATTACTATGACAAGATCATCTGCATATTCTTGGCAAAAGTACTGCCTAGAGTTTAATTCTCTAATGAGATCATTCACCACTAGACTCCACAATAAAGGGGAAAGAACTCCTCCTTGTGGGCAACCCCTAGTGGTGTTGATTACCATTTTTTCATTCATCATGGTAGCCTCTACCTTTCTTCCACTGAGCATGGCCCTAGTCCACCTACATATAGTGGTCCCTAGGTAATGCACCTCTGCTGCCCTAACCATGGAATCGAAGGTCGTGTTGCTAAAAGCGCCCTCAATGTCCAGGAAGATACAGAGGGCTATTTCTTGAAAGTGTAGTGCTTTCTCCACCTTCCCAACGAATTGGTGGAGAGCTGTCTCACATGATTTACCTGGCTGATATGCATGTTGGTTTGAATGTAGAGGAGTCCTACTTAACCTCCTTTCTCCAACATGCACATGCACATTTCCAATGTCTTAAGAATGAAGGAGGACAGGCTGATTGGTCTCATATCTTTGGCCTTGGTACGATCAATTCTCCCAGGTTTTGGAATGAAGACAACTTTCACTGCCCTCCAGACATTGGGAATGATTCCTGCTACTAGGCTAACCCTAAATAACCTGCATCGGAATGTTAGCTGCTGATACTACCAAAGAGGTTTCCACACCCTTTGGTTGCGAGCTAGTTAGCGAACCTTCCACCAGAGCGAGTGTACTCACTCTCTGTCCCCACCACCGCTGTTTCTTGGATTTTCTGGCTTCCGGTCACTTTCCGCATCCGGGGCCGCTTGGTCGGATCATTCTGGGCTGGTCGTCTGGTGAGGTAAGGTTGGTTCTGCTCTTGTTTCTGGAGATGGTAGCATTTCATTGACTAATTCGTTCCACTTAGATTCGCTAACTTAGAATCATTTTTTGGAATATTTTCTCCGATCGTGTGCGGAAATGTGTTCTCGTTTTCCAGTTCAGTGAATTCCAATATATAAACGTGGTATGTGTGATTCTAGTTGCAGTTTGATGACGGCTTGGTATCATGTGGCGGTGTATGAACTCTGTGTAAATATTTTCTAGCTTTGTGGGGCCTGATTTCTAATAGTTGATTTGTTCATTTTTGTACAGTGCATGTAAAAATCTTCTCATCGTTTCCTTTTGTGAGTGATATGTGTTCCACATGGTTGGTTCATGGAACAAAGCCTTCAGCTTCCACTCTTGTTTGTTCCATGCCTATAAGGCAAGTAACTATGCGGGTATCCGTCTGATTTCCACTAATATTTCGCGATCTTCTCACCCGCCTATTTTAATGTTGCTGTTTCTTCTCTGACTTGTAGTAGGAACTCTGTCTGTGTCTGTAATTCTCTCTGAACCTGGTACAACCTCCTTCAATAGCTGTTGTTGTTGTTATGGTCTTCAGTCCGGAGACTGGTTTGATGCAGCTCTCCACCCTACTCTATCCTGAGCAAGCCTTTTCATCTCCTCATAAGAACGGCAACCCACATCCACTTGAATCTGCTTACTATACGCGTCTCTTGGTCTCCCTCTGCGATTTTTACCCCACACACTTCCCTCCAATGCTAAATTTACGATTCCCTGATGTCTAAGAATGTGTCCTACTAAGCGATCCCTTCTTTTAGTCAGGGTATGCCAAAAATTCCTTTTCTCACCAATTCTGTCCAGTACCTCTTCATTAGTTATGCGATCTACCCACCTAACCTTCAGCATACTTCTGTAGCACCACATTTCAAAAGCCTCTATTCTCTTCCTGTCCGCACTGCTTATCGTCCATGTTTCACTCCCGTACAAGGCAACACTCCACACAAATGCCTTCAGAAAAGATTTCCTTACCCTTAAATTAATATTCGATGCTAGCAAATTTCTCTTTTTCAAAAATGCTTTTCTTCCCATTGCCATTCTGCATTTTATATCCTCTGTACTGCGACCATCGCATGTTATTTTACTACCCAAGTAACAAAACTAATCTACCACCTTCATTGTTTCGTTACCTAATCTAACTCCTTCAGCATCGCCTGATTTTCTAAGACCGCATTCCATTATTTTTGTTTTGCTCTTGTTAATGTTCATTTTATATGCTCTCTTCAACACGCTGTCCATTCCACTCAACTGCTCTTCCAGGTCCTTTGCTGTCTCTGACAGAATTACAATGTCATCAGCAAAACGCAATGTTTTTATTTCTTCCCCCTGAACTTTAATCCCTATTCCAAATTTTTCCTTGCTTTCCTTCACCGCCTGCTCGATGTACAAATTGAATAACATCGGAGAAAGGCTACAACCCTGTCTTACTCCCTTCCCAACTGACGCTTCCCTTTCATGCCCTTCGAGTCTAATAACTGCGGTCTGGCTTTTGTACAAGTTGTAAATAACTCTCCTTTCCCTGTATTTTACCCCTGCTGACTTCAGAATTTGAAAGAGTGTATTCCAGTCGACATTATGAAATGCTTTCTTCAAATCTACAAAAGCTAAAAATGTAGGTTTGCCTTTCCTTAATCTATCTTCTAAGATAAGACGTAAAGTGAGTATTGCCTCCCCGAGGTCAGCTTCTACCAGATTTTCCATTCTCCCGTAGATAATTCTTGTTAAAATTTTGCAACCATGACTTATCAAACTGATGGTTCTATAATTTTCACACCTGTCTGCGCCTGATTTCTTTGGAATGGGGATTATTACATTTTTCTTAAAGTCTGAGGGCATTTCGCCTGTCTCATACATCCTACACACCAGTTCAAATAGTCTTGTCATGGCTGGCTCTCCCAGAGATTTTAGTAGCTCTGAGGGTATGTCATCTACTCCTGGGGCCTTGTTCCGACCTAGGTCTTTCAAGGCTCTGTCAAATTCATCTCTCAGTATAGTATCTCCTATTTCATCTTGATCTACTTCCTCTTCCCTTCCTACAACATCGTCTCTAAGTTCATTTCCTTTGTAGAGCTGCTCTATGTACTCTTTCCACCTTTCAGCTTTCCCTTCTTTGCTGAGAACTGGTTTCCCATCTGAGTTCTTGATATTCGTAGAGTTGCTTTTCTTGTCCCCAAATGTCTCTTTTATTTTCCTGTAGGCGGTATCTACTTTCCCCCTTGCTATACATTCTTCTACAGATTTGCATTTGGCTTCTAGCCACTCCTGCTTAGCCATTTTGCACTTCCTGTCAATCTCATTTTTTAGTCGTCTGTACTCCATTTTGCCTGTTTCATTTACTGCATTTTTATATTTTCTCCTTTCATCAATTAACTGTAATATTTCCTGTGATATCCATGGATTTTTTGTAGGTCTTGCCTTTCTACCTATTTTGTCCTCCGCTGCCTTCATTATTTCATCTCTCAATGCTACCTATTCCTCTTCTACTGTTTTATTTCCCCCTGTTTTTGTCAATTGTTGCCTAAATCTCCCTCTGAAATTCTCCAGAACTTCACTTTCCTTCAATTTATCTAAGCCCCATCTCCTTATTTTCCTACCTTTCTGCAGTTTTTTCAGCTTCAGCCTACAGTTCATGACTAACACGTTATGGTCAGAGTCTATATCTGCCCCTGGGTATGTCCTGCAGTTTATAACCTGGTTCCGGTATCTATGTCTTACCATTATAAAATCTATCTGATACCTTCCGGTGTCTCCTGGTCTCTTCCATGTATACAACCTTCTTTTGTGATTCTTAAACCACGTGTTTGTTACGATTAAATCATGTTCCGTGCAAAATTCTACCATGCGACTTCCTCTTTCATTCCTCCTGCCCAGTCCATATTCCCCTATTATTTTTCCTTCTCTTCCTTTTCCTACTACCGAATTCCAGTCTCCCATCACAATTAAGTTTTCCTCTCCCTTAACTGTCTGAATAATTTCCTTTAGCTCCTCATATATTTCTTCGATTTCCTCATCATCGGCAGAGCTAGTTGGCATATAAACCTGTACTACTGTTGTCGGTGTTGGCTTCGTATCTATCTTGACAATGATAATGCGATCACTGTGTTGCTCATAGTAGTTTACCCGCATTCCTATTTTCTTATTCATTATCAGTCCTACTCCTGTGATACCCCCAACTGATTTTGTATTTATAATCCTGTACTCACCTGAACAGAAATCCTGTTCATCTTGCCACCGAACTTCACTAATCCCCACTATATCTAACTTCAACCTACCCATTTCCCTTTTTAAATTTTCTAATTTTCCTATTCGGTTAAGGGATCTAACATTCCACGCTCCGATCCGTAGAATGCCAGTATTGTCTTTCCTGATGATAGCTTCCTTATGTAATTCTAAACATTTCTATGGGTTGCATGCCGTAATTCTAATTTTATTTTCCGACTTTGTAATTATTTCATTCATGTGGTTTTTCTGAAACTGGACTTCATCCGTCTCTGTAATCACCCCCTATCGCGTGCAGCTGCATTTCTTTCGCTTCTTCATGTAATTCTAAAATTTCTAGGTGTTGCAAGCCGTAATTCTTATTTTATTTCTACTTCTGTGTAATTATTTTTTTTTTTTTTTTTTTTTTTTATTTATTTTTTTTTTTTTTTAACTGGACTTCATCCGTCTCTTCCAATCGCTCCCTATCGCGTGTAGCTGTATTTCATTCGCTTCTTCATATAATTCTAAGCATTTCTATGGGTTGCATGCATTAGTTAATTTTCTTTATTTTTCGGAATCTGAATTTATTCAATTTTATCGGTTTTCGGAACCACGTGGGTCCAAGTTCCGACTTCCGGGGTTTGCAGCTAGTCGCCTGAGTTCACGCTACTTCTCTTATAAAAGCAGTACCTAGGTCGATGTCTAACAGACTGCAACTTAAGAATCCACCTTGATTTTGTATAATGAATCCGATTTTCAACCACTTCACCATCAGTGGAGTGCGTTCATGTAACGTAGCCGTATGTTGGCGTGTTTGCTCGCGGTCCAATTCAGATGAAATTTAACTTGGCTATACACACGCACCATCTCAAAACAAGCACGACAGACCAGAGCCAGCTTCAAAGTGTTTGTATATTGTGTTTTGTGCTACCTCCGACTTGCTGAATTTCGCCTACGATAGCGGCGCCTGCTTCCGCC
Organism: Locusta migratoria; assembly: GCA_026315105.1. Taxonomy (NCBI): domain Eukaryota; kingdom Metazoa; phylum Arthropoda; class Insecta; order Orthoptera; family Acrididae; genus Locusta; species Locusta migratoria. Next base: position 595,784,164 of record CM048744.1, read on the forward strand.
TCGTTTCAGCACGCTGTTTTTGGTGAGTTTAGGTGTGGCATTGCGTGTGTGTGAGAGAATGAGCGTTGTTTGTGAATCCTTCCCCCAGTAGCGTTAAATCATTTATAATTTAGGCTGGGCGCCGTCTGCATTAATCCATGTAAGAGATGCTTTGTATTGTATTAACAAAATTGGTTCCCCATTATGCGTGTTTTTTATCTGAATAAACAAGTTTAAGTTCAGTATAATCCGTAAATTGCCTATAAATTGTAGTTTTAGAGCACCTTCCCTCTTTTATTTAATATTGTTCTTCACAAGTGCTGAGAACAAATTCAGATGCAATAATATTTTTAAGTTTAAATTCCGTTGCGCCATAAATGGTTCCTTAGCCACCTTTCTAAGATAACTTTAATTGTGGTGGCTTTCTTATCATTTTCTGTGTTTAATAACGTGTGAATTGTTATGTATATTGACCACTGTAGTATTAACTTCCTGTTATTGAAGTAATTTGAAACGAGTCAGTTCTCAGTTTGGGCCAGTGAACAAAGCTTAATAGCAGCGCGTAACCAGTAGTTCGCACGGACCTCGTTTACTAATTTTAGTGATAAATCAAGGCTCTTCTTTCATACAGTGGTCGACTTTTAACAGTAGATTTGAATGCATTATGTACACACAAGCACACAGACACAAAAGTTTATATATAAAGATAAAAAATAAAAAATATTCTGCACAATTAAGAAAAATGTTTAGTTAAATACAATAATGAAGAAGGTAAAATGAAAGAGAAAGTAATTGCACCGAACGATAAGAAAATAACTACAATAAGACAGTGGAGGTGGGTCCTTTTTAAAATTAAACATAAAAATTTAGATATTAGTTAGAAAATAAACATGCCAATATAAAATGTTTCGCATAATGGACTAAATTAATTAATTAAAAAAAATTCCCTTACGAAAGTTCAAAGAAAATTTTTGACTAATTAAATAGTAAAAATAAAAGTCGCATTGTTCTGTTTAAGGACTACTGTTGAAAATATTTCGGGTAGAATAATATAAATAATATAAGACTAAATACATAAAATATTATATTATTATTATACTTATTGTTATTATATGTTGTTGTTGTGGTCTTCAGTCCGGAGACTGGTTTGATGCAGCTCTCCACAATACCCTATCCTGTGCAAGCCTCTTCATCTCCACATAAGAACGGCAACCTACATCTGTCTGAATCTGCTTACTGTATCCATCTCTCGGTCTTCCTCTGCGGTTTTTACTCCACACACTTCCCTCCAACGCTAAATTCACAATTCCTTGATGTCTAAGAATGTGTCCTACCAATCTATCCCTTCTTTTAGTCAAGGTATGCCAGAAATTCCTTTTCTCCCCAATTCTGTTCAGTACCTCCTCATTAGTTACGCGATCCACCCACCTAATCTTCAGCATTCTTCTGTAGCACCATATTTCAAAAGCCTCAATCCTCTTCCTGTCCGCACTGTTTATCGTCCATGTCTCACTCCCATACAAGGCAACACTCCATACAAATGCCTTCAGAAAGGACTTCCTTAGGCTTAAATCAATATTCGATGTTAACAAATTTCTCTTTTTCAAAAACGCTTTTCTACCCATTGCCATTCTGCATTTTATATCCTCTGTATTGCGACCATCATTTGTTATTTTACTACCCAAGTAACAAAACTCATCTACCTCCTTTATTGCTTCGTTTCCCAATCTAATTCCTTCAGCATCACCTGATTTTCTTACACTGCACTCCATTACCCTAGTTTTGCTCTTGTTAATGTTCATCTTATATGCACCTTTCAGCACACTGTCCATTCCGTTCAATTGCTCTTCCAGGTCCTTTGCTGTCTTTGACAGAATTACTATGTCGTCGGCAAAACGCAGTGTTTTTAATTCTTCACCCTGAACTTTAATTCCTTCTCCAAATTTCTCCTTGCTTTCCTTTATAGCTTGCTCAATGTACAAATTGAATAACATTGGAGAAAGGCTACAACCCTGTCTTACTCCCTTTCCAACCACTGCATCTCTTTCATGCCCTTCAACTCTGACAACCGCTGTCTGGTCTTTGTACAAGTTGTAAATATCCTTACGCTCCCTATATTTTACTCCTGCTTGCTTCAGAACTTGAAAGAGTTTATTCCAATCAACATTGTCAAAAGCCTTCTCCAAATCTACAAAAGCTAGAAATGTAGGTTTGCCCTTTCTTAATCTATCTTCTAGGATAAGCCGTAAAGTGAGTATTGCCTCCCGTGTTCCTACCTTTCTCCTGAACCCAAACTGATCTTCCCCGAGGTCGGCTTCTACCAGCTTTTCCATCCTTCTGTAAATAATTCGTGTTAATATTTTGCAACTATGACTTATTAAACTGATGGTTCTATAGTTTTCACACCTGTCTGCACCTGCTTTCTTTGGAATGGGGATTATAACATTTTTCTTAAAGTCTGAGGGTACTTCTCCTGTCTCATACATATTACACACCAGGTGAAACAATTTTGTCATGACTGGTTCTCCCAGAGACTTTAGTAGCTCTGACGGAATATCATCTACTCCAGGGGCCTTGTTTCGACTTAGGTCTTTGAGAGCTCTGTCAAATTCTTCTCTCAGTACAGTATCTCCTATTCCATCTTCATCTACATCCTCTTCCCTTCCTACAACATCGTCTCTAAGTTCATTTCCTTTGTAGAGCCCCTCTATATACTCTTTCCACCTTTCAGCTTTCCCTTCTTTGCTGAGAACTGGTTTTCCATCAGTGTCCTTGATATTCATAGAGCTGTTTTTCTTGTCTCCAAATGTTTCTTTTATTTCCCTGTAGGCTGTATCTATTTTTCCCCTATTTATAGATTCTTCTACATCCTTGCATTTGCCTTCTAGCCACTCCTGCTTAGCCATTTTGCACTTCCTGTCAATCTCATTTCTTAGTCGTCTGTACTCCATTTTGCCTGTTTCATTTACTGCATTTTTATATTTTCTCCTTTCATCGATTAAATTTAGTATCTCCTGTGATATCCAAGGATTTTTTGTAGGTCTTGCCTTCCTACCTATTTTGTCCTCTGCTGCCTTCACTATTTCATCTCTCAATGCTACCCATTCCTCTTCTACAGTTTTATTTTCCCCCGTTTCTGTCAATTGTTGCCTAAAGCTCCCTCTGAATTTTTTAAGAACTTCAGGTTCCTTTAATTTCTCCAGGTCCCACCTCCTTATTTTCCTACCTTTTTGTAGTTTCTTCAGTTTCAGCCTACAGTTCATAACCAACAAGTTATGGTCAGAGTCTATATCTGCCCCTGGGTAAGTCTTACACTGTAGAACCTGGTTCCGAAATCTATGTCTTGCCATTATAAAATCTATCTGGTATCTCCCAGTGTCTCCTGGTCTCTTCCACGTGTACAACCTTCTTTTGTGATTCTTGAACCATGTGTTTGTTATAACTAAATTATGTTCTGTGCAAAATTCTACCAGGCGGCTTCCTCTTTCATTCCTTTTTCCCAAACCATATTCACCTACTATCTTCCCCTCCCTTCCTTGTCCTACTACTGAATTCCAGTCTCCCATAACAATTAAGTTTTCCTCTCCCTTAATTGTCTGAATAATTTCCTTTAGCTCCTCATATATTTCTTCGATTTCCTCGTCATCGGCAGTGCTAGTTGGCATATAAACCTGTACTACTGTTGTCGGTGTTGGCTTCGTATCTATCTTGACAATGATAATGCGATCACTGTGCTGGTCATAGTAGTTTACCCGCATTTCTATTTTCTTATTCATTATCAATCCTACTCCTGTGATACCCCCAATTGATTTTGTATTTATAATCCTGTACTCGCCTGACCAGAAATCCTGTTCATCCTGCCACCGAACTTCACTAATCCCCACTATATCTAACTTCAACCTATCCATCTCCCTTTTTAAATTTTCTAATTTTCCTACCCGATTAAGGGATCTAACATTCCACGCTCCGACCCGTAGAATGCCAGTATCGTCTTTCCTGATGATCACATCCTCCTGAGTAGTCCCCGCCCGGAGATCCGAATGGGGGACTATTTTACCTCCGGAATATTTTACCCAAGAGGATGCCATCATCATATGTTCATACAGTAGAGCTGCATGTCCTCGGGAAAGGTAACGGCTGTAGTTTCCCCTTGCTTTCAGCCGTTCGCAGTAGCTGTGTGGCAAAGCCACATTAGCTGATGTTACAAGGCCAGCTCAGTCAATCATCCAGACTGTTGCCCCTGTAACTACTGAAAAGGCTGCTGCCCCTCTTCAGGAACCACACGTTTGTCTGGCCTCTCCACAGATACCCCTCCGCTGTGGTTGCACCTACGGTACGGCTATCTGTATCGTTGAGGCACACAAGCCACCCCACCTCGGCAATGTCTGTGGTTCATGGGAGTAGTGTTATTATATATATATATATATATATATATATATATATATATATATATATAGGGTGTTTCACTAAGTGTGTTTGCCTCTGTAACTTATAAAATAATAGGTGACGGGAAATTTTAATGCAGTAGGTCAACACAAGAAATGTTACACTTTCTGCGGAGCTATGGACATAGTTTATTGTATCATTTTCCAAAGAGTTACAGCACAAAGATATAATTTTTTAAATGGAACAATAGTTTTTTCTATCGTGCATTGGATTCGTTGAAACCAGCTGCGTCCAAATCAATTTAAACTACAATCCTATCACTGTTAGTTTGGGAGCTACAACCCTTTGAAGTTTAGGGGGCGGAGGGTACGACAGCGTAACTGACTGGCTTGTGGCACAGAGAAATATATACAGACGGGAAACCTTCGTAAGGGCCCGGTCCTACGCTCCGGGGTGCGGGGAGGGAGGGTTTCCAGCAGTTCTTTAAGATGTCCCATGATGGCGCTGCTATCAGAAGCAGCCCTTTAAACTGGCCAGAGCAGGCGGCAGGTAGCGGCTGCCCCCACCACCACCTCCCCTCAAACGCCAGCAAGCCGGACACAGCAGTGGCCTCATGGGAGGCGGCACGAGCTCTCCCCTCAGCCTCCCCTCCACGCTACCCTCTGACGTGTGAGAAGCACCCTAAGCCAGCAAACCGCCTGACACCTGCTAGCATCTTACGGAACTACGAGGGGAGCGTAGGACAGTGGTTTAGGGTTGGCTGCTTCTCTGTATATGTTACTCTGTGCTTGTGGTCATGAGACAGTCGGCCGTGCCCCAGGGGATAGCCACTTGGCCAGTTAGCTACGCTATCGCAACCTCCGCCCCCGGAACTTTGAATGGTTGTAGCTGCTAAACTAACAGTGATAGGAATGTAGTTTAAATTGATTTAGACGCAGTTGGTTTAAACGAATCCAATGCACGATAGAAAAAACTATTGTTCCATTTAAAAATTATATCTTTGTGCTGAACCCTTTGGAAAATGATACAATATACTATGTCCATAGCTCCGCAGAAAGTGTAACATTTCTTGTGTCGACCTACCGCATTAAAATTTCCCGTCACCTATTATTTTATAAGTTACAGAGGCAAACACACTTAGTGAAACACCCTGTATATATATAATATTAGTATTTTTATCTGTTACTTTCTACTTCCTTCATCTCTGACAGTATTGTTGATGTAAAAAATATCGAGTACACCGTCGTTCGGAACCCACGTTAAACTGTAGGTCCCCGTATAGTTAGTTCGAAGGTCGGAGGAAGGCAATGGCATACCACATCCAAAGAGGACCATGCCTAGTAAAGCACTGCGATGTTCAAACCAATCTTCGGATTGCTGACTGCCTTAGCTATTTAATTTTATATTACTTATATTTCAATGATTTTTTGTCTGAGGTATTTGCAAGAGTCATGAAACTGCAGGCAATGTAAGGAGTGCCGTGTAAGCCGGCATTGTCGTGTGTTGCAGGTGGTGTGCTGCTCGTCGCCGGCCAACCTGTTCCACGCGCTGCGGCGGCAGGTGGCCATGCCGCTGCGCAAGCCGCTCGTGCTGCTGACGCACAAGGCGCTGCTCCGGCACCCCGACATGCTCTCCAGCCTGCTCGACATCGCCGAGGGTACCTAGGTGTCACGCCGCACCACTTATTAATCCCGCGCAAATTTTAAAACTTACCTCACTTCTCGACGTAATCCCCCCCTGCAGCTGTAAACAATTTTCACAACGACGACACCTTAATTTCATGGCCCGTTCGAACGCATCGGAAAATAGCTGGTGAAATTATAGCACAGCTAGTGGATGTGCCACCACAGACAGGCGTCTTTCATGGTTGAAGAAAACCTAAAAACGCTAGGAACAACGTCAGGTGGGAAGGAAGCTTGAAAGGGTACTTTCATGCTTGTTGTCACAAAAAAAAAAAAAAAAAAAAAAACAGCAAAGCGTAGCGTTTGCCCGATGTACTGGTGTCTGGTGTGATGAGTGACTATGTTCAGACCTGAACTTTTGCTCCCGGTGCGAAGTCTCTCTCTCTCTCTCTCTCTCTCTCTCTCTCTCTCTCTCTCTCTCTTCCCGCCCTGTGTTTACTTTTTCTAATTTTCGCCATTTTTGACTTCTTGTGTAACCTACACCTAACATTAAGGCTACGTTAGTCTGTTATCGGTTTTGAAGTTATTGATAGTGTGTTAAAGAATAGTCTTCTGGAAGTGTGGTGGAGACATCCTAACTTTCACTTAAAAAAGTGATCCGTAGCGTAGCTTTAAGAAGGTTAGGTGTACGTTAAATAAGAAGGGTACGTGAGGTCGCGTAGCGCCCGAGTCTCCGGTTCAGAAACATGATACGTGCAATTCGACGGGTTCAAAAATGATGGAAATTACAAAAAGTAAACAACGGGGGGTGGGGGGGGGGGGGGAGATGGATGGTCACATGTCCGACTTCACCCCGGAGAGGCAAAAGGTCTGGTCTCTACGTAGTCACTTGTTGTCTTGCCTTCTTCGGCCGTTTTTCACGTAATGTTTCGTCCACTGCCGCGGCGGAGTGGCCAAGCGCATTGAAGCGAATCCCCCCTCGGGCATGGATGTTTATGTCATCTTTATGTCATCATGTCAGGTGGGAAGGAAGCATGAAAGGGTACTTTCATGCTTGTTGTCACGAAAAAAACAGCACAGCGTAGCGTTCGCCCGACGTACTGGTGTGATGAGTGACTATGTTCAAACCTGAACTTTTGCTCCCGGTGCGAAGTGGGTCACGTGACCACCCTTCTCTCTCTCTCTCTCTCTCTCTCTCTCTCTCTCTCTCTCTCTCTCTCTCTCTCTCCCTCCCGCTCTGTGTTTACTTTTTCTAATTTTTGCCATTTTTGAACTCCCCGAATTGTACGTAGCATGTTTCTGAACTGGAGATTCAGGCGCTACGCACCTTCACGTACAGAGAAAAAAAAATTCTTGTGTAACCTTCACCTAACATTAAGACTACGTTAGCCTGTTATCGGTTTTGAAGTTATTGATCGTGTTATATATATTTTTGACGAATTACAGCGTTCAAATGAATTAAATGAATCGCAATTTGCGATGTTATGGCTTCACTGTATTAGTGATAATTTGTCCCCGGCGGGGATTTGAACGCGGGATCTTCTACTTACTACGCACACGCGTTGACCACTCCGCCACCGAGGACACATTTATCAGCCCGACTGCAGAGGACTCTTCCCTGCACGTCTCCATAACATCGCAAATTGCGATTTATTTCATTAATTTGAACGCTCTAATTCCTCAAATATATATATATATATATATATATATATATATATATATATATATATATATATATATATAATTGTATACAAGCCGAGGCTGCGCTCCTGACCACAATTAAATGGTCTGTTCTCCCTGATGCGAGAATACAGTATTGTGGCTGCGAGCATTTAGAATAAATAGGGGACTGATGACCCCGTAGTTGAGTCCCATAAGCTATACAAACATTTGAACATTTGAATAAATAGGCTGTGGTATAGGAAAGAGACAGCGTGGCGAATGGAGATTTGAGTGTGGCGGGAGACGTGCAGGAAAGAGTCCTCTGCAGTCAGGCTGGTCTCTGTGTCCTCGGTGGCGGAGTGGTCAACGAATCTGCCTAGTAAGCAGGAGATTCCGGGTTCGAATCCCGGCCGGGCGCAAATTTTCATTCGCCGCAGTTTGGTATTTCATCTAAACCTAATACAGTGAAGCCATAACATCGCAAATTGCGATTTATTTCATTTATTGATAGTGTGTTAACGAATAGTCTGGAAGTGTGGTGGAGACATCCTAACTTTCACTTAAAAAAAGTTATCCGTAGCGTAGCTTTAAGAAGGTTAGGTGTGGGTTAAATAAGAAGGGTTTCCTATTTATTTATTTTTTATTTTTAGTACGTGAAGTCGCGTAGCGCCGTAGTCTCCGGTTCAGAAACACGATACGTACAATTCGGCGGGTTCAAAAATTGTTGAAATTACATGACCGACTTCACACCGGGGAGACAAATGGTAGTAGTCACTTTTGTCTTGCCTTCTTCGGCCGTTTTTCACGTAATGTCTCGTCCACTGCCGCGGCGGAGTGGCCAAGCGCATTGAAGCGAATCCCCCCTCGGGCATGGATGTTTGTGTCATCTTTAGTATAAGGTAGTGCATAAGCAGTTTGTAATTTTAGGGATTGATGATGCCGCAGTTAAGTCCCTTAAGTTTCACAAACATTTGAACATTTTCTCGTCCACTGTCAATTGATGAATATAGTCTCGTCCACGTCGGCACCAGGCGTCAGTATTGCCTGACAACATGCCATGCGCGCAGCCTTATGTTCGTCTGTCAGCTTTTGCGACATCCACCTGAAGGAAACGTTTCGCATTTTCATGTCCTCATGCAGTTCCCAACGAAAAGCCAACTTTGGATCTGATGTGTTCGATAGCCTTTCGCGTCTTCCAAAACTACTTCAACCAATTGCTCGATCATGTCGTCGTTCTGACAACTCTGAACTATCACACCAACGACCAGACATTGGATACGTACATGACGTTATCACCACGTCTCACTCAACTGGCGATGAATTTCAGACGGTGGCCCACCCAGCAAATGGAAAATACTAGTGATTACACGCTGTTCTTGTACTGAGAACGTCACCATTTTAAGTACGTATCGGGAATAGTCCTAACTCTTTCTGATGTCGCACATTGCTGACATCTCTATCACGTATACGCTATGAGTCAGCGCGTTTTTTAGAAACAAACCATATTTGTCTAAAAGTAACAAGTCAAGAGTGAAAAACCGGAAATGTTATAACTTGAATACAACTCTTACGTTACGTCGCGCGATTTGCTGCTCGCGGAAACTGCGAGAATTCACTGTTTTTAGCGATGTGCCACCCGCGAGGCAAACCACTCTTAATGTTCCACAAACTGTATTTTGACTACTACGGACTGCCGTCTTATAACTTTAAGCAAAACGTAGTGCTCCCTACAGTCCTCTCACAAGGGGATCCTCACGCCCATTAATACATCAGGAATTTACGACATCAGCATAATTCGCTGTAGAAAGTTGAAAATTTGTGGCCAGCCAGGAGTCGAACCCGCTTCCTCCTGCTCGCTAGGCCGTCGCTCTTAACCACTACGCCGCTGGGGACACAGCAATCACCGAGGCTGCGCGGGCTACCCATGCACGCCACTCGTTAGACGCAAATGCCTAACTTACCCACACTCTATTGACGTAGTCCTCCTACTCATTGTTCTTAGTACTCGAGACTCCCGTAAGGCCGTTATGATTGGAGATCGTTAGGTGGGGCAGTGTTCGACAACCTAAACAATGACTGAAATTTAAACAGTGGCAAGTGTGAGGTCATTCACATGACAACTAAAATGAATACGATACATTTCTATTACGAGATAAATCACACCAAACTCAAGGCTGTTAATTCAAATAAATGTCTAGGTATCAGAATTAGGAAAAATTCAACTGGAATGAGCACATAGATAAAATGCAGCGATGATGAGTAAGAGGCTGGGTTTTATTGTCATAGCCGGCCGCGGCGGCCGAGGGGACTGAGGCGCTTCAGTCACGGTCTGCACGGCCACTACGGTCGGGGGTTCGAATCCCCCCTCGGGCATGGATATTTGTGCTGTCCTCAGAGTTAGCTAGTTCATAACTAGTTTGTAAGCTTAGGGACTGATGACCCCGTAGTTAAGTCCCATAAACTATACAAACATTTGAACATTTTATTGTCATAACACTCATAAGGTTTAACGAATGCTCAAATCAAGTGTTCAAATGTTTGTAATTCTATCGGACCAAACTGCGTGGTCATCAGTCCGTAGCTTACAAACTACTTAAACCTAGGTAAACTAACCTAAGGACAAACACACACACCCACGCCCCAGGGAGGACTCGAACCTCCACGGCGAGCAACCGCGCGCTCCGCAGCGAGACGCTTTAGACCGCTCGGCTACTCCACAGCGGCAACGAATGCATTAGAGATTGTCTACACTACACTACCTCTGTCCGCCCTCTTCTGGAGTAATTCTATGTGGTAGGAGAGCGTTACCAGATTGCATAGATGGTGGACTTCGAAGAAGCCCAACGAAGGGCATCTGGTTTTGTATTATTGCGATGTAAGGGAGAGAGTTCAAATGTTCAAATGTTTGTATAGCGTATGGGACTTAACTACGGGGTCATCAGTCCCTAAACTTACAAACTACTTACGAACTAGCTAACACTAAGGACGGTACAAATATCCATGCCCGAGGGGGGATTCGAAACCCCGCCCGTAGTGGACGTGCAGACCGTGACTGAAGCGCCTCAGTCCCCTCGGCCACCACGGCCGGCAAGGGAGAGAGTATGACGGAAATGATACAGTAGTATGGGATCAAAACAGAGGTATTTTCGTTGCAGCAAGACCGTATTACGAAAATAGGATCACCAGTTTTTTCCTCGGAATGTGAGAATATTTTGTTGTCAGTCACTAGTACAAGGAAAAATGATCCTCAAAGCAGAGGTATTTTCGTTGCAGCAAGACAGTATTACGAAAATAAAATCACCAGTTTTGTCCTCGGAATGCGAGAATGTTTTGTTGTCAGTCACTAGTACAAGGAAAAATGATGATTGTAATAAAGTACTAGAAATTAGAGTTTCACGGAAAGATTTAGGTGTTCGTTTTTCCCGTGAGCTATTAGAGAATGGTAAGGGGAGTAATAGTGTGAAAGTGGCTCGTTGTTCCAAATTTTTGTATTCCTAAGGGACTATACTGCTGTGGTCATCGGTCCGTAGACTTAAAAAGCACTTAAATTAACTTACGCTAAGGGCAAGACACACCCATTTCCGAGGGAAGACTCGAACCTCGGACGAAAGCGTTGCCGGCCGCGGTGGCCGAGGTGACTGAGGCGCTCCAGTCACGGTCAGCACGGCCACTACGGTCGGGGGTTCGAATCCCCCCTCGGGCATGGATATTTGTGCCGTCCTAGTTTGTAAGTAGTTCATAAGTAGTTTGTAAGTTTAGGGACTGATGACCCCGTAGTTAAGTCCCATAAGCTTAACAAACATTTGAACATTTGAACGAATGCCTCCGCGCAGTCATTGATATGGAGCCAAGAACCACGTTGCCATCCCCGCCCGGCGTGGTTTATTGAACCCTGTGCCAGGCCCTTAATAGCGAATTACAGATTAATAACATAAATTTCCTTAATGATAACGTAGTGTGTACATTCACCTTTCTCTCCCTTCGCCTTCTCCTTTCCATTAAATTAAGAGGAGGAGCTTATATGTATATACTTGTTGTCCGACATGTTCCCTCGTGTCTAGTGCACACTGCACAGCAGAGTGACCACATGGCCGCGGTGGAGTAGCCGAGCGATCTAAAGCGTCTCGCTGCGAAGCGCGCGGTTGCTCGCCGTGGAGGTTCGAGTTCAAAAATGTTCAAATGTTTGTTAAGCTTATGGGACTTAACTAGGGGGCATCAGTCCCTAAACTTACAAACTACTTATGAACTAGGACGGCACAAATATCCATGCCCGAGGGGGGATTCGAACCCCCGACCGTAGTGGCCGTACTGACCGTGACTGAAGCGCCTCAGTCACCTCGACCACCGCGGCCGGCGGAGGTTCGAGTCCCCTGGAGCATGGGTGTCTGTGTTTGTCCGTAGGTTAGTTTACCTAGGTTTAAGTAGTTTGTAAGCTACGGACTGAGGATCACGCAGTTTGGTCCGATAGATTTAAAAACATTTGAACTTTTGAGTGACCACATGTCGGTCAACCGTAGGGGTGATGGTGGAAGTGACTGGCGGCCACGTGTAATAGCTTCCGCATGGTACAGTGGCCCGCCACCAATCTTCGCCGCCAGTGGCTGCTGGCCTCGTGGGGCTCAGCATCCAATCTACAGCCGGCAGCCAGAATGTGGCTGCGTAACCGGCTGGCCTCGTCGAATAAGCGTCGTAAGCATGCCTTGCCGTGACAAACAGATTGTTTTGGTGGGCTGCCAGTTCCGCCGTCGCCCCTCCGGTGAGCCGACAAGTGACCAGTAGACACGAGGGAACATGTTGGACAACAAGTATATACGTATACGCTCCTCCTCGTAATTTAATGGAAAGGAGAAGACGGCGGGAGAGAAAGATGCATGTACTCACTAGGTTATCATTAAGTAAATCGAGAGGGTTATCTACATCTTCATTCAAAAATGTTCAAATGTTTGTTAAGCCTATGGGACTCAACTACGGGGTCATCAGTCCCTAAACTTACAAACTACTTACGAACTAGGACGGCACAAATATCCATGCCCGAGGGTGGATTCGAACCCCCGACCGTAGTGGCCGTGCTGACCGTGACTGGAGCGCCTCAGTCACATCTTCATTTACATTATTACTCCACACAGCCGCGGTGGAGTAGCCGAGCGGTCTAAAGCGCCTCGCTGCGGAGCGTGCGGTTGCTCGCCGTGGAGGTTCGAGTCTTCCCTGGGGCATGGGTGTGTGTGTTGTCCTTAGGTTAGTTTACCTAGGTTTAAGTAGTCTGTAAGCTACGGACTAATGAACACGCAGTTTGGTCCGATAGAATTACAAACATTTGAACATTTGAACTCCACACAAATAAGTGCCTGACACAGGTTACAGCGAACCACTTTCACACTATTACTCCAGCTTCCATTCTGTAAAAGTTCACGGGAAAAACGAACACCTAAATCTTTCCATGCAAACTCTATTGCTCTAACGTTTATTATTATTATTATTATTTATTGTCTGTAAACCTATTGGTGCAAACTACTATGGAGATCAGTTCCTAGACTTACAAACTACTTAAATTAACTTACGCCAAGGACAACACACCCATGCCCGAGAGAGTACTCGAACCTCCGGCGGGAACTACTTTATTACAATTATAATATTTCTCCAATCCATTGGCTGTCAACAAATTATTCTCTCATTCAGAAGATAAAAGTGGAGAATTTACTTTCGTAAAAAGGTCTTGCTGCAACGAAAATGCCTCTGTTTTAATCCCCACTAATGTATCATTTCCGTGATATTCTCTACCCTACATCGCGATAATACAAAACGAGATGCCCCACGTTATGCTTCTTCGAAGTCCACCATCAATGCTATCCGATAACGCTCTCATACCATAGAGAATAACTCCAGAAGAGGGGGCACAAGGGTAGTGTAGTGTAGACAGTCTCTAGTTCGTTGCACCTTGTGAGTGTTCTGACAATAAAACCCAGCCTCTTACTCATCATACCTGCATATTTATCTCTGTGCTCATTCCAGTTGAATTTTTTCGCAACTCTAATCCCTAGATATTTAGTCGAATTAACAGCCTTGGGTTTGGTGTGATTTATCTCGTAATCGAAAAGTAACTGACTCCTTTTAGTAGTCATGTGAATGACCTCACAAGTGGCGTTATTTAAATTGTAGTCAATTTTTAAATTACAGTATACTGTTTTTTATTAACTGGATCCAGACAATAACGTACTTGTAATTACTTCCGATTGTCTAAAAATCGTCTTTCTCCAAAGTATTGCCTTTCAAAAGGTCGATGTTATGTAAATAAAACACTAGACGTAAAAGCGTGCAAGGAAAACAGAAAACAGGCAGCTCGACTGTCTAGAAGTTCCTCATGCTGGCTGTGTCACCGGTTGCGTAGCTGGCGGCCCAGTCACCCCGTTTACATGTGCTCACAAAACCGGATTTTGTAAACCGATTTCCCAAATCCGCTTTTGGTTAGTCATGTAAACACTCCAAAATCGATTCTAGAAATCCAGTTTTCCAGTTTCACAATCGATTTTCGTGCCCATGTAAACGCAACCGTTTTTAAAGCGTTCTTGTCTTGTCAGATTGTGATTTCTTGTTAAGAATTTTCGGCAAATATGGACAGAGTGACATTTTCTAGCGTGAAATAAAATTATAAATATTACAGTGAGCATGAATCTGTGTATTTCTGTAAAGAAAAATAGCGATTGTGCTGACTAAATCAGGAGCTGAATCAGCTGTTTTTAAGCCGCCATATTAAGTGGTATAGGAAATCCGATTAGATTAGATTAATACTTGTTCCATAGATCATGAATACGACACTTCGTAATGATGTGGAAGGTGTCAGTTAAATGAAATGTGTCAATACATAATATTACATGACACTCAAGATTTGAATATTTTATTTTATATTTTTTAAATTATTTTTATTTTATTTTTATTTCCTAAAGTACTAACTTTTATCTAGAAATTCATCTAATGTGTAGAAGGAATTGCCATTCATAAATTCTCTTAATTTATTTTTAATTGCTAGTCGGCTATCTGTCAGAATTTTGATACTACTTGGTAAGTGACCAAAGACTTTTGTGGCAGAATAATTAACCCCTTTCTGTGACAGTGCTAAATTTAACCTTGAATAGTGTATGTCACCCTTTCTCCTAGTGTTGTAGCTATGCACACTGCTATTACATTTGAATTCAGTTGGATTGTTAATAACAAATTTCATAAGTGAACATATATATTGTGAAGCTACTGTGAAGCTTCCTAGATCCTTAAATAAATGTCTGCAGGATGATCTAGGGTGGGCGCCAGCAATTATTCTGATGACCCGCTTTTGGGCAATGAATACTTTCTTATTAAATGATGAATTACCCCAGAATATGATGCCATAAGAAAGCAGAGAATGAAAATAGGCATAGTATGCTAGTTTACTGAGTTGTACGTCACCAAAGTTTGCAATCACCCTAATAGCATAAGTAGCTGAGCTCAAACGTTTCAGCAGATCTTCAATGTGTTTCTTCCAATTCAAACCCTCATCAATGCATCAACCTAAAAATTTTGAATATTCTACCTTAGCTATTGATTTCTGGTTGAAGTCAATATTAATTAATGATGTGATGCCATTTATTGTGTGAAACTGAATATACTGTGTTTTTTTTTTTTTTTTTTTTTTTCAAAATTTAAAGAGAGTCCATTTACAGAGAACCAACTAATAATTCTTTGAAATACTTCATTGACAATTTCATCAGTTAATTCCTGTGATTCCGGTGTGATAGCAATACTTGTATCATCAGCAAAGAGAACTAGCTTGGCATATTTATGAATATAGAAAGGCAAATCATTGATATATATTAAGAACAGCGAAGGTCCCAGTACCGAACCCTGTGGCACCCCATGCTCGATAGTTCCCCAGTTTGAGGACTCGGCTGTTTTTTTGTATATCATGTGAATTACTTATATCAACTTTCTGAACTCTTCCAGTTAGGTAGGATTCAGGGGGTGACATGTAAACACGACAGCTAAAACGGTTTACGAAAATCGGTTTTCGTCTTCCGGAAGATGTGTTGCATGTAAACGTTGTGAGTGTAACAGGACCAGCCTCACTGGTGGCGCAGCTGGTTGAGTCACCTGGCGGTCTCGTGTAATCATGGCTTGAGAGGTGGGACCTGGTGTGGATCCACACTGAAGAAAGGATCACAGGCCGTCATCGCCTTACGATACAAGTTATTTATGTGCTGTCTGTTCTTTTGGACATGTCTGGGCACCACAAACTCCACATACACACACATAACTGCTAAGACATGTATGACGGATGTTGATGATTCATTTGCATCTTGTATTGCAACATGCCCTGAGTACCTGGTTAGAATTTCTCTCTCTCTCTCTCTCTCTCTCTCTCTCTCTCTCTCTCTCTCTCTCTCTCTCTTTTTCTAATGCTGAATTTTTCTAACGTTCATCTCCTGTTAGTTATCTGCTGAACAAGCGTGCGTAGGCTACAAAGCATAACACGCGGTATGCAGTCAAATCCTGCCCATGAACTTTTATTTCTATTTCAGCGTATAGGAGGTAATGAAATAGTATATGTCACACATAATTCTTGCAATATGATCATCACTGACATAAGTATCATAACAGTAAAGTTTCTTCAAAAAATGTATTCCAGTTGTTAAAGAATATACTACAAAATCCTCTTACTCGCTATCGCTTGCTTAGATTCGGTAATATATCAGAATCCAGATGATATTTGCTGTAGGAGCAATTGCTGTGAAAGAAGGAGCACTAAATTGATAGAGAATAAAATAATGTATATTTGTTCAAATCAAATGTTTGTATAGTCTATGGGACTTAACTACGGGGTCATCAGTCCCTAAACTTACAAACTACTTACGAACTAGGACGGTACAAATATCCATGCCCGAGGGGGGATTCGAACCCCCGACCGTAGTGGCCGTGCAGACCGTGACTGGAGCGCCTTAGTCTCCTCGGCCACCGCGGCCGGCAATGTATATTTGTGTGTGGCAACCAAGGAGATTAGAATAAAGGGAGATGGCATTATCTATGCCGAACACATACGTCAGTTGAAGCCTGTCCGTCATCTTGGTCAGTTTTGGAATGCTATTTCTCCGTTAAAACTATGCGTTAAGTCGACGCACTTACTGTTAATGCATTGAACTGACAGTCACTGCAAAGTATGTACTTTCACACAATATACATTTTCACTCCCATGAACCACAGACATTGCCGAGGTGGGGTGGCTTGCGTGCCTCAACGATACAGATAGCCGTACCGTAGGTGCAACCATAGCGGAGGGGTATCTGTGGAGAGGCCAGACAAACGTGTGGTTCCTGAAGAGGGGCAGCAGCCTTTTCAGTAGTTACAGGGGCAACAGTCTGGATGATTGACTGAGCTGGCCTTGTAACATCAGCTAATGTGGCTTTGCCACACAGCTACTGCGAACGGCTGAAAGCAAGGGGAAACTACAGCCGTTATTTTTCCCGAGGACATGCAGCTCTACTGTATGAACATATGATGATGGCATCCTCTCGGGTAAAATATTCCGGAGGTAAAATAGTCCCCCATTCGGATCTCTGGGCGGGGACTACTCAGGAGGATGTGATCATCAGGAAAGACAATACTGGCATTCTACGGGTCGGAGCGTGGAATGTTAGATCCCTTAATAGAGTAGGAAAATTAGAAAATTTAAAAAGGGAAATGGATAGGTTGAAGTTAGATATAGTGGGGATTAGTGAAGTTCGGTGGCAGGATGAACAGGATTTCTGGTCAGGTGAGTACAGGATTATAAATACAAAATCAGTTGGGGGTATCACAGGAGTAGGATTGATAATGAATAAGAAAATAGGAATGCGGGTAAACTACTATGACCAGCACAGCGATCGCATTGTCATTGTCAAGATAGATACGAAGCCAACACCGACAACAGTAGTACAGGTTTATATGCCAACTACCTCTGCCAATGATGAGGAGATAGAAGAAATATATGAGGAGCTAAAGGAAATTATTCAGACAATTAAGGGAGAGGAAAACTTAATTGTTATGGGAGACTGGAATTCGGTAGTAGGACAAGGAAGGGAAGGGAAGATAGTGGGTGAATATGGTCTGGGCAAAAGGAATGAAAGAGGAAGCCGCCTGGTAGAATTTTGCACGGAACATAATTTAGTTATAACAAACACCTGGTTTAAGAATCACAAAAGAAGGTTGTATACGTGGAAGAGACCAGGAGACACAGGGAGATACCAAATAGATTTTATAATGGTAAGACATAGATTTCGGAACCAGGTTTTGAAGTGTAGGACATACCCAGGGGCAGACATAGACTCTGACCATAATTTGTTGGTCATGAACTGTAGGCTGAAACTGAAGAAACTACAGAAAGGTAGGAAAATAAGGAGATGGGACCTAGATAAATTGAAGGAACCTGAAGTTCTTAAGAATTTCAGAGGGAGCTTCAGGCAACAATTGACAGAAACAGGGGAAAATAAAACAGTTGAGGAGGAATGGGTAAAATTGAGAGATGAAATAGTGAAGGCAGCAGAGGACAAAATAGGTAGAAAGGCAAGACCTACAAAGAATCCTTGGATATCACAGGAGATACTAAATTTAATCGATGAAAGGAGAAAGTATAAAAATGCAGTAAATGAAACAGGCAAAATGGAGTACAGACGACTAAGAAATGAGATTGACAGGAAGTGCAAAATGGCTAAGCAGGAATGGCTAGAAGGCAAATGCAAGGATGTAGAAGAATGTATAAATAGGGGAAAAATAGATACAGCCTACCGGAAAATAAAAGAAACATTTGGTGATAAGAAAAACAGCTCTATGAATATCAAGGACACTGATGGAAAACCAGTTCTCAGCAAAGAAGGGAAAGCTGAAAGGTGGAAATAGTATATAGAGGGGCTCTACAAAGGAAATGAACTTCGAAACACTATTGTAGGAAGGGAAGAGGATGTAGATGATGATGAAATAGGAGATACTATACTGAGAGTTGAATTTGACAGAGCACTGAAAGTTCTAAGTCGAAACAAGGCCCCTGGAGTAGATGATATCCCGTCAGAGCTACTGAAGTCTCTGGGAGAACCAGCCATGACAAAATTGTTTCACATTGTGTGTAAGATGTATGAGACAGGTGAAGTACCCTCAGACTTTAAGAAAAATGTTATAATCCCCATTCCAAAGAAAGCGGGTGCAGACAGGTGTGAAAACTACAGAACCATCAGTTTAATAAGTCATGGTTGCAAAATATTAACACGAATTATACACAGAAGGATGGAAAAGCTGGTAGAAGCCGACCTCGGGGAAGATCAGTTTGGGTTCAGGAGAAATGTAGGAACACGGGAGGCAATACTCACTTTACGGCTTATCCTAGAAGATAGGTTAAGAAAAGGCAAACCAACATTTCTAGCTTTTGTAGATTTGGAGAAGGCTTTTGACAATGTTGATTGGAATAAACTCTTTCAAGTTCTGAAGCAAGCAGGAGTAAAATATAGGGAGCGTAAGGTTATTTACAACTTGTATAAAAACTAGACAGCGGTTATCAGAGTTGAAGTGCACGAAAGGGATGCAGTGGTTGGAAAGGGAGTAAGACAGGGTTGTAGCCTTTCCCCAATGTTGTTCAATTTGTACATTGAGCAAGCTATAAAGGAAATCAAGGAGAAATTTGGAGAAGGAATTAAAGTTCAGGGTGAAGAATTAAAAACATTGCGTTTTGCCGACGACATAGTAATTCTGTCAGATACAGCAAATGACCTGGAAGAGCAATTGAACGGAATGGACAGTGTGCTGAAAGGCGCATATAAGATGAACATTAACAAGAGCAAAACTAGGGTAATGGAGTGCAGTGTAAGAAAATCAGGTGATGCTGAAGGAATTAGATTGGGAAACGAAGCAATAAAGGAGGTAGATGAGTTTTGTTACTTGGGCAGTAAAATAACAAATGATGGTCGCAGTACAGATGATATAAAATGCAGAATGGCAATGGGTAGAAAGGCGTTTTTGAAAAAGAGAAATTTGTTAACATCGAATATTGATTTAAGCCTAAGGAAGTCCTTTCTGAAGGCATTTGTATGGAGTGTTGCCTTGTATGGGAGTGAAACATGGACAATAAGCAGTGTGGACAGAAAGAGGATAGAGGCTTTTGAAATATGGTGCTACAGAAGAATGCTGAAGATTAGGTGGGTGGATCGCGTAACTAATGAGGAGGTACTGAACCGAATTGGGGAGAAAAGAAATTTCTGGCATACCTTGACTAAAAGAAGGGATAGATTGGTAGGACACATTCTTAGACATCAAGGAATTGTGAATTTAGCGTTGGAGGGAAGTGTGTGGGGTAAAAATCGCAGAGGGAGACCAAGAGACGCGTATAGTAAGCAGATTCAAGTGGATGTGGGTTGTCGTTCTTATGAGGAGATGAAAAGGCTTGCTCAGGATAGAGTAGGTTGGAGAGCTGCATCAAACCAGTCTCTGGACTGAAGACCACAACAACAACAGTAATAAATACTCATCATAATACATTTGAGAACTTAGCCGGTCGCGGTGGTCGATGGGACTGAGGCTCTTCAGTCACGGTCTGCACGGCCTCTACGGTCGGGGGTTCGAATCCCCCCTCGGGCATGGATATTTGTGCCGTCCTAGTTCGTAAGTAGTTCATAAGTAGTTTGTAAGTTTAGGGACTGATAACCCCGTAGTTAAGTCCCATAGACTATACAAACATTTGAACATTTTGAAAACTTACTTTTTAACGGCTAATTTGCACTCTTTTAACGCGTTTTGCATCACGGCAAAACCGTCGGACGCTTTATTTCTGTTTTAAGTTACATAAAACATTAGCTCTACAATACCAACACTTCTCCAAACCTTAGTAATATGGTGGAGGCAGGCTTCACTTCTTCAGAGTAAGGGTGTCCCCCTGTATTTTAACCTTCTTGGTGGCAACACTGTAGCGCCACGTGGCAAACGTCAACTGGCAAGTTGTTTTAATCGAACTATGGTACACAAAGTACCCTCTAGCACATACCGTGAGATGTCTTGCAGAGTATGCATGTAGATGTAATTGTATCATTCACAATAATTTATATAGAGATTAAGGCTATATTCCTTTCCTGTATTTAAATTTACAGCTATTTGTATCATTTTATTTATTCATTTATACGTGTCAAGAACATAACATATTGTATAAAACCTATCATACACTCATGTTACAAGGATTACAGAGAATGTGTTATCTGCGATTTTCGAGATCGAGAAAACATTGCTAGTTACCGCAGTCTATCAAAGGCGCCAGCAATATCTAAAAGCATCGCAAATGCGTATAGAATAAGTTCTATAATTCAGAAAATCCGATGATTGTATCATCTATTGATTTTCACGGACTAATTCACCACTGTTATTGACTAAGTCCATGACATTACTCCTGCCGCGGTGGCCGAGGGGACTGAGGCGCTTCAATCACAGTCTGCACGGCTACAACGGTCGGGGGTTCGAATCCCCCCCTCGGGCATGGATATTTGTGCCGTCCTTAGTTGTAGCTAGTTCATAAATAGTTTGCAAGTTTAGGGACTGATGACCCCGTAGTTAAGTCCCATAGACTCTACAAACATTTGAATATTTGGACATTACACTTTGACAGACAAATTGATCGATTTAATTTTGTTTCAGACGTTTCCGTATCTGCGGCTATTTTAATAATGAATGTGATGGCTGATTTCTAAAGTGCAGACAGCCAACTCAGCCTCAGAGCAACGCTTATCTGGCTCATTAGGCACGGGGTTATCTACGGAGAGACTGCTGCAATGTTTCCGCGTGTATGATGTCTCATGTCTAGTCCTGGTGTTTTCTTCTTTTTCCGGGCAGCAGCTGTTAACGCGACCTCCCCTCGCCGACGGAACCTGCTCGTTGTATCCCTGCATTGTCTTCGTGCATCTGTTCGTGGATCATTATCGGTGAGCGATTTACCAAGCAAATATTGTAGGTGTTGCACATCAGAGTTATCGGAAAAGTTTATTGGTTGACCTGAATTAGTTATCTTCTCTTCTACATGATTAAAATAGTCTAATATGAGGGTCGCCAACCTCGTGTCGAACCGAAAGACAAGGTTAAACGTCTCACCGCTGCAAGATCTATGATAAACGAGCCGTGGTTATTTCGCCGTATTCAAAAATATTCAGATTTCTATTTACTGCTAACAGTCAATACACTGACTGAAGCTGACCCCTTGGAACAGCTGACGATTATCTCTCAAATCAAATGTTTGTAAATCTATCGGACCATCAGTTCGTAGCTTACAAACTACTTCAACCTAGGTAAACTAAACTTAGGACAAACACACACACACTCATGCCCCAGGCCAGGGAGGACTCGAACCTCCACGGCGAGCATCCGCGCGCTCCGCAGCGAGACGCTTTAGACCGCTCGGCTACTCCAACGCGGCGATTATCTCTCAAAGGCCATAACAGAACAACAGTAGAAAGTCATGAAGGGGAAAGTTACATAGAAACATCACATCTCAATGTTCCATAGGAATAAATGTAAGTAATTGGTTTCAATAAATCCTTGTCAATTTGCTTCGTTCTCTGAACAGCAGCTACAGTTCTAACACCTCCACACGTTTCTATGAGACCTCTACCAGGACAGGAAAGTATTAATAGAAAACTATACCCAGTGGTGGACTAGGGGAGGGGGCTCCAAGTCCCGAGAGCTTAGAGATGTGGAGGCCACAGAGGATCGACCAAAAATTCTAAATTGTTAATTTCGCAATATTTGACAAAGGAACTCTGCAACACGGAAGTAGGTGGTTGACTGTTGCTGTTCGTAATAACGGTAACGCTGTTAAAGTACTTGCTTGTTTGGAGAACGCAAATAGCTGAGACGTTATAGCTTATCGAACTTTCAAAATGTTCAAATGTTTCTAAATCCATGCGACTTAACTTCTTTGGTTATGAGTCCCTAGGCTCACTAACTACCTAAACTGAAACTTCCCGGCAGATTAAAATTGCGTGCAGGAACCGGGACTCTAACCTGGGACCTTTGCCTTTCGCGGGCAAGCGCACTACCGACTGTGCTATCCCGACACGACTCACGATGCCGCCTCACAACTTTACTTCCGCCAGTACCTCGCCAACCTAAACTGAGTTAAACTAACCTAAGACAGCAAACACACCCATGCCCCAGGGAGGACTCGAACCTCCGACGACGAACAGCCGCGCGTTCCGCAGCAAAGTACCTTAGACCGCTCGTCCACTCCACCGCGGCTATGGTACTTTTAATGTTTTTGTATTTGGTAATAAGGATTATGGTAAATCTTATTTGGCGAGAGCCGCGGTGGAGTAGCCGAGCGGTCTAAAGCGTCTTGCTGCGGAGCGCGCGGTTGCTCGCCGTGGAGGTTCGAGTCCTCCCTGGGGCATGGGTGTGTGTGTTGTCCTTAGGTTAGTTTACCTAGGCTTAAGTAGTTTGTAAGCTACGGACTGATGACCACGCAGTTTGGTCCGATAGATTTACAAACATTTGATTTTATTTGACAAGTAACATACAATTTACTATTAGAACTATGAATCGTCGCATTATTAATGAGTGGTAGTCTGGAGTTCGAGACCCCATTCGCAAGTAAAATATTCGCCAAATCAAGACAGTGGCGGTAAACAAATCCATATGCTGGGCCACCGCATACGGCCTGATCACTTGTTCACCGGGGCTAAAGAAACGGAAGGCGAGGTTTTTCAACAGCGAAACCTCGGAAATAAGGAATAATAATAAGGATAAAATTTGTATTTATGGACACAATTATGCACCCATTCTTTCCTGCTCCCTGTGACATACGCACTAGTTCAATTTGAAGGACAAAAATGAAAAGTAAAAAAACTTCTCACCAGTAATTTTATCGAAATCTATTTATTTCTCCAGCACAGGCAGAACAACGACGTCTGAAAAATAAGATGAGCTGCTGTTGCTACTGCTATTGACGCTAATAAGTAAACTCTCTTCCTAAGCTTTCACCATTTTATCCATGCCTCACATTGATTCTTCAGTTTTTTTGGACGTGCTACACATATTTCTGCCACATATCCGGTGTTTCTTCAGTGACCGCTTCAAACAGAAGTACTTTCACTTCATTCTCTTCTAAGGTTTTATTGCTTTCTGCGACATAGTTCTTAATCTGAGCCCAGACAAGCTTAATGGCGCCCAGTTCAAGTGGTGTGGTGGAATTCTTAAAACTTTTTTGTCTATAACATATGCATTTTTTCTTGGACGATTACCAGCAGTTGTATTAGCTTCGTTAGAGTTGCGATTGCAAGCGTCGAAACCGCAGTCAGGTGTTCGAGTTTCAGCGAAGGTAGTGTTTCGACTAGTTGCAACTGCAAGAGGAAATTCTTCTGTCTGCTGCTAATAACCTTGCTCCAAAAAGATAGCGCGTACATGTGCAAAGCCTTTTAAATGCAGTCTTTAATGCCTATTCATCGAAGAAAGTTTTTTTTTTTTTCAACTTTTTGAATATGGAACCAGGGATATATAAAGTAAGAGGATCTCATTTTCAAAATTAAATTAACGATGTTCACTCTTCCATGCATGGATCGCATCACAAAATCTATTACCTATGGGGCACTCGTTTCTATAAATGGCATGCACACAATTAACTTCCTTTATTTAGAGGACAGATGGCACAGGTCTTAAACTGAATGCTATACTGTTAACAGATGTAATGATGAAATTAAGGCGAATACCATACTCACAACCATTGCTGACAGTGATCACAAGAAACCATGTTCTCAAGAGGCTTGGTATGTAAATGTACGCATCTGTGCACATTTAATACCTCCTTTAAAATAACAAAGGTACATAATAACCTGCTAAATGTTTTGCTCAGAATTAAAATTACACTACCACTAATTTACGCGCTATAAAATTCATAATTTATTGTCTGTAGATCATATTTTACAATGATATTAGACATTTAAATGTTTTCAGTTCACCATGAAACAATTTTATACAAGTTTAAGATTTATAATTACAAAGAATTTAGTAATAATTTTTACAAAGTTTCAAATACTACACACACACACAGTTTGTTTGACTTTTCCTTTCATTTGGAAAATGGTAAGTGTTTTGCTCTATTCCTTGTTATGTATTTTACTTTCCATTAAGAACTCATTTACATGGTACCAACATAAGATGTTCCTTCAATTTTCTTTTGAAGGTATTTGTTCCTTTATGCTCTTTATGGTAAGAGTCAGTATGTTATATAACAGGCATCCAGCATCAGCATTTACAGGGTCTGTATCTTCCTATCTCAGACTTTTGTTAAGGATATGGTAATTTTCCCTATTTCTAGTAGCCTACTGTGGTCATCAACGTCTGTTTCTTGTTAATTTACAATTTTTCATTTGAAAAAGTGTTCCTATTGTCTCATAGATATACAAATATGGTACAGTTAATATTTATAATCTTTAATTTTGTTTTTGCGTGTATTACGTGACGTTAATTTCGCTATGTATCTCATAGAGGTTCTAGTCTGTTTGTAGATGCATGACTCCAAGTTGGATCTTGGAACTTGCGCAGTAGGTTTTCAAGTGACAGTTTACCTTCAAAAACATAGTAATTCAGTTCTTTCAACACTTCGTGACACTTTCGCTTGGCTCAAACAAACCTGTGACAATTTATGCTGCCCTTCTTTATTTACGTCATACAGTTCTCTCATACTTAAACACAACAGTTCTGTCGAGTGGGTTGTACGCGCAATGTCCTTTCTAGACTGATTGCACTTCCACAATATGCTAACCAGCAATCAAAGTATGGCACATGCTCTCCCTAAGAATAAGCCAATATGATGGTCCCATATCGGATGCCTAAAAAATGTTATACCCTGGTATTTGAGTTAACTGTTTCTGATACTGGTTGATACTGTAGTCAAATGTTAGTGTGTTTATTCGTCGTGTCAAGTACAGCATTTTATATTTCCAATCTTTTAATGAAATCTGCTACACATTGCGTACTTTTGGAATCTTAGCAAGATCCGTCTGATTATTTTTGTAACGTAGCTTTATAGCTTTTGAGATTGTGCTTAACTGAATCATCATTGATGGGCAATATGAACAGGAGGATCCCAACACACTTACTTGGGGAACGCCGGAATATACTTCTATAACTGTGTTGTACCCATCAAGAAATCTTCAACCCAGTCACTAACTTCATTTGATACCTCATATGATCGTGTTTTCGATTATAAGTATAGTTGTGGTACAGAGTCAAATGCATTTGCAGTTGCGAGAAGAACAGTTTTGAGATATGATGACAAATTACTTTGGGTGTACTTGCTACTCGTCTGATAGTCAATAGCCATGGTATAATTTCACTTTCTTCAAACTTAGACGGAAGTGATAAATCTATTTGTCTAGCGAAGATGGATACGAATTATTTATGGTGGGGTAAGGGGGAAATGACAGCATCTCTCGCTGTGCACGCCCTTGTGTCTGCTGAATACAAATGGCAAAGTCTTATCGGCTGTCTAGGTTGCCCCATTGTACTGTAAGTGCTGGATACAGCTGGCCTTCGCGGCGTTCGTGCGGCGTTTCCGCTTGGACGAGCAGACGTGGCACGAGTCGGCGAGGTAGTAATGGCCAACAGGGTTAGGGCGGGCTCAGCGCTTCCTGCTCCACTGCTGCCGTCAGCGTGACGTCGATACAATACGCCAACACCTTGTACCACGGCGGCGGCCCTCTTCAGCCACTTCCGGGATTTCCTTCTTCCAAGGTCGTCGTTACGCAGCAGGGGTAGGATGAGAAAAGGAAAAAGAAAACTGAGAAACAATAAAGTAGATAAATTGTTCAAAGGCAATATAAGTTATAAACAATTTAATGAATTTTAAAATTTAGTAAAATTTAAACAAAATTAGTTAAAACATGATCTCCTCTGCTGCCCCCTTTCCTCCCTCCTTATGGCTCCGCTCCTGTTTCCTTCTGTTTTAGGAAAACAAATCCGTTGATGGTGATCTAAGAAAAGCTTAATTTTCGTCGCTTGGTTTTGAATGGTCCCTGGTGGATACAGCCTGAATACCAGATCAAAAAATTACCACAGTGGTATACTCCAAAGGGATGTCGTCTCGTTCAACGGTATTTGAGGCACACGATGTCCAGTAGTTCGAGGCGTTAGAGGTTGTCACGAACATCGTCCACTTACTCATCGCACTGTGAGCTGTCGTTTTCGCTTGCGAATTGTATGGCAACCAACACTCCACGAGAAGGCGTGGTTTCATTGACACCCTTTATTACCCCGTGAAGCCTCTTGATGTCATGCCTTCACCTCAACCGATGCTCCAAGTTACTGGAGAACCGACTGGGAAACACCATGGGAAGTCGTTCGGAACGTTCCTTCGCTAATTTCTCGCAGTGTATCTGCAACTTGAGGACTGGTGCCTAAAATGACTCGGGCCTCACTTGTCAGCGAAATGTATAGAAAACCAGTCAAATATTTGTGGTAAGTAATGATACAAAAGTCATTGCTGGTTCTAGAATATGTTATAAAAGCTATGATAGGAATAAAATAGATTGAAGTCGGATACGGCTCCTCATTAGTTGACATATAGGTATAAGAAATTTTACCAAATATGTCGTCTTTTTTATTTTCCTTTTTTTTATAAATCTTGAATATGCCAAAAACAACTGTGAGGTGTAAAGGTTGCCTTCAGGAAGTTTGAGCATATGTGAGGTAAGACGCTGGAACAGGCTACATTATCTTGCATTGGAGCCAGTTCGTGTGTTTCCATATAAGTCAGGGTACTATAGGAACTGTGCATTCACTGCATGCTACTAACGACTTTTCCTCTTGCCGCTCCCAGCCAAAATGGCGCCTATACGCTGTCTCAGGAAGTTCATAAGAGAATCGGACCCTCAGCAGTACCTGGGCAATACTGTGCCAGATATGTATGTTATCTACACGACTTAAAACGTTCTCATGAGATAAAAATACCAAGAGAATGTAAATAAAATGATCTGATACAATATTGAAACGAAGAATGATAGTTATAGAAAATACTTGTTTTTGCACGATCACCTTTATTTCTAGGGGTTCACTGAACTAGTGAACACATAGGACGTTCCACCACGCCGCACGGGAGTAGCCGAGCAGTCTGGAGCGCCATGTTGCGGATCGCGCAGCCTCCCGCGTCGGAGGTTCGAATCCTCCCTCACGCATGGATGTTTGTGTCGTCTTTAGTATACGTTAGTTCATAAGTAGTTTGTAAGTTTAGGGACTGAAGATCCCGCAGTTAAACCCCGTAAGTTGTACAAACATTTGAATATTTCTTAACACCACTGATGAAGGCACTTCCCATATGCCATTTGTTAACTAGTGCTCATCTCTTCTGGTAAATGTTCAAATTTTGAAGCGGTTGACAGTTCAGCTGCATATATTTTGGGTACCGGATCTGAACGAACTTTGTGCTGAACTTCCCCCCCCCCCCCCCCTCCCCAAGAACAATAAATTAACCATGTCGCTGATAGAAACACAGGCCGTCGCTACGTACAAGCCACTGGGCAATGTATGTGGTCATCCGTCCGCCTGGGTGACTGCAGGGTCCCGCAAACGACATGCTGGAGTTTGTGCAGTAGGAAGTCGTTATAGCAGCGAGTCTCAAAAATGTTTGTAGAACTTAGGGGGCTTAACTACGGGGTCATCAGTCCCTAAGCTTATAAACTACTTATGAACTACCTAAGACTAAGGACGACACAAATATCCATGACCGAGGGGGGATTCGAAC
This sequence comes from Locusta migratoria, assembly GCA_026315105.1. Classification (NCBI taxonomy): domain Eukaryota; kingdom Metazoa; phylum Arthropoda; class Insecta; order Orthoptera; family Acrididae; genus Locusta; species Locusta migratoria. The sequence continues at coordinate 595,812,568 of CM048744.1, forward strand.
ACCCGACCGTAGTGGCCGTACAGACAGTGACTGGAGCGCCTCAGTCTCCTCGGCCACCGCGGCCGGCAGCAGCGAGTCTGAGTGGCGGTAAGCCTGAAATATTTCCCCCGACGACACATAAGAAAACAGTTATCTCAGCGCTGGTCTGGTTGCCGCGGTTCTCTCTTCCATCGCAGAGCCGTCCAAAGAAGTGATGAATTGTTGGTAAGGAGGACTGTTCAAATGTTTGTACAGCTTATGGGACTCAACTACGGGGATCATCAGTCCCTAAACTTACAAACTACTTATGAACTAGCTTATACTAAAGACGGCACAAACATCCAAGCCCTAGGGAGACCGTGACTGGCACGCCGCAGTCCACCCGGCCACCGCGGACAGCTAAAGAGAATTGTGACGACCTTTCCATGGTGTGGTACGTCCGCGATGGCGTTGTGGTGACATGATTAACCCACCTTACACCTCCCATTAACTTGGAGCTCTGGCATTTTCCTTGCAAATCCAGGCACCTTCTTATCGTCCAGTCTCAGGATGATGTCGCTTAGTGGCACGCTTTGGTACCTATAAAATGTTCAAATGTTTGTAATCATATGGGACCAAACTACGTTGGTCATCAGTAACTAGTCTTACAAACTACTTAAACTAAGTTAAACTAACCTAAGGACAACACACATATCCATGCCCGAGGGAGGAATCTAACCTCCGACACGGGAGGCCGTGCGATCCTTAACGTGGCGCTCCAGACCTCTCGATTACTCCCACGCGACTTTCGTACCAATACGGAGAAAAATTGTAAGCATCTGTTAGGCAACTTTCCAACGTCTGCATCACAATGGATCAGTTGTAAAAGGAGTGACCCTTTGTGTTTCACAGTGTCGTTTGCGAAGGATTCTACAGTCTCGAAAAATGCAGGAAAGGAGGTCGGACACCGGTGCACGCACACAGTCTAATGTACCACAACAACAAAATGTTCAAATGTTTGTAGATCTTATAGGACTTAACTGCGGGGTCATCAGTCCCTAAACTTACAAACTACTTATGAACTAGCTAATCCTAAGGACGGCACAAATATCCATGCCCGAGGGGGGATTCGAACCCCCGACCGTAGTGGCCGTCCAGTCCGTGATTGGCGCACCGCACACCGCTCGGCCACTGCGGCCGGCTCACCATAACAAATAAAAACTTATCTATGTGGTTATCAGCATGGTGGGTGAGGCTTGCGATTGTATGGGTATAGTTGTTAACCATGAGGCAGCTTCCATTGGAGTAATGAACTGGCCACTGAACTTACACATTTCACTCACAGACAAATGTGTATCCATTTGTGAGTGAAATATGTAAGTTGTTAACAACTATAAGGCCACCCATGCCATCACAAGCCAGCACACGCTGCTAACCACATGGATATGTAATTGTGTTTGTGTCCCATCATCTGACGATAAACCTTAACAGGTCTAAAACTAGTTTATGGAATAAAAGGACTTAAAACAGTGACTGTATGCGGATTTGTCATTTCTATTTACTTGGTCATCGCTTCCGTTACTTTAGCAATTTCAGCCAGTGCTTGTTTTGTCACGTAATTGAAGTAATATTGCTTCACTTTCTTGTCCTAGTAAGCTGAGCACGTCCATATGATGTCATTCTGTCTTCATTTACGTATGCAAGAGTTTTATATTTGATATCAGCTAGACTAAGTGTGTTTTCTTTGCAGATACGCAGTTCCAGCGACTTCTGCCTGAGCGAGACTGCAGCAAAGAGCAAGCAGCAGTGGTCAGCAAGTTACTCTTCTGCATGGGAAGAGTTTATTACGACCTGTGGTAACAAAATTCATTTGTTGCTTCTTGCACTTCTCAGTGATACACTGATAAGAACAGTTGTTACTATGGACCAGTTTTAAAATTATAGCATACAACTCAGAATTCCAAAGGATGGAATCCGGGGTTGTTTAAATCATTTTTGGTGATGCAGGACGATTTAGATTAAATGGCAACTTGTGCATTGTAACGTCGCTGACATAATCTTGAACTTACGAGCGGTAGGGTAGTTAAAACTATACTGCTGGCCATCCAAAATTAAATACCAAAACTAGCTAGATATGTCATAGTCATAGTTTTTTGAAAAGATAACACGTTGCGTAAAGGTCACATGAATGAAAATGCAGCCTGATGTGAAGTGAGATAGGTGATGAATCGTATTAGGTGTTGCTGTCATTGCTGGCTGTGTCCGTTCCTACACGACTCGGCATTGGCTCATAGTGGCTTTGGAAATGTTGTCCAGTTATAGCAGTCGATGGTGCTTTAGATATTGCCAAAGCTGATCTGGTGTAGCAGTGGGTGATGTAGCCAAGGGCAGTAACGCATACTGACCGAGGAGAGTGTGGAAGCGAGTACCACACAAACCAAAATTCCGTAATACCACTGTCCCACGTAATTAGCATTGCCTGTACACTAACCAGGCAGCGTGACATCTTTTCAAGAGTTGGAGCCTGTTGTCCTCTCATAGCACCGTAACTTGCCAAACCCAACAGTGCAATAGGATATTGCGCAGTCAAATGTGCCATGCAATGTTATAAGCTTTTCGTCGCCCATGGGATTGCTTTGTTGATGTGGCCTCCCTGTTCACCCGATTTTCCTCCACTCGAAAACACTTCACATGGAGCTGTATTTCCAATTATGTGATCTCTGTACAAAGTTTTATCTCCCAAGTAAATTTGCCGCTTTTAACTCCGGCCCTTCTTGGCCTTACATCTTGGAAGGCTAACTGACAAGATGAAATTACTAAATAATGACTTTGTATATTTGTAGGCAGGTACCTGCAGATCATAGCTAAAACGGAGGGGAAGTACACCAATTGTTTTTGTTTTTCTTATTGCGTGCTTCGATATTTGGCACGGAAATTTCAATGTCCAACAATACTGTACACATGATCCTGCAAATAAATAATCAATCCATTGCGTAACTTTATTTTTTCGAGACCATAACAGTGTAATGATCCCTTGCAAGAGAAAGATGGAAATGTATTGAAGTTATAAGCAGTGATGCATTAGAGGGAGGTGGTGGAGTGGGTGTTGTGGGGTTTCCTACCGTGGGGTTTCCTACTGCCCCAGGTCGGCATAACAAATTGAGGCTCTCCTTCCCGCTCCCTCCCCCCTCCCTCTACGCACAGTTCTGCGAGAGTTTCAAACGCAAGACGCAAGGACGTTCCACAATTGGTTATCATTTTCATTTTCTGTCGTGACAAGTTTTACAGCGGTAACATTGAAATTGACTGCTCTCGTAATCTCGTCGCTATTCTTTAATAGCTATGTTGCCCCTTATACGACAGCAACCACTACATGATTTCTGATGTTCGAATCTATTATACATGTTTCGCAACTAAATCGCCATAGAGCGTCAAGAAATGGTAATTATTCTGGAAGTTATTCTAGAAGTATATACTCGGTATGAATCTTAGTAACGAAAACTATTCAGGCGAAAGAAACCGTAGCAGAGGCAGCGCACCAAGCGAGGTAGCGCGGTGGTAAGGCGCTGAATTCGCATTCTGGAGTACGGCGACTAGCATTTGCCTCCGGCCACCATGATTTAGCTTTTCAGTGGTTTCCCTAAATCACTACAGGCAAATTCCGGGATGGGGCCTTTCAAGGGCGAAACCGATTACGTTCCACATTCTTAACAAAAACAATCAGCTTCTGTCCCGTCTGCAACGACAACGATTTTGACGGGACGTTAGCCCCTAATCTTCCTTCCTTTTTTTTTTCCTTAACTAGGAAAAGTGAAAACTTTCCAGTACACATATATGCTCAAAAGAATCGTTTTGCGAAATTTCAGTGACTGTGGTTGTTACGAACTACCATCGAAGTATGTGTGAAGTGTCGTTTTAGGTACCAGTAACAAGAAAGCATATTCTCACCGTAGTCCAGTACCAACTCTGCTGTTCACCTGCAAATGCAGAAAGCGCATTGTTGTAGGGGACTCCACTTCAACCGTGCGTTGCCACTATATCGTTTTAGTTCTTCTATCAGAATTCTAACTTAATGTGGCAGGAAAATTTCAGTATATGTTAGGATTACATACAAAAAATTAGATAGCTTTATTTTTGGAAGGGAACATTAAAAATTCATGACTCTCCCTCGTAGTATGACTACATGTTTATTGTGGTGCTTTTGGACGATACAAACAGTCGCAAGAAATATCTTTTGAACAAATATAGTATTTGAGCTGAATACTCTTAACAGAAGGGCGACCTCAGCGCATGCCTTCTTTGTTATTCACAGCGAAGAGCGCAAGTTTCAAGGGCTGGGCGACTACATCGCCATCGCGCGCATCGAGCAGCTGTGCCCCTTCCCGTACGACCGCGTGCTGGCCGAGGTGCAGCGCTTCCCCAACGCGGCGCTCTACTGGGTGCAGCAGGAGCACAAGAACCAGGTACGTCCATCACTACTGCTCTGCGACAGCCCGGCTATACCGACACTTTCTCAGCAACCTCACACCTCTTGTGTCACACTGGAACAGCTCAATGTGGGTACACAACCAGGAAGTGAAGTAACTGCTTTAGACTTAGCAACTCCACACCGGTATCCCCTGCAGCAGGATGAACAAGTAAACACCAGAGCACGAGCTGTGGACGGTAGTAGGAGAACAAAGTATGTGTTGTACAGTTTTGATATCAAACTGATTAACTTTATTTAAATTGATCAGTTACTCCACCTCTCCTATCCCCGAACCCTCAAGAGAAAGCACCATTCGAAATAACCCTTCCCTTTCTGAGTCACCTGGGAATACTTCATCACTGACCAGTTCGGAATTCGAACCCTCGACCTTTCAATTCCGCATGTCATATCCTCACGTCATTGGTGGAAAATTCAAATATTGGTGAGAAATTTGTAAGGCGGTAGTTCTACTCCACCTATTCCTCGTCCCCCTCCATTCAGAGTCACCTGAGAGTACTACATCATTGATCTATTCGGATTTGGAAACCTAGACTTCTCGATTCTAAACGCCATCCCTTCCCTACTAGCAGGAGATCCAACGGCAGTATGAGCACTCATAAAAAATATCTCATATTTTACCTAGACTACAATATATTCGACGTGTATCGGAACCGTCGAGTGGCACTCAGAGGTGTCAGTAATGGGGAGAGGGGGATCAATTGATCAATTTCATTAAAAGTCAGTCAATTTCGAATCAACACTGTGCAAGGACATACTTCGTATCTCTACTGGCAATAGGAAGCATTGTACCTTCTAGCGTCAGCTGCAACATTCGATAAATTTTTGAGACAATCTGGGCAAAGCAGCGCTTACAGCGGCAAGTAGCTGTCGGTTTTGAATGCTGGAGTAGTGGTTACGGTCACTTTATGAAAAGAAAGCAGTAAGATCCTAGTTACTTTGACAGTTTCAGTGGAACAGTCAAAAAAATTTATTTCATCTTTTGATGAAGGGCTTTATTATTCAAATGTTTGTAAACCCAAAGGACCAACTGCTGAATTCATCGGTCCCTAGACGTACAAACTTCTTAAACTACCTAATGCTAAGGACAACACTCACACCCGTCTCGATGGAGGACTCGAACCTCCGACGAGAGCGTCTGCGCAGTCAGCACCTCAGAGTTCTCGGCCATTCCCTCGCAGCGCCGTATTATTCACATGCAGTGAGCTTTCCTCTGTAGGAGGAAATAATAAGCGGTAACTGTCAAGACACAAAGGGATTACCGACAATAGCTGCCAGTGGGCACTGAATTATATTGATGGAGAATGATGAACATATGTGGAAGTCTGGGAATTTTAGCCAGGTCTCCTGTTCACAAGAAGAAAGCGGTGATCACTATATCATCATCACACAGTGTCACCACAACTGAACGCACTATCCAAGCGTGCCTTCCACCAGACCACTGTCCACTTATCCATACATTAGGGACGTAGTGCTTTTGCTCATTATTTACTTTAGTCGGGGCCTACCGCAATATCCACAAGGGTTCAATTTGACAACCTCTGAAGGATTCATTGACCTGCCATCACCATAAAAACATAAAATATACACACACACATACACATAAATCCAATGTCACGATGTTTATCCGCAATGAACTCCAAAACTTCTTAACAAATGTTCAAATGTTTCTAAAGCTTATGGGACTTAACTACGGGGTCATCAGTCCCTAAACTTACAAACTACTTATGAACTACTTACGAACTAGGACGGCACAAATATCCATGCCCGAGGGGGGGATTCGAACCCCCGACCGTAGTGGCCGTGCAGACCGTGACTGGAGCGCCTCAGTCTCCTCGGCCACCTCGGCCGGCACTTCCTAACAGATCTTTATGAAATTTTCATAGTATGTATTATTTGGTCCAACTTATAGGGTAGGTTTTTATATCGAATAATAACCACAGTATTATTTTTACTGCGTTTCAGATGTTTTTATCTGGGTTGTTTAAGCACGTTATAATAGGCGTTATTATTTTACTTGAAATCTGACTAGCGGCAAAGTGATCGGTTGAAGAGCGAAAGATCTCGGGTTCGAAACTGGCCGATATCGCCGACTTTTTCCCACTTTGGGTTTTAACCAATGCTTCACCTCTCAGTGATGTGAGGAGTCGCCAGAAATGACACGTGGTTCGGATTCCACGTTAAACTACAGGTCCCCTTTTTCCGGTTGGATAGCTGAAGTACGTTGGGAACATGTTAGGCGCCGAAGTGGCGTCCAATCGAAAGACGGACGATATTGCCGCGAGAGACCACGACCACCGACTGCTGGCGTGGCGCAGGGGATAGCGTCACGGACTGCGGTGCTGAAGGTCACCAGTTCAATCCCGCCCACCGACAAAAATTTATTTCTTTGTAATTAACAATTCCAGAATGTTCTACATCTTTCTTATGTTCACTTGTAAATTCTACTTGTTTCTTATGGTAACTGTTCTCCTAATTTCTGGTAAATTCTGTCTGTGTATAAACAGCAGAGCACTCTGCCTGAGAGGCAGTCAGTGCTGTGTGTTTGTTGAGTTCGTAATAATGTGCTTTGAGTATAAGTGCTGTGTTCAGTTGCCTTCGAAGTCAAGCCTGCTCCCATTTCAACGCGACATTGTTTGGTGGAGGCGCCGGGTACACTGTGCAACAGCTGCATCACCGTGTCTCCGAATAGGCAACGTAGAAGCCGTCGCTTACACGGACTAGAACCGGAATACAAGGGATACATCCTTCCGAAAGTCCGTATCATCAGAAGAACCATGGACACGAAATCAACGGTAGGCCAGCTGCACATCAGACACCCGTCGGTGCTCTCTGGAGACGCTGGACAGGATCCAATAAATGGTTAAAAGGAATCGACCGCGTCGCCAAGTACAACTGGTGGGATCATACAATGTGCTTGGCCAACGTTTATTTCTACCTGGACGGAACAGCCCAGCAATGGTTCGAGAACAACGAAGACAAACTTGATGACTGGGAAACGTTCCAGGCGGAAATTAAGAAGACGTTTGGAGACAAACAGCGACAAATCCGCTCGGCGGAAGAACAACTGAAGAACCGGGCCCAACGACATGATGAGCCGACACAGTCTTACATACAGAATGTTTTCGCCCTGTGTAACACTGTCAGTCCGAACATGACTGAGGCCGACAAAATCACCCACCTGATGAAGGGTATAGCAGAAGACATGTACCAAGCCCTTCTGATAAAAGACGTCGCTACGACAGAACAGTTCATCAAGTGGTGCCAGCGTATTGAAGAGATGCAACAAAGGAGAGTTGGACGCAATAAGTATGACCGACTCCCCAATGTAGTCCCTATGGCCGTTGTGGAAGACCAGCATGACTTCGCTTCTCTCATACGACAAATTGTGAGAGAATTACAACAGTGCATGGCAGCCGAAACTATTAGACCGAGCGAGCATCAGATTATGGCCATGGATGTAAGCCATATAAGTCACGAGGGAGCCGAAGCCGCTGAGGAAGAGGTATTTCAGACTTTAACTCCTGTCTGCCCCGCCAATCGCATCCGACGTGAAGTATGCCGTCGCCCTGCTATGACACGCTGCAGCCGCCAAACGGCAGCCTATGAACCGGCCGACGCGGCCACAACCAACTCCCCCAGCAACAATCACGCCCTGCAGAAGAACAGACGTCTGGAGGACAGAAGACAACACACCACTGTGTTTCCACTGTGGGCGCCCTTGACATGTCGTACGCTACTGCAGAGAGAGAAGGCGAGTATTCGACGATTATGTTGCCGCAAGACGTCAGCCATCAGAGCAGTTCTATCCTAGGCAATCACCTACCGAAGAGTTCAGTCGTCCTATAGGAAGAAGCCCATCGCCGTACCCTAGACGAGGTCGCTCCCCGACGCGCCGCAGCCATTCGCCGTCGCCGACAGAGGTACCAGCCGCTCCCCTAGCCGCCGCGCCCAAGAAAACTAAGCGAAGCGACGATCTACGGAGGTGAGGCCGCTGCAGATGAAAATCCTCAGTGGACGACAGTCGCCAAGATGTCGGGAAATCTCATCGACGTCATAATCGACGGCAACCTTTCCGGGCACTTGTTGATTCAGGAGCGTCTTTTTCTGTATTGTCGGATAATTACCGCCACACACTAAAGAAGACAATGTTGTGTGATACGGGAGCAACTGTGCTGAAGGTCGCGAATGGAAAGTACGTCCATCCAGCAGGAACTTGTGTCGCAAGAATAACCATCAACAACAGGACCCAGACGTTTGAATTTGTCGTGTTAAGAGAATGTATTCACAATGTCATCCTCGGATGGGACTTCCTTCAGGCATCCCAAGCTATCATTGACTGTGGAAGATCTGAGCTGCAAATTGAAGAAGTTGTTCCGCCGGATACACGTAATACAGAATTTTCTGGGAAGTTATTCGTCGTTGACAATGTGACCATACCGCCATTGACAATGAGAAGAGTTGCAGTCACAAACACAGATGACTGGTTAACTGTGAAGTTCATGTTGATAGTAAAAAGTTTATCAGGCTCACAAAACAAATTTACATACCAGCGGCTATCATAAGCATTACCGGTGGTCAAGGAGAGATTTGGATCACAAATTTTCATGAGCAGTCACAACTTATCCCCAAGGGAATTTGTATTGGGACAGCTGAACCAATTCAGGATGGTGAGCTCAACGTCATCAATGAAGACCCATGCCCTGCTGTTAGTACAGACAACACGCTGGAGGAAACAAACGTGGAACTGCCAATAGGGCCTGGACTGACCAAGGAACAACGCCAGCGGGTGTTAGGTATACTACGCCAATTTTCGGGTGCATTCACACCTCAGCAGGGGAAAAGTCAGACGAAACGGCCCAAGATAAAGCACCGTATCAATGTTGGGGATCATCCACCAATTAGCCAGCGTTCGTATAGTGTGTCGCCAGCTGAAAGTCGGATAATTCTGGAGGAAGTGGAAAAGATGTTGCGAGATGACATTATTCAACCTTCGGAGAGTCCTTGTTCGTCTCCGGTGGTCTTCGTAAAGAAGAAGGACGGCACGTGGCGATTCTGTGTCGATTATCGGCGGCTGAACAGAATCACAAAGAAAGATGTCTACCCATTGCCGCGCATTGATGACATCTTAGACTGCTTGAAGGGAGCTACATACTTCTCAACTATGGACATGCAGACAGGTTACTGGCAAATCGAGGTTGACGAAGCTGATAGGGAGAAGACGGCTTTTATGACACCTGACGGCCTCTATGAATTTAAAGTAATGCCATTTGGATTTTGTAATGCTCCGGCCACTTTCGAACGCATGATGGACAACTTGCTTCGACACCTTAAGTGGATGACGTGTCTTTGCTATTTATATGACATTGTCGTTTTCTCGAAAACATTTGAAGAACATCTGAGTCACCTGTCAACTGTGTTGAAGTGAGTTCAGACTGCAGGTCTCCGCCTCGATCCAAAGAAGTGCCTCCTCGTCGCAAAAGAGATAAAAATCCTGGGGCACCTAGTCAACGGAGATGGTGTCCGTCCTGATCCAGATAAAGTAAGGGCAGTCATAGAATTTCCAACTCCTCAGCATATTCGTGATGTGAGAAGTTTTCTCGGGCTGTGCTCATACTACCGACGTTTCATAAAATGATTTTGTAATAAGGCACGTCCACTACAAGAACTTTTGCAGGGAGACGCCAAATTTTACTGGGATGAGACAAAAGAAAGAGCTTTCCGGGCACTTCAGGAGGCTCTAACTTCCGCACCAGTGCTAGCTTTGTACGACGAGAATGCAGAAACGGAACTTCACACAGACGCCAGTGTTTATGGGATTGATGCAGTGCTTGTACAAGTTCAGGAAGGTGCTGAAAAAGTGATAGCCTATGCGTCTAGAGTACTCTCAAAGTCCGAGATAAACTACTCTACAACTGAAAAAGAATGTCTCGCAGTTATCTGGGCTATCAACAAGTTCCATCCGTATTTATTCGTCAAACCATTCACCGTCATGACAGACCACCATTCTTTGTGTTGGCTGACTAGCTTGAAGGATCCATCAGGTCGACTAGCAAGATGGGCACTAAGACTCCTAGAGTACGACGTCACAGTGGTATTAAAGAACGGGCTGCAAACACAAGGATGCCGACTGCCTTTCGAGGAATCCATTAGTGGAACACAACAGCATTAATGAAATTTCAGCCCTCACTGAATTAGATGACATTACAGCTGAACAGAGAGAAGATCCAGCATTAATAAAAACGATAGAGGCCTTGGAGAAAGGAGAACCGACCAATGGAGAGTTCCAACTTATAAACGGAACATTGTATAAGAGCAACTACGATCCACTGGGCCCCAAATGGCTACTGGTTGTTCCAGCTCATCTCCAGCCAGATATTCTCAAATATTTCCACGATGCTCCAATATCCGGTCATCTGTGATTCGTAAAGACCCTGGACAGAATCAGACGCAGGTATTACTGGAAAGGTCTCTACCGATCTGTCAAGCACTATGTGAGTCACCTTAAAGAGTGCCAGCGACGGAAGCATGTGCCGCAATTACCTCCAGGGCATCTCGTACCGATTCCGCCGGCAGCAGCTCCATTCCACCGAGTTGGGATCGATTTTTTAGGGAGGTTCCCGAAGTCGACAACCAGTAACCTTTGGATAATAGTCTGCACTGATTACCTCACACGCTACGCTGTCACCAAAGTTGTGCCGACTGCAGAAGCTTCAGAGATCGCAAAATTTCTTGTAGAAGACATTATTTTGAAGCATGGAACACCACGTGTCATGATTTCTGATCGTGGAAAAGTATTCCAGTCAAAACTTGTATCAGAGGTAATGTCACGGTGCGACATTGTCCACAGAATGACAACTGCATACCATCCTCAGACAAATGGTCTTACGGAACGTTTTAACAAGACGTTAGCCGACATGCTGTCGATGTACGTCAATGTTGAGCAGAAGGATTGGGATACAATTCTGCCAGTCGTGAAATTTGCTTACAATACCGCAAGACAAGACACCACAGGCTTCACTCCGATTTTCCTGCTCCATGGCCGTGAAGCTGAGACGACAATGGATACGCTGTTCCAGTTCCAACCGAACGACACTCAGGATGACTATGTTAAACAGTTTATCACCAGAGTCGAAGAAGCAAGACAGCTGGCTCGCACACGGACACTGGACGCCCAGGAGAAGGACCGTCAGTGGTATAACGACAAGCACCGACCTATTGTGAACAGCCCAGGAGATCTGGTATGGATTTTTAACCCTTTACGGAAGGTTGGACTGTCAGAAAAGTTATTGAAGCGATACTTCTGTGTGTATCGTGTCATACGCCGCCTGTCAGACGTCACATAGGAAGTTGAGGATTATGAGCCGTCGTCGAAACGTCAAAAACAAAGAGACATTGTTCACGTCCTGCGCATGAAGCCTTACTACGATCCTGAAGAGCAGGTAGACGACAATGGCTTCTTGTTCAAGGACCGTAAGGACGGTAATGTTCCTGATGAAGCCACGACAAGAACGTCTGTCGTCGATAATCGTGGAGAATGGAAGTATTCTCTTGAACTGCAGTACAGAGGACCCATGACACGGTCAAGATCCAGGACATTGCAACTGGTTCCCAGGGATCATAACAGCCGTTCGCTGTTTCTCTAGGGGAGGGAGCAATGCCGCGAGAGACCACGAACACCGACTGCCGGCATGGCGCAGGGGATAGTGTCACGGACTGTGGTGCTGAAGGTCACCAGTTCAATCCCGCCCAACGGCAAAAATTTATTTCTTTGTAATTAACAATTCCAGAATGTTCTACATCTTTCTTATGTTCACTTGTAAATTCTACTTGTTTCTTATGTTAACTGTTCTCATAATTTCTGGTAAATCCTGTCTGTGTATAAATAGCAGAGCACTCTGTCTGAGAGGCAGTCAGTGCTGCGTGTAAGTTGCGTTCGTAATAAACGTGCTTTGAGTATAAGTGCTGTGTTCAGTTGCCTTCGAAGTCAAGCCTGCTCCCATTTCAACGCGACAATATTATTATTATTATATTCGATTTAGGACTTTTCTTTGATGCTACATTTTTTCCAACATTACGTAAGACACAACCATTTTAAATTTTTCATTTCAATTACTGTGCGTTAGACTTGCTAAAACTCCGATATTGCTTCACCAATTTGAATAATTTATTTCGCTTTAACACAGCGGTTGTTTAAGAAAAAAATGGAAAATCCAAAAGAACAACTGAATATTTTAAATGTTGAAATTGATAGTTTTGTAAGTGGGCCATCACCACTTTGGATTAGGTTCCTATTTTATGCGCTGACATACGTAAGGCTCATCTGCCAGCGACACAATTTTACATACTTGAACTTCAAAACAAGAAGAACGTCACTGTCTACATAGTAATTTGGAGGGTTCATGGAGGAGGGTACTTTGCAACAGACGTCGACCCCAATCTAAAGTTTTATTCCTATTTTGAATAAAGCCGGCCGCGGTGGCCGAGGAGACTGAGGCGCTCCAGTCACGGTCTGCACGGCCACTACGGTCGGAGGTTCGAATCCCCCCTCGGGCATGGATATTTGTGCCGTCCTAGTTCGTAAGTAGTTCATAAGTAGTTTGTAAGTTTAGGGACTGATGACCCCGTAGTTAAGTCCCATAAACTATACAAACATTTGAACAACATTTTTTTTTTTAATAAATTTTCCACACTTGACCTTCACATCAGGAGAAACATCACATCTACATAATATTTCGTATGGTTCATGGTGGAGGGAACCTTAAGCTACGCTCAACGTTTTACCTATCACCATGAATTTGGCAGGATTGTAATATTTCAAATGGGGGCGAAGGGTGGGGATGAACGGATAGGAGGCACAGGAGGAGATTGTCAGAGATGGGGTTATTAATATTTATTGGATGGAAAAATACATGCAATTTACAGCGATAGTTACTAAACACAAAATAAATATTTATATATTACAAAAGGAATCTGCAAGAGTTTAATAAACTATTTATATCACAAACTGATATCTAAGGAGTCTATCTACCCCAGAGCTGTTGGTGAGGCGTTGAGTATGTCGTTCCAGCCTCCACTAAAACTTCTATTGACACATTCCTCAACAATGTGTTCAACAGTCTGTTCTGCTGCTTCACAGTCGCACAATAGGGAGTCTGAGGTCTCCATTTGTACGTGAAATACTTAGTTCTTCCATGTCCACATCGGATCCTGTTGAGTGCACACCAGGTTCTTCTAAGAAGTTGGAAGCCTGGTATGTAGTTGGGATCTTCGACGCAACGGCGAAATATGATTGTGTTGTTTTTCCATTCCTCCTTCCACACATCTTCAGGTTTGAATGGTACAGGGTTCTCGAACTGCCCAGAATAGTTTTCTTGATTTGAAACGCATGCAGGGTGGATTGAGCAGTATTTTCTGGACGGGTATCCTTTGGAAAACAAGTTTTTAATCTTTTCCCATTCGTGGGTCGCTGCTTCTTGTCGTCTCAAGTGTGTTGGGGCGATGCTACTGAGATCAGACAGCCAAGGTTGTGGGATTGATCTCAGGGTGCCCGTTACAGTTCTCATCGTCTCATTCAACTGAACATCAGCCTTACTGGCATGCACACTCCTGTACCAGACAGGCGCCCAATGTTCAGTCACATAATATACAAGAGACAAGGCCGCTGTACGGAGAGTGTCAGCTTGTGCAGGAAGTGCCAGCTAGTTTCCTGATAATGTTGATTCTGGTCTTTAACTTTTCTGTTAGTGATGTAAGATGAGTAATGTACGATGTAATCGCTGAAGACGAGGGTCCGTCATTCCATCTTCCAAGTGATCTTCTTACAGCACCAGCCAAACTGTGCAAGTTGATGATGTGGCGTGAGTGAACGACAGCTAGAGGTGTGTGTGTCCATAGTGCCAGTGCTAGTCACCAGTTGGCAACAGTACGTATTGACACTTCTGGCCACGTAAACCTTCTTATCTGTGCTGTGGTAGTTATAAGATCTGCCACAGAGTCTCTTACTGCATGGCGATCTTGGTGGACGACTGTGCTGTATGGACATCCAGAATCTAAGGGTGTGAGAATATTCATTGACTATTTCAACCACCACCGCTGCACAACTGACACAGCACGTCCAGCTTGTGCGGGGAGTGTTCATCAGAGACGAGTGTATCGTCAGGCGTGTCCCAGGGGAGTGTGATAGGACCGCTATTATTTTCTATCTATATACATGATCTGATGGACAGACTAACTTGTAATTTGTTGCTGTTTGCTGATGATGCTGTGGTGTATGGGAGGGTGTCGTCTTTAATTGACTCTAATACCATACAGGATAACTTAGACAAAATTTCTAGTTGGTGCGAAGAACGGCAGCCAGCTCTTAAAAGTCGAACACTGTACGTAACAAGAGCTTTGCTTTAACACTAAAATTAGTAAATAAGGTCCGTGTGAACTATTGGTTACTCCCTGCTACAAAGCCTTGTTCCCTGGCCTAAACTGAGAACAGACTCGCTTCAAATTACTTCAATAACAGGAAGTTAATACTACAGTGGTCAATATACATAGCAGTTCACACGTTATTACACACAGACATTAATAAGCAAGCCACCGCTATTGAAGTTATCTTAGAAAGGTAGCTAAGAAAACATTTATGGCGCAACGGAATTTAAATATAAAAATATTATTGCATCTGAACTTGTTCTCAGCACTTGTGAAAAACAATATTAAATAAAAGAGGGAAGGTGCTCTAAAACTACAATTTATAGGCATTTTACGGATTATGCTGAACTTAAACTTGTTTATTCAGATAAAAAAACAAGCATAATAGGGAACCAATTTTGTTAATACAATACAATGCATCTCTTACATGGATTAATGCAGACTGTGCCCAGCCTAAATTATACATAATTTAACGCTACTGGGGGGGGGGGGGGGGAAGGATTCACAAACAACACTCATTCTCTCTCACACACGCAATGCCACAGCGAAACTCACCAAAAACAGCGCGCTGAAACGAGGTGGAAGCAGGCGCCGCTATCGTAGGCGAAATTCAGCAAGTCGGAGGTAGCACAAAACACAATATACAAACACTTTGAAGCTGGCTCTGGTCTGTCGTACCTGTTTTGAGATGGTGCATGTGTATAGCAATTTAAATTACATCTGAACAGAAAACGCGAGCAAACACGCTAACGGCGACACACGGTTATGTTACATGAACGCACTCCACTGAAGGTGAAGTGGTTGAAATCGGATTCATTATACAAAATCACGGTGGATTCTTAAGTTGCAGTCTGTAAGAAATCGAGCTAGGTACTGCTTTTATGAGAGAAGTAGCGTGAACTCAGGCGACAAGCTGCAAACCCTGGAAGTCGGAACTTGGACCCGCGTGATTCCGAAAACCGATAAAATTGAATAAATTCAGTTTCCGAACAATAAAGAAAATTAACTACTGCATGTAACCCATATAAATGCTTAGACTTATATGAGGAAGCTAATGAAATACAGCTACAGGCGATAGGGGGCGATTACAGAGACGGATGAAGTCCAGTTTCAGAAAAACCACATGAATGAAATAATTACAGAGTCGGAAAAATAAAATAAATATTACGGCATGCAACCCACAGAAATGTTTAGTATTACACAAGAAAGCTATTGAAGGAGTTTGTACCAGGCTCAGAGAGAATAACTGACAAGACAGAGTGCGTTTTACAAGTCGGAGAGGAAACAGAAAAATTAAAATAGGCGGCGAGAGAAGATCGTGAAATATTAGTGGAAATCAGAAGGATACCCGCACAGTTACTTGCCTGATGGGCAAGGAACAAACAAGAGAGGAAGCTGAAGGCTTTGTTCTATTGACCAACCACGTGGAAACATATCACTCACGGAAGGAAACGATGAAAAGATTTTGACATGCACTGTACACAAATGAACATATCACCTATTAGAAATCGGGCCCCACAAAGCTAGAAAGTATTTACACAGAGTTCATACACCGCCACATGATCACAAAAGGTTTAACATACCAAGCCATTATCAAACTGCAACTAGAATCACACAGACCGCGTTTATCTATTGGAAATCACTGAATTGAAAAACGAGAACACATTTCCGAACACAATCAGACAAAACATTCCAAAAACAAAAACAAAAAAAACAAAAAAACAAAAAAATTATACGTTCACGAATCTAAGTTAAACGTGCTAGTCAATGAAACGCTACCATCTCCAGAAACAAGAGCAGATGACCAAAGCAGAGTGAATCCGTGCAGCCACCGGGCCGTGGGAAAACGACCGGAAGCCGGAAAATCCACGAAAACAACGGTGGTGGGGACGGACAGCGAGACTCACGCTAACGAAGGCTCGCTGACTGGACTGTAACCAAAGGTTGTAGAAACCTCTTTGGTAGTATCAGCAGCTATCGACACTGAACCAGACAGAACGATGCAAAGCGAGGTATCACTCCCCACATTCAGACAGCCATAGATTCTCGCACCCACTTAAAAGTAAAACAAATGCACATTCTCACAGGGACAGTGGCGTAGCGGAGAAGCCGTACTTATGCCACATTAATTAATATAATAATAAATTATTAACGTAACAAAATAAGAAATACCTAGCAATATTAACTAATATTCTAAAATATGAAATAAAAATGTTATTCCTCAAGCCTTGAAAAGAGTGGGGTTCAAGTTTTAACAAAATGATAATCTAGCGACATTAAAAAAATTATAACTTTACAAAATCTGTACAAAAATATAAGGAAGACGACAGATGGTCGTCTTTCACTCTCATTGTAGAAAAATGTAAGGTGATGTGCATGAGTAGGAAAAACAATCCCATACTGTTCGAATACCTCATTAGCAGTGAGCTTCTTGATACAGTCGCGTCGTCCAAATATCTAGGCGTAACATTTGAGAGCGATATGAAATGGAACCAACATGTAAGGACAGTTTTGAGTAAGGCGGACAGCCGACTTCGGTTTATTGGGAGAATTTCGGGAAGATGTACTTAATCTGTAAAGGAGACCGCGTATAAAAAGCTTGTAAGACCACGTCTTAAGTATTGCTCAAGTGTTTGGGACCCACAGCAGATCAGTTTAAAGGAAGACATAGAAGCAGTTCAGAAGCGAGCAGCTAGGTTTGTTACTTGTAGTTTCGACCAATGCGGGAGTGGCACGGAAATACTCCGGCAACTCAAATGCGGATCGCTGGAGGAAAGACGACGTTCTTTTCGAGAATTTCTGTTGAAGAAATTTAGAGGGCCAGAATTTGAACCTGAGTGTAGTACGATCTTGCTGCCGCCTACTTACATTTCGCGTAGTGACCACAAAGGCAAGATTAGAGAAATTAGGGTTCATACTGAGGCATATAGGCATTCTTTTTTTCCTCGTTCTATTTGGGAGAGGAATAGGAAGGGAAATGCCTAGTACTGGTACAGTGTACCCTCCACCATGCGCCTTACGGTGGATTGCGGAGTATGTTTGTAGATGTAGGATGATCCCGCCACTCTGAAGGTCACAATGTGGCCACTTCCCAGGGCCTCATGGCTGCAAACATTCCCTATTAAAGGGTACACAGATGTCACTCCGTCAGCAATGTCACTATGTTATCTCTTGGTAGCCGACGTTGAAACCATTATCAGGACGCCTACTATTCCCCAGGTGACTCCTGCCCTCACGGATCAAAATCGACATCATCTTTCCAGGTGTACTCATTTTTGTCGACATAAATATTGCAATTAGGCATCAACTAAAACAGAGGTCTATCCGGCGTTCCACATGGTAGTGGTTTTGGTCTTCTGCTGTTCCTTATCTACTTAAAAGTTCAAATGTTCAAATGTTTGTTAAGCTTATGGGACTTAACTACAGGATCATCAGTCCCTAAACTTACAAACTACTTATGAACTACTTACGAACTAAGACGGCACAAATATCCATGCCCGAGGGGGGATTCGAACCCCCGACCGTAGTGGCCGTGCAGACCGTGACTGGAGCGCCTCAGTCTCCTCGGCCACCGCGGCCGGCCTACATAAACGATTAGGGAGAAAATCTCAGCAGCAATTTTAAGTTGTTGCAGATGACTCCGTCATTTATTGTCTAGTAAAGTCATATGAACATCAAAACCAACTGCAGAACGATCTAATAAGATATCAGTATGGTGTAAAATTGGCAATTGACACTAAATAATGATACGTGTGATGTCCTCCACATTAGTACGAAAAGAAATCTGTTAAACTTTGTTCATAAGATAAATCAATCAAATGTAAAGGCCGTAAACTCCACCAAATACCTAGGAATTGCTATTACATCAGACTTAAACTGGAAAGAACTCATAGATAATGTCGTAGGAAAGGCGAACCAGAGATTACGTTTTATTGGTAGAACACTTAAAAGATACAAGAGACTGCATACCCTACACTTGTCCGTCCTCATTTGAAGTATTGCTGCCCAGTGTGAGATTCGTATCAAGTGTGTTTGACGGAAGCCATCGAAAGAGTCCAAATAAGGGCAGCTCGTTTTGCATTGTCGCAATATAGGGGAGACAGCGTCACGGAAATGATACAGGAACTGGGATGGGAATCATTACAACAAAGGCGTATATCGCTGCGACATGGTCTACTTACGAAACTCCAATCGCCAACATTCTCCTCCGAATGCGAGAATATGCTGTTGACTGCCACCTACATAGGTAGAAATGATCATCAGAATAAAATACGAGAAATCAGAGCTCGAACGGATAGATTCAGATGTTCTTTCTTCCCTCGCGCTATTCGAGAATGGAATGGGAGATAAATGGTATAAAGGTGGTTCGATGAACCCTCTGCCAGGCACTTAAATGTGATTTGCAGAGTATCCCATGTAGATGTAGACCCACATCAGTGCTTCAGTTAGTGGTGGACTACGACTGCCGGGGGCCCGGGGCGGCGGCAAAACAAAATGAGGTCCCCTGTCCACTTGTAAATACATGTATTACTATAAAAAAAAAGTAACTTTAGAGATTTGGAGGCCCCAGAATGAGAGGACAAGTGCGTCGTCCCCCCCCCCATTTTGAGGTATTTGGAGTCCCCCAAGACGAGAGGCCCGGGGCCATCCGACCCCCCCCCCCTCACCCCCAAAGTCACCCACTGGCTTCAGGCACAGACAAATATATACAGACGGGAAACCTCCATAAGGGCCCAGTCCTATGCTCAGCGGTGCGGGGAGGGAGGGTTTCCAGCAGTTGCGTAAGATGTCCCACGACGGCGCTGTGGTCAGAAGCAGCTCTTTAAACTGGCCAGAGCAGGCGGCAGGTAGCGGCTGTCCCCACCACCACCTCCCCTCAAACGCCAGCAAGCCGGACACAGCCGTGGCCTCGTGGCAGGCGGCACGAGCTCTCCCCTCAGCCTCCCCTCCATGCTACCCTCTGATGTGCGAGAGGCACCCTAAGCCAGCGATCCGCCTGACACCTGCTAGCATCTTACGTAACTATGAGGGGACGGTAGGACAGTGGTGTAGGGGGGGCTGCTCCTCTGTATATGTTACTCTGTGCTTCAGGTGACATCCGACCTTCAAGCGAGCCGTTGTTTGTTCAAGGTGTGCGACTCTTGTGCAGGGTGCGTGGAGCTACGTGCGCGAGCGGATTGGCTGCCTGGTGCCGGAGCGGCCTCGGAGTGGCCTCGTGGCAGGCGGCACGAGCTCTCCCCTCAGCCTCCCCTCCATGCTACCCTCTGATGTGCGAGAGGCACCCTAAGCCAGCGATCCGCCTGACACCTGCTAGCATCTTACGTAACTATGAGGGGACGGTAAGACAGTGGTGTAGGGGGGGCTGCTCCTCTGTATATGTTACTCTGTGCTTCAGGTGACATCCGACCTTCAAGCGAGCCGTTGTTTGTTCAAGGTGTGCGACTCTTGTGCAGGGTGCGTGGAGCTACGTGCGCGAGCGGATTGGCTGCCTGGTGCCGGAGCGGCCGCTGGAGTTCGTGGGGCGACCACCCGCCGCGGCGCCCGCCACCGGCTCCTCGTGGAAGCACCACCTGGAGGAGCGCACGCTGCTGCACCAGGCGCTGCAGCCGCCACAGGAGCACGCCGCCCTCTGACCTGCAACACAGCGCAGCATCAGCTTTTGCTACCTCCTGCAGCATTACGCTTATGTATTGAGAGAACACAAATAAATGTGCAAACAAAGTAGCGTTATTCCTTAAAATAATCTCCGAGGGACATCCACAACTATTGCTACGATTTTTCATGGGGAAAAAAATCCACTCCAGTTGTATTATTGTGACACTTTATTTGGACACTATGACCGGTTTCGAATCGTAGGTCCCATCAAGTGCTGTTGAGTACCAAATGATCCCACCAGTCATATAAAAGTAAAACAACAGTAAAATATAATACTGAGATCCCATGTGGGAGATCCCACACAGAATCTCAGCATTATATTTTATTGTTATTTTTATATGACTGGTGGGATCCTTAGGTAGTCAATCAGCATGATTGAGCATGATTTAGTCCAAATAAAGGCTCACAGTGATACAACTAGGGTGGTTTACAGCCATTATAAAGTTGTGTGTGTGTGTGTTTGTGTGTGTGTGGCGTCTGTTCCGAAAGAACAGACGTCACTTCTGACTCTGCAGTTGGTATTCTTTCATAGTCACAGAATATATGACATCAACTGCGAATGTGCAAAGCTGAAACTGTGTACCCAGCCGGGATTCGAACCCAGGTGTCCCACTTTCTAGGCAGTTGCACTGACCACTACACCACTGGGGACATAGTGATCACTGCACCTGCAAGGACTACCTAAGCACGCCTCCCATCAGACACAAATTCCTAGGCTTACCCTGCCCACAGTACTCAATCTCGTAGTTTCAAAAAAATGTTCAAATGTTTGTACACCTTATGGGACTTAACTAAGGGGTCATCAGTCCCTAAACTTACAAACTACTTATGAACTAGCTAACGCTAAGGACGGCACAAATATCCATGCCTGAGGGGGGATTCGAACCCCCGACCGTAGTGGCCGTACAGACCTTGACTAACGCGCCGCAGTCCCCTCGGCCACCGCGGCCAGCTCGTAGTTTCAGAAACTAATTCCCGTAAGTGTAAGGGCCCCCAAACTTCCCCACCAACGAAGGGATCATTGCCCATCACCGACATATTATATGTTAATCCGAAAGAAAATGCAATTATCTTTCAAATGGAATCACAACAGTGACATGGAGGGAGCTGAATTCCTACGATGTTCAGTGGTTCTCATCCTAACTACATAATATTACGAAGGAGAGTTTGTTACACTTTCTTGCCATAGCTACTCAACCGACCATCATCAAATTTTACACACACACTGACAGGACAGTAGATAAGGACAGGGTGTACCTTTCATCCAGAAAAGTCCCGAAAAATATTTACATATACAGTGTGAATCACTTAAGACTTGCACCACAAATATTGCGGAAACGGAAAGTGCTATTGATGTGCGGTTTTCACAGAATGGATTGGCAGTGAGGGCTCGTATTTTTAGCCAACAAACAGATTGTAATATTACTTAGAAAGTGTATTTTTATGTAAACATACATATTTTTAAATGGAACAATGGTTGTTTCTATCATGCACTAGAATTTTTGACATCAGTTGTGTACAAAAAATTTTGAATGGCGTGTAGTTTAGCAGCTACAACCGTTCAAAGTTTCGGGGGTGGAGGCTGCGATAGCGTAGCTAATTGGCCAAGTGGCTAGCCCCTGGGGCACGGCCCACTGTCTCATGACCACCAGCCAGTCGGCTACGCTGTCGTAGCCTCCGCCCCCAAAACTTTGAATGGTTGTAGCTGCCAAACTAAACGTGATAAAAATGACAAAGGTTTTTGTACACAGCTGATGTAAAAATTCCAGTGCCAGTTGAAAAAATGTATGTTTCCATAAAAAATACAGTTTCTAGATATTTTTACAATCTGTTTATTGGCTAACAATAGGAGTCCTTCACTACCAATCCTTTCTGTGAAAACCGCACTTCAATCGCACTTTCCGTTTCTGCAATATTTGCGGTGTAAGTTTAACTGTTTGTTAAGCTTAAGGGACTTAACTGTGGAGTCATCAGTCTCTAAACTTACAAACAACTTATGAATTACCTTACACTAAAGACGACACAAACATCCATGCCCGAGGGGGGATTCGAACCCCCGACCGTAGCGGCTGTGCAGACTGTGACTGGCGCACCGCAGACCGCTCGGACACTGCGGCCGGCGCGGTGCAAGTGTTAGGTGATTCATCCTAAATATACAGGGAGAGTCACCTAACGTTACCGCTAGATGTATTTCGTAAACCACATCAAATACTGACGAACCGATTCCACAGACCGAACGTGAGGAGAGGGCTAGTGTAATTGGTTAATACAAACCATAAAAAATGCACGGAAGTATGTTTTTAACACAAACCTACGTTTTTTTTAAATGGAACCCCGTTAGTTTTGTTAGCAAATCTGAACATATAAACAAATACGTAATCAGTGCCGTTCGTTGCATTGTAAAATGTTGATTACATCCGGAGATATTGTAACCTAAAGTTTACACTTGAGTACCACTCCTCCGTTGTTCGGTCGTGTGTATCGGAGAGCACCGAATTAAGTAGGGATCCAAAGGGGACGGTGATGTACCTTAGGTACAGAAGAGACTAGAACAACACATTACTTCCACATGCCTACACCTTTATTGGTCTTTTTCACTAACACATGTACATTACCATGAGGGGTGAGGTACATGTGGTTTCCGTTTTCAATTACAGAGTGGAATAGAGTGTGTCCCGACGTGTCAGGCCAACAGGTGTTCAAAGTGGTGGCCATCATTTGCCGCACACAATTGCAATCTATGGCGTAATGAATGTCATAACGCCACAGTACATCTGGTGTAATGTCGCTGCAGGCTGCCACAATACGTTGTTTAATATCCTCTGGGGTTGTAGGCACATCACGGTAGACATTCTCCTTTAACGTACCCCACAGAAAGAAGTCCAGAGGTGTAAGATCAGGAGAATGGGCTGGCCAATGTATGTGTCCTCCATGTCCTATGAAATGCCTGTCGAACATCCTGTCAAGGGTCAGCCTAGTGTTAATTGCGGAATGTGCAGGTGCACCATCATGCTGATACCACATACGTCGACGCGTTTCCAGTTGGACATTTCCGAGCAACGTTGGCAGATCATTCTGTAGAAACGCGATGTATGTTGCAGCTGTTTGGGCCCCTGTAATGAATTGAGGACCAATGAGGTGGTCGCCAATGATTCCGCACCATACATTTACAGTCCAGTCGCTGTCGCTCTACCTGTCAGAGCCAGCGAGGATTGTCCACGGACCAGTAATGCATGTTCCGTAGTTTCACTGCCCCGTGGTTTGTGAAACCCGCTTCATCGGTAAACAGGTAGAGCTGCAATGCATTCTCTGTTAATGCCCATTGGCAGAATTGCACTCCATGATTATAGTCATCACCATGTAATTGCTGATGTAGCGACACATGAAATGGGTGAAAGCGATGGCGATGCAGTATGCGCATGACACTACTTTGACTCAGTCCACCGGCTCTCACAATGTCCCGTGTACTCCTGTGTGGCTTCACGGCCAAATTAGCTAACACACCAATGCACCCGTTGTCCTGTGACGGGCCTGTTACAGACCCGTTAGCGTGCTACGACCATACCTGTTGCATACAGTTGGCGGTAGATGTTTTGAAATGTGCGGCACGTTGGATGCTCTCTGTCCGGATACTGTTCTGCATACGCCCTGCAGGCTTCAGCTGCATTTTGTCGACACTCGCCATAGATAAGTATCATCTCCGCCTTTTCAGAGTTCGAATACACCATGGTCACAGTTCCTACAAAAATACACTATCACAGACGTCTGGTAACACAGACACGTCTGGTACTACAGTTAGTCTGCGTGCAAAGACGAATCCAGTATAACCATAGCAGCAAGCGCTACATGCGGATACGACGACAGCTAGACCAAACTACAACAGTGCACTACAGCCACACTCGTAAACAGGGTCGTCATCGTAAACATGTCCCTGCAGATGCTGCTCGCTGACCGTGGCCCGTGTTTTTTAGAACACGCAACTGAACGTCGGAGGTTTCAAGCGTCAACTTTAGGTTACAATATCTCCGGATGTAATTAACATTTTACAATGCAACAAACGGCACTGATTACGTATTTGTTTGTGTGTTCAGATGTGCTAACAAAACTAACGGGGTTCCATTTTAAAAAAAACGTAGGTTTGTGTTAAAAAACATACTTCCGTGCATTTTTTATGGCTTGTAGTAACCTATTACACTAGCCCCTCTCCTCACATTCGGTCTGTGGAATCGGTTCGTCAGTATTTGATGTGGTTTACGAAATATATCCAGCATTAATGTTAGGTGACTCACCCTGTATGTATATATATAACCTTGGTTCCTGTATGTAAACATGTACGCAAAATGTAATAAAAGTTTTGTGCTGTAAAACTTGTGTTTTTATTTACTATCTTAATAAAAATTCTACGAAAGCATAAGATTAAAGGTACTAGCTCTGTTGTGCGAGAGTATTAGTATAGGATGTACGAATCTCCCACTTTTTGCTTAGTATGAGCCGCATTTGGACCTCCACCGAGTGCAAGAAGAAGTGGTTAGGGTTAGAAGAGTTGTAAAGTACCGTGCTGTTTTTATTTTAATTTTAAATGGTTCTTTGTATAGAATGATCACGCAAAAAGCACTTTTCGAATAACATCTAGGAGTCTTAATAGGTAAGGAACCAGTGATTTTGATTTGAATTTCTCCGATCTGTGGCTGCTTTTGACCTAAAAAAACGGTTGAAATCCCGTTCTTTGTCGATGTGATTATTTAAAATCTGTAATAGTTTGCATCTGCATCAGTTAATTGTTGAAAAGACTTATAGCTTCTCGAGGAGAACGTTTCGGTCTTATAGGGTGAGGAGAAGATACCAGAAGACAGGTTACTTGTTGTCAGAAAGCAGTAGCTCCCTCGGTAAAGTATCTGTTAGGGAGATGTAATTCTGTGTTGTTCTATTCTGCAGCTAAGCAAAGTGTTCTTTTAAATCGATATTGCTCGGTATATTGCTGTATGGAGTGGGGTTTGACTTATTGCACATTGGTTCATCTTGTATAAATTTCGTTCTTCTTCTTATCGATTTTCTAAAAAAAACTAAGTTTCGTTTCTGTAATAGCTACATGTAGGTTGCCGTTCTTATGTGGAGTTGAAGAGACTTGCTCAGGATAGGGTATTGTGCAGAACTGCATCAAACCAGTCTCCGGACTGAAGACCACAACAACAGCTACATCACAAATTAGCGCCCATCCTACTCTCTGTGTATGTATCTGCGTATAAAGGTTATAACGACTGCTCGTGCGGTAAAAACATCGTTTGCGTCAGCTGCGATGAAATGTTGCAGTATTTGCCGGTAATACGGATGTGTACGGTTGTCTCTTTATGAGTTGTAAAGGCTGTCTTTATTGGGATGATGGAGTACTAAGAGCTATGGTATAGGTGTGGCATTTCGATCTTTTTTATTCTTATGTCTGTTGTTACAATCAATGTAATTCTATCTTAGTAAAAATAGCTCTCATGTATTCGGAATCTGGTGCGGCCAGGAAAAATTAAACCGATAACTTCTCCTGGTCAGGTGCGAGCGTCGACTGGTATGCTTACATGGATAGGACGTACACGTTCTAAACTAGCGTCTACGATGAGTCAACATGTCCGCACTCGCCTGCAGCCGGAAATAGCATGGAATGAGAGTATGCATGCTAGCTTGCGCGAAATACCTATTTCGAACTGTTTAGTAGTGCGATTCGATGCAACCATGCTCCACAATTGTGGTAATGCATATAGATACTTAGTAGCATGGTTATGTGGGGTATTTCTATCTTCTTTTAGCTGTTTTTATGAATGAACGTCTCTCGGTAGCGTATTGGAGGTGATTGCAGTGGTAAATTAATGTTCTTTGGTCGATAAGCATCGAGTTAGATAACTTAAAAGAGGATTAGTTCCTACGTTGGGAGGTGCATTTAATCGTATGTTTAGTCTAAATTCAAATGTTTGTAGAGCTTATGGGACTTAACTACGGGGTCATCAGTCCCTAAACTTACGAACTATTTATGAACTAACTAAGGACGGCACAAATATCCATGCCCGAGGGGGGATTCGAACCCCCGACCGCAGTGGCCGTGCAGACCGTGACTGGAGTGCCTCAGTCCCCTCGGCCACCGCGGCCGGCTATGTTTAGTCCCTTAAGGATTCTCTTGTATTAGTTCGAAATTGTGTAGACTATTTTGCGTTGCTGCTTGTAAGGATTATAAGAACTTGGCTTTGATCTAGATCTTTTCTTGTTAGCAGTTCTGTGCGTGTGCACATCGATCATTTATTACACTGTGTTACACGTTTATCGAGAGTAATAATTTGTTACAAGGAGTGGAATACGATGGTGGTTTGTGCGCGAATGCTCGTTAAACACACGAGGTATGTAGTCTATTGACTGACAGAAAGCGTCCCAGAAATATTGTCTGTCGGGCTATGCATTGGAAACAAAGTTGTGGTTGGATGTTTGGAACGGGTCAAGCAACCAATGCAGTTATTGGGTGTGGAGAGATCGAAATTTTATTAAAATGCGCTGTGTCTTGGATATCTTGTCTGTTACTGATCGCGGTTATAACACCGTCTGTGGTAACTGGTAACTTGTTTATGCGGAGTGTAAGTGGAGGAACTTAGAGTTGGTACTGGGTTAGTGACGACTGTAAGGATAGCCCTGCCTGGGTTGCGTTTGGAGGTTGTACGGACTTTCAGGAGGCTAGTTGGGTCAAAAATTTTGTAAAAAACGAGTTGGAATGGCTAGATCCGTTTGTTGTAGGTTAGTGTTGACTGCGGGGGTCGTTCTGTTACTGTGTTGGAAATGTTTGGCGCTTACAGAGAGTGCTGTAGGCCAGATGGGATGGAATTTAAGTAAAAACTGTTGATATACTCTAAATACACTTTGCAGTAGAGCTCTAAAGAAGCTGACTTTGGTGGTTGTAAAAAAACTTTGCACTGTGTATGTTATCTGATCTTTCGTCGAAGCATCGCCTGTTTAATCGTATGCTAGTGTTGTCTACTTTACGGCTGGTGTGCATTATGTTACATAGCGGGGTAAATCATAATTCCTTCGTCGAAAATTAACGTGTTTTATAAAACTCCTATAGTTTGGTAATTTAAAGTGTGCTAGTTGTAGCCAATGGAGTGCGTGTGTGGTGAGGTATTGTTATGGATGTGCGGATCTACCTGAGCAGCAAGTTCGATATTGCAAACGCTGGAGATAAGACGAAGTTACTATTTTTGGCTACTTTGTGGAATACAGGGGGGAATATGTACGTCCTGTGGGTATATATATCTTATAAAGTGCAACTGATCGATGTTTTAATGTAGGAGCTCCCATCTACACTACAGCAGCTTCGTGTAGATGGCTTCTATCTCCTGGATTTGGACAACACACAAAATTTCGAAGGGATTTTTTTTAACCCAGGTAGCGTTCGTATCCGAGCATGACTTTCGGATTGGAAAGAGCAACAGCAACATGGTTGCGGGTGACGACACGACAACTGGAAACGACTGCTTAACGTGGTTGGCGTCGAATTGCAGAATCAAAAAAAATAATAAATTTGTCAAATCACGAGCCCTGGTGTAAGCAAAGTTATCGGTAGCTACAATATCGATTTTATAAAGTGTCCAGACAGGCGATTGTGAGGACTTTTTATTTTTTCGGTGGGTCGAGCAGATGGCATTATCAGAGTAGAGGATTGTGGTTATGGATCTGTGCAAGAAGATTGTAAATACCGTATCTTCTCTTTTAGAACACTTAAAGTGCCCCGTTGTACTGTGCATCGTCCCCTCCATATGGTCCCGGCTAACATATGCTTTTAGAGATCAGTTATTCTGCTGTGTGATTACTTGGGTATTACATTTACCCGAAAATTGACCGCTCTCTCGGACTGAGAAAAGCTTATACATTATGTTTTAGTTTCAACTGTCTACGTGTAAATTACTTGGAGAGTCGAGCATGGAGCTATATTACAGCATATTTTAGCATTCCAGGGCTTTATTCTCCACAGACGTAGATATCTCCTACGTTATTCCACAAGTCCTAAGAAGAAGGGTAAACGAAAACTAGATTATAGGGTGAAGACAAAGGCTGTAAAGGAGGTTATTGCAGATGTGCAAGCCCGGTGTAAATAGATTGTGTGGAGAAATCTAGCTATCATTACGTCTTTAAAAAATATTTGCTTTTACACTAAACAGCCAGGGCGATTGGTCTCGCGTCGTTGTATTGACCGAAATTAGCGGAATACACGACAAACACGTTGCATTCTCGTTTGGAGAATGGCTACATTGTATCCAAATGTTGAGGACTGAGTGTTGGAGCAGCCATTTGCAGAGTTAAAAATCGATGGAATAACCACAGTTAACAAGCGGTCGTTTTATACATAACCTACTGTTCCATACGAAATTGCGGGTATCATAAGAGTCGGTGGCGTACACGCAGTGTGTTATAACCAGGAAATAATGGGTAAAGTTAAAATACCAGACTGTTTAGAACAATATTGTCGGA
Organism: Locusta migratoria; assembly: GCA_026315105.1. NCBI lineage: Eukaryota > Metazoa > Arthropoda > Insecta > Orthoptera > Acrididae > Locusta > Locusta migratoria. The sequence goes on from CM048744.1 coordinate 595,841,585, forward strand.
AGGCGTAGAACCGGTTGGGAGATACCGATACATCGATCTAAGGAAATATCTAAATTTAAGAACGGACGGGTCAAATGCAAAGAAAAAAATATCTAATTTTCGGTAAGATATTGCAGTGTCCTAAATCCAGACGTTATCGCAAAGTGTAGGTGATTAGAGCTCTAATGGAGGAGTGGTGTCAGAAATCTGTGTATGCAGTAGGCGAATGGATTCACAATGGATTCCGGCCATGTAACACCTGTTATGGTCGGTTGCGGCAAACGGGCGCTAGTGAGAGATTCTGCGCTCATCTGTCCCTCCCTGCAGAAGAAAAAAATGTAATATTTGCAAACGCGTTTACCGTAACTGCAGTGTGCTGATCAGAGAACTTGCGCTAAATTCAAATGCGTAATAATAAATAAATGTGGTCACCTGTGTATCTCCGAGGATCGCATCCCTGTCAGTTTCGTAGTGGAGGAGGAGGGGTTGGGGGATCACGTGCTCAGGTGTGTGGTGGAGAGATGAATACGCGCCTTGGAGTTACAACTGTACCTATAACTCTCGATTTCCTGGTTGGGGGTTACGAGATTGAAGGTGCCTATACGTCGAAAGTTGTGTACTTCGTTGATCTGTGTGTCTATTTACCTTAAAAATGGTCGCTAAAGAGAGAGAGTATCACATTTCGGAACGTGATAATTTTAAGAGCATGCACAAAGTCACTTGGACATATATGTTTCTAGCATTCGTTACAATTACATTGTAACGCGCGCTATATTTAACACAATCGTCAGCTGTTGCAGCCATAGTCTATACGAGAAGACACATTTATTTTGCTTATAGGTCTAAGGTAGCAGTCAAGTACCGAAACGGACCATTTCTTTTCTTTTGGTTAGACCAAAATGTTTCACTCTGGCTAGAATTGTTTTTGGATATCGAAAGAGTACGTGTTAGATGGATACATAAGTATGTGGCGTTCGTTACCGTGTATTAACTAACCTGTGCTATTATTAAACACGTCTGTCGGCTGTTGTATTTGTAGTCTATGCGAAGAGCATGGAGAGAGATGGGAGTGTTTGTGTATTGATAAATACTTGCAAATTTTGCATACGAGTTTTAATATTTTACTACAAGCTGTAGTATACGATTATTTTTTTGTCCAGAGAACAACTAAACATTTTTGTTCTATTGTTTCAAATTGTTTTTAGCATTACACCGAAATTCTTGTTAAAAATAAATATGAAGAACAATATGGTAGCTTTATTTTTCCGCGAATAATAAACCTCGGAAATTGTTACATAGGTTGTCAGAATTAAAAATTTTATATGCAAATAAAAACAAATCGAGATCTGGCATAAGGACGCTGCGGCGTCTCGCGGCTCGCTTAATGAATATGCAATTTAATTGGCTGCTGACCAGGCGGGGCGTGGTCGCCATAAGAGTGGAGTACACCCCTGTCCTGGGTGTAGGGGGCAGTTGGCGGGGGCGGTGTTGTTTAGAGATGTCTATGCGGTCATGACAATCATCGCTAAGTGTGATATTGTTTGTTCTGTCCTTTCGGGTGGGGCGGGTGGCGGTGTCCTTTGAGAAGCGGTCGCGAGCGTGGAGGGGGTGGCATCTGGCAGCGGCGGTGGCTTGTGGGGGTGGAGGGGTCATCGTCTCAGCCAGGTGTGTAGCTGAGGGTTGGGGTAGCGCAAGTACAGACATGTCGAGGGGGCGGCTGTGTGGTTGATGTCAATCATCTTTTGTCCTTCCGGGAAGCGCGTTCTTGTTCGATGATGGCGGCGTCCTTTGATAAGAGTCGGGCAAGAAGCGTCGATGACATTCAAAAGGGCCTAAATGCACTTATATGTAAACTGTCAATCATCCTTAAGTGCGCTATTGTTCGAGTGTGGCTGCATCCTTTGATCTGCGGTCGGGCAATTGGCCGAGGTGGAGGAGTGGGGGTACCAGTACTCGTGCGACGTATCTTGGGTAGAATCTCACTGTGCTTCAACCCCCATTGCTATACTACTGAGGATGGAAGAGAAGGAGAGGTTAGCGTAGATTTAGGGCAGGTAGGTAGCGGAAGGAGAGGATATTTGTTGTTGTTGTGAGGACTTAAAGGGGGCTAAATAGCTCAGTTATCAGATCCCTAGAGAGGATATGTTGGAGGACAAGTTCCCATCTCCCAAGCTCTGAGGGATTGGTGTTATTATTATTAAAATGTTCAAATGTTTGTAAAGGTTATGGGACTTAACTACGGGGTCATCAGTCCCTAAACTTACAAACTACTTATGAACTACTTACGAACTAGGACGACACAAATATCCATGCCCGAGGGGGGGATTCGAACCCCCGACCGTAGTGGCTGTGCAGACCGTGACTGTAGCGCCTCAGTCCCCTCGGCCATCGCGGCCGGCCTATTATTATTATTATATAGTATTCTGCCTAGTGGCAGGTCCATGTCTTCATATGGAGAATTTCTGATTCCATTGTTCCCTGTCTTCAGCTTCTTCCTTCAGTCTGTTGTATCTCCTTCCTTCTTTCATGTCGTCCAGATGCTGAATCCTCCTTCTTCCTCATCCTGTGTTTCCTCGTATTTTTCCTTCGATAACATCACGTAGGAGTCCCTCGTGTCTAAGTATGTGTCCAGTCCAGTTGGCCTTTCTCTGTAGAATTTTATGCAGAATACTTCTCTCCTACTCTTCTCAGTACATCTTCATTTTTCAAGCGATCTGTCCATTTGATCTTTTCCATTCTCCTCCAGCACCACATTTCGAAGCTTTTCTCCTTCTTTCTCATGGTCCACGTCTCTGCTCCGTACAGTGCAATGCTCCAAATGTAGCACTTTACCAGTTTCTTCCTTAATGCCAATCAACTTGCTGGTCAGCAGATTCTCTTCTTGTTGAAAGCAGCTTTGGCCATGGCGATTCTTGTTTGGATTTCGTTGGTGCAGTGGGCATCCTTTGTGATAAAACATCCCAGGTACTTGAACTGATTCACATTTTCCAGTTCCCGATTGTCAACAATTGTCTTCAAGTGTTTCTCACGTTTTTATATTCGCATCACTTTTGACTTTTTTATATTGATTTCCATGCCGTATTTTCTTCCCATTTCCACCAAACGGTTCATCATGTGTTGCAGCTGTCTCTGGTTTTTGGCGAGCACTACCAGGTCGTCTGCATACTTGATGGTGTTTATGAGACGTCCACCCACTTTGAAGTTTCCGCATCCTTTCAGCGCTTCTCTCGCCAGAATTTCTCCATACAGGTTGAAGAGACTTGGCGACAGACAACATCCTTGTCTCACTCCCCTTCCTATTTCCACACTGTTCGTTTCTCCACATTTCAGTCGTACTTTTACCCTTTGTCCCAGGTACAAATTCCTAATTAGTCTCTGATCTCTCCAGTTGATACCTATCTCATTAAGGATGTTCATTAATGTATTCCAATTGACTATGTCAAAGGCTTTATGCCAGTCTATAAAACAGGCGCAAATTTCTTCGTTGACGGCCAAAAGTCTCTCCAACAATATCATCATGCCAATGGCGTCTCTGGTCCCTTTTCCTTTCCTAAAGCCAAACTGTTCTCCCATCACTTCTTCAATTTTGTGTTCTAACCGTCTATTTAGCAACCGTGCTATGATCTTTGCCACATGTGAGATCAGACTAATTGTTCTATAATCAATACACTTCTTGGCTTGTTTTTTATTCTCAAGAGTAACCATTGTTACGTCCAAAAAGTCTTTAGGCCATTCTCCAGTTTCGTAGATTTTGTTAATGACTTGTGTCAGAGCTTTCAAGCTGCCATTTCCGATATCTTTAAGCAAATCCACCTGTATGTCGTTATCTCCTGTAGCTTTCCTACTCTTCATGTCTTTTATCGCCTTCTCTACTTCGCTAGTTAATATATTGGGCCCTTTTTCGTCTTCATCAATAGCTTCCTCTGGTTCTATGTCGATGTCATGTCGGCGATGTTCCGTATCATATAGTTCCCTTATATATTCTTCCCATGTTTTCAGCATTTCCACTTGTTCAGCAACGACTTGTCCTCTAGAATCTTCTATTCCGAAAGTCCTTACACTTTTGTTCTCGCCTTCTCCCAGTTCCTTCGTTTTCTGGTACATGAGGTCGTACCTTCCTCTTCTTTGAAGTTCCTCTATTTCTTCACACATTTCTGCTAAGTACTTATCCTTCGCTTTGTCTGTTTCCCTCCTGAGGGCATTGTTTAGTCTTCTGTATTCCTCTTCATTAACATTCTTACACTTCCTCCAACTTCTCTAGCATCTCACTGGTGATCCAGGGTTTTCTCGCTCTTTTTGTTCCCCTCTCTTAGCTCTTCCAGATTCCATCTCTGTTTTCTCCTCCCATACTGTTGGATCTTCTTCATCCTTGTGCTGATATCTGCAACCAAATAGTTGTGATCCGAATCGATATCGACTGCCGACATGGTCTTGGCGTCTTTCACACTACCCCTAAACTTCTGTTTCACGAGTATGTAGTCTAATATCTGTTCATATCTCCTGGGCTCTTCCATGTGTTCAGTTTACTCTTCCTTTTCTTGAACCATGTGTTCATCACCACCAAGTTATTTCGCTGGCAGAATTCCACTAGCATTCCTCCTCTGTCGTTTCTTTTTCCTAAATCATATTGTCCAACTATGTTTGCTTCATTGCCTTGTCCAACCACACTGTTCCAGTCACCCATGATTATGGTATTTACCTTTCCTGTTCCTTCAGACTGAATGATGTCTTCAATTTCATCATAAATTTTCTCCACTTCTTCATCCTCATGATCTGATGTTGGCATGTACATTTGAACTATTAGAATGTCCACTGGTTTTGCACTTATTTTCATAAACATTAAACGGTCACTATGACACACAACTTTAGTCAAACTTTGCACTAATTCATTTCCCATCACTATTGCTATTGCTATGCCAAGTTCAAAACTTTTACCACTGGAATAAAATATTGTGTAGTTACCTGATACTATTTCACCACTATCTGTTCACCTCACTTCACTTAAACCCATTATGTTCACTTCACATTTGTCCATTTCTCTCTTAAGATTTTCCAGTTTTCCTGCTCTCTGAAGTGTTCTTACGTTCCACGTCCCAATCCTGAGATTAAAATGTTCATCTCTTTCGATGACACCTCCTGAAATACTCCCCACCCGGAGATCTCTCAACATCGACGTACATCAACAACATGTCGGCTAACGTTTTGTTAAAACGTTCCGTAAGACCATTTGTCTGAGGATCGTATCCAGCTGTCATTCTGTGGACAGTGGCACACCATGATAGTATCTCTGATACTAGTTTTGATTGGATTACTTTTCCACGATTAGATATCATGACACGTGATGCTCCATGCTTCAAAATAATGTCTTCCACAAGAAATTTTGCGATCTCTGGAGCTTCTGCAGTCGGCAGAGGTTTGGTGACAGCGAAGCGTGTGAGGTAGTCAGTGCAAACTATTATCCAATGGTTACCGGTTGTCGACTTCGGGAACCTCCCTAAAAGATCGATTCCAACTCGGTGGAATGGAGATGCTGCCGGCGAAATCGGTACGAGATGTCCTGGAGGTAATTGCGGCACATGCTTCCGTCGCTGGCACTCTTTACAGTGACTCACATAGTGCTTGACAGTTCGGTAGAGACCTTTCCAGTAATACCTGCATCTGATTCTGTCTAGGGTCTTCACGAATCCCAGATGACCGGATATTGGAGCATCATGAAAAAATTTGAGAATAGCTGTCAGGAGATGAGCTGGAACAACCAGTAGCCATTTGGGGCCCAGTGGATCGTAGTTGCTCTTATACAATGTTCCGTTTATAAGTTGGAACTCTCCATTGGTCGGTTCTCCTTTCTCCAAGGCTTCTATCGTTTTTAATAGTGCTGGATCTTCCCTCTGTTCAGCTGTAAAGTCATCTAATTCAGTGAGGGCTGAAATTTCATTAATGCTGTTGTGTTCCACTAATGGATTCCTCGAAAGGCAGTCAGCATCCTTGTGTTTGCGCCCGTTCTTGAATACCAGTGTGACATCGTACTCTTGGAGTCTTAGTGCCCTTCTTGCTAGTCGACCTGATGGATCCTTCAGCCAACACAAAGAATGGTGGTCTGTCACAACAGTGGTTTGCCGAATAAATATGGCCGGTACTTGTTGATAGCCCAGATAACTGTGAGACATTCTTTTTCAGTTGTAGAGTAGTTCTTTTTTTTTATAGTCTATGGGACTTAACTACGGGGTCATCAGTCCCTAAACTTACAAACTACTTATGAACTGGGATGGCACAAATATCCATGCCCGAGGCGGGATTCGAACCCCCGACCGTAGTGGCCGTGCCGACCGTGACTGGAGCGCCTTAGTCCCCTCGGCCACCGCGGCCGGCTGTAGAGTAGTTTATCTCGGACTCTGAGAGTACACTTGACGCATAGGCTATCACTTTTTCAGCACCTTCCTGAACTTGTACAAGCACTACACCAATCCCATAACCACTGGCGTCTGTGTGAAGTTCCGTTTCTGCATTCCCATCGTACAAGGCCAGCACTGGTGCGGAAGTTAGAGCCTCCTTAAGTGCCCGGTAAGCTCCTTCTTTCGTCTCATCCCGGTAAAACTTGGCGTCTCCCTGCAGAAGTTCTTGTAATGGACGTGCCTTGTTACAAAATTCTTTTATGAAACATTGGTAGGATGAGCACAGCCCGAGAAAACTTCTCACATCACGAATATGCTGAGGAGTTGGAAATTCTGTGACTGCCCTTACTTTATCTGGATCACGACGGACACCATCTCCGTTGACTAGGTGCCCCAGGATGTTTACCTCTTTGGCGACGAAGAGACACTTCTTTGGATTGAGGCGGAGACCTGCAGTCTGAACACACTTCAACACAGTTGACAGGCTATTCATATGTTCTTCAAATGTTTTCAAGAAAACGACAATGTCATCTAAATAGCAGAGACACATCGTCCACTTAAGGTGTCGAAGCAAGTTGTCCATCATGCGTTCGAATGTGGCTGGAGCATTACATAATCCAAATGGCATTACTTTAAATTCATAGATGCCATCAGGTGTAATAAAAGCCGTCTTCTCCCTGTCAGCTTCGTCAACCTCGATTTGCCAGTAACCTGTCTGCATGTCCATAGTTGAGAAGTATGTAGCTCCTTTCAAGCAGTCTAAGGTGTCGTCAATGCGTGGCAATGGGTAGACATCTTTCTTTGTGATTCTGTTCAGCGGCCGATAGTTGACACAGAATCACCACGTGTCATCCTTCTTCTTTACAAGGACCACCGGACACGACCAAGGACTCTCCGAAGGTTGAATAATGTCATCTCGCAACATCTTCTCCACTTCCTCCCGAATTATCCGTCTTTTAGCTGGCGACACTCTATACGAACGGTGGCTAAGTGACGGATGATACCCAGTATTGATACGGTGCTTTATCATGGCCGTTTCGTCTGACTTTTCCCCTGCTGAGGTGCGAATGCACCCGAAAATTGGTGTAGTATAGCTAACACCCGCTGGCATTGTTCCTTGGTCAGTCCAGGCCCTATTGGCAGTTCCACGTTTGTTTCTTCCAGCGTGTTGTCTGTACTAACAGCAGGGCATGGGTCTTCATTGACGACATTGAGCTCACCATCGTGGATTGGTTCAGTTGTGACTGCTCGTGACAGTTTGTGATCCAAATCTCTCCTTGACCACCGGCAATGCTTATGATAGCCTCTGATATGTAAATTTCTTTTGTGAGCCTGATAAACTTTTTACTGTCAACAAGAACTTCACAGTTTAACCAGTCATCTGTCTTTGTGACTGCAACTCTTCTCATTGTCAACGGCGGTATCGTCACATTGTCAACGACAAATAACTTCCCAGAAAATTCTGAATTACGTGTATCCGGCGGAGCAACTTCTTCAATTTGCGGCTCAGATCTTCCACAGTCAATGATAGCTTGGGATGCCTGAAGGAAGTCCCATCCGAGGATGACATTGTGACTACATTCTGTTAACATGACAAATTCAAACAGCTGGGTCCTGTTGTTGATGGTTATTCTTGCGACACAAGTTCCTGCTGGATGGACGTACTTTCCATTCGCGACCTTCAGCACAGTTGCCCCCATATGACAGAACACTGTCTTCTTTAGTGTGTGGCGGTAATTATCTGACAATACTGAAAAAGGGGCTCCTGAATCAACAAGTGCGCGGACAGGTTGGCCGTCGATTATGACGTCGATGAGATTTCTCGACATGTCAGCAACTGTCATCCATGGAGGATTTTCATCTGCAGCGGCCTCACCTCCGTAGATGGTCGCCTCGCTTAGGTTTCCTGTGCACGGCGGCTAGGGGATCTGCTGGTACCTCTGTATGGCGACGGTGAATGGCTGCGGAGCATTGGGGAGCGAACCTCGTCTAGGGAAAGGCAATGGGCTTCTTCCCATAGGTCGACTGAACTCATCAGCAGGTGATTGCCTGGAATAGAACTGCTCTGATGGCTGACGTTTTGTGGCAAAATAACCGTCGAATACTCGCCTTCTCTCTCTCTGCAGCAGCGTACGACATGTCCAGGGTGCCCACAGTAGAAACACAGTGGTGTGTTGTGTTCTGTCCTCCAGACGTCTGTTCTTCTGCAGGGCGTGATTGTTGCTGGGGGAGTTGGTTGTGGCCGCGTCGGCCAGTTCATAGCCTGCCGTTTGGCGGCTGCAGCGTGTCATAGCAGGGCGACGCCATATTTCACGTCGGGTGTGATTGGCGGAGCAGACAGCAGCTAATGTCTGAAATACCTCTTCCTCAGTGGCATCGGCTCCCTCGTCACTTACATGGCTTACATCCATCGCCATATTCTGATGCTCGCTCGGTCTAATAGTCCTGGCTGCCATGCACTGTTTTAATTCTTCTCTCACAATTTGTCGTTTGAGAGAAGCAAAGTCATGCTGGTCTTCCACAACGGCCATAGGGACTACATTGGGGAATCTGTCATACTTCTTGCGCCAAACTCTCCTTTGTTGCATCTCTTCAATACGTTGGCATCACTTGATGAACTCTTCTGTCGTAGTGACGTCTTTTATCAGAAGGGCTTGATACATGTCTTCTGATATACCCTTCATCAGGTGCGTGATTTTGACGGTCTCAGTCATTGACACGGATTGACACTGTTACACAGGGCCAAAACATTCTGTATGTAAGACTGTGTCGGCTCACCATGTCGTTGGGCCCGTTTCTTCAGTTGTTCTTCCGCCGAGCGGATTTGTTGCTGTCGGTCTCCAAACATCTTCTTAAGTTCCGCCTGGAACGTTTCCCAACATTCAGTTTGTCTTCGTTGTTCTCGAACCATTGCTGGGCTGTACCGTCCAGGTAAAAATAAATGTTGGCCAAGCACATTGTATGATCCCATCTATTGTACTTGGCGACTCGGTCGAACCCTTTAAGCCATTTTTGGGGTCCTGTGCAGCATCTTCAGAGAACACCGATGGATGTCTGATGTGCAGCTGGCCTACCGTTGATTTTGTGTCCATGGTTCTTCTGATGATACGGACTTTCGGAAGGATGTACTTGGTATATCCCTTGTATTCCGGTTCTAGTCCGTGTAGGCGACGGCTTCTATGTTGCCTAATGGAGCCATGGTGATGCAGCTGTTGCACAGGGTACCCGGCGCCTCCACCAAACAATGTCGCGTTGAAATGGGAGCAGGCTTGACTTCGAAGGCAACTGAACACAGCACTTATACTCAAAGCACATTTATTACAAACTCAACGTACACGCAGCACTGACTGACTCTCAGGCAGAGTGCTCTGCTATTTATACACAGACAGAATTTACCAGAATTTAGAAGAACAGTTAACATAAGAAACAAATAGAATTTACAAGTGAACATAAGGAAAATGTAGAACATTCTGGTATTGTTAATTACAAAGAAATAAATTTTTGCTGGTTGGCGGGATTGAACCGGCGACCATCAGCACCACAGTCCGTGACGCTATCCCCTGCGCCATGCCGGCACTCGGTGTTCGTGGTCCTCGCGGCACTATTACTATGGTGAACAGTCGTCCTTATTGGCGTGTGATGAAACTTCTCGATAGTGATGTATGAAGTGAACAGTTCACAATCATATGTGAATCAATGGCAGATGCGTTGACCATTATGGCGATAGGTACCTGTCATACAGGGTGTGCTAACAGAGCACCTTCTGCAATGGCAGTCTTCAGCTTGGTAAATGCCAACTCGTTCTTGCTATTCCAAGTCAGTTTGTCACTTAGCCTCTGTGTACCATATAAGTATTTATTCAGTGGTGCAGCCAGGAGGGCATAACTGTGAACAAAACAATGGTAGAACTTAGTGACACTAAGAAGTCTTCGTAATACTTTAAATGTCATAGGCTTGGGAAAATTAACTATAGCCATAACTTTATCCTGTGGAGCACATATTTGGGCATTGATAGTATAGCCTAGGTATTTAACTTCTATTGCTCCAAATACGTACTTCAAAGGGTCGATGAACGGGCTGTGTACCTTAAGAAAATTGTCAATCTGCCTTTAATGTATGACAGGTGTTCTGTCTCTGAAATGGAAATGACCATGAAATGGTGAAACATTTGGGAGAGCATTACATAATCCAATTGGCATTCTAATACACTCTTAGCAATGTCTTCTGGTACCACAGGTATCTGGCAAAATGCAAGCACTAAATCCAACGTAGTAAAAATGCTCTTGGACAAGAATATTGAATCTTCAATATATTGTTTCGGGTTCTGGTCAAGGGTGGTCCTAGCATTGAGTTACCTGAAGTCTTCACATGGATGTCCACCATTGCTTTTCTTTGGGGCTATACACAGAGATGGGTGCTCAGCTATTGCTTGAAGGGTGGCAGATCTGTTGTTTAATCATGAACGAGAATTCCTGCATCAAAATTTTCAGTTTATAAAGTGGCAAATGGCTGGTCGAGCATGAAGTAATGCCCCTGGTGTAGTTAACATATAATTCACGACTGTGTGCTGGCACAGGTAGTAGCGCGAGCATCTTGCAGACAAGCGTGAGTGGCTGTGTCTTCTGGGCGAACAGTAACAACGAGATCTGTTCTTTGAACTTCGACAATGAGTTCATAAGGCAGCAACCTCCACAGTGAGCTTACTGATCTGTGCTTGTAATGCTACGAAGCTGTTATCTGTCTGAGGCTGTGGACAAACTGTTGTGACACAAATTGATGGGTACATTTCTGCTATGCTATCCACAGTTTGTGTCCGAGTATCAAGATCGCTAGCACACTGTCAATATCTTTTCTGTGTAATAAATATACATTCTGTAGTGTCTTTGTTAACAGAGTTGTTTGCTAACATAAGCAGGCGACGCAGCAGCTGCGACAGAGTACAATCCCATAAGTCTTCTGTGCGGAGCAGCTTCTCTGATCTATTTATCATGGATTCCGAGAGGTCAGCAATTAATGCCTTTTTAATAGTTGCATAGCAATCAGTGCTTGTTGTCGTTAACTTCTGTAGCCATATCTTCACAGAGTGCTGCGACCACGTAGCTGTACTTCGTATGGTCTGCAGTTATGCCTGCTAGCACAAATTGTCTATTCTAGCTCCACAAACCAAAGTACTGGATTCTGTTTCCAAAAAGGTGGTGGTTTTACTGCAACACAATTAATTAATGTGCCTGTATGCACATCTGCAGTTGGAACATGGAGTTACAGCACCAAACACATGATACTGATGACGCGAATATACTTTACGCAATATGGTAAGTGTCATTATTGACTGTGAAGTCACATCAGGGTGATCAGTTGATGCAAGTTTAGCAACTTTAATTTTATTATAACATGTCGTGTAACTCTTACAACTTAACACAGCTGAACACCACAACAGAATAATTATAAAAGGGAAATCAATTACAAATCACAAATATTAATTCAGGGAGTGAAACATTACAGACTACTGGATTAAAATCACGCAACACTGCACTTCATCCATATTGATTGCAGCACCATACAATGGTCATCCCTATGACTGATGTTTCTTGATTGACCCGAACCTTCATGAATTAACTGGCTGTCCTCATGTATGCATCGATTCAAACATCAGGCAACTGTGACATCTAAATGATCCACATTCCAGGCAAGTGCACATTACAACTGCTCCACTAACAGTCCAACAAAACATCTGACAAATGTATTCAATTCGTGAATAGACAGACTAATGTGTCTTTACGGCAACACAAGTGCTTAATGCAGTATACAAACATTATTTTGCTGGCTGACTCAATTTCGCAAATGGGTGTTGACATTAAATGCATACCTGTCAACTTTTGAAAAGGGCTATTAGTAAAAATGCAAGGGGGGGAGGGAGAAACCGTGTCATATTTCAACATACCCACGGTTGTCAAAAATAATACTACTTCTGGGCTACAAAATACGATAACTCATGCTTTGAAAAGTATACTTCAATGAAATAATATTACTTACATCATAGGCCAATGTTCCTAGATTAACATTAACATTACAATCAATAAGAAATCCATCTCAAATATGAATATTGGTTTGGAGCATACATAGAAGAACTTTTTTGATAAATTAAGCAGACATTTGATAGTTGAAATGGGTAAAACTAGTTTAATGTAACAGGGCAAGAAATAGTAGAACACACACTACAAGACACATATTAGTTTGTCTTTGTAGCTTCTTTACATTTTTGCAAGAAGTCTTGAGAAAATGTTTTTTGTAACAGGGGCCAGAATTGTTGCTCTTTGAAACAGAAACAGACTCCTGAGTGTCACTGGACATGGACGATTTCATCAATGTTTTATTTTCCTTAACAAGGCTGAAACACGTTCATATTCTGCATTGCAAAGGCGTTTCGTGAGAAGAGAGAGCACTTCTAGAAACTCCGTCATACTTAAAAAGCCCCTTGGGCTCTACAAATTTTACATATTTGTTTCCAACTGGAATCACTTTTAGTACCTTGATTTGCAACCAAACTGTCATCTAATTGAAGATGCTGTGAACTGCCTCTGAAAGAAAACCTGTGCAACTTCAATTATATCAAACCTTGATTCCAAACTTGATGTTGTTGTTGTTGTTGTTGTTATTTAAAGGGGACCAAACTACTGGGTCATCAGTCCCCTGTTCCCAACAAAGAATGTCCATTTAATTGTAAACAACCATATGAATACTCAAGAGTACATGTCACCGATGAAATTTACAAACAACAAACATAGAGAAACCAACAGCACAGATACAAAAATAAAACAATAAAACCAAGTTAGTCAATCATGCTAAAATTTGAAATGAGAATCCGTGGCTGGCTGGTCACTGAGATAAAAATGGACGGGCCAGTCACGAATGTCACAGCAACACGAATGTCTGTTAATCAGAAGATATAAAACAGTAAAATACGGTTAAAAGGTCAGGAGAATCCACCCTACATTAAATAGAATTGTAAAAACCGGCTGCACGGATAAAACGGAGCACAGAGTCAGCCATGGAGGCATCGTCCCCTAGCACTAAGGATAGGGTAGTTGGAAGATTAAAAGACCGCCGCAATGGGGCCAAAACAGTACAGTCCACCAGGAGGTGAACCACCGTCAAGGCGCCACCACAGCGACACACGGGCGGTGGCTCATGGCGAAGTAAATAGCCATGTGTCAACCACGTGTGCCCGATACGGAGGCGGCACAGCACGATGGAGTCTCGACGACAGGGCCTCAGTGAGGTTTTCCATGTGGCTGTGGATGGTTTGATTGTGCGAAGCTTGTTTGGCACACTCAGTGCAGACCATTCCAAGCCCCAAGCGCCTCGCACCTTCCGGTGCAGCATCAACCTAAGGTCCGTTTCCACGAGCCCAATGTCAAGACGGCGTGAGGAAATGGCCTGCTTGGCCAACTGGTCCACACGCTCATTACCAGGTATGCCGACGTGCCCTGGGGTCCATACGAAGACCACTGAGCGACCTGACCTATGGAGAGCTGCAACAGTGTCTTGGATACTCTGCACCAGAGAGTGTTTGCTGAAGCACTGGTCGAGCGCTCGCAAAGCACTCAGGGAGTCGCTACATATGACAAACGACTCCCCAGGGCAGGCTCGGATATGTTCCAGAGCTCTAGAGATAGCGACCAGCTCTGCAGTGAACACACCACTTCCGCTTGGCAAAGACCGCTGTTCAGAAAGGTCACCATGGAGATAGGCGTACCCAGAATGGCCATCTACCAGGGAACCATCGGTATAAATGACCTCCGCACCGTGGAATGAGTCAAGGAGTTCCTGGAACTGGGAACGAAGAACCGATGGGGAAATGGAGGCTTTTGAGTCCCAGGACAAGTCCAACCGTAGCTGCGGACGAGGAATACACCAAGGAGGTGTTTGGGAAGAGTAGTGGAAAGTAGGAGGGAAGGGAAGAGATTCCAGGGAGGAGAGAAGGGAATGGACACGGACTGCAATCGGGAGACCCGACTGAGGCCGTCTTTGAGGGGATGGGAGTGCAGCAGTTGGGAAGAGAAGCCTGCGATGCGGATGATGGTCTGAGGTGTGGACACGAGCGACGTATGAAGACAACAAGTGTTGCCGACGGTAACGCAGTGGAGGAACCCCAGCCTCAACGAGGAGGCTCATTACCGGGCTTGTACGAAAGGCTCCCGTTGCCAAGCGAACACCAGCATTTAAGATGGGGTCTAGGACCCGAAGCGCAGAAGGGGCTGCCGAGTCATACACCTGGCTCCCATAGTCCAGGCGGGACTGGATGAGAGCCTTATAAAGTCGTAAGAGAGTTGGACGGGCGGCCCCCCAAGCAGTGTGGCTGAGGCAGCGCAGTATGTTTAAGTGGCGCCAGCACTTTTGTCGAAGCTGTTGTAGGTGGGGAACCCACGTGAGCCGGGCATCGAACAACATGCCCAAGAAGCGGTGCGTATCTTCAACACGCAGAAGGTCGTCACCTAAGTACAGTTCTGGGTCTGGGTGCACCGCCCGTTGGCGGCAAAAGTGCATAACTCGAGTTTTGGAGGCAGAGAACCGGAACCCATGCGCTAAAGCCCAGGAATGCGCCCTTTGAATGGCTCCCTGCAACCGCCTTTCAGCGACACCAATACTAACCGAACTGTAATACATACAAAAGTCATCGGCATACAGTGAGGAGGACACCGATGACCCTACTGCTGCAGCAAGTCCGTTGATGGCAATTAGAAACAGCGGAACACTAAGGACGGAGCCCTGTGGGACTCCATTCTCCTGGGTGCGTGGGGAGCTGAGGTGGGTACCAACCCTAACCCGAAAAGTGCGGAGTGAGAGGAAGTTCTGTATGAACAGTGGAAGCGGTCCTCTCAAGCCCCAGCCATGCAGTGTAGCTAGAATATGGTAGCGCCAGGTGGTATCATAAGCCTTTCGGAGATGATGATGTAGTCACAGGCAGTACTTCCTCTCTGATGAAATAAGGGATTTATCTGCATCCTGGAGATCACTCACATGTTCTAAGTCTGAATGCCAATAACTAACTCATCATTCCTTGAATTTGCAGAACAGAGCCTGTTGACACGTGTCACGTGGAATAACTGTTATCCCAGTTTTAAATTTAAATCCAATGACAACACAAACATCTCACTGTTAAAAGTATCAATAATATCGACAAATGAGTTATCAATTATCACAGACTGCCTTCTCCCTAAGCAAACAATCAGTTGTACAGAAGTTGTGCAATTATCAAATGTAAAATTTGTAATGCAAAGTTGTAAAATAAAAGTAGCCATTCATAAAACCATAAAGATACTGCCATGTAAATCTAATAATTTGCTAAAACATCAATGATATGCACATATGCTGAAAAGGAATAATATTCAAACACTCCTGCCTGCATAACTATTTTTGGCAGGCAGAGTACATCATGTTAATGGAGGGAGTGTCCTATAAAACTTACCTAACGCAAGCTGGATAAAGTTTCTACTGCAAAAGGAATATCTGATTCTCTGCAGTAGAAGATAGCTGTACAAATATTCTACAGAATATTTGTATGAAGAAAACATTTTTAATACAACTATGATCATACTCTGTTCCCTTTAAAACTACCACATTATGAAACACAGAGGTAGCTGTGAAATAATCTGAACAGGTAGAAGGTTGCTAGCTACTGTCCAGCGTGCATAATACACTCCTGGCCATTAAAATTGCTACACCACGAAGATGAGGCGCTACAGACACGAAATTTAACCGACAGGAAGAAGATGCTGCGATATGCAATGATTAGCTTTTTAGAGCATTCACATGAGGTTGGCGCCAGTGACGACACCTACAATGTGCTGACACGAGGAAAGTTTCCAACCAATTTCTCACAGACAAACAGCAGTTGACCGGCATTGCCTGATGAAACATTGTTGTGATGCCTCGTGTAAGGAGGAGAAATGCTCACCATCACATTTCGGACTTTGATTAAGGTCGAATTGTCGGCTATCGTGATTGCAGTTAATCATATCGTGACATTGCTAATCACGTTGGTCACGATCCAATGACTGTTAGCAGAATATGGAATCGGTGGGTTCAGGAGGGCAATACAGAATGCCGTGCTGCATCCCAACAACCTCGTATCACTAGCAGTTGAGATGACAGGCACTTATCACCATGGCTGTAACGGATCGTGCAGCCACGTCTCGATCCCCCGAGTCAACAGAAGGGGACATTTGCAAGACAACAACCATCTGCACGAACCCTTGCGATGGTGTACGCAATGACGAACCTGGGTGCACGAATGGCAAAAATGTAATTTTTTCAGACAAATCCAGGTTCTGTTTACAGCATCATGATGGTTGCATCCGTGTTTGGCGACATCACGGTGAACGCACATTGGAAGTGTGTATTCGTCAACGCCATACTGTCTTATCACCCACTAATGGTATGGGGTGCCATTGGTTACATGTCTCGGTCACCTCTTGTTCGCATCAACGGCACTTTGAACAGTGGTCATTACATTTCAGATGTGTTACGACCCGTGGCTCTACCCTTCATTCGATCCCTCCGAAACCCTACATTTCAACAGGATAACGCATGACCGCATGTTGCAGGTCGTGTACAGGCATTTCTGTATACAGCACTTTCTCCAGATCTCTCACCAATTGCAAATGTCTGGTCAATGGTGGACGAGCAACTGACTCGTCACAATATGCCAGTCAATACTCTTGATGAACTGGTGGTATTGTGTTGAAGCTGCATGGGCATCTGTACCTGTACACGCATTCCAAGCTGTGTTTGATTCATTACCCAGGCATATCAAGGACTTTATGGCCAGTGGTGGTTGTTCTGGGTACTGATCTCTCAAGATCTATGCACCCAAATTGCAAGACAATGTAATCACATGTCAGTTCTAGTATAATACATTTGTCCAATGAATACCCATTAATCATCTGCAGTTCTTCTTCGTGTAGTGTATGTTCATGTTTCAAGTGGCTGCAGCTGTTGAACCCACTATTATGAATATCTTGGTACTGAAACTACACTAAACTCACTAGTATCAGGCCTGTTTAATGTCAAAGTTTCTCAATGATAAAGTTGGGATTAATTTATTGTATCTATTGCACTTTTACAAAGTTTTATCAAGCAAATGCAGAGTGCAATGCTAAAATTCTGAGCTACTACAGCCTACCACAATCACACACCTCTCCACTATACATAATCAATGACTCTGTGCAACATTCTATTTTTAGGGATGGACTGTGATATTAAAGAATGTGAACCTTAAGTTATTGTGTCATCAACTTTGAAATATTTTGATTGTGGGCAATGTACTAGGGAAGGGATTGTGAAGCTTAGCGACTCAAACGCACCAAGAATTTCTTGAGCTGCCAGTGCTTTATCAGTTCTCGAGAAAGTCACGAGAAGCGGCATGGTGGCTCGTGACGCTGTAAGCTAGTTGACTGTAGGGCCGAGTTATGAGCGCGCTCTAAAACCTCGTGAAGCCTAGGCAGACTCTTGAGTACTCTCGAAAAGTTGTCAACCATGCTGTGCTCTGTGGAGGCCGAGCAAAACTGGCAGTCGTATTCGTTGACTTGCGTACGTGTAAGGAAGAGTTTGTATGTTACACACTGGTTTCAAGTATACAGATTTCTTTTGACTGTACTGAAAGAGTGGTAGTAGTAGTAGTAGTAGTAGTAGTAGTACTAGATTTATCAAAAGAGAAAAACCATAGGATTATTGTTAAGACACGTGTCTCACATTAAACAAATATGCATTCCGCATGCATTTACTCTTTTAAATGAGATAGAAATGCTACAACATAGGATACCCAAAACTCATATATATTTAGTGTAGAAAAAAATTTCGGCAAAGCTTACAGTAACTTTCTGCCAACATTTTAAGTACCTGCAAAGATTTAAGTTGTCTGCTTATGATTCCAGCTTAAAGCTCAGGTACTTTCTGGATAAAGCTACCACCAATTTAAAACTACAATACTGACTTGCTTGTTCTCTCCAAAAACTGTTCAAAAGTTTGGATACTGTAAATTTTGATGCTTGTCCCATGTTATCAGAGACAAATTAAAATTAAAGTTTCCCAATACTTGCCTTTTTAGTGCATTTCTTTAGTTGGGACGGATAACATAAATAAATACAAACTTGAATATTTTGTCTAACTTGCATTAAAAGAAGACTATGCTTCTTTATTCCTGCACGTCTGTGCATGTTTGCTAGATATATTGCGTAATGTTAAATATGTTATCATGCCTGTTGTATTTGTTTGATACAAAGTGTTTGTTGTAACAGTCTTACAGTACTGCAAGCTCCACAAGATTTGTTTTCATATGTCCATATTTGAATAACAATCACAGCCAGTTGCAAGTGTTGCCCATGAGTGTCAGCCATGCATCAGCAGGCAGTTCAAATGAATGCAGCGGGAGGCAGCTGCCCCAGTCAACTGGCGCACAGCAGTGAGCTTCTCGAGAATCTCTCAAGCACCAGCAGCTTGAGAAATACTCGTGGTCAAATCAGCACCCCACAGTCCCATCCCTAGTTGACCGGGGCATCACACACTCCGTTATTTGAACTGACTGCTACCTGATGTTGACAGGAAACACCCGAAGCTCACTCTAATTGTGATTCAAATATGGATACATGAAAACTAAAGTCTTGGCGCTGGCAATACTTCACTGCTGTTCCAACATACCTTGCACATAAGTGTAGCAAAAAAGTACAACAGGCACAATAAGACATTTAAAATTACAAAATGTACATAGCAATCAAACACAGAAGCACATTCTTCTATTGAAGCAACTTAGTCAAAATACCCAAATATGTATGTATGTATCCATTCAAACTACATTAAAACAAAATTCAGTAGAATGTTTGGATAATGCCAACAGTCCAACATTGTCAGAGTTATTTAATTATTTATTTTGAATATGATAACATAAAACATGTTCACAATTCACACTATGCAAACTTTTAAAGTGTACGAGGGCAGAGGAAGTAACAGTCAGTATTGTAGTTGCAAATTATGTTGGCTGTGTTCAGAAAGTACCAGAGCTTTAAGCTGAAATCATAAGCACAGAAGTTGAAATCTTTGTAGGTACTTACTGGCTAAAACCGAAGATACTGCAAGCTCCTCTGAAACTTTCTTCTTACAATTAGTAAATGTTGTTAAGTAGGTTTTGGGTGTAATTTGTTGTAACATTTTTCTCTCATTTAAGTATGAATACATACCGAATGGAAATATGTTTTTGGTAAGAATGAAGTTTTTGTTTCATGTCATACATGTTTTTATTAATGACAGTCCTACGATTTCCGTCTTCTGAGACACCTGCTACTACTAATACACTACAAATAAAAGAAAGGCATGTACTCGATACCAATGTATGAGGTACAAATTCTCCCTTCCACATACGGATGACAATGATAACGAGTGCTGTGACTAGATGTTTCCTTGTAGAGAAGTTTTGCTCAGCCTCCAGAAAGCGCAACTGTCACAACAACTTCGAGAGTATGCGAGAATTTCTCAAGAATTTGCCTTATCGTTGTGAGTTTCTCAGGCGCGCTCACAGCCCATCCCTATAATGAACTGTATAACACACTTCTCCAAACGGTTGACTGTGTTTTCAACTTAACTTACATGTGCTTCAACTAGTTGTATGTGTGTTGTAGAATGTGATGTTTGACCTCTCCGAGTGGCCTGGGTTGTGAGGCATTCCCAATGAACAAGTGACACACAGCTCCGATCATTCCAATTGTATTAATTTGTGCTTGTGTTGTTCCTTTCTTTCTTTCTTTCTTAAGATCATTTTAAATTTGTTAAATTAGATGTTTGACATCTTATTCTATTTCAGAAATTTTATACAGATAAATTATTCGTGTCACTACTACATGTATACAACTGAACCAACTTATTTGGATTTCTAATTCATTATCTTTAAGATATCCAATAAAATCAAGATTGAAAAATTTTTTTTTTAATTTATAGTTATAAGTTGTTTAACCCTCAATCAGCCGGGTATAATCTTACCCACGTAACTACCCAGGTGTGATCTGCAGGCCACAATCATTATTTATTACATAGAAACTAAGTAATTGTCAGGGAACATATTTTTTTTTTTTTTTTTAATTATGAACACCTTCAACATTATACAACACATTGGCACATTAAAAATGAATTAACTGAATAACTGGAAATATAGTCATGAGTGCCAAAAATTGAAAATTTGTGTCATTCATATGAAAAATCATACTATATTATAGTTTTAACCCTATTTTTTATTCTTTACTAGTACAATTGTTAGTATATGAACACATTTAAATGATTCAAATAAGAATTTGAACATAAATATATTTATTCGACAAAACTGCAAGCACTGTATTGCACATATAAGTTCAATAAGTTATATTTATTACCTATTTCGATTAAACACAATAGCAACTCTTCTTTGGATTGCTTACCTCAAATATGCAAACAAACATATCCTCATTTGCAAGCATTTTCACGAAATTATATGAAAAGTGGAAGATTGCTTTTGTACGAGCCATACATCACATATGCACTTACTGCACTAATGTCTATGATTATGTAAAAATGGCGATAATTCTTCAATGAGTTCTACAATCACAAACACATCCAGGGAATCAAAATCAAAAATGTTTGTAAAGCTTATGGGACGTAACTGTGGGGTCATCAGTCCGTAACTTACAAACTACTTATAAACTAACTTATACTAAAGACAACACAAACATCAATGCCTGAGCGAAGTTTCGAATCTCTGACGCATGAAGCTGGGCAATCCAAAATGTGGTGCTCCAGACTGCTCAGCTACTCCCACATGACTCCAGGGAATCAACACCACCCTTGATTTCATTGTAGAAGGCAATGATTTCTGATTTACCACCTGCAATGTCACTTCCTCTAAAGCGATGCATAGCAGATACCAACAGTACAGCTTTATTTTACTTTGGTAAGTAGGAAATCTATGTCACACTATTAGTGAACCCATAGAGTGCCGAATCCACTTTTCTAGTTTTATATGGTAGATATTCATGTGGTAACTCATTCTTGTTTTTCTTTGAAGTTCCCACATGTGTCAGATCTCTTTCCATCAGTATTTTCAGCAGTTCAAAAGATCCAAACCAGTTATCAGCTGTGATATTCCTGAGGGAATTCTGATGATTTCTGAGCCAAATAACAGCTTGTGTAGGTTTCAGAAACTTTTAGTGTTACCAGCCACTCTCCTTAATTCTCATATACCTTAAGATAACCAAATAAGCATTACATTTTCGTTGTTAACTTAATTAAGAAATCACGAGAACAGGAACTGCCGCCAGAATCTGTTTGTTTCAGATTCTGGAGGTGGTGGCAGCAGCAAGTATTCAGTGACGCTACTGCTGTCCGCTAAGAGTAAACATGCACATGAAAAAGGAGAGATTACGTTATCTCTGATGCGTTGCTAAGCGTGATTTTGTTGTTTACTTTGAATTCCTTGGTTAATTCTCTGAGCCTGTAACATGTTAATGTTCTGATTGCATCTTGACTGAGTAATAAACTTAGTTTAAGACTACATATGAGGAAATTATTTCACAAGAAGTTAACTAGAGTTAGAATTACTGATTAGTGTAAAAAGAATGATGAAGGATTTAGTACAAAGCGATATTCTGGAGTTTAATACATTACGCTCAAGGAGGCACAGCAAATGCTGGACCTCAAATCTATAACAGTATTATTCTTGACACTTGAGAAGATAAAACAACTTGATTAATTTCCGAAAGTAAGAAGACCTGGCTTGAGTGACATTAAATGATGACACTTAAGTAACAACCTGAGCAGACTATTACACTGTCTATGTTGAGAATCCTCCAACACAGGGTCAGGCAGCAAGTAATAATTCAAACTTACGTTCCTCATCACAGTGTTATACTGTCAGAAACCTTTCCCAGTGTATAAGCAATCGTTGTGAAGGTATCCGCTCTTTGCATCTGTCAGTCACATGTTTTTAAGACCATATTTGGCAAGCTTCTTAGGGAACATTTTGAATTCACATCGCCCGCAGAATCCTAACATCATTTCATCCATAGAGGCAGAGCTTCTTATACTATATACTTCCTGACAATTCTGTACAAACTGAGAAAGAAGATCTGCAATCGGCGCTAACACTTGTTTCTTCTCTTCTCTGTAACACGGGTTGCCGAACCCGAGGCAAGCATGTAAAAATGCGAATCTGTTCTTGGGTGACACACACCAGTTCCATCGATAGCAAACAAGACTCAAATCTTCATGATGAAATTTGAACACTGCAGTATATAACAAAACACCAATAAATGCATAAGTTCTACTACATCAGTCTCGTAAACATAGTAGTTGTCCTTGTATTTGTGTGTCTCTTTCCTAATCCTTGTACAGTAAAACCCCTTTTTAACGAATCTCAGGGGACTCAAATATTTTTTCCTTAAAAAGGGGGTTTTCCTTAAATAGGGGTTTTGCCTAGGCACACAGAAGGAATGACCCAGAATCATTATTCAAGTATTTTTAGGAGATATAGTAGATATTTAATTGCAAACTTACCAATTAACTGCCAAAAATTTTAATACATTATAAAAACACACATTTCACAAAACACATTCATATTACTGTTTTTTTAAAAAATCAAAAAGAGTTGTCTGTTTTCTTCTTCCAGCATACTGTAATGCGAGAAGTTGTCTCTCAAGGTTGTTGATATTTGCCAGAATTGCCTCGTCTACATTAAAAGTGGAAAAGTAGTTTCTGACTGTGTCAAGTCCTTCCACAGCAGCTGCGAAACTTGGTGCAATGGCCTCTTCATCATCATCACCACCTTCATCATCGTCACCACCGCCACAACCTGGCACCTCAGAGTGTTCCCTCATTACAATTTCACACATCTCACTCACGTTCATCTCAGTTGTCGAAGTTGAAACGTCATTATCACATGAAACAAAGTCCTCAAATGTTAAATCTTCAGGAACATCTGCAATTTTCCATTCTTCTTCAGGAACAATGTCATCCTCTTCTGCAACATATGTAGTCTTTGCACAACCAGCCTTTGCAAAACAATTTAACACTGTCTGCTGCGTCACACAATTCCATGCAGCAACAAACATGTGCATTGCTTGTAAAATGTTTAGTTTCATTACCTGCTTTCTTTCCAGATAGGTAATCGATTTTTGGACAACTGCTGCTCTGTATTTCGCTTTGACAGAGTGTATTATGCCTAGATCGAGAGGCTGCAGATGGCTAGTGCAGTTGGTGGGAGAAACACAACTTTTATGTTTCTCAAAAATTGTGTTTCTTTGGGATGTGCAGGGCAACGATCAATAATCAGCACAATTTTCCTCCCTGCTGCACCCATCTTGGCATCTAAACACCTAAGAAATCTTATAAAGATTTCCGTCGTCATCCATGAATTATTGTTGTACTCATACGTACAAGGTAGTGTTTTGATATTTTTAAAACACCTGGGTGTTTTGAATTTTCCAATAATCAGTGGCGCCAACTTCTCACTTCCGTCACTGTTAACACACAACAGTGCTGTCATCCTGTCCTTGCTCTTCTTACTTCCGTGGCATTTTTCTCCCTTCACAGAATACGTTTTTCCGGGAAGTAAATTATAAAACACGCCAGTTTCATCAGCGTTGAATATGTCTCTGGGCTCATAGTCCTGTATTAAACGTGGTAGTGTAGTGCTTTTCCAGTAGTCTACTGTTTCTTTATCAACAGCCTCACTCTCGCCACTTGTATTCTGCAGTGTGAGGTTATGACGCTTTTTAAAGCGATCTAACCATCCGTTTGATGCACAAAAATTTTGTACACCTATTCTGACGGCAATTTCACGAGCCTTCTCTTGAAGTATATTCCCACTTACAGGAATGTTGCCTCTTCGTACGTCATGGAACCATTTTAAAAGAATATTTTCAACTTCACTGAACGTCGAAGTTCGAATGTTCTTCCTTGCCGATCCCGTGGAACCGCTAGCTTCAGCATTTAAAAGTGCTTCTTTGTTTTTCAGAATGCTGAACAAAGACGATGGTGCTAAATCGTACTTCTTCGCCATGTCCGAAAGTTTTACATTACGATTATCTTCCACGTCATGGATGATGGTCAGCTTTTGTTGGATTGTGAGTGTCTTGCGCTTGCAGGCCATGACTTCACAACAATAAAACTCCGTAAAACAGATTATTTCCGTAAAATAACCAATACAACACTTCGCGGCGTGCACTTCGTATAAACAACTGACGTCAGATCACGTGACTACTAATGCGGAAACTGCGTTCTGATTCGTTCGATACTTTTTCCACTATCGCTACGCTGCAATTCGATCTATACACAGCCCGTGTCGATCGAAAGAATCGATTAGTTACCTTTTCCTGCCAACGTACGTCTTTAACACAAATAAAGAAACTGAAAGAAACCAGAAACTCGCTTTCACATGTTAGGAATTTCGTAAAAACGTGATTTTAATTTGAAGGGAGTTTCATCTTTATTCCTTAAAAGGGGGTTTAGTTTAAATCGGGATTCGTTAAAAGCGGGGAAAAATTACATTGTTCTTATGGGAGTTCTGCCGGGGCCG
The DNA here is from genome assembly GCA_026315105.1 of Locusta migratoria. Classification (NCBI taxonomy): domain Eukaryota; kingdom Metazoa; phylum Arthropoda; class Insecta; order Orthoptera; family Acrididae; genus Locusta; species Locusta migratoria. The sequence goes on from CM048744.1 coordinate 595,866,548, forward strand.
ACGGAAATATTCGTTAAAAGTGGGTTTTCGTTAAAAGGGGGTTCATTAAATCGGGGTTTTACTGTATTTGTCCATTTTACTACATCTAGTGACAGAGAATCTGTAAGGAGAAAATTCCATATCTCACTTCAAGTTGCATCATCTTTCACTCCTGCTTGGCAATGTAAACCAGGAAGCTGCACTACAATGTTGGGCTGACTTTTTCTTTATGAAGGAATAGCATCTTTAGCTGAACACTTTAAACGATTTTTTCCATTAAAAGTTTCTTGGTACTTCATTGGATTCACATACCTCAACGATGTTAGTTTAATAACCTGCTAATTGTGTTGTTCATCTTTGCTTATATCCAGCTCAGAAGTGGAATTATGATCAGAGTCTTCCACAAATTCTTCATCACAGCTATTGTCACAATCACTAACTCCTTCCTCTAACCACTGCAAAACTGTATGATCAAAATCGGGAACATTCATTTTAACTACTCAGCTGATGACATAGCTAACACCTAGGTGTTGTCCCTCAGGTCACAAAGAAGGAAAAAAAAAAAAAAAAAAAAAAAATCACAAAGTCACAGAGCTGCACCTAATAAGAAAATTGCACCAGCACCAGTTAACAACAATGAAGGAAAACTTGTCCATTCAGCTTTGTTATTCAGCTTGTATTAAAGAAACAGTAGTACCAACCTCAGCAGACTGGGTGGTTAAGGGTTAAATGTTCATCATTATAAACGAGGTTCACTTCTTAACACCAAACCTTTCATGTGCAAAACAAATCGCAATTATGTATAATAGCTGGCACTATGCTCTTCAATCATCATTCAGCTATTCCAGAAGTTTGACAGGTATAGTCCTTTGGTGCTTCAATGGGAAAAGAAATGTGGATAACGAGCAATGTTGTGTGCCGTTTCAAATTTTTTAGGCAAATTTTATTGTTCTAGGACATCTTGAGACAAAATTATAATGTGCAATGGGGGACAAAGCGATTAACCAACCTGAATAATGTGAAGTACAAGAACAGATCATTGTGCATGCTCTAGCTCATAGGTGTAATTGTTGCCAACTGCAGTGGCCTATGCAGCTTCAGCTCGTTGTTTACATCATCAAATAAAAGCAGTACAATAGTTAAGATACAGTATATGTCAAGATTCCTTGGACTTGGACTGGCGTATAATTTATTTTCGAAAATATTATTTGAGCACATGGAAATGGTTCATGTATAAGAGTTCCATGTGGATACATTTACTAAATTTTCAACACTTTTTATTATGGCTATAATTTGTCTCGCTGTTTAGAGATTAAGCTATTATAGAATCGAAAATATTTAAGAACGTGGAATCTAAAAAAGCCTATAATTGCACAATTCCTACTTAATTAATGTTAAAAAATATTACCTGCACAAGCCTAAGAAAAAGAAAGAAAATGGACACTAGTGGTACTCAGACTTACGCCCCTTGTGTTCATAAACCGTCTACCTAAACACTCAGCCAACGAAATATGTGGAAGAAGTAGATTGTTGTAATAAATCAACCCGTGTGGAGTTCTCATACCTCAACTGCTTCTATATGCTCTAATAACTTTTCCAAAATAAATTATATGCGAGTTAAGTTGCTAAGAATTTCGAAACATACTGTATCCTAACTATTATATTGCTTCTATTTGACAATGTAAACACCATGCTGATGTTTCGAAGACGGCTAGAGTTGGCAACACTTCCACTTTGAAACTAGGCCATGTGCAATGCTCTCTTCTTGGACAATTATTCGGGCTGGGTAATCTTTTTGGTCCCCATTGAACCACTCTGACAATCATATTAGAAACCCATTTCCAGGAAAACAGCAATAAAAACATAGAAAGCAGCTGTTGGCAACCCTGTGTTCTCTGTTACTTCAGTTTCATGTAAGATATCCAAAGTGCATCCTCTGTTAAATTATGTGTAGCCTTGTGACAAGAAGAAAAATCTTGTAATGACTTACATTGTTAACTGTGTTTTTCTCCTCCATTAGTGCAGACTTCTTTATTAATGATATTGCTTTGTCCATTTACAATATTATTCATAAACACTTTCCATCAGACTTTCCTGTTGCTCTACTGCAAAATGTAAACTGTTTTTCTGTTTTAAATATCCAACCTCAGATTTGGAAAAACACTCATTGGAAAAAAAATATCTTAGTTGTCATGGGACATTTGTAATTTATTGCTGAAATGAAGTATAATAAAGATCAAAAAGGCACATTCGTGCTTAATCATCTACAACAACATGAAAATCGCATGACAAAAATAGGTTACCTTCCAATGACAGCAGACGACCAGTCTGACAAAACTTTCTTGGTCTGTGACAGACAATACGAATACCGCCATTAGAAAGACACTGTGGAATGTTCTGACAGAACGTGATGTGACAGACAGTGTGCATTGGCCTTTACAATTTAATAGGCTTGACATGGTACCATACTAGGCCAGACAGTCTAAGAAGAGGACTTCACAACAAATGTGCTCACACGCAAGCTGTGAACAGCAACATGCAAGCACGGAAGACAGGGAGAGTGTGGGGACACAATAAATGCCACTGCAGGTTCTTCATTCAGCGTAAAGCCACCGCCACCTGCATGATATCACTATGTAAATTATTATTGGTACAAATTAAATTGTCAGCAAGCCTTTAACTGGTATTCAATATTTACATGGTGAAACTGCACAAATTCTGTACTTTAGCGTATTTGCGCGAATATAGGCTGCACCTAAAACTTTGACACAAGATTATAGAGAGGGGGAGAAAAAAAAAGCAACTCTTGAGTAGAGGCCGCAGGATTTTTAATTATTATTATTATTTTGTATAATCAAACTTTTTTGTAATCAGAAACACAATGTTAACGAAATAATGTTCTCTTTTCAATAAACTCAAAACAAATATGCAAAACTGTAGATCAACGAATATGAAAGCGAGACGACAGGCCGATCTGGGCTCCCAAAGTGAGGGGATGCTGAACCAAGGCTTGTTACCGGGCGTTTTAACTGTTGTATAGCGTAGGCATGTGCTGCGAAAATATAGTTTTTTCAATGTGTGTGTGTGTGTGTGTGTGTGTGTGTGTGTGTGTGTGTGTGATGTAGATGTTTTGGCTTGCAAGTTTAAAATGTTCAACACTAGTGTGTAAGTGAGGACAAACTATTAAAATGTTTGAAGAGTCATCGTGCATTTCAAGGGCTAAAATGTAAATATCCCCAAGCTTGCTTGACTTCATAATTCGAAACAGGAACTGTGGTTTTGCTGTTACAACAGAAATAATTCAGTTGCAAGGCTGCAAAATAGGCCCGAGTACATGTACATCATTTCATAGAAATAACCTGCAACAAATGTGAAACCAGTGAATCTGGTCATAGAAAAATATGTTATTTTAAAACATAGCATTGGATCTCTACATCAGCATTAGCTACACAAATTGGTTGTTCCGCTATCTTAACCTCCCAGCACCGCTTGCGGTAGGTGTTACTGTACCAACGTAAATGTCACGGTAATATCTCCCGCGACAAATACTTTACTTTTATCACGATGACTAGCTTCACTAACTACATCAAATTAAAATAATTTGTGTGCTTAGGAAGTGTGTTACGTAATATTTTTGTTTTAGGCCGCGCGGACATGTTAAAAACAGTCGTCGGCTTTTGTATGGTGTGGTACAGAATGACACCATTAGATTTATATCGAAATATCGACTTCCAAGAATTCCCACGCTATTTCCGTAAACATGTACAAAAATGTATATGCAATTCTACAAAACTGTTACAGTAGCATTTTTGAATACTATCTAGTTCATTACGTTTCTCAAACTAAAATAAAAGTGAGCGTGTAATTTTTAAAACTAATGACTTTGAGAAAAGGAGTGGTTGGGGGGGGGGGGGGCAGGGGGAAGGAGGAGGATTGAATCTCAATTATAGGCCATACCACGATTTTGTATGCCATAATTTGGGGGAAAAAGTGCAACCTATATTCAAGCAAATACGGTAAGTATTTTTCGATGTTTCGCACAATGATATTCAAGAATTTATTTGCATTCCCATCTAGAGAAACAGTGTAAGGCACATGAGATAGATTATAAAAACATGGATCTGTTATGGAAGCATCAAGATCTAGTTGCCCAAGAACAGGAAGTTGAATTGCGGGTCTGTTAAGCTGTGGCACTAAGTTCAGAATCAACCAGCAATTAATAACTGCGCTGGATTTATAACAAAGGTTAGTTTAAAGAAAGTTACAGGAACTGAAGCTTAAAGTTTACTTTCCATGTTTAAAACGTGGGTTACTTGAAGATGATCCAGACTGATGTCTACAGGTTTGTGAACTGATTCTTAAGCAAAAGAAACGTTATCCTAAACACTATGCAATTGTATGTTCTTACAAGGCCAATTTTAAGTCATGTGGACAAGAAGCTGACGGAAACTTACTGATATACCGACAGTCAAACTCTTCTGTTACCAGAACAACTAAACAATCTCAGTCTTAAATGGCTGTGGGAGGTGGGCAATATCATTTGGTGTTTATCGACCATAATTTTTTTTGAAGGATAACTATTTGGATATTCTTTATATTTACGTGGCACCGGGACTTATGACACTTGCTGAAAACTTTCAAGAAATTTACTTTGAAACAGGATGGTGCTCCACCGCATTCAGCCACTGCCATCCACAATTATTTAATAGAAACTTTCTTTGAAAAGATCCATGTTCACTGGATATCATTCCCAGACTTTTCTTAGGGGGTTGTTAAGGACTGTTTATTATCATTGCTGAACCACAATACTAACATACATGACCTGTTTGAGGATTTTGACAATGCTACTACATTATGTGCTCCACAAAGACTTCAGATATGTATTAATAAAGATAGGAAACAGTTTTAACATAAGAATAATTGTATTTTTAGTATTTGTAATGACATTCAGGTTAAATCTTTTGTTTACATCACTGACTTCTGAGCCACTCTGTATATATGGCATGTTTCGTATAATCATACGGGTAAGCAAACATGCAAAAGGAAAACTAGCTTCAGAAATTTAAATAACATTTCCTTTGTGTACATAAAAATACTTTTTCAGAGAGACATGAAAAGGACACAAAAATTAATTATCTTAAAATTGAAATGGCACACCCCTTCTCCCTCAACCAACCAAGGAGTCAAGCACACTTGAATAAATTCTACACACTCCTACAAAATATGCATCGCAACAAACAGTACAGACGAAAGATTCCAATAAAACTTTACCTTGATGAAATACGTTAATTCTGTTCTAAGGAAGTCCCTTGAGGAAAACAGTATAGTAAGCTACAAATGCAAACAAAACTTTTTAAGAAACCCTAGGGAACTAAGGAACACAGATTCTCTTAACACATATGGGAACGTGTTCAGCTGCAAGTAACGTCATCTGTTGGCTTTGTATTTCAAAATGATGGTGCAGGTAAAAAGCAGCATTCTGAATACATGAAACATCACAACAAAGATCACCAAAGGAGCTTTTTACAAAATAAACAGGACACAATGTTGTAAAGGATTGTCTGTTGGAAGATAAAAAGGGCTGCAAAAATGTTACCAGTAAAATGAAATACTTTACTTCAGTCTAGCTGATAGGACACATTACATCACAAAAATTAGGCAGTATAAAAATGCTGTAGTCTGATGAAAAAATTTAACTATTAACATTTAAATTCTAACAACACTGTTGTTCTACATCTAAAGTTGATATTTCAACCACGAGAAAAGAAAATTGAAAGTTCCACATTTATAAACTAACAAAGTAATACAATGTTTCAGAAAATGCACACATTATTAATTACCATAACCTTCAGCAATTCTGAAAATTAAAGTACTTGTATGGAAACACTGAACCAGTAAATTTGTATTTTGTACTTTTTTTTTAGTTTTACATTTTTGTGCCTAACCACAGTACAGTCAATCATTTGCACTATGTACATAATCCATCATCATAATCTTCTTCACCACACACACACACACACACACACACACACACACACACACACACAGAAAAGAAAAACAGGTTTCATTACCCATGTCTATAAAATGAATCAGTTATCTGACAATGTATTTTTGATGCAACATAAAATAATTGAAATGATTTTGCTTATAGTTCACTCCCTATAAACGACAGAATAAGGGGATGACATAACTGCTGTTTTAAAAGATGAAATAACATCTTTTTTTGTCTTTCAGAACAGAAAGAAAATTTTAGAACTACCATAATACCACAAGATAGCCTCTCAAAATCAACCTTACATACTACACATATTATATTCAAATTTGAATATTATTTCCACTATGTTGAAACAAAATCACAACTCACTGCTGGCAGTAATTATTTTTTAGCTATTTTCTTCTCATAACTGCCATTATTTGGGGTGGAGGTAACAGTGACAGGTCTGAGACTGTGAAAGTAGATAACTATTTAAAGAGAGAAAATTACAATGTAATCAGTTATGAAAATTACAAGCTGAATGATTGGAACAAGTCTAAAATATTACAGCAAACAAAACAACTCAAAATGAGAAACCAATGTATCCAATTGCTGTTTCTCAAATAAAACATAAAATCCAATAAATGCATAATGTCGATCTCTAGTAGCTTCCTCGAGAATATAAGGACATGGCACCAAACATACTAGACAAATGAACACAGGTCATGTTCTACCACAAAGGCAGGGAGGGTTCTGTTACATGTTAACTGCTTACTCAATACAGCAATATAATATAGCTCTCCCTATTCTCAAACTGCCTCTTTACAATTCTTTTGTACCCTCTGATTCTTTTTCATCCAATCATACATGTTTGCATTACAAAAGAATAAATGGCTGGTTCTATTTTTCCTCCATTATTCCTCTTTCACAAGGAAGTTACTTTTCATCACAAAAATCCAAAAGTCATAAATAGTTGTAAACTTTTTTAAATTTTCTTATGAGTTATAAAGTTAATGAATTGTAGCACTAAGTGGCAATAATCCAAAGCAGAAAGACCTGTTACACACTATCACAAAGTCACCAGAAATCAAATGAAGCCAATCACAATTTCTTTAAATCAGCTGTGTTGAGCTGAGTAAAGATCCATTTTGTAACCTAATCTGTTATTTATTTAAACATATGCTCTGCAGTTACATTGATATTCATTTGGAATGGTGACAAAATGCACCTGGTGCATTCAAAGGTGTTATTAAAGTGCGCCACATCAACACTAAATATAGAAAAGATAATTATACAAAAAATGGGAAGGCCATTACCTAAGTGGCATTAACAAAATAACGCAAACACACAAATTACATTATAAACACTTCATTAGGAAATTGAAAGTAATCAAAAACATAAAAACCAAAACTTTAAAATAATGAAAAAGGGAAATCCTCATTGAGGATTTTTTCAAACTCTGTTCACAATGCTGCACATAACTGATATAAGAAATGTAATTTGCACAGCGGGAAGCCATGGGTACTCTTAGCCTCTGCCAATTGGACACTGAAGGATGATATGGCAAACTATCTTTCAACTTTCATACTGATGACAAATGGATGTTTGTGTGTGTATCCACCTTCCTTCAAACGAAGTCATAGCTCTTCACACGACCACCATCACCCTCAGAGACGAAACGCTTACGGCCCCTGCAAAGATTGGTTTATTGAAATATAAAGTAACAAAATATGTACTACACCTAAAACTCAAGAAAATAATTTTGACTGACATACCTTGAGGGCAGCTTCTTAATAACTTCTTCACCAAGGATACCAGCCTTCTGACATCTTTCTACAAATCTTTCCAAAACTGTATATGCTAGAGGAACATCAAGGCAAATATCTGGCATGTCTTCATATACTCTGAGGAAACCCTGCAAACAAAACAACAAATTGATTGACCTGCCTTAATTACTAATACATTGCAATAAAAAACGCTATAAACCACTTACTCTGTCCATCATGTCTGGTGTTATTATAATTGCACCATACAGGGACTTCAGTAATTTACACATAAGTTCTTCTGTGTGTCCATTAATTGCCTCAATTGTCATCACAACAGCCTAGAGAAAAAAGGATGTTATTAAGAAAATCATAAAAATGCTGACGGTAAATACAGCAATCAAAACTTTTGCTTTCAAACCGCATTAATTCACTGAAATCAGAATAAGAAACTTATTTTTCATTGCGGACTGTCAGTGGTTGCAGAAAGAATTGATACTTAAAGAAATCGGCAGAAACAATATAGGTACAAAATAGGAAACAATTTAGCAAATGAAAAATATGCCTACCTCATACACTAATTCATGGTGAAAATGAGGCACTTCGAGTTCCAACAAGCACCTTGTAGCTTCCTGAAGGTCTTCAGATGATAAGTATTCTTGCAACAGAAGTGTCATCTGACGTGTCAAGTATTTTACAGGCCTCAATCCACCACCAACGCCCCACACATTATCAAGCCTGACCATACCATGCTTTATGGAAAGCAAAGTATCAGCACGGCTCAGAGCTTTCCTGGTAAAACCATATAGATTAATGTGAATTTATATTCTTTTGCCACATGATGTTAAATATACAGTAAATGTGATTCCTTCACAATAAATACCTCGCATGCTCACATTCCACCTTGTCCTTGTAGCTTATGACAAATTTAGGTGGAAGACAGTCATCAGCCACTGCTCTTGCAATAAAGTTACCTAGAACCGTGGCTGCATCAGGTGTGTCCAAAATAAGATCAGGAAGATTTTTCAACAGGAGATCAAATGCTGTAGGACAGAATAAAAATAATTTAATATTTTGTGCACAACTCAAGATTAAAAGTTTCAATTTACTATCAAATGATACCATTCCATGAAAATATGTACAAACCTAAAGCTATGTCTTTCTGTGAAACAACACGCCCATAGAAGTCAGATATCAAGACCGACGTCATTTCACGGTGAGATGGTTTGTGATCCATTGCAATTTCTATAGCCAACATAGGAATCTAGAAATAAATTTTAATATTATGCTTCTGCATTTCCAAAAGATTAGTTTAGATATATTTAAATCGGGAATCCCAACCTCCATTAAAACTAAGATAAATACACACAGTAAAATAGATCATTGCTATGTTTATTTAAACAATATACCAACCATAAACCTTTTGTTGGCACAGTTCAGTTCATCAAAAGCTAATGCTGCTTCTGCTGTGTCACCATGCTCAAAATATTCAAGAATAATAGGTTCTGCAGCTTTCTAGAATAGAGAAGTACATTAAAATTACAGTCACATTCTATATTACAGACTAATCAGTATCACAAAACAGCACTATCTAGGTAATTACCCTAATTTCCTCTTCTGACAACTGTGGAATGATTGTCTCAAGTGCAACATCTCCACTGTCCAAAGAATCATCATCATAGTTTGGATCATTCATGTCAACATCTGCTTCCTCCAATTCTGATCCCAGTTTACCCCAAACTCCTTTACCTCCAGCACCACCTGCAAAGGAATGTGTATGTATAAGACCTTGTGAAATAATATGTATGATTTTTTTCTATTATAGAACTTTGTACAGGGGTACATGTGACAACTTTCCAAAGTGCTTTAATAGCCCATCTGCAATTGAATTATAATCAGAGTCCTAAATCACTGCTATGTGAAATTAGTGCTGCCCCTCTTTCTACTGGTCAATTCTGGCAATGTTTGTTAGTTACATTGTGGTTCAAAATGCAAGTTTGCACATTAAACTAAAGGTTCTCCCATGATTTACAAGGACAATCACTTCAAAAGTTGTATGAAGGCAACAGCGAACCAACACCAACAGAACCATGACTAATAAAGGACTGTTCCTGTAGCATTCAAACAAATCTCCAGATTGATGATTCCTTTAGTTTTATTTTTACAGCAGATCTGTTTTAGCGCCACTAACATTCACAGCATCTGTAGTTTAATTGTAACTCCATCTAGACATCATACATGCCTACATAGCTTGCAAATGGCAGTTTAAGCCAAAGCAGATCTGTTGTGAATGTAAAAACAAAAAATACACCAGACATACAAATAATAACAAGAGAAAATAACCCTAATGGATATTAAGGTCTGCCATTAATTTCAAAGGTGTATATAAAGAAAGAAGATGATAGAGAATGGATGGTTCCATGCTAATGAAACAATCTTCACTGCTTAATAAACAAACAGTAGTAAGGAAATTAGTTTTAAGTTGTAAATTTCACAGTCATCCAACAATCAGTAATAAACTAAGTGTATTAAGTTAAATAATGGTGGTAAAATAACAAATTATGGCACTGGTGCTGGCTTTATGCTGAATACCAAAAGAAAAAGTAAGTCTAAGTAATATCAATCGCACACGTTATTCTGATGTCATGAAATGGACAATATCATTTGTTGAATTGTCTATGTAGAAAATTATTTTAACCTTCCAGCACGTGCACCTGATGTCGCACAAGAAGGTGCATGTTGTCAAAATTTACAATGTGGGAATTTCTAAGTAAAAGCGAGACTGTGCTGTCTGAACTATTTATACTTAAGAAAACAGTTCACATCCACTATCACTACAGATTATAAAAAGAACTTTAGCTATTTACTGATTTTGATAACATGTTAGTCCATTATAACTGATAATTAGTCCATTATTCTAACTTACCCACTTTCATAACACTTTTTTCAGACAATTTGTAACTTAAGTATGAAGTTTGAACAAAATTTATTACATCTATCATATTTTATTGAAGTGGTGGAATTTTGATGACTTCCAAATTGGACTTTATAGTTTTCTATCATCATCACATGTCACATGTCCCTTGCCTGTGTTCTTACAGCATTACATACTTGACCTAACTTGTTTCGTTACCACCATATTAAAACTCTTAACATTACTGAAGAAAATATGTTATAAAATATTTGCATCACATTAAGCTGGTTTGCCAAAGATTTTCTACATACATCAGCAGTGGCCTGTGAAAGGGTGCACCATTTCAGTTGATGTACTGTGGTGAATTCACGCAGAATGAGACAGCTTAGCAACAAAAGTTTTCAATACTGTCGGAATTGAGTCCAGTGTTTTTAGCTTATCATTCCTTTTACCACATCATCAAACTGCATACATACAATACAGAACAATTCATGAGCCCCCTAAGCCATTTTATTTGTGTTTCATTTGCAACTCAAAAAAGTTCTGCATTAGCACCATGACCTTTCCTTGTCCCACTCAAACGACAATAATCCCCAAGCATGGCCATTATTTTGTGTGTCCGTATTTCTGTGTTATACCTTTGACACAAGAATTTATGGGTGTCTCACTGTCAATATACATAAATATTTCCATAGTTTCTGACTTGATCAATAAAATCAATGTTAAATACTTTCAGAAAAAGCATAAAATTGATCAGTTGTATGTATCACATTTACCTCTGTACAAAGTACAATTTTCACAACTTTTTTCCTTTTGATTTATGACTATGTAGTGCCTTCACTCTTACACCAACACACAGCTTTGAGTTTTCTTGGGAAGGACTCCCACACATCTAGTACACCTATGAAATCATTTACATTGTCACTTTCCAGTTAAGATTCACTGTCAAGGCCCTAATATTTAATGTTCTCACCAGTCAAATCCAGAACACAGTCCCCGAGGTCTGATAATTCTAATTTCCTAGACTGATAAACTCTTTGAACTGACATAAAATAGGCCTACATAAAAAAATAAATTACATAACTTGCCAGTATACCAAAAGTAACATTTAGTGTGCATAAATTCAAAATTAAAAATAACAACAACATATAGTTCAGTTTACACTACATATATCTTCACATAGTGACTGCTATATCACAACAGCAGGTGCACATTGTACTTTTTGCAACAGTCGACACCTCATTGCTTACCATTCAGTAAACAACTGAGAAAGCTAAACAAACTGCAACCCTTTAATACTGACAAAAAAGGATCAATAATGAAATACATTGCCGTTGGTATATACACTGCTGTTGTACTTTTTACAACAGCACGCCCACTGCAAGGTTAAACAAGAAATTCACAAGTTGAATGTCTGCAACGGAACATACAAATTTTTCACAGCAGATTTTGCATAATTTGAATACCAAATAACAGCAATACAGTGCCTCTCCCATTCAGTAACAAGGTGTGAATGGAACTGTTATGGTGCATCATTATACAGAGTTACCATCTGGGTAACTAAATCCCTTATTTAAGCAAAATGAGCAGTAGTATCATAAGTGGTTAAAAATCCAAAAGTTCGCACCATTAATCAAAGAAATGATTTGATCGATTAGACATATACGAATCTGCTTCAAAGATTATTACCCTCTACAATGAGGATAAGATATTTCTAGTTTATTACTGACAATTATATTACCGTGAATCAGTTTTATCTAATAAAATTTACTAAGTGCCGGTAGTTTCGAGGATCTGTCGCTAGCATGTAAACAAATGACTAACGTGGCTGGCATTTACGAACCACGCGGCAACAAGCCAAGCACATCTTCTGCCAGCAAATTTTAGAGTAGTTGTTTTTGCCCGTCTACTAGAGCACGGCCCTGTATGGCAGCGGCTATTCTAAGGACGGAGTAGATGTCTGTAGCACGCTGCCGCGCAGATCGCCACAGCGCCAGTTGTATCTACTTCAGTAGCTGCGCTGTCGCAACAAGTCATCAACCCCACTACACCTGGGCGAACGACCTTTGTCGCTAAGCGCTGGCCTCACAGCTTTCCAAGCTTGCAACTCGCTAGCGAAAGCTGTTACAAACGTGTACAGCCTGGCTAGAACCAAATAAGTTGCTGTGGTCTACAGCAGTGGTTAATATCTAAAATTGTAGGCGGCGCAACGCGCCCCCTTCAACTCCCCCCCCCCCCCCCCCCCCACAGGCCGCAGACTTGTAATAGAACGAGTATATATTTATTTGAAAATACTGTTCTGAAATTCAGCTTTTTAACCCATAATATCTTATAAGTAACACACAAGATTCAATATAAACAACGGTTACCGCCTGCCGCCGTACCAGTTGTACTTTGCTCCCTAGTTCTGCTTCATACGTATTTGTACAAGCCAGTAGTCTTAGTGATTAAGACAGGTTAACAACTGCTGCCAGGCGCGACATTCGAACAGATGCTTTGTTGCTGCTTTGTGAACGTTGTGTTTAGTATTAATCAACACGTAATTTAGCGATTAATGACGAACATATTCCTACTCATCTGGGTCTCATACAATTCCGATTTTTCAGGTCTTAGCGAAACGTTAATTCCGTGTGCCTTTTGTAACATAGCAGCTGATCGTTGCCTCGCGCTTGAGTTGATAACAATGCAAGCCTTTCACGAAAGCTAAGAAACATCCCTATTGAACCGATTTTCGAATTTAAATAAAAAAATTTGAAAGGTTTTTAAAAAGAACTTTCGTTTCGGAACAATGTTCGAGCAAACAGATTACTAGTCAAACACATGACACCTCCGTTCTGCATTAGGAGTGCAAAATTGCCCCCCGTGAAAGTTCCCCTCTACTGTATAGGTAATCAAGTTAAGCGTCAACCATATTCTAACGAAGGTGTGGGGACAGGTAAAGGTCAAAGGAGATGTATCGACTCGAAAGGCTGAATAACTTTTAGTCATGCGTACTCCATATGCACATTTGATTAGCAGCTATAACAAATCACGACACGGAATAAAAATATTTCCGCTCATACTGAAACACGCCTATTTATTTTTCATTGACACACATGATCGTTGGCCTTCTGCGGTGGTTGGCAGTCGCAAGCCAATGGTGATATGTACAGATCACAACTTTCGAACGAAGCTCAACATTGACATCACGTTGGCGACCCATTCTCCCGTTCACTTGCTGGCGCAGCGGCAAATTATAGTTACGTTGTGAGTTAATGTACATGTAATATTTAAAATCTTCCGCTGCAAACCTGTTCTCTGGGAGATGCCGGAACGCCTTCCGACCGAAATTAAGCCCTGGTCTTCTACACTCCAAAGTCGTCGACATGTGGTTTCAAGATGATTCAACCATAAGAAGGGCTTAACATCATGTCGATGATAAGCGTCATTAAGGAAACAGCATTGTGATCAAAAAATTACAAATTGATAGAACAGTTACAAAACCACCTCCGACCATACTGATTTTAATTTTCCGCGATTTCCCTGCATCAATCCTGGCAATCCTTGGTAAGTTCCTTTTCAAGGGCACGGCCGATTTACTTTCCCATTCTCTCACAAAAATCCGACCGTTAGATCCGTCTCTAATAACAGCGCTGTCGACGCAACGTTAAACCTGAAGCTTCCTTCCCATATTTGATGAACAGTTGGACGCAGTATGCTCGTCGTGGGGTCGCTAACAAATTTTGTAGCATTATAAAGATTCATCCCGCACACTCACCTTCAGATTCATAAGACCGTATTTGTTTAAATAACTATTGCTGAAGGCGTATATAATAAAAAGTTGAGTTATATAGAGAAGTTATTAAAGCTCTGTGCCCCTTGGTTGCACAGTGGTAGAGTGCCAGACTACAAATCCAGAGGTCGCGGGTTCGATCCCCGCCAGGTCATAGGATTTTTATCTGTCACTTTCCACTTCTTTCACCTCTGTGAAAAATACCGAGTAGCACCGTGGTTCGGAACCCACGTTAAACTGTAGGTCCCCCTATAACTGGCTGGGTAAGTCAGTTCGAAGGTCGGAGGAAGGCAACGGCATACCATCTCCAAACAGGACCATGCCTAGTAAAGCACTGTGGTGTTCAAACCAATCTTCGGATTGTTGACTGCTTTACCTTACCTTATTAAAGCTCTCTCGGCGATATTTGAAAGTTCGGTGACTAGCGAGGGGTAAAAAGTTTCTTGTAAACTGATTCCACGTCACATTGAGTCAATCAGGTAACTTTGTACCAGTCAAGGAATCAAAAAATGTTCAAATGTTTGTATAGTCTATGGGACTTAACTACGGGGTCATCAGTCCCTAAACTTACAAACTACTTATGAACTACTTACGAACTAGGACGGCACAAATATCCATGCCCGAGGGGGGATTCGAACCCCCGACCGTAGTGGCCGCGCAGACCGTGACTGAAGCGCCTTAGTCCCCTCGGCCACCGCGGGCGGCCTCAAGGAATCTTTGTACCACTTAATATTTGAGTTTCAAATGGCTCATGTTCCACCTAATGGCAATATTTTTTCTAAAGGTAATTTTAATACCTCTGCAATAAATAATTCCCCAGTAGATGGAACATCAGCCATATGAATGTTAAATATTAAGTGGTACAAAGCCCTGACTGCTAAAAAGTTACCGATTGACTACATCTTCCACAGTTATTTCATTATTACTTAACAGGCGAGTCGGGGAAGGCGTTCAGATATTTTATCCAGTGTATTAACTGCTTTCTCAGAAACAGTGTCTGGCAAACATTTATTGACGGAAGTCTTAGAATGTTAAGACTGAGAATATTCATCTGCTACAGAAACAATGCTTTCAATCACGATTAATTTCTGCACAACAGACGCTTATTGACAACGGGGTTTTAGGAGGCTAATCTAAAGAAACTAGATCGCAGGTTTCAATTTGTGATGCAAAATAGACGAACGTAGTCGTAGATTTTCCAGAATTAATGTTATGCATATATTGCTATGCGCCATCGTCAGATGTGTCGAACGCAGATGTAGGTGTGAACTGTTGATCCACGTAACTGATTCGATGGACTAACTGTAATTAAGAACAAGAAAAATTCTCAGCTTTTTGCCGGCATATTGGAAGTGCGTTGCATGGAATGACTACATGATGTACGTTTCATAACATGAAATTTTGGTGAAGGGCATTCTTCTTTGTTCTATGTAAGATTGGGTCGTTGACTCGAATAAGGTAAAAGTTGTTAAGGCAAGTATTTTCTTTTATTTTCAAATGTTTTTTTAGTCATTAAGATTTTGGTAACTGATCTGTTGCTGAGTTACTGTAACTGACGACACTCAAGTCAAGGACTGGATCCAAAACTTCACTTCTACTCCCTTGGGTGAATTCTCAGACAATTTAACAACCACGACGTCGCAAGCGACGGAGTTTAGGTTATTGAATTATTTTGATTGAAACTTGCAATCCTGCCACGTTTGCTGATTTAACTGAGTATGAATTCCATTGACGTCACGGGAAACAACCATAGTAGCACGCAACATGTTCGGTTTTTGACTGTGTGGGATGAGATTTGCGCTCAACGCATCCAGTCACGTACTCTGTCGAAATAGTGTGGGGGTTGTATACATTATTTACTTTGAAACTGCATATACTGCATTATCTTCTTCAAACGAAGGATCAGGAAAGAAACTGGTAAGTTGCATAATAGTGTATTACCAATTTTCTTTGAACGTAGTAGGTATATAGAGAAGCATTATCGTGCGGCAACTTGAGTTAGTGTTGTTTGAATAAACTCATTTAATCAGAAGTGAAATAGAACGGTTTTTACATTTTGGTGTTCTGCTGCGAGTATTGGTGTCCGAGGCTGATTCAAATCCTGTTCCCACCGTCCATATTTGGGATTCGTCATTTCCCTAATTACCTTTATGCACTTGACGCAGTGGACTAGGGATGGTCGATTTCTTACCTCATCATTTTCCAAAACGAGATTGTGTTGTGACACTAATGGCGCTTATCAACATGACAATCACTTCTTATGGATGAATCACCTTGAAACCAAATCTGTCAGCGGACTTTTAAACAGCACCTTTGTCTCGCATTTCGTAAGATACATTTTTGTAGTCGAATGTTGCCTGCAAAAAATAAAAATACAAAACGTAATGTGGAATGAATGCCGAAGGTCCAAACATGTTAAAATGTTTTGCTTTACTTTCGAGCGAACGGCGTACCGTTATCCGCTGTCACACCGGCGCGCCGGTAAACATGTTTTTATTGCGTCACGCAAGCGGCCAAGGAAACAGGTAACTCTGTCTCTAGGCGAGCTAAAATAAAAGGCCACGCCGGCTGGGTCGCCTCAAGGTCATGCGCGGTACAGTCGCAGTCGGGCGTGTCGTGTGCCTCCTACGCTGCCGCCGGTCTTCTATTGATTTCTTCGGCTGGTGACGACATCGTACTTTAACGAACAACGCGAACAGTGGGGATTCCGAATGCAGGCAGTTTCATGAGTTCGCACGTCGACTAGTTAAATGTGCTAGCGTCGCCCTTTTACTATTCATCTGTGCGCAGCTACACGTGCCCGAACAAAAATCCTTGGCCTAGTGGGCTAGCGGCCGGCTGCTGGACTACGTGCGGCACGCCGAGGCCCCCATGTCTGCGCTTGGCGACGCAATCTCTGAGCACTAATTCCGCTCCACGCAACGTGCACAAGCCATTCCGGACGTAGAGCTTGCGTTTTTATTGTGCTGCGCGATGTATGTGACAACTTCTCTCTTCCTCTTACCATTATAAGGTTTACATGACAAAATGTTTATATTCAATGCGCTGAGAAAGGATTTTTACGTAAACGCAGACATTCTTTCTGCGTTGCTTATGTTTTTCGCCTATCTAGAATTAACCAAATTAATTTCTTATTTATTCAGATGTGTATTTTCTGTAAGACACTTTGTACTCCAAACACTCGCGAAATACAGACCTTGAACTGAATCAAAGCTGGAAAACTTATGCCTCCAGCAAATTTAATATAAAAAGCTTTATCTAGAGAAAACTAGAAAACACACAATATAAATTAAGTGCACATCTACAGAAATGGTCACTCATTCCGTAGGCTGGATGTACTAAACTATCAGTGCTTACATTCCGTATGAGTAATATTTTGAATGTACTAATACACCACTCCCGCCCCCTTTTCTCACTATTTTCCTTAAATGGCAGTCCTGACTTTACGCAATTCAAATGTGTGACACTTCCGGCATTTCCTAATTAATGCTTTTTCATATTTGTACATATCTTGTGTACGTCTTGTATTTGGAGCATCTTAAAACATATTTTATTTATCTAGGTTTGCTTCTTCAGTAAGCTTACTGCTGTATTGGGTCCACTTCTCACCTTCACCAGCACAGACTCTAATAAAACAACACAGTTCTTGTAAAATATATTTATATACAAAAAGAATGTGTAAGAATACATTAAGAAACGGTGATCAAGTTTCGACAGAAGTGGTGGTGTAAGAAAGGAACCAGTAATCTGCGTGGCGGCAGTGCGCCAGCGCTGACCTTGAGCAGCAGCTGGCCGACGTGAACGAAAGCAACTTGCTGCGCAGTTCGCTCGGCTACGACCCCCCACCCCTTCCACACTTTTGCGACGCTGCCACCTATTTCCGGAACTGGCAAGATTCTGAAATCCAAACAGCCGCGGTTTTCAACAGTTCACACTGACACTCGCATTAGAAAAGGCCGTATATTAGTTGTTGGGGTGCAATACAAAGCAATTTCACTCCCAACTAATCTTCTGTTCGCTTTCTCGTACGTGGCGGTATGTTGGGAAAATCCCTGTCACAGCTCTTCTGAACCCAAACACACTCGCATATCACTTCCGTTTCTTTGATGTACCATAATCAAAATTATTCGGTAAAGTGTTATGAAATTCGAGCAAGATGGTGTTTTTTATTTATTTATTTTTTATTTTAGACTTAAAATTACTCCGTACATGTTTATACACGGTATTTCAACAACACAATGCCGGGAAAGTAGTTCGTCGTATTATTAAAGGAGAAAAAACTTCAAAGACTAATACATGAAACCAACTGGAGCGATTTAAAGCGTTTATTTTGACTCAATGGGGCTGTTAGTTGAAACTGACCAAAGATGATTGTTTTAAAAGTTTTTCAGTGTAATATATAGCTGCATTTCTGGATCGTGATTAGAAATTACAATTTTCTTCAGAGTGGCTGAGTCAAAGCAACGATTCTCAACTGTGAATCGCGCCGTAAGTACTTCTAACTACTCAACTTGCCCAAGAAACTGGATCGAAAACCGAAAATTTATTCTTGGTTTTATAGTAATGGTTCTGAAAAGCAACCAGCGGTGTAAAATAGTCTAACAATTAACGTTTTCGCTATCAGGATCATTGAAATTTTCTCCAGTTATGAATGCAGGTGTTGGGCAGATTATTGGAAAAAGGAGAGTAAGGGAAGAGGGAGGGAGGGATATCAAAACGGGAGTATGGACCGAGATATAAATATGTATTAACTAGAGGCTCTTAACCAGTAATATTTTCGAAATGATACGATGCTTCGCATGGGTATATGAAGCAGACGGCACAGAGCTACTGTATTTACAAACGAACGAGCAACACGAGACGCAGATAAACAGTGCCCACGCGGCATGTGTTACGTAAGATGGCTGCGTGGACGCTAACGGAGAAGGGAAAGTCACAGCCGGTAGGGAGCGCCACGTAATACGCTGCCAACGCAACAAGGCGCCTCGACGGCTAACTCACTCCATCCTTACAGCATCCCGGACACACCACTTCCCTCGCATTTCTTCCAACTGTTAAAAACCAATTAACGAGTTATCTGACGTCGGCGCCTCACATGGACGCATTTTATGGTAACTACATAATTAACTCCATTCTATACTTGTCCCTGTCTATTCACCATTTCATTAGATGCAAATGGTCTTTATCGACTCTCCGGGCGTGTTCTTTGCAATGCTGTTCGAATTTTCGCATTTTCACGACAATGCTTCCTACATAATTTTACCGCTTAATCTAGGCACGTAACACTGCCCAGGAACAAAGATTGTCAGCAGCGCCTTGCCTTAACAGCATATATTTCATTAATTTTTCTTTGATTCCAGTACCTTAATTTTAAATACTGGAGCCATCAATTTTTAAATCACTCAAAGTGTCTAAAGCCAAAATTACTTAACACTGTTAATTTGCGTAAACGACGTCATCAATTTTCCAATTTTCTGACACCTAGGCAAGCAGCAGTAGGGACGTGTACATCAACTAACTTGTTCAAATTAGCTATTAACGGAAAGGAAAATCATATGTTCGGAGCGGTCTTTCTTCTAGTGAACTATCGTTCTTTTATCCTTATCTTCCGCTACAACTTTAAAATCGAATAAGGATTCACACAGCACGAAGTAAACTAACGGAAGCAGTTAGGTCCTAAATGTGGGATGATTCGTGTTGGCAGTGTAGGCGACTGCTAAAAGAACTACCATTCACTGGAAAAAGACAGTTCCAAACAGTTCAAATTTTCAAATGTTTATAGAGCTTAAGGGGCTTAACTACGGGGTCATCAGTCCCTATACTTACAAACTACTTATGAACTAGCTAAGACTAAGGAGGACAAATATCCATGCCCGAGGGGGGATTCGAACCCCCGACCGTAGTGGTCCCAAACAGTATCCTTTTCAGTCCCTGATCAACAATGTCACATCATTGAAAGCAAAAAATTTTGAAATATTTTACATGTCGGCCTACAAAAACTATGTGAAAAAGGAAGCCAGTCACTAAAAAACTGGAGCTGTTGGGTGGTTATGACACATTGCAAACGGAAAAATGATTCCTAATTAATGGCAGAGGAGTGATTACATGCCGTCTCCAAGAAGAAAACGTATTAGGGTTTAACGTCCCGTCGACAGCATGATCAGAGACGGCATGCTGTCTCCAAGTGTAATACTCTAATTTTCTTTTTCGAAGTTCGTCCAGCACAGATAATTTAAATTTACTACGCAATTAATGTACAGCAAAATTAAGATTTACAATACTAGTGTAAATCATAAAACTGTCACAAACGATAAATGTGTATTCTTATAAAGTTTTATTGCATGAATGCTGCGACCGTTATTGCAGACACCATGTATTGTAATACATGTTTACAAACTAATGTTATTGGGGGTGTGTCGACGTTAAACGGTGTTTGTGAAGAGTCTGATCGCCTACAGACATATAAATTCTTACATAGAAACAAGTTAGAGTGGTTGTAATACATTACTTTCACCACAGGAAACAATTTATATTGTCAAGTTCAGCTACTTTATGATAAATTCAACATGATTTATTCCAACACGAACGCTACGGCGTGATTGTCGGCAAAATCGATGCGGTTATGTCCGTCCAGAAGTGAAAGTGTTACGCGCTCACTGGCCGCGTTGCCAGGCTTCCGCAACGACTTTTTTTCTTTTTAATCTTGACATTTCCAGAGAGAATAAAAAATACACAACACCCATGTCATATTGACTAATTCTCCACACCAATGAACTGGCTGTGCTAGGCAAAGATAGCCATCGTGACTGCAATGAAACAACTGTATAGCTAAATCTGTCAATAGGATGATTTGACATATTTATTTGAAGGTGAGAACATGCCATAAACACAATAAAGCATCTAAGAAACTTGAATGATGTAAAATATGACCACTGGAGTCGAGCATGTGTCAATGTGTGAGCGGTAAATTACAGATACAAATAAAAAGGATATATATTTTAACTATATTTAGGCTCCAAGACGACAAATACAAAATAAATGGGAAGTAATGTACCAATATCTGATAACTTTTACATTTTTTGGCTTTTTTCTGATAAGTGTAATGTAGTGTATGTATGAACGTAAGTACTTAAGCTTTGATAAGAACATGAACTATTATTTACGAATATTATATCGAAGTCGATACGTTGATTTTGTGTAGTGTTACTCCTTTCGGTTAAAATGCAATTGTCCCTTTCATCGTTATGATGTTCAGGTTTCTTAAAGTGTATGAATGACTGGCCACAAATCTTGTTATTGTGCAAGTTATTGGTGTATTTTTGTAAATCATCACTAAACTTTCTCACTGTACCATTTTCCTAACTACTATTACATGTTCTGACATCTCACAAGTACCGAATGCACAGAGACTTCAACGAAAAGTCCTTGGCTTAGGTAGTGTTGTCTCCTTGGGGTCCAGTAGTCTTGTGTAACTAACTGGAATATTCAGGGGGATCAAGAGTCTGGAGGTCGACCACTTCTAAACTTCCGTATGAAACTTCTTTTCGTCGACATCTATACGACATCCTCCGACACCTACTTATTCAGCTAATGGACGCCGTTGTGTGAACTGATCTTGTAGTTGGCAATGAGAGAGTAACACCACATGCATAATGCTACATATGTTTTCGTGGTGGTTGATTGTACCGCTGTTGAAGGGTAAGGGTGATTCCAAACAACCTAAAAAGTTCTCGTCATAAATCGATACTTCTCTCACGTCTAAGGTAATTTTTGTAAAATTGTTCATAAGGTGCACATTTCTTGGTAAA
This sequence comes from Locusta migratoria, assembly GCA_026315105.1. Lineage (NCBI taxonomy): Eukaryota > Metazoa > Arthropoda > Insecta > Orthoptera > Acrididae > Locusta > Locusta migratoria. Next base: position 595,888,758 of record CM048744.1, read on the forward strand.
GCACTTCCCCGCCAGATTGCTGGTGTCGCTATAAATGTTCTAGCCCCTACTTATACAATAGTTCATCTTTAAAAAGTATATTGTGATAAACCAACAACAAAAACACAATTAACATTTTCTCGAATATTTTAGGGTTGGAATAAAGTACTCCTCCCTCTTTGGTAAGAGGTGTTACGAGGGTTAAACTATATTTCCAGCCTTACCAGAAAAATAATCTTTTCCTTAAAAGGCAGTTCAAACGCATTGTTGGAAGCGATCCAATTTATTTCAGACGAAGAAAGAACCAGATTACCGGACATGTAATAAAACCAAACGTTTTCGTCTGCATTTTTCTCAGGAACGGTTATACCTGAAACTAAAATATCGGCAGTTTTCAACATGTATTGTTAGTTCAATTAAATAGAATCAATGTTCCTTTTTCTTTGTTTAATACCTATGAAGTTTTCACCCATAAGCCATTTATAAGTACGGAAAATTCCATATAAATCGGATTTAGTGCATCAGCCATTTCGTGATTCTTGTTCAGTAGCACCTTTCACGGCACATCTGAAAATCTGAATGTCACTGATTTAGCTATTTGTGAGATAACAATGCAAATAAATGCTAGAAAATATGATTAAAGTAATTTATTACCAGTAACAAAATTCACAAATTCTCTTAACAGCGTACAGCAGAGACAGATTAGTCTTCAATTCTTCACACACAAACTTTATTCTAGTTGCCCATGCACTATTTGAAATTCAGCTGCATACAGAGTCTCTCACACTTGCTCTGTAATGAAGCTGAAGACATAATTGATGGCGTTACCACCAAAAGCACTGTCAAGCATTCCGTGGCTTTTATAACCAGATCACCAAGACCATGGTTCCTGTTACCGGATTTCGTAAACCGATTTCCCAATTCCGATTTTTGATAGTAATGTAATACTACGAAATCTATTCTGGGAATCCTCTTCTATAGAGTCGTTTTCCACTTCCACAAACTATTTTCGCCCTCATATAAACGGATCACTATTGAAACGTTTTCCGGTTATTGCCATGTTCAGAATTTTCAGCAAATTTGCACAGAGTAACTTTTTATGCAATGAACTAAAAGTTCCAAATATTATAACTGCGCATGAATATGTCTACTTAAGGGAAAAGGAACAGAGGGCGTTGACCAATTAAAGAACTAAAGACAGTCGTTTTTCAAAGCCCACATTGAACTAGCATATCTGCTTGTAGACTTCAACATGAAAGCAAGACAGTGCATAGTTCTCAATCTGTTGAACGACTATTGGTCCGAGTCAAACCAAGAAGACAATTTCAGAGATCAGAATGCTCAAAGTATGTACATATGGCTTAATTGCTTCCATAACAACCACTGGTACATCATTTTACAATGATAAGTAACTAGCTTGAAATTCCCTGCATTAGCGCTGTTACTGGGGTCCGGTCTCTAAAAAAAAATAAAAACAACGTTTGCGCTTTCTCCATCATCAACTGGTGATGGATCAGTCTCACAAAATATGTCTGTTACTCGATTCTCTCGGAAATTACACTTCTAAAATTATCGTGCACTCCTCAGCGTCGTAAAACTACGGTACCTGCTAAAAGTAACAAGGAGGCAAATTCTGAGTGACTCGCAAAACAAGACTAAAAACATTAACCCACAATAAAAACTAAACTATAAACACTGTGTTTCTATGGCAATAGTGCCAAAAGAAAGATTTAAGTTTCCACAACGGAGTAAAATCTATAAGGTTTACAGAAATGCGAAGGTATGAATACGAACATTCACACATCTTTTCCGAGTCCGCATAAAAATTTTGAAAAATTAAACAAGTATTTCTAATCAGAATTTGTTAACGCATTTTACGTCATTTTAAGCATAAAATTCAATATATCTTTATATGCTTAAAACCTGAAACCGTGACACTTCACTATTTTGTGGGTTTCCAACGGTTAAATCGTAGTTTAGGTGACACTAGCTTCTCGATGATACCCAGATGCTGGTGGCGAAGGGCAGCTAAGTGTCATACGGAGAGCCAATGAAAATGCATCTTTCATGCCAGAAAAAATGTGGCGTATAATTTATATGTTGTAATAACATTTACGTGATGCATGTGATTTAATGTAATGTATAGTTTTCCATTACAGGAAACGAAATATATTATTTGACGTGCAGTTTATGAGTGTGTGTACTCTGTGGAATTAGGTTTCACAGTAACGGGAAGAAATGTGACATTAGCTCAACTAATACAATCTCCACGAATGTCGTCGCCGATTTACAGTACAACTTGTGGAAAACATTTTCAACGAATATGTCCATAATTTCGGCTAAAACATTTACAAAGACAACGCATGGTTGTTTACAAGAAAGACATTTTCATTGTCTATACCAACAACACTTCTGATTGGATGCCATTCCCTACCAACAGTTGCACACCAACGAGAAGCTAGTGTCACCTAAACTAGGATTTATATCATTCCAACTAGAGCCCCGATGTGGCAACCAACGTGAAATTATAACGAAGTAGCGCAGAGTGATTCACGCAGTATCCACAGACTTCACATGTTTGTGTGTGTGTATCTTTTTGTCCGTAAGTCTTAACATTTTGGTCTGCAACCACCACAATCTTCTACCATGTCGCTACCCACAGCAAATTTCCCGAGTAAGGAGTTAGGCCTACACTAAGACTGTGATATTTATTGTTCTCCAAGTAAAAGCATTTAATTCCAAAACAAAACCGCAAAGCACCAGAAGAGGGCAACGGCATTCTACTGTAGAGCTTATATAGATAGGCCTATCGGTAGTTTAAATTACTCGCTTTCTGCCCAAGCCGCAGTGGAGTGGCCGAGCGTTCCAAGGCGCCTTGCTGCGGATCGCACGGCTGCTCGCCGTCGGAGGTTGAGTCCTCCAAGGTGTGTGTGTGTGTGTGTGTGTGTGTGTGTGTGTGTGTGTGTGTGTGTGTGTGTTCCTTACCATCAGCCATCAAATTAAGTAGTTTGTAAGCCTATGGACTGATAACTGCAGCATTTAAGTCTCTCAGATTTACAAACATTTTTTCTGATCAAGTTAACCTCCCCAATGGGACTTTTAAGTGGCAGTTAATGTTATTCTGCAGTAAGTCATCTGTGTGACAGTCCTTAGACACCTAAGAAGTAGCAATTGCTCACATTTTTAGGACACGTGGTCGAGTTCTGTGGGGTAGTTTGATTTAAAGTGGCAGATCTGGCACAAATTCATAGTTGCTTGTGGAATGTAATATTTACAGCAGGAATTTTCGGAGTGCACCTTAGTAAGTTATTCCGCCAACATGTGCGCTGGGGAGCCATCAATAATTCAGTGCTCACATGATTGTTGTTCGATCTGGAGGTTAATACTTGTTTACTACGTTATCTGCTTATAGCCCTGCTGACAGCTGATAAAGATTAATGAATACACCAGGTGCTCTAGAAATTAATAGTCCGCCCACGCTAACTTCCGAGTTTATCTGAAACAAACAGATGGCATAAGTACCATAATCTAAAGAGGCGTTTGGATAAAAATTTTGAACGGGAAACAGTACTATACCAGGTTGGCAGTAACAGGGGGGGGGGGGGAGGGGGAATCAAATCCCCCCCCCCCCAACGCCGAAATTACCTTGCAATGGTTTACAACTTGGAATATGTATCATAATATACAGGTTTTGCTTGACCCCACCCAACCCAAAAATCTAAACAAATATAACTACGGCCCTTGTCAGTAGTAGCGCACAGCCTCAACAAGAAAGAGCTTTCAAAAACGGAATGAACTACTTGCGAGTATAAAGATATCTAAACTCTAAAAAATTCTTACGTCTAACACGAATTACGGACTCATCCAGTGCAGGATGTTAGTTACCTGTAAGTGGACAACTGGAAGAGTAGAGATTAGGATAGGAATTAGTAGTCACACTGTAATTACAAAATACACATTACCTGAATAATCTCTCTGTAATCAGCACAATATTTAATAGATCTACACCCTTCAACAAATTGGATGTTAATATTGAAATCAAATATCTTTTATTCCACGTTTTGTAAATATGTTTATAAAAAAGTTGGCCAAATGTACTAATTTTTCACCCCCCCCCCTTATGGTCACCTCTGGATATAAGTAATTAGTTATAAATTCAGAGTAGCAAGTCGCAGAAATCTCAAATAGTAGGAGTAATTTCTGCCCTCGTTAATATCACATCCAGTTAGCCGCTTTCTGGGACGGGGAGTATGCCGGCTCCAGTTCGAATCCGTGCGCCAAATTAACGACGAGGGAAGAAGTGCCGACTAGCAAAGATGTGTTTTTTCAGGCGATTTCCCACATCCCACCATGGGACTATCGGGCCGGAAACATACGTCCTGCCCTAGTTAAAGGATTCGCAAATATTTAGAAAACATACGATCAATTTCACATGTATAGCATTGTAATTAATAATTAACGTGCCAAATCCAAAATAACCACATTGACTGCGAATGCGAGGCAAAAGGGTAAGTCACTTCTGGAATTAATCAAAAATATCCAGTTTTATCCATGTTTTAGATTAAACTCGCAATTTTTCTTTCTACGTGGAACAAAAACTTTGGCATTGTATTCTTCAAGCGATGCAACTTCCTAGCATTACTGAAAAATACTCAAGTTTCGGCGAGTGGTCACCAGCAGCTTAGTACTCGTTCCTAAGCTACTTTATTTCGTTTTGTGTGTACTATTTACAGATGACACCTTGTTCACTGAAATCTACACCCATTTGACTATGCATTGAAACCTCCTGTTTCCCTCCACAATTATTATCCTCTACACTGGTATCCAATACCAAGCTCCAACTGAGAACTCAATGACGTCTCAGAAGGCTACACTCACTCTCCAGAAAAGACTACCTAATACGATTTATATCAGATTTTAACATGTCCCTTTCCTTCAGAATTTATTTCCCGACAGTCGGCACTCGATATCTCTACTACGACCATCAAAGTATTTTGCAGAACAAATCTAGACTGCATTAACTAGAGTTTTATTTCATATCAGTTCTCTCAGTATTGTTACTTAATTGGGCTACATGTCATTCGTTCTTTATTGTCTGACAGACTCGTCAAAGGAAAAGAAGTTTTGATTTCTTCTCCCTGTAGTTTAACTCGACTTGCTTTTCTGATAGGTCACAATCTTGTCTCGCTCTCTTTTCAAATACTGCTTCTGTTTCAAGCAATTTGTCTCTCTTATAGGTGTCCCATTTATTTTATTCCTGCTAGCCAGCGAGTAATAAAGTGGCAGACTATAAACGCAAAGATCGCGAGTTGGATCCAGATCAATCCTAGGACTTTTATTCATCACCCTCCACTTCTTTCGCCTGTTTTTATCATTTGAAAAACAAACTGCACCATAGTTCAGAATCCACATTAAACTGTAGGAGCCTATAACTGGCTGGGTTAAGTCAGTTCAAAGGTCGGAGGAAGGCAATATCTAGGATTACCAGAAGTGATCTCGTTTTCTGGACCTTAAAATTGTCCGGTCGGGATTTTAGCAAAATGTCCTCGCTTTTGGTTAGACAACTGCTTCATCTTGTAAGTGCGAAATCATTCGATCATACAATCACACCGTCTAAAGAATTTAACCTTTCTTCTCCAACAATATTTTTCCAGACCATTCCCTATATACGTTGCCGAAGAAACGCAAGGTATGTGCGTAGGCCTAAAGTCGGGCCCAAGTTACGATTGAGTAAATGAAAAACTGGCAGGGCCGTAGCCAATGGGAGGAGGGCATTAAGTGGATCAATTCTCCCCCCCCCCCCCCCATTTACGTTGTAATGCTTTACAAATTAGAATGTATGTCATAATTTACAGTTGCGCTTTGTTGTCTGATCCCGCACTAAAAAAATAAAATTCTGAGAGACCTGCGAGGCGGCCAGAACTGCGTATACAACAATGCAAGATACATCGTCTTATAACAATTTCCAATTAAAATTACACCACTTGCAACGGCATACCACACACGTCACCAACACGTACAGTACCGTCGTGTCTTCATTACTAAATTGAGTATACTTCCAACACCGTCGTCAAAACAGCTCTCCGCGTCCAAAAAGTACATAAACGCTTGCCAAGCTTTAACGAATTTGGTGTTATGATCGTTAGAGTTTATATTTCTAAGCGAGTTCCGTCACTTTTTCTAAATCCAAAACAGAATTTTCACGAGGCGAACAGGTCTTTTTTCCATTTTTCTGTAAACAATGTTGTATAAATTTACAACTACGTAACTGAATCAAATTAATTAGGCACAGTAACTGATGGACTCCATCGTTACAAGTAGGCCTATGTATCCTTTTTATAAAACGGAGAACAGGAAAATGCCAACACAGACATTATCGCCTGGAGGGCAGATTCCCTACGTACGGTCAATTTCTGAGACAAGATAACACAGATTTCGTCAGTGAATTTCTGCAATTTCCTAAATTTTTGTTTGTTTATTAGGCCTACATTCTTTCTTATACTCCTTACAACAAAGAGAGAAAGAACCAGGATATTGATCGTCATTTCCAATCAGAATGTAAATACTTCATGGATGGTTTCGTGAGAATTTCAAGAACACTACACACTACTACTACTGTACACCAAATATAGATCATGAAAGGGCAGCTGTAGTATAAACTCTTTCTCTTCCAAAGGGGGAAAAAGATTTTTTGTCAGCATTACAATAATGACATTGTGGAAAACATCTTTGAGGCTTGTTTCCCCTAGCAGACATTTATTACAGTATAAGAGTTCTTTTATCTGCTAAGATACCTTTTAAGACTGTGCGAACCAGCCGAAACTTTTCCACTTTGGTTGTGCTGGGAGGATGGCTTTTGAAATTTGAGTAAATATAAGTACCTCAACCGTAAGTTCAAATTTTCTGTTGAAATCTGAGAAAACATTGTAGCAACGGTTACTTCTATGCATTTCCCTCCAAAAAGCAATATTACGAATTAGCATAGGACTAATTGAAAACAATTTTTGAAAGAAGCTTAACTGTACCTACAAAACAACTCTCGCTTGTGTGGCCACTGTGCCTCGCAACACAAACTATGCTACTTCCATACTGGCAGCCTGTACCAATAGGTTTCGTGGCTTTCTCTTTACACGAGCGTTCCGCACATACTGTAGAGCTGCATGTGGCCTCGAACCAGCACACGCGGGGAGCAGAAGCACAGCGTGCCCGGTCGTTCACACACAGTGGGTGGGGTGGCCAGAGGTGACCCAGAAGTTTCCAGCACTCCTGCCGTCGCCAGTGCCGCAATGCGGCTGGCCACGTCGCAAAGGTACCGCTCTCTCGTGTTTCGTGAGAAGCTTCGGATGCTCGAAAAACTGTAATACATTACTTGCATGTATTTTTATGGGTGCAAGTTAACTAATGGAGGAATAACGACAGTAATCTTAATAATTTAACCAAACAGCTTTAGCAGCAGACACTATCACTTCCACGACAGTGGTTAAGCGTACGCACAAATCCTTATATGTGGGGAAGCAACAGCCCCTTAAATCCAGGATAATAAATCTCCTAACGTGGGTGTTTGAAGCAGAAAAAAAACTTCATATATCTCAACATGGGCTGTTTCCCGATAACGGGTCAATTGAAGTGCGCGCGTTACGACCCGTCAGCTTTGACCAATGAAGACTTATCTGAGTTAAAGGCGATAATTTGTTTACAAGCAGAAAATAGATTACTGATTACGGTTTTGTGTTTAAAAAAAGTGATCTGTACCTTCTCTCTGATGATGGTTCAGTACAGATCAACCGAGATTTATTTTTTCATCGCACAAGTGAACGCCGAAGACGCAATTTTTGGGCTGAGACCTGCGATCGATGTTACATTCTGTTGGAATCTGTAATTTACGAGGATAATAACAGATTATTATCTACAATACATAAGTCTTACGATATTATCACGTATATTGTGACTCTTATGTCATTGGTCAAAGCCGACTGGATGTATCACGGTCTTCAATTATGCCCCTTTTCGTTATTGTGGCAGAGTTGCAGACATGAACAACCAATATAACAAATTGCAATAGCTTTGTTTTATTCTTATACAAGGTACACCTGACAGAACAACTGAAAGTAGTCATTTGGAAAACTGAACTGTAGCTGAAACGATTAAAATCAAATGGTATTGTGACTATATCCAGTCCTCAAACAGGTTTAGTAACGTAATAATCGCTTAATAAATGTTATCTACAGCAAATGCATGCACCTGTTACTATATCCCAAATATACCCTCGTATTATGACTTTTTTTGTATTGTTGCTGCATACAAGTTTTTTCTTGCTTTGCTGTAAACCAGATGGGTATCAGAAGTGCCATTATAATTTAACCCTACAAACACAGGCAACATTTGCCCATACATTGTTTTCTATTATTAAAAAATCCTCCTTTGTTTGTGTACCTTTTTCTATTTGTCTCTCACCTTAGCTATAATGTACTACACTGCACATTTCAATGGTTACAACTTAAAAACTGCAAATAAAATATAGAAATTTTATGCCCAAGGGCACGTTTTGCCCTGGATTGGTACTCCATGTGACCATAATAATTTCTTAGCGCCTTCCCTACAACCATCAAGCATAGAGAAAAAAATGTTATTGTAAAATCAGTGTCCATCAACTTTATTATATACCAGCTCTTTAAAGCCTAACAGATTTAATAACTGCTGAAATTACTGTAAATAATGGTATACAAACAAAATTTTAATAGGCTGTTAAAAGTAATTCTTTCAGTCCTATATCTGCACATAATCCATGATGCCAATACTGCAATAAGGATAACACATTGTACATATGTTTGACAGACAACAGCTGATGGCAAAGACAAAAAATAATAGCATTTTACAGGATTCACAGCTTATTGTAATACAGGCAAAATTTGCCCTTGCTTGGTGCTCCATGCAACCTAAAATGCCTTTGTGTTGCTAGAGTTAACATATCACACTTCTAATGAATATTCTAAGACCTATAAAAATATGAGCAAACACCTAAGACAAACAAGAGATAACACTGTATGTCTTAAAAAACATACTTATAAGGCATGGAAAATTTATTTAGCCCAAATGTGTTGTCTGCTAGACATAAACCACAGTCCCTTGACCAATAAAATTGAATTTATAGTGATAACTATTCTACTAACACCTGTTACAAATGCATTACACCTAAACCTTTTAGTATGCTGTATATTGCTCAAACCCCAAAGGTGGGAAAAAAGTTTCGCAAACAATAACAGACACGGGGGGGTGGGGGGAGGGGGTGGCATCGTTCTACTTCTTCAATGTTCCAAAATGTCAACAGTGCAAAGCTGTCTGCAATGCCTCACAAATTACAAGTAGCTACTCAAACAACAGATAACCCATACTTCAAATGTACACAATTTACCAACAGCATTTGGGACGGACACACACACACACACACACACACACACACACACACACACACACACACACAGAGAGAGAGAGAGAGAGAGAGAGAGAGAGAGAGAGAGAGAGAGAGAGAGAGAGAGAGAGAACAACTGAGCTCTTAAACTTATCAGCTATTAAAAATTCTCTCACACAGTCTACATTCTATTCCAGTCCCAAAGTTAACTAAACTATCACAACATTACTCAACTGACACTTAAACCAAAGATAATTTCAATACTGGTAGATGAAAGGATCAAGATTATTTATTTTCCAGGATGTTTGCATTACCAGAATTTGCACATAATGTCAATAGTAACCCACAAAGTAGCAAAAGAGCGCTTTTGTTTGCAGGTATTTTGCCTTTTACTGGTGAATAACAACCTAGCTCATATTGCTTGACTGTCACCATCTCAGAAACAGCACTGGCCAAATTGCAGGCAACTTTGACATAAATGTTTACACCATAATTTCATGACCAACAAAGAATGTAACATGTAAAATTTCTTCTAATTTTCTATATAACTAAAGAGGCCGACTTAATTACAATTAGCAGCATTGCCCACTAACAATCATGACACCATCCAAACCAACCTACACCTCAGCTTACACTACAGATTTGTCAATCATCGTAAACATAGGGATAGAATCCAGCTCCACAGTCACCAAAAATAACTTATAATCAAGGTAAAATGTACTCTATTCAGGCCTACCCAGCAAAATTGTCAACTTATAAAAGAGTTGACCAATTTAGGCAACCACAATGGTTCACACTTGATTGTCTCATCACAACTCTTTACATAAATATAAAGAGAAACCCTCTAATGATTATGTGACAACTTGGTAACATCAGTAATAATGTTGCTTTTAATGTTTACATCCATGGTACACCATTTTATATTACATTAGACCTATTTTAATATGTAATGAGGGAAAAGTTTTTTCTAGATTATTTATGCAATGTTGTGGGATAAATGCTTTTGTGATTCTTTTGATTCACGAAATAGACCTTACTTCCTCTTAGCTTGTAAACAGAACACGAATGACATAACGGCGGTTCTAAAGAAAAAAGTACCATCCATATCACAGTTACAACACGAAATAACATGAAAAGTAAATGATGACAAACGCTTGACAGAAATGACAGATGCACAATTTTTCCCGAACTAAATCAAAATTTTACCGACTTACTTTGACACCTTTGTTTTCTTTTACCTACGTATTTTAGCTATCAATAGACGGACAGGTTGTACTGGCAGAAAGGCTGACGAACTTCATAACTCTTTGTTCAAGCAAACACTAGCTTAAGATTACTTTGCATCATTCATTTCAGTATCATTTTTACGTAGGGCCTAGTAACGTCTAGTAGTCATAAATCTTTTAAAAACTGCTGATTTCACTTCAATTATGGAACTATGAAACATTTCTTCTGACGGAGACCGTCGTAGTCAACTAACAAGGCAAACATGAGCAGAGGCCGAGTTCTTATTCACAGGGAATCTCTCAAACGTCAATAACATCCCTCTTTTGCTAAACCCTACCACAGCACAGCTTTTGCTCTTAACGGTGGAGAAGTATTATACGTTGTCTAAATATAGAAAACCATTTTACTTCAACAACGATTTAAATACTTCTCAGCTTCCAAACAAATTAGCTACCACAAAGGACTAAAACAAAAATAATTATCGACATATTCCATTACATCGAATTAACTGTTCTGTTCTCTTTAAGAAATTAAATATCGTAAGATCTACAAGTAATGTTGTAACTTTGGAGATATTTACAGATTGATCTTACCTTTCTTTGGTAGTCCTCTGCCAAAACCATTTCTTGGTCGGCGGCTGTTTTTACGAAGAGCAACCGACGTACCATTTGTAACAACGTCTTTGCTTAGTTGCTTAATCAACCTTCTAGCTTTACGTTTAATTCTGTTATCAACAGAAACTGAGTCAACAGCCTTAGAATCTCCCGAACCGGCTTTTCCAGCTACGTCGCCATTCACGACGCCATCTTCTGATGCCTCGTCAATATCATTGTCCTGTCCATTAATAATATCCTGCTCCATCATTTTAAATAAAAACACTAATACAGGCAAACAAGAGTTGTTATGCAGTTATCTTGCCGATTCCAATCACCAAATACAAATACTCGCAAGCCTTTCACCGCCACTTCATACAGAATACAACTCAACACATCCACCAACCAGAACGATCGCAGCACAACAACATTCGGTCCCCGCTCCCCGTTTACTTCCTCAGACCACGAGCACACGTGACGTTGGCGCATGCGCAGTGGGAGATATCTTATTTTTGCTTATAAACACCAGGATAACCTTGAAACGCCAAATTGAGCTTAAGGAAGTATTATTTAGAATAGATATAAAGCGGAAATACCCCGGCAGCGTATTTACGGAGGCAAGACAATATAAATACGGCTAGAAGTAAAGCTGTTTTGTTTTTCACTGCAGTGGAAATATGCGGTTATCTGGTTAAAGAGGATATTTCATTTACTCTCTAAGAAGAAAACGTTCGTAATACAAAACAAATACGGTACTTCCAAACAGTTGAATGAAAAATATCTGCCTTTTTGAAAGTTTTTGTAACTATTCGCCGAGATAAATATATCATGAAAACTCAGGAACTATTTTTAATAAAAAATGATGTCATCACTTAGGCCTAGTCTAATTTTTCACCTCATTATTTCAAATTGTCCCATCAAAATGTAACTAGGAGCCAACTCATACGAAAAGAAGTATGCCTCACTTAGTAGCTATTCCAGATAATTCTTATACTCACTACAATTTTACTTCTTTAAAAACATATTTGGAGCAAAACACAGACGCACGGAAGTTTAGTTTCATGGTTTCTGACATCAAACCCAGAAAATTTAAACACGCAATGCACAGTACTTCAAACAGGGCAATATTTTAAAAATAAACATCAATACATCACACGTAAAAAATATAGCCTAGATATGATATTTACAGAATATTCGTCGGTACAGTAGTCGTATAACGTTATATGAACAATGATGAATTCTGTCCAGATATACAGTAGGCCTATTGTGGTTTCAGCTTTCCGTGTTGTCTAAGCTATCGGCACATTACGGGACGAAAATGCCAGTGAAGTCTGCTAGCGAAACGTTTGTTTTGTCCACAACGAGAAACAGCTCACTTTTACAACGGAAAGTTTGCATTGAGAAAAGTAGTTTGGCATGCAATAAGTCTATTACGAAACTACTGCGAACAACCCGTAATTCTTGTGCACTGATTAGATTATTTTACCAAGCATACATATTACGCCCACAGTACTTTATTTACTTATATTTAGCAAATTAATAATCAAAATAATATTTATATTTACAGTGATTAATTAATTTATAGTATTTTTAATTTCTGATTCACATCAAGTATTATGAGTGAGTGTTGTCACAAGATTTAGGTACTCTTCAGTAAAACTGTAATAATCTGATCTCGGGACAAGGGGGTTTCATTTGGAAATACTTGGTTGGATATTTCCAATTTCGGTACTCGTCTGATAACTAATGGAAACCTTAAACCTTGGCAGGAAAAAAAAAAAAAAAAACAGGGTTTAGGAGAATGTACAGTGGTCAGCATTGTACACAGTTGAGGTTCATTTCCAATTCACGAATCGGTGTGTATCACGGCCACAACATGATTAATGTAACACATGGAAATGATGCTTTATTAATACTACGGATTGTGACCAATGCTGCTCACACCATGCTTTATATTAGTAGTACAGTGTGGTACATCAGCAGACACAGCTTGTGGCAATGGTAAACCCTACCACTCTCCCTCCATAGGGCTGCTCATTCAACCTCTTAGCCTAAATTATTGTTTTCGTGAACCGAGCTCGCATCCCTTCCCGCCTAAAGAATGGCACATGAATCTGGTGTTATCAAATTTGTCTTGAACATCCATCTCAACTCCTGTGTACACTTTTGGTTCTACAGTAACTTGAAAAGTGTGTGCGTGTGTGACGGGGTGGGAGGATTCAGAGAGTATAGTTTATTTAAAACGCAAATGAACAGAGTGATACAGAAATGTAAACCGTTGGTCTTGCGTCGTACTGCTATTACGAAGCAAGTACATCGGTTGACACGTGAGTCATGAACTGATAATAATTTGCAAGATCTGTTGATGGCAGACTAAATCCGCACCGGTACCGGCCAGAAAAATTGTATGAATTGTATGAACCCCCGACGGGAAACGGCCTCGCGCATCGCAGCATTGCGCCTCAATGCACTCCACCGCATTGGATCATTGAAATTTAACAGTTACAAACAATATATTGTACGAATAGTAGTCCAAGATAGCTGACATCACATCCTACATCCACAACAGGGATACAGACACCCATCGGTGAATTTGGAAATTATTACTTAGTTTAACATTACTGCCACTTTTATTAAAGTAGTTCTTATTTTTGAGATAAATATGGTTCTCGCCTCGCGGTCTGAGGCGACATTTCACGGCTTGCATGGCCAGTCCCGCCGGAGGTTTGAGTTCTCCCTCGTACGTGGGTTTGCTTGTCGTTCATAGCATAAGTTAACGCAGTGTAAGAAGTGTGTAAGTTTGAGGACCGAAGTAGTTCGGTCCCTTAAGTCTGACAGCAATTTTTTAAATACAGTTTTGTTTTCATGTAGGTAGCTGATTTGTAGGAAGGGAAGAGGAAGTAGATGAAGACGTAATAGGAGATTACTGAGAGATGAATCTGACCTAAGTCGAAACAAGGCCCCTGGAGTGGACGACGTTCCCTCAGAACTACGGAAGTCTCTGGGAGACAACTATTTCGCCTGGTGCATAATATGTATGAGACAGGTGAAATGCCCTCATACTTTAAGAAAAACGTAATAACTCCATTCCAAAGAAAGCAGGCAGAGACAGGTGTGAAAATTACAGGACCATCAGTCTAATAAATCATGGTTGCAAAATACTAACACGAATTATTGACATAAGGATGGAAAAGCTGGTAGAAGCCGACATTGGGGAAGATCACTTTGGATTCAGGAGAAATGTAGGAATTCGGGAGGCAATACTCGTTTACGTCTTATCCTAGAAGATAGATTAAGGAAAGGCAAACCTAGATTTCTAGCTTTTGTAGATTTGCAGAAAGGTTTTGATAATGTTGATTGGAATACACTCTTTCAAATTCTGAAGCAAGCAGGAGTAAAAAATAGGGAACGTAAAGTTATTTACAACTTGTACAAAAACCAGAAAGCAGTTATCAGAAATGAAGGACATGAAGGGGTGCAATAGTTGAGAAGGGAGTAAGACGGGGGTTGTAGCCTTTCTCCAATGTTATTCAATTTGTACATTGAGCAAGCTATAAAGGAAAGCAAGGAGAAATTTCGAGAATGAATTAAAGTTCAGACTGAAGAAATAAAAACATTGCGTTTTGCCAAAGACATTGTAATTCTGTCTGAGACAGCAAAGGAACTGGAAGAGCAGTTGAACAGAACGGACGGTGTGTTGAAAGATCAACATTAACAAGAGTAAAACAAGGGTAATGGAGTGCAGTCTATGAAAATCGGGTGATGCTGAAGGAATTAGGTTAGGTGACGAAACAATAAATGTGGTAGGTGAGATTTGTTACTTGGACAGTAAATAACATATGATTGTCGCAGTACAGAGAATATAAGATGCAGTATGGCAATGTAAAGAAAAGCATACCTTGAATATAAGAAGTGATCGATTGTAGGACACATTCTTAAACATCAAGAAATCGTGATTTTAGCATTGGAGGGAAGTTCAAATCTTTGTAAATCTATGGGACTTCACTACTCTGGTCATCAGTCCCTAGGCTTACAAACTACTTAAACTAACCTATGCTAAGGACAACAAATACACGCATTCCCGAGGGAGGACTCGAACCTCCGTCGGCAAACAGCGGCGCGCTTTGCAGCTAGGCGCCTTGGAACGCTCGGCCATTCCACCGCGGATTGGAAGGATGTGTTTGGTGTAAAAACTGCATATGGAGACCAAAAGATGAATACAGTAAGCAGATTCAAATGGATGTAGTTTGCAGTTCTTATGAGGAAATGAAGAGGCTCGCTCAGGATAGAGTAGGGTAGAGAGCTGCATCAAACCAGTCTCCGGACTGAAGACCACAACAACAACTGATTTAATCTTTCTCTCTCTCTCTCTCTCTCTCTCTTTTTTTTTTTTTTTTTTTTTTTTTTTTTTTTTTTTTTTTTTTTTTTTTTTTTCTCCAAATATCCGCACATACAGATAGTGCTCAGGTTGATCAAACGTCAACATGGAAGTAAAAAACATTTTCATTTTATTGCTATGCTAAGTGTCATTTCTGTGCACCGTATTTTTGATAAGTCCTTGGTTAATCGAATACCGTCTTTAATCTCTTAAGTCTAATATTTGTTAGAGGGTGTAACCCAATAGCTTATAAAGATAAACGGGCGACAACGCTCCTTAGCACTTCCTAGCGCTGTGAGCACGAACTACAGCTGGGAGTGAACAGCCGATTTATTTTGTGAGACTTGATTCGGTGGCTTACTTTATAGAACTCGGTATTTGGTGGGAGAGGGAGTATATTTGCTACATACGGCTGGAATAACTACAAACATCAAATGATACATAATATCACAACCCTCCCGCTGCTGTGAAAAACAAAGAAGTTTGGTTTTAGTGTCCTGTTCAGCAGGTCGATATAGGGTTGCATTGAAAATGCCTTTTCTATTATAAGGCGGAAACTAAGCAACCATGTAACATCTGATGCTTATAAATTTCACACTGCAATAACGACAAATGTGGTCAATAATTTATTGTGTCCCTTTCAAGACAATAATTGTGAAATAAATGCAGCAGCGTTCCCAGTAAAATTAAATTAACTGAAAAATTGCAGTTCAGTGCAGTGAGTGAAATGTCTGCTGAAGACGTTGTTAATATACTATGTATGTTGATATCAGTATCAATGAAGGGATGCCTATTGAAACAGATGCAAGGAAGTACATTATGGGCTGGGCATACAGTTGTTTGGAACATGAATAATGTAAAATGGTTCTGGCATCGTATAATGACAATTAGCATGAAGTTGCGTAGATCTGTATACAAATGAAGAGATATGACTCAAACAAAATGCTTTTCCTCAGAGTATCGATTTATAATTAAAGCATTTGAAAATAAGAAAAGTGGTTCATCATTACAATAAATCAAAAAGACTATTCTTAAGCTTCGGAAAGTTACTCGCAAATAAGCCTCAATGCTCATGGAAAGTGCATACATCTATAGGCACAGTGTAGCTGTGGTATGGGCTTAAAACTTACTTCATGTATTGTGTTATTTTCAGTACGAATTCCATCGAAATAAACTGTGCAGAAATGACTGTTTTACTCTATTTAACACTACACTTTAAATGACTTAACACCGAACATAACGAAACAGATGTCAGTCTTGGAAAGTAATTTTGGTACGCAACAGAGTCTCAGATGTGGAGGCAAGCATAGCATAGTAGGCTGTACAACTCGAACCTGACAAATGCATGTAAATGCCACTGAGCTTCCGCTATTGTCTTTATAAGCTATTTGCTGTAACTCACGTAACTTTGATATATATATATTGATTTGTTAACTATACCTGTGTTCCTCAGATTACGACAGCTACCCACAAGCATATGATTTGCATAGGACGCTGGAAACCAGCACGAGGCGGTGTTTCAATACCCTTTACTGTGCATCCCACTGCGTGCGCCCCGCGCATTTAACTATACGAACAGTTGAACTTGTTCTGGGTAAATACATGGAGCTACTCTTGTATGTAAAACACATCATTTGCGTAAGTGTATTTTTATGTAACCGTACTTTTTTCAAGTAATATATGTCATGTATTTAATTGTTTGTACTTAAATTGAGAAATGAGTATGGTACTTTAACATATGTAGTGTCTAACCTTTTCTATACTACACTTAAAGCTATATTATTTACCCATATGCAACATAATTTTTCTCAGATGTGTGTCACAAATTTCTTTCTTAATGATAGACTGTCTCATTTTGATTAAAGTACGCGTATCAAAGATAAGATCCGAGTATTCAAGCGCTGGCAAGTCTCCAAGTACTTTTTAAGGTTCATTTACGAATAATTACACATACCGTACCAACAACAAAGAACGTTTTTCCTGAAATGAAAATGGCCTCTTCTTGTGGTCATTAATCATTACTCTACATATATAGCTAAAAAATAAAAAAAAAAATGACGGAGAAGGAGGAGGCGCCGACTTGGGTTTCATTCAAGAAGTCCTTAAGCGATAAAAATATTTTATTTATACGGTATCTCACCAAAATGCTTGGAAACGTTAATCATACTATCTCCCGAATACCCCAAGCAATTTTGTCATTATTGAACCCGCAAGTTCACGCTCGAATACATAAAACTGGCAAAGTAACACGAAGGAAAATACGGCACTTCCATTGAATACGATAGGAATAAGGTCGTTCTACATCTACATGTTTACTCTGCAGATAACATTTTTAAGTGTCTGGCAGAAGGCTTATCGAATCGCTTTCATAATATTTCTCTACCGTTCAATTTCATAATAGCGCGCTGGAAAATGGAATACTCATATCTATCAGTTTTCGATCTTATTTCTATGCTGATGACCATGTCTCCCAATGTAGGTGGTTGCTAACATAATATCTTTGGATTCGAAGGAAAAAGTTGGTGAAAGAAATTTCGTAAATAGATCTCGCCACAACGAATACCGTCTTTTTTCTTCTTCTTGTTGTTTAGAATGGGCCTACTTTGGACCACGCTTGTTCAACTGCTGGGCTTTGACCTTTGCCCAGTACTGTCGCATCCTCTGCCGGTGTAACACCTTCCTTTCTTCTTTCCAGGAAGTACCTTTCCTTCGGGATTTTCTTGAAATCCTCGGACTTCCTTCAGAACACGTCTCACAGATTGTCTGTTCTGGAGATAAGTGATTCCCAGTTCTTTAATATCCTTCTCGTTTTCTATCAGCCAAATGGTGCGAACCTTCTTGTTTTGCCAGAAGGTGAACAAACGGTTGGTCAATCTGTTTGGAGTCAATCTTGCAACATGGCTAAAAGAAAGCTACTTTTCTTTTTCTTGCACAATCCGAGAGCTTCTTGATATGTTCATAGAGCTCCTAGTTATGTCGCCTTCTGAATTCCATTTTCTTCTACTGGGCCTGGGAATTCTCCTCTCTCTGACGTCCAATTTTTTCACCATACCACTCTGGTTCATGGAAAGACATCCCATGGCATACAGGGCTTCTGGACGTATGACTGATGTGTAGTGCTTAAGTTTCAGATTGCGTGATGGGAACTTTTTGTTGTAAGTGTTCATAGTCAGTCGATAGGCTAGTTCCAGCTTGTTGACTCTCATGGATAATGATGTTTCTTCTGATAGGTTGGGTTCAATCCATTCGCCAAGATACTTAATTTTCTCAGTCCTTTTGATGCTTTCCTGGTCTAGTAACATCTCTCTGTTAGCTTCTTTGATGTTGGTGAAAAATTCTGTTTTCTCTAGCGACACTTGAAGACCCACTTTGGCTGCCTGTTTTCTGAGGCAGTTTACAAGTATTGTTGCCATTTCGAGGGAATCAGCAATCACTGCCATGTCATCTGCAAAATCCAGGCAGTCTACAATCAGTCCTTCGTTCTTACGGTCCAGGTAGACACCACTCTGCACACCTAAATGATCAGTTCCTCGCAGCATTCCCTCACAACCTTTTCAAGGAAACAGTTAAAGAGAAGCGGGGAAAGTCCATCCCCTTGTCTTACTCCAGTTTTTATCTCGAACATTTCTGAGGTCTCACCTCTAAATTTGACTTTGTAGTGGGTGTTGGTCAAGGTTTCTGGAATAAGTCTGCAGGTTTTGTTGTCTAGTCCTGGTTCCTGGAATATTTTGTTAAGAATTTCTCTGTCAACGGTGTCATAGGCCTTCTTGAAATCAACAAAAGTAACGACCACTTTGCGGTTTTTCATCTTGAAGTATGTACAGTTTTAAGGTTGAGGATCTGTTCAGCACAGGTTCGGGTGACGGACAAGTATAGTAAAGGCAGTTTGTTTAGGATAATTATAGCATTTTCAGAGTATTCTGCCAATGAAACATAGCCTTTGGTTCGCCTTCCCTACGATATTTTCTGTCTGTTCTCTCCTATTAAATTTGTTCGTAATTGTAATGCCTAGGCATATAATTAATTTTTCGACAAATAGATTTGACTTATTTATCGTGTAAATGAACTTTTACGGTTTTATTTTAGTGCTCATATGGATGGCTTCAAACAGCGGCGTAGTCAGGATTTCGTCTATTGAATTTATTCAAATGTTCAAATGTTTGTAAAGCTTATGGGACTTAACTAAGGGGTCATCAGTCCCTAAAATTACAAACTACTTATGAACTACTTACGAACTAGGACGGCACAAATATCCATGCCCGAGGGGGGATTCGAACCCCCGACCGTAGTGGCCGTGCAGACCGTGGCTGAAGCGCCTTAGTCCCCTCGGCCACCGCGGCCGGCATTGAATTTATTAATCTATGACTTATACAGCCAGCTCGTAAAATAATTAAGCAGCTTCTATGTTACTAGCCAGATTACAATTTAATTAACATGACACTATGTGTAAAAGATGAACTAAAGTAACACTGTTGTTGTTGTTCATAAGATTTCACTCAGTGACGCCGCTGACCTTCTCATCAGCGGGTCGCAGCAAATGAACAACTGGCTCGTGACTTCAGCATAACAGAAACACAATAGCGGCAGCATCAAAGCTGGTCGCGGCGGCATTAAAACAGCTCACAGAAACAGAAGCACAAGTTCTCAGTGGCGGCATCACGACCCACTGACACGTTCACTTGTTCTTGGCAAATTATAGTTACGTTTTGATGTATTACATGTGTACTATTTCAAATTTCTGACACCGACCTGTTTAAAAAAACAAAACCTGAACAAAAATTAAATTAAAAATTATTTGGGAGGTGCTGAGGGGGGGGGGGCTGTGCCACTGACTTCAAATGTTTCATTATTTAGGGGTAGCTGCTAGTTGTTGCACCATGCAGACACCTAAATCATTTCGCAGCTGCTATTGATTTTCGGGTGACTTTACTAACCGATAAACGACAGCATAATCCGCGAACATTCTTAGAGAGCTGGTCTGATTTTTTCTTAAATCGTTTATAAAGATAGGGATCATTAGCGCCCCTATTACACTTCTCTGAGGAACGACAGGTATCAGTTTTGTTTTACTTGATGACATTCCGTCACTTACGTGTCCTTTTTGACGGGAAATCGCGAATCCAATCGCACAGCTGGTATGTTCAAATGTTTGTAAAGCTTAAGGGACTTAACTGCCGTGTCATCAGTCCCTAAACCTACAAACTACTTATGAACTAGCTTAACTAAAGACGGCTCAAACATCCATGGCCGAGGGGGTTTCGAACTCCCGACGGGGAACGGCCTCGCGCATCGTAGCATAGCGCCTCAAAGCGCTCGGCCGCTCCGCCGCGGCAATCGCACAATTGAGACGATATTTCATAAGCACCCAATCTGATTAGAAGCCGCTTGTGAGGTACAGTGTCTAAAGCCTTACGGGAAATCTAAAAATGAGACATCGATTTGAGGCCCTATCGACTTGTCGATAGCGCTCATCATTTCATGAGAGTAAAGATCTTGCTGTGTTTCGCAAGAACGATACTTCATAAATCCGTGTTGACGGTATGTCTTCCTCTTCGTGGTAGTTTATAAAGATCAAATAAAAAATGAAGACCGTCGAACATTAACATCGATAATATAAAGATGAGATACAGATTTTTACGGCGAGCCACAACCTATCTACGTTATCTTTACAGTGCCGTAGTAAACATGTCTGAAATAAAAGAGACGAGTGCAGAATCGCGGCCGGCCGCGGTGGCCGAGGGGACTGAGGCGCTCCAGTCACGGTCTGCACGGCCACTACGGTCGGGGGTTCGAATCCCCCTCGGGCATGGATATTTGTGCCGTCCTAGTTCGTAAGTAGTTCATAAGTAGTTTGTAAGTTTAGGGACTGATGACCTCGTAGTTAAGTCCCATAAGCTTAACAAATATTTGAACATTTAGAATCGTGAGTTTTTGGGGTCTTCCTGTTCGGTTCCTATTTTAGCTAGTATGATGGGGGTAAAAAGCTTTGGTTTAGTTCGGACCAGCACCCATTTGTATGGCCATTAGAACATCTGCCTTAAATAGCTACGTTAAAGAGCATATGCCAAGTTTGAACGGCGAACCGAGTATGGTGGTGCATTAGTAACATACTGGACTCGCGTTCGGGAGGAGACGATGGTTCAGATCCAACTCCGGCCATCCAGATTTAGGTTTCCCGCGATTTCCCCAATCTCTGCCAGCCAATGCCAGAATGGTTCCTCTGAAAGGTCACCGCCGATTTCCTTCATAATCCTTATCTCTCTCTCTTTTTCTATCTTTCTTTCTTATTTTTTCTTTCACGAAGGGATTAACTGCTTTTGAAAAAATTTCAAATAGGCAGAGAATGCTAATTCCATGACATCATTTTTGCGTCCACCGTTCGGATTTTACGTGTAAAAAAATTGAGGTTTTTTTGAAGTGCGTCACTTCTATAGGTCCAAACTTTGCACGGAGTTACATAAGTGGATGAAGAAAAAACGAATTTTGTTTCTCCAAAAATCATTAATCATTGTCGATATATCACGGGTTAACGTCCTTTTATATTTGGCGTGTGCTGAGAGTCGTTGCCGTCCAGACAACCTTAGACTTGAAAATGGATATATTCTCTCATGAATTATCGTTTCGTTGTTTATCCAGTCAAGCCCCAGAACTATATCAATGGAATTATTATTATTATTTACTTTATTCGCTCATAATGCAACTCTTCTTCTAATTTTAAACGTTGACAGTTGAGCTGCAGATATTTTCGGTACTGATCAGAATTAATTTCTTTAACTTGGGAAACCTCCTCCCACATGAGAATAATTTATCTACGTTAATGACTACAATAATCTTAATCGGCGTCTTTTCGTGAAGAATGGATAAATATCCTCTAATTCGCAACCCATGCCGACTACTGCGGCTACAATACTATGGTAGAATAAAAAATGGAAATCAGAATTAAATCACAGCACAATAAAAGACGAATATTTTCTGGCCAGAGCCAAAGACGACTAATAGCGTCTCGAATTATCTGGCACTTTCAAAAATATTTATATGAAAAATACGTTGACATATTCTAGCTTTCTTAACAGTAACCCATTATTTCCCCACCTATGTGGTATCTAGGGGGTTCATCTCAAATGGAAGGACTCCTGTGTATTCCGAAGTTCAATTTTTTTCTTTATTGTAATTTTAATGCCAGCGGCAGGTGGCAGAATGGCAGCATTTTCATTGCTGCTCTTCAGCCGATAGTATAATAAAAATTTTTACATGAAATATTAAACATAAATGGAGAAAAATGAAGCAGAATTTAAAACATTGCAAAGACGATAAAATTGGAGAACAGACAAAATTATATAGAAAGCAGTAAAACACATATTCTGAATATTTTAAATGGCCATGGTGGGTAAAATATACATATATACAGCGTTAAAACTTTCGGAGAATAAAATACATTCAACGGAGGACAGAAGACGATAGCGAGCACATGGTAACTCGAATAATCGGCCTATTTGACGGTTGCTGATGTTTTAAAACTGGAACACTGAACACAAACACTGGCACTGACACTGTAACACCGACGAATGACTAATAAAATCTGGTGGCACAGATCCCCCCGCAGGGGATGAGGATGGGAGGGGTGGCGCAGAGAGGGAGGGACAGGCGGTGAGGGGGGGATGAGGGGGGATAGCACAAGGACTCCCGGGGAAAGGGAAGGAAGAGGAAAGCCAAGCATGGGGAGGAATGGGACGGGGGAGGGAAGGAGAGAGGAGGTGGACAACTACGGGGAAGGATTAAGGTTGGTAGGATAGGTAAATGTCAGGATGAAGGGCGTCATCTGGGAGGGGGAGGTGGCGGAAGTTACCCTCAGAGAGAATGTGGAGAGTGAAGGGAGAGAGGGATAACAAGGTATTGGCGTGGCAGAGGCCTGGGATGCAGCAAGAGGCGGGATACAATTGGGTGCTGGGTGTCCAGTTTGTGGGTTACATATTGGAGGCAGAGGTGTTTGAGGAACTTGAGCAGGTGTGGGAAAGGAATAAGGTCACAAAGGATCTGTGTGGGGGAGGGGAGACAGACGTGGTAAGCAAAATGGAGGACATGGCATTCAAGAACCTAGATGGAGTGGTAGTGGGCAGGGGGAGCGGAAACCCAAGTGGGGTGGAAGCAGCATTGTATAGGACACATGATGGCACGGTAGGTGAAGAGGATGGTGGAAGGGTGTGAAGGGGGAGGGGGATGGCTTGCAAGCAAGGCATCAATGGATCACCAGTGTACTGTGTAGATGCTGTGTTTCTTGATTTCCGCAAGGCGTTTGATACAGTTCCCCACAAAAGTTTAATGAACAAAGTAAGAGCATATGGTCTATCAGACCAATTGTGAAATTGGATTGAGGAATTCCTATATAACAGAAAGCAGCAGGTCATTCTCAATGGAGAGAAGTCTTCCGAAGTAGGAGTTATGTCAGATGTGCCACAGGGGAGTGTCGTGGGTCCGTTGCTGTTCATTACATATATAAATGAACTTGCGGATAACATCGGAAGTTCACTGAGGCTTTTTGTGGATGATGCTGTAGTATATAGAGAGGTTGTAACAATGGAAAATTGTATTGAGATGCAGGCAGGAGGATCTGCATCGAATTTACGCATGGTGCAGGGAATGGCAATTAAATCTCAATGTAGACAAGTTTAATGTGCTGTGAATACACAGAAAGAAAGATCCTTTATCATTTAGCTACACTATAGTAGGTCAGCAACTGGAAGCAGTTAATTCCATAAATTATCTGGGAGTAGTCATTAGGAGGGATTTAAAATGGAACGACCATATAAAATCAATCGTCGGTAAAGCAGATGCCAGACTTAGATTCATTGGGAGAATTCTAAGGAAATGCAGTCCGAAAACAAGGGAAGTAGGTTACAGTACTTTTGTTCGCCCACAGCTTGAATACTGCTCACCGGTGTGGGATCCGTACTAAGTGGGATTGATAGAGGAAGTGGAGAAGATCCAACGGAGAGCACCACGCTTCGTTACAGGATCATTTGGTAATCGTGAAAGCATTACGAAGATGATCGCTAAACTCCAGTGGAAGACTCTGCAGGAGAGACGCTCTGTCGCTCGGTACGGGCTTTTGTCGAAGTTTCGAGAACATGCCTTTACTGAGGAGTCTAGCAGTATATTGCTCCCTCCTACGTATATCTCTCGAAAAGATCATGAGGATAACATCAGAGAGATTAGAGCCCAGATAGAGACATACCGTCGGGTGGCTTGCGGAGTATGGTTGTAGATGTAGATGTAGATATATCCCAGTCAGCACCACAGAAAGAGTCATGGACTAGTTTTGGAGGTGGGTTATGATGGGGAGTGCAGACTGGGCGGTGGTGGGAGTCTATGGCGAGTAGGACAGGGGTGTGGTCACTGCCTATGAGGTCTAGGACGTTCGCCTGCAGGCGTCCAAGGAGGTAAGGAGAGGCCAGGACAATGTTAGGAGCGGTGTTGCTGTCGAGGTGGGTGGGAGGGGAACTACGTCACCCTGCAGGGAGGTGGTGACAAACTGACACCACTGCTGGAGTTCATGAGGGGAATAGGAGGAGAGGTTAAGATTGGTGGTAGCCACATAGGTTGTGAAGGATCTGTTGATGTGAGAAAGGAAGCCATAGGAAAAAGGAGTGATGCCGTGGATGTAGATGGTGGTAAGGGTGACTGTGAGAAGAGAAATAGACTGATGCAAGGTGTTCAGGAGGATCATTAAGGAAGGTTTATAGTTGGATGGGGTGATAATGGAGGTGGGGAATAGCCACTCCACCACATGCAAGGGAAGGGGGACCATCAGTGCTGTGGAGGAGGGAAGGAGAAGTGCTGTTTGAATGATGGGCTTGTAAAATGTTTGGTTGAGGAAGAAGGCTTCCAAGTGATGTTGGGAGAGGGTATACATAAACAGGTGTTTGTTGGTGGAGAGGAGGCGAATATTGAGGTAGAGGAGGGTGTAGGATTTGTGTTCCATGGGAAGCTGCAGTGGGAGGGGGGTGGTTACGGGTATACTTTATAAAAGGGTAAGCTGTCAGGAGAAGGTGAAATGGAAGTGGGTATGAGAAGGTGGTGATGGTCTGAAGCTGGATGACAATGTGGTCGGCAAGGGCTATCTGCTGGAGAGTGTGGGGACACTGGAATGCGTGGATATTCTGGAGGACCATGGAGAAGAAACAGATGACTTCCTCAATGGTGGGAGGAGGACAGAGGGAGTTTCTTGGATCCATGGGTGTGTCGAATGCAAAAGGCAGGGACGGTGAGCTGCAATAGACAGGAGCGGGGCAGGCCTGGCATTTGTAGGATTAGGTTGGGTGGGGGCCACCACAGGTGTTACATGCAGGAGGGGAAGCGAGATTGAGCACTGTTTAAGGAGTGGGAGGATTTACAATGGGGATAGGTGGGAGGATTGCGACGATTTTGAATGAGGTGATCACTGTACATGAGGCATTGTGTACAATAATAGGAGTGGGGAGGAGAGCAGGAGGGATCCACCTTGTAGTGGCAGTTGTTTATGAGCACCCTCTTGGTGAGGTGGCAGTGAACGGAGGATGCGGATTCCGTGAAAGTATGCATCAAGTGGGTAGGATCAGAGGCACTACTGATTTCCTTGGTGGATCGGATGGATAGGTCTGGGTGGGCACTGAGTTGTCCCAGCACTTCCTTCTCCTTGATCACCGGACTTAATTTCATGTTCACGGTGTTGAGGGTGGGTGGGTGGCAAGGAGGTTGTGGTTGTTGGGGGAGATGATGCAGTGAGGTAGGGAGTGAGAGAGGCATGGGGACCAGAGTGGACATGGGGAGACATTGAAGGAAGTCTGTATGGAAGGTGCGGCTTGTGTTTGATGAGGACAGTGTCCTCGTGTGGGATGGGCTAAAAGATTGGGGTGATGAGGAATTATTTATGGATTTCAAAGGACAAATCTTTGTTATCCAGAAAGCGTGGTTTGAGATGGGAGAGGACATGGGTGTGAATGACTGGAGATATGAAGGAAGGAAGGGGAGGTGGCATCCTTGGGGACAGTGGAAGGAGCAGAGGTACAGAGATGGTGGTGGAGGAGTTTTTTGGGGGATCTGCAGTGTTACACTTTGATGAGGGATCTTTGGGGACGACAAGAGTAGAGACAAGTCCGGAAAATGGATGGAGGGGGGCGTGTTAGGGAGTGAGGTTGCTGAAGTTCTGGGCAATGCAAAGATGGAGAGTCTGCCACGATGGCATGGCAGTGAGTAATATGGGCAGGCGAGAGGGGGGGGGTATTCATGTAGGAAAGTAATCTGCAGGAGGCTGGACTGAGGGGACGACTGGGAAAGGGAAAGTGTAAGAGGTATAAGTGAGTGGGTGACTTGTAGGGAGGAGGAGGTGGTGCGGAGAATGACATATAGGGTAAGGTCTTCGGAAGGTTGGAACTGCGAAGCACTCCATGAGGTGGTGGTGACCGGGGAGAGGGTGGTGAATAATAAGGAAGTGGCAGTTACAGAGGATGGAGGTGCTAATAAAGCTGGTGATCACAGCGGTGACAGCGCCAACTATAATAATCATGATGAAGGTGGCGACAGTGGAGAGTAAGCGGCATCCTGTGGGCAGCCAGCAGTCTGGAGTGGGCAGCGAGCAGTGGTTTAGAACAGGCAGTAAGCGGAGGTCCCGAGGATGCAGCAGGCAGCGATCCAGGGCAGGCAGCAGTTCTAAGGAGATGGCTGGCAGTGGCCCATGGCAGGCAGCAGTCGGCAATAATGGCCTCAAGGGGCGCAGGCACAGTGTTCACACTTGGTATCGTTTATCTGACTGGAATATTTACTAAGATGGATACGAATCGAATATAGGTTTGTAAGTAGATGCCACAGCTCACATGACAAAATATGAATGTTGCTGGACATTTTTTTTTCTTCGTTGTCTTTTTCGAACCCCCCCCCCAGACAAATTGAGCCCTTAAAACATCAAGAACTAGAGTAATTAAAACAGTACTTAGAAATAAAAAGCTCACAGTGAAGAAAACACAAACACTGAACAAGGAGCAACAGTAGTTAAAATACACTGGAAACACATGTTCAGCCAAGGTGGCAGTTGCAATAAGTTAAAACACACATAGTTGAATGAAGCACCAGATATCTTTGATGCACTGATGAGAAAATTCAAACACTGTGCTGTAGGGGTGACTCTGCAGTGGGAGGGAGGAAAGAGGGGAAGGAAGGATGTGTGGTGGAGGAAGGGGGAGGAGGAATGAGGATAGGATAGGAGTGCAAGGACTCTGGGGAGAGGGATGGGTGAGAGTAGGAGAAGGAGGAGGCCAAGTGAAGGGAGGGATCTGGAAGGGTGGGGGAGAGGGGAGTTGGATCTATAGAGAAAACAATGGGGATTAGGTTTGATAGGAAGGATAGATTTCGGGACGGAGGGCGTCATATGGGAGGGGGAGGAAGTGAAAGTTACCCTGGGAAAGGTTTTGGAGCGTTTAGAGTTAAAGGGAGAGTGGGATGCAGTGGTGTAGGCGAGGCAGAGACCCATGATTGGTAAGGAGACGATATACCATTGGGTTGCGAGAGTCTATTTTTCGGGTAATGTACAGGAACAGAAGCAGGTGAGGGAAGGAAATTAAGTTATAGAAAATCACTGTTGCGGAAGGGAGGCGGATATAGTAAGTGAGGTTGAGGGCATGTTGTTGAGAAATCAGAGGGACTGACAATAGGCGGGGGAAGCGGAAACCCAGGCAAAGTGGAAACTGCACAGGATGGGCCACATGATGGAGCGGTAGTTGTAGAGTATGGTGAAGGGTGGAGTCCCCACATGTGCAGACAGGGAGAGGAGCTTTAGGAGGATGAGGCAGAAGAGGTCCTTGCAACCTGTTTGTTGAAAACAGAAACTTATACAACCAATTAGATTCAATACGGATCTTGGACAATGCAAGGGTGATACTGATAGATGTTTTCACTATAGTTAGTGTCATATACGAGGACGCTTCTGTGCATAGATGCAGAGCGATATGATAGGGTGGAGGGGAAGAGCTACAGCCGAGCGCCAACAGCTGCGCCTACAGGAGAAACGTTGCATAACTCGTGGCCAGCCACACGCCTACAGAATGGACATTATTGACTGTCATTGCGGTAATGGAGAGGGATGCGCAGAACAGCTGAAAACTGGGCCGCCTTCGTAGGTGACGCCGATTATAGTAAGATACAATATAACCTATTTCATTGAGCCAATAAAATGAGACATTTCTTAAAATAAAAAAATAAACGTAAAAACACTGATCATGATCCAGCAACAATAGGCAAGTGTGACAACAGATATAGAAAGAACAACAGTTATTTTAAAACTTCACAGAAATTTTGAAATTTGGCAAACTCTTTTAACACAATCCCTGGGGATGCTTAACACTTTGCTTGTTGGAAAAAAGTTTGCCTTTTTAACAATTTTAAGAAGGATTTACTATTATGTCTCAATCAAGGTTAGCGATTTAAACAATATAATAACATTCTACAAGGAACCCATGATGATACAATAACCATAGATGATAACCTAGCTTCTTAATAATAGTAGGGATATTTGACAACACATATAAAAAAACAACCGTTATTAAAAGTAATGTCTAAAAATTTCCCAATCCTTGGCCACAGATCTTTTAGAACAACTCGGTAATAATATCCGAGAGTTCGACACTCAGCATGAGCGGTTTACAATTTAATACATTTATGTAATGCTCCACTATCTCGGTAAACACACAACGCACATCAATAGGTACAAGCAAGATAACAGTGATCTGAGGTAAATCACACTTACAGGCCAGAATGACAAGGTAAAACATTAATTAAAAGAAAAGGCCTTAAAACATAAAACAGTCTACAGATCGCCAGGACTTGCTGTCCGCACTGCGTACACTTTCATGTGCTTCACGACACACTATAACTACATTGTGGGAAGGGCACCGCCACGTTTGACAGCTGAATGTCCCGAAAAGAAAATAGTTTAAGATTAATATCTTCCCCTTACCTTCCTTGACAAGGTAAGGCAAGAACTATCAGGTAACAGAACCGCATATCTAGCAGATATTATCGGCAATGACCAGCCGACAGAGAAAGATCAACTAAAACAGAAGAACTGCAAAATTACAACTCGTCACCGGTAGCAACAACGACGAGAGGGAAAAAGTCCAAACTGTGATTTCCGACAACACCTGGGGGTGGAAACCTGGTCGTAGAAGAGCAAAACGTCACATAAATTCCGCTCCTTGTACTTGGTAGTGAAGGGATTAAGAAAGACCCTCGAATTACGAACGAGGTATTTCAAGATTCAAAGGTAATGGTGATAACCTAGAGAACTTAAATTTAACTTCGACACTTAGGAAGCTTAAACAGAAGAGACCGGCCTCAACGCCCGAGTGGACAGCGTACTTTCACGTGTCAGCACCAGAGGGAGCGTCACCGTCGGCTGCCGCAAACACACTCACTTCTCGCCGGCCGGCGCCGACAGCAGGATGGCGGAAACCCAGATGTGAATTAGCGCCGCCACAGGGCAGAAATTACGGTATAAGACTGACTTGTCCCATATCGTATGTAAAAACGATATACCATGTCACGAATAACAGGACCAATAAACAATCTAATCTAATCTAAAAACGGGAAAAGCGGCATGGCGATTTCAAACTAGACGAAAAGCGGCTCGAGCCTTCTGGTGAACTGTTTTGAGGCGAGGGGTCCAGGACACGGAGCGATCAAGGGTAAGGCTAAGGTATATAAGGGTGAGGGTGTGTCGGATGGGACAGTCATGGAGAGTAATTGTGGAGGTGGAAGGAGCAGGTGGTAAGACCTATGATGATTGACTGTGTAATATATTTAGCCAGGAGGGTTCCGTTTGTTTAAATAACTGAAGTATTCGATACCATAGTTGGTCGTAGTATTGTAACCTAATATTCCATGTTTATATTACATAAGCATTTTATAGCGCTTCTGTCAAGTCATTTTAATCATCATCTGCATTACTAGGGTCTTCTAACAAACTTAATTAAATTATTGAAGCTTAATATCGAATAATAATGGAAACATATTAACACTGCGCTAATTGTTGTTTACTTACGATCTTTTCTATTGTTTATTTTGATTTAAAAAAACTTATTATTACATCTGTCATACTTTTATGTATCTTTGCGTAAAGCAGGAGGCATTAATGTTTGTTGAGCAAATTGTTAAATATTTAAATATTGTACTTCCGTGTTCTAGAAATATTATGAGATATTAATACGCGCGAATTGGCGCGAACTCAGGCAGTATGAGGTAGTAGTCAGTAAGGAGTAGTATGAAGTTACTAATGGAGTAGTTAGCATTGTTGTCAGTCAAAGTGTAGTCATGCAGTCTTACTTTTGCATTACTTTTGTGCTTCATCAAGAATGGATAAATAAATTTGTATAAAAATGAAACGTGTCACATTGTTGGTTCAATATATGACGTATAAGAATCCGACGTCCTATTATTTTGTAATGTGTTAATAGCAGGCGAGCAACGAGATCTACGAGCATTCTACCATTGAACATATATAACAGATGATGCTGTGGCGGCCGCCACTCCGCACTGCAACTCACTGACGGATTCACGGTGCAGTGATTAAAAGACGCCCACCAAAGCGATCAAAATTGTGCCCTTAGTTTTATTTGCACGCCTGTGTATCCTGCACGCTCGGCCAGCGAGGAATTTCGGCAACCTAGCTCCCCTTCCAAGCCCGTGTCCAAATGGTAGAAGGGGGGTTCTGCAGTGCCTGCGATTCGTGGCGATGACCAGTCGGCCCCGAGGAGTGCAGAGCAGAGCAGCAGGTGAGTCCGGTTTGACGCGGCTAGCGAACTTCCACATGGCCATGAGCAAACCACCTCATGTAGACACGAGTATAGGAATCACAGGTGTGCTCCCCCTTTCTTTAGTTTAAAACAGGAATCACAGGCTTGCCCCCTTTCTTTTATTCAATGTGAAAAATGTTAATTATCGAGCCATGTATTTTATTGTAGTAGTTAGTTAGATTAATAAATTCGTTAATTTCACCTGACTGTTTTTTTTGTGTAACCCTCACTCAGTCAGATAGTTGGTGAAGTTTATTGCTTTGCCACAGTGGTGACCCCGCACACGAACACGAGTTTTTCATCCACCTTTTCTTTATGCGAAAACTTCAATTCCACCGGCCCCCCCCCCCCCGCGCTCACTCTAAACCGTGCAGTCTAACCGACCGGAAATTCCACCCCTTTGTTCGTTCTGTCGCGCCCGCCCTAGCAGGTACCGGTCTGTAACGGGACTGTCCAGCCGCCCGCGGCCCAAGCGATCTGCGTAGGTCACAGCCAGCACTCCCTGCCACGGCCTACACAATGTCTTTGGACGAGAAAAAAACGGACAGAGTCCAACGCAAAATTCCCGCGCTAACACTGTCGCTGTTTAACTGCAACAACCCCGAACAATGGTTCGACAAGGCAAAAATTTTGTTTGCCCGTTCACATATATACTCGGAGGACGACAAGTTCGCCGAACTTATTGCACGTTTAGAGCCAGAAGCCCTCAACGCGGTGTCAAAGTTCCTTAGAACAAACAGCGCCGAACGATACCAGTCAGCCCGAGCGGCCTTAATTAGAAAGTTCGGTGTCTCAGCAAGCGCGCGCACTCGGGCGCTATTCACATCCCAGGAAGTTCACGACGTGCTGCCCTCCGAAACGCTCCAACGCATTTGCGAACTCGCGCTACCCGACGTATTGCCCCCATGCTTACTTATGGAGACGTGGAAAATGCGCCTGCCGCAGTATATCAGATCCGCAATTTCCATTTCCAAGATGACAAACATCGATGACGCGGCCGAGCTGGCCGACGCCATCTTTACGGATCACCCGCAGGCGCTCGTGGCCGCCGCCGCTGCCGGCCCTCCCCCCTCTCTCCGGCCGTTGAGCAGCCCGCGCCAGCCACGGCTCCAGCAGCTTGGAGCAGCGCGTAGAACAGCTGGCCAGGGAGGTGGCGCGCCTCTCGGCCTCCCGCCCCACCCAGCGCCCCACTCGCCCACCAGCCGCTCCCAGGACACTGTTTGCTGGTATCACTGAACAATCGGGCGCTCAGCTCAGACATGCTCGCCGCCGTGTTCCTGGCGCTCCCCAAACTAGTGCAGCAGCCGGCGACAGGCGCGCCCGGCTGCGGCGCCGTTTCACAGCGCCTTTTCATCCGTGACACCGGCCACCCCCAGTTTCCTCCATTCCTCGTGGATACTGGCTCAGGCCTCTCTATCCTTCCCTGAAAGCTCTTCCCGGTCCCTGGTCCGACAGCACCTTTCGACCTAACGGCCACTAATGGCTCATCTATCGACACTTACACCCCACACACCCACACCTTTGACCTCGGCATCGGTCGGCGCCACACGTGGATGTTTATCGTGGCCGACATCACAGATCCGATCCTCGGCGCCGATTTCCTTTCCGCTTATTCTCTCATTCCCGACTTGTCCAAGCGGTGCCTCACAGACCTGTCCACAAATCGGTTCGCCCCTTGTTCCACTGCTCCCGCCGTCTTTGTAGACGTCATACAGGTCACCTACACCGGCCGCTTCTCGGAGCTCCTCTCAGATTTCCCACTCCTTACCCGCCCACCCACAGCCCCCCTGAGAAGTATTCCACGATATGGTGCATTACATCACCACCACTCCTGGCCCCCCGGTCCACTGCCTCCTCCGCTACCTCCCTCCTGCAAAGCGTGCTTTTGTACAGGCTGACATCGAGTCTTTGATATCCGCCGGTATTCTCTGCCCTTCCAATAGCCCTTGGTCCTCTGCACTCCATCTTGCGCTGAAGAAGAACGGCACGTGGAGGACGTGTGGCGATTACCGAGTGCTCAATACTCGCACTATTCTGGACCGTTACCCCGTCCCTCTCCTCCGCTCGTACAGCGATGCCCTCTCTTGCTGTACGTTATTTACAAAGCTCGATTGCGCCAAGGCCTTTACGCAGATTCTGGTGGTCTCTGAGGACGTTCCGAAGACAGCCGTCATCACGCCCTTTGGGCTTTTTGAGAGTCGCTTCATGACCTTCGGGTTATGGAACGGCGCTCAAACGTGGCAAAGGTTTCTGGACAACGTCCTACGCGGTGCCACCAACTGTTTCGCGTACCTTGATGACATCTTGATTTTCTCAAAATCGCCAGAGAAGCATCGCCAACACTTGCGCGAGGTATTCACACGCCTCGAGAGAGCCAGTGTAATTCTCGGCCTGGAAAAGTGCCTATTCGGTGTTCCTGAGCTGGAATTCCTAGGACACTGGGTGTCAGCAACAAGTTCTCGCCCCCTCCCCGACAAGGTTCAACCCATTCTCAACTTTCCTCATCTCTCCACCTTCAATGAGCTGCAGCGTTTTCTCGGAATGCTAAATTTCTACAGACGTTTCATCAAATCTGCCGCCGAAATTCAGATTCCCCTAATGGTTGCACTTCGGGGGTACAAAACATCTGGTAGAAGGCCAGTTCAGTGGACGCCTCAAATGATGGAAAGTTTCTCCAATGCAAAGGTTGCACTCGCAGAAGCAGCGCTGCTCGCTCATCCGCAACACGACACACTGCTGGCACTGGTAACAGATGCCAGCCAATTAGCTATCAGCGCTGTATTACAACAACACATTGGCAACTCCTGGCAGCCCCTCGCTTTCTTTTCCCAAACGTTAACTGAGCCGCAACAGCTATGGGCCGCGTACAACTGCGAACTTTACGCAATATTTAAGACCATGCATTACTTTTGCCCCTCTGTGGAGGGCCGTGTTTTTACAATCTACACGGATCACCGTCCCCTCATCACAGGGTTTTGCAGAAAACCCATAGACAATATTTCGCCACGTCAGTTCAGACACCAGGAGTTTATTGCCCAATTTTCCACGGATATACAACACGTCTCCGGCATATACAACATTGTGGGCGATTGCCTCAGTCGGGCGTGTTCCCTCACTGCATCATTCAGTTACGACGTCCTCACAGCCGCACAGTCCGCCGATCCTGCCTTACAATCTCTTTTAGCTGACCCGAAATCCGGTTCACGCCTTTCCTTGCACCCCGTGCCCGAATCTGACAGTCGCATATGGTGTGACATGCTATCTGACCCGCCTAATGCACAGCAACGGCACCCGGACCGCGTCTGCCCGTATCTGCCACCCACTTTCCGACGCGCGGCCTTCAACTCGCACGGCCTTGCCTACCCCGGCACGCACGCCTCTGCCCGCATGGTACAGGAGAAATTTTTCTGGCCGGGAGTGCAACGAGATTGTTCACTGTTGGCCAGTACATGTGTAAAGTGTCAGCGCGCCAAGGTCGGCCGACACACTCATGCGCCAATCGCCTCTTTTCCGATCATGAAGGACCGATTCTCTCACATCCATATCGATATCGTAGGCCCATTACCACGTCAGACGGCGCGTGATATCTATTTACAATGATCGATCGGTTCACACGATGGCCTGAGGCCGTTCCCCTTACTGACATTTCGGCAGAGACGGCCGTGCGCTCTTTTGTAAGTACATGGATTGCGTATTTTGGATGTCCCCGGCACATCACGTGCGAACGCAACCGACAATTTACATCATGACTATTTCAATCCCTCACTGCCACATGCGGGTCACTTATTCACTGCACCACTTCCTAACACCTTGCATCAAATGGCCTTGTCGAGCGGCTCCACCACACCCTCAAAGCAGCACTTTCTTGCCACGATGCTTCGTGGACATCGGCTTTGCCCATGGTCCTGCTAGGCTTGCGCGTCGTGCATAAGCTGGACTTGAATGCTTCGGCAGCTGACCTAGTCTACGGTCAGCCACTTGCACTGCCAGGGGAATTTATGGTGCCTTTGCCACGTGATCCACCATTCCCGGCGCCTCCAGATTACGTCACTCAACTCCAGCAACAGATGGCCCGTCTGTGGCCGGTACCACCCAGACACCACGCGATGGACCGCAGTTTTGTCCACAAGGACCTCACCACAGGGTCACACGTCATGCTGCAAACAGACGCCCAGTAGCCTCCTCTGCGCCCGCAGTACAGTGGCCCCCACAAGGTTCTCGAATGCAGAGACAAGACCTTCAGGATTGAGGTCGCCGCCTCCACAGCCGACGCCCGCCACACCTCCACAACAGTCGCTGACCACAACCTGTCGCAAGCATTTTCCAATGAGGGCACTGGCACCAGCCGGCCTCACACCGCCGGGTTCTCCGGCGTGCACGACTGTTCCGCCGCTGACACCTGCCGTGCCGACCACGCCCACGGACCACAGCAAAGACACTGGGACGCGATCCTACGCCACCACCTCCGCCGCTGTCACGAGCCACACCCGTTCCTGACTCACCCAACACACCTATGAATCGTGGAGGTGACACACCAGGCCGCGAGCCTTCGCTGCCCCCACCACTGCTGTCACCAGCCGCGCCTGTCCTCGATGCACCGACCATGCCCACTGACCCTGACACACTGCCGGACCTGTCACCTCAGGTCCCACGACCGACTACGCATCCGGCAGCGCAGGATCCCGTCCCACAGCTGCCATATGTCACACGGTACGGCCGCCTCGTCTATCCACTCTCCCTCCCGGATCGTCAGTGACAGCAGTCATCAGAGCTGTGCAGCACGCGCCGAGTCCTCCGCCGCCTGCCACAGCTATGGCCCGTCAGACGTCACGCGGAGTGACAGCCTCACACAGCAACCCTCGCCACCACCGCTACAAGCGTTTTGGGCGGCATCCTACCAGACGATGCACGCAGTGTTTGGTGTTCACGTGCAGCCGTACCACCTCAGACGCCGACGCTCAATGTACAACCGCCGACGTCACCTTTCAGCGCCAGGGGAAGTGTGTGGCGGCCGCCACTCCGCACTGCAACTCACTGACAGATTCACGGTGCAGTGATTAAAAGCCGCCCACCAAAGCAATCAAAATTGTGCCCTTAGTTTTATTTGCACGCCTGTGTATCCTGCACGCTCAGCCAGCAAGGAATTTCGGCAACCTAGCTCCCCTTCCAAGACCGTGTCCAAATGGTAGAAGGGATGTTCTGCAGTGCCGGCGATTCGTGGCGATGACCAGTGGGCTCCGAGGAGTGCAGAGAAGAGCAGCAGGTGAGTCCAGCTTGGCGCGGCTAGCAAACTTCGACATGGCCATGAGCAAACCACCTCATGTAGACACGAGTATAGGAATCACAGGTGTGCTCCCCCTTTCTTTAGTTTAAAACAGGAATCACAGGCTTTCCCCCTTTCTTTTATTCAATGTGAAAATGTTAATTATCGAGCCATGTATTTTATTGTAGTAGTTAGTTAGATTAATAAATTCGTTAATTTTACCTTACTGGTTTTTTTTTTTTTTTTTTTTTTTTTTTTTTTTTTTTTTGTATAACCCTCACTCAGTCAGATAGTTGGTGAAGTTTATTGCTTTACCACAATGTATTAAAATGTGGCTTTAATGCATGTCCAGTAAAAAACAAATGCGCCACAACTGGGATTTGTCAGTATTGATGGAAATGAGCCATTGTTTGCACCACGTAACAAATTCAGAGAGGTGAGAATGGGCAAGGTGTTTAGAGCGAGGGGGCGATGGCGAAGAAGGCGGTGTGATTTGCATACGTGAGGAGGTGGACAGGAGGCTAGGATTGCGGTATATCTGTGGAGTAGATGAGGTAGAGGAGACGAAAAAGGACGGAACCCTAGGGCACCCCAACACATGAGTAAAACAAGTGGGAGTCAGAGTTATTGACAGTGACATAGGATGGGCGACAGGAGAGAAACGAGTGGTGAAGCAGACATAATTAATGGGAAGGCCTTAGGTTTGAAGATGGGTAAAGAGAGCAGAATGCCACACAAGGTTGTATGCATTTTCAATGTCAAGGAAGACAAAAATGGCACTGCAATGGGCAGAGAGGGGGTAGGTGAGGCAGAGGAGTTAGTGTTTGGCAGAAAAACAAGGTCAGAAGCCACATTGGGAGATGGGGAGGAGTTGGTGTTGACGGAAATGTTGGATACAGCGAGACAGGATAGTTTCGAGGACCTTATTGAATACTGAGGTGAGACTGATGGGACAGTAGGACCAGGCATTGGAAGGGGGTTTATTGCGCTTGAGGAATATCAATATGTGGTTTGTTTTCCACAGGTCGGGCAAGAAGCCGCTGAAAAGTATCATAGTACCACTTTTTAGAGGACATTTTGGAAGCAGGGGGACAGGCACAAAGATGCCGGTAGGTTAAGCGGTCACAGCCGGTAGTGTTGTGTGTTTTCTGCATAGTGTAAATTGTATGTCGAGGGTGGTGATAGGTGTGTTAACTTCTGATGTGGTCTGAAAGCGAGGGATGAGTGGGGGCCAGAGATGTCAGTTTGCTCATGGACATTGGGGGAAGAGGAATAGTCGAATCCAGGACATTTGCCTAGAGTCGCTCAAGGAGGTTGGGAGACTTTGGGGCAACATCGGGAGTTGTGTTGCTTTTGAGGTGAGTGGGTTGTGGGAATGGAATGAGATAGCTCTGGAGCGAGTGGTGATGGACTGACGTGAGAGGTTGAGGTTGGCAACTACCACATAGCTCGTGAAGGAGCGATCAACATGAGAAAGGAAATCATCAGGAAGGGGGACTGACGCCACCACTAGACTTCAGCAGGTGGACACAGACAGGGAGAGAGGTTGTGGTTGGCAACAACCACATAGGTCGTGAAGGAGCTATCGACATGAGAAAGGAAAGGAAAGGAGGCAGAGATGTGTATGTATATAATGGCAAGGGTGACTGTGAATGAAGGGAGACAGACGCTGAGGATGAGGTGCTCGGTGAGATCATGAAGGAGAGGTTGTAGCCAGACATGGTGATGCCAGAGGTGACCAATCGCTACTCCACCTCGAGTGAGGGGAGGGCAGTCATCAGTAAGGTGGAGGAGGTAAGGAGCAGTGTTGATGGGATGATGGGGATGCAGGAAAGTCTTGTTCAGGCGCAAGGTGTCCATGAGGTGCTGGGAATAGTGTGCATAAAGAGGTTCTTGTTGGCAGTGAGGAGGATGTTGTGATAGAGGAGAGTGGAGAATGGGGCGTATCAGAGGGGGAAGCTGTAGTGGGGTGGGGATGGCAGTGGGAAAGGGAGACAGGAAAAGGTTAAGGATGTGGCACAGCGAGTAGAAGAGAAAGAGTGCTGACTCCCGAAGTTCATCGGTCCTGCTGTCAGATGTCAGTGGCTCTGCTTGAGACCCACGGAAGAATATGTTGCTATACATCAAATGCAGAACAGAAATTCATGCATCCATTAAATGTATGTAATGATATGAAAAGTTCGTGGACATCAGTAGTCTGCTAGTTTCGATAGTTCTGGGCCATCTTCGAAGTTTTCAAAACTTCAGCTCCTTACAAATCTGCTTAATATCCGTGAAATAACAGCATTTAGTGTAATGAAAAATCAACTGCTTAAGAATGAAGTCCATCACAATATTTAACATTTTTGATTCAAGTACTAATGTGATCTAAACTATAACACAGTTAAAATAGTGCATTGACAATTAGCCCTAAATGGAAAGTTTTTCTAAGAAGCGACTGTGGCTTTGGAACATATTTTGTGTGTTCCTATATCAGTTATATGTGATAATGACCGTAATAAATTTTTTTATGTGTGTAAAGGGACACACTTACGAACTACTTATGAACTGTTGTGGTCTTCAGTACGCAGACTGGTTTGATGCAACTCACCACGCTACCCTGTCCTGTGCATGTCTCTTCATCCGAGAATGAGTTCGGCAACCTACATCCTTTTGAATCTGCTTACTGTATTCATCCCTCGGTCTCCCTCTACGGTTTTTACCCCACACACTTCCTTCTAATGTGGCAAACTAACTCCGTGCGGCATTCCTCGTGAGGCCCACTGGGTACTGACCGGCCGCCGTGTCATCCTCCACCAGAGGGCGGCACCGGATGCGGTATGGAGGGGGACGTGGTCAGCGCCACAGAGTAACATATACAGAGAAGCAGCCACCCCTAAACCACTGTCCTACGCTCCCCTCGTAGTTCCGTAAGATGCTAGCAGGTGTCAGGCGGTTCCCCGGCTTAGTACCGGTAGACCACACTAGAGGCGCTTCTGAGGGTAGCGTGGAGGGGAGGCTGAGGGGAGAGCTCGTGCCGCCTGCCATGAGGCCACGGCTGTGTCTGGTGTGCCGGCGTTTGAGGGGAGGTGGTGGTGGGGACAGTCACTACTTGCCGCCTGCTCTGGCCAGTTTTAAAGGGCTGTTTCTGACCTCAGCGCCATCATGGGACATCTTATGGAACTGCTCTGGCGCTACCTCCCCGAACCCCTGAGCGCGTGACTGGGCCCTTACGGAGGTTTCCCGTCTCTATATATTTGTCTGTGTCAGCCCCCCGCACTCCCGGCCATTATGTCAGTCTTCGTGACCGAAACCAAGTAGTCCTCAGCTGAGCTCACAAGGGCTGACTGCACCCCGCTTGCCAACTCCACTTGGCCGCCAATTCAGTGGTTAACTTCAGGTTCAGTGATCTAGAGGGAACTGGTGTATCCCCTGTGGCACGGCCTTTGGCAGGACCAAGATTATAAATATTTCATACAAGTAATGACTAAGTCTTCCCTTAACTCGTAATTATTGTACCCCGGCCCTGCCCTGCAGCAGTTGTAGGACAATAGCTGCATATACCATTATTGTAGTCGTTGTCGTAAATTAGAAGTACCGGCCATGACAATATCTATGGAAGGTGAAACTGACACCATAGTTGTTAATAATCGAAACATTAAAGTCACTAAAAGTAACGATAAAGAACAGGGAATAACGTCTAGACTGAGCCCACACAATAATCTTAGCAGAATGGATACTTCAGAAGTAGGCCTATTGGCCATGACAATGTTCATGGAATGGGGCCTAAATTATGATAATTATGTCATTAGAACGGTTGACGCATACAAAACACTAATGCCAGTAAGAAGTATTTTTCTCACAATATATAGTTTATGTAATAAACTCATGAATCATTCAACATTAAGTAATGGGATACGGGACTCGGCCCTTGTTGCTGAACCTGTGTTGTCACAACCAAATATCCAATTGCAAAATGAAACAATGGGGACAGTGCATGATAGAAATGAATCAGGACAATTGAATCGGAACTCAATACAGGCGCTTATGCAGTATTAATAATATAGATAACAACATGCAAAATATGGATAGGAATAAAAACGAGAGATTCGGATTTCAAGATTTTGCAAGTAAATAGAGGGAAATATTTCAGAATCTTCGCGGAAAATACGTAAGAGGACTATCTGTAGATTTCGATAATAAAATTGCACAATTAGTGACACATCAGGAGGCCCAAACACGGTGCAGATAGTCAGTCGCTACCAAATAATTAAAATTGCATAAGACGCAAGAATAATGAACGGTCGCAATAACCCAAGAAAAAACCTATGTACGATGATTTACCGAATCGTGTATCGTAGTTGTTCAAATGTATGTAAACCTATTGGACCAAACTGCCGTGGTCATCAGTCCTAATCTAAGGACAACACACACACACACCCATGCTCGAGGGAGGACTCGAGTCTCCGACAGCGAGCAATCGCGCGCTCCGCAGCATGGTGCCTTAGAGCGCTCGGCCACTCTGCTGCGGCTGTCTAATTTCTCAGAGAAAGTAGATTTCCTAAATCTAAGTTATGACAAAACAATAAAAGATATAAGCGAAAGGGCCGAAGTCGGCATTTTGACAGTGACACAACATAAGCACAAAAATGCCTTGCGGAACACCGAATCTACTTATCGGAAGTAGAAAATTTCGTAAAAGGAGTCACAAATTGTAGCTAAAGTTAGTGCTGATATCAAAGAGATACAAAAACGAATCAGATCCGAAATCGCGAGTTGTTGCGGAAATGCGAGAAGTAGTGATTGGACAACCGACTGTTTTACAAACCGTGCTCAGTCGATTGTGTTTTCGTTCAGTCGGTTTTTTATTACTATTATTATTTTCATTCGAATGAAACAACCGAATGAAAATAGTCTTTGTTGCCATATGAATGTTTTCACTCTGAGTGGTTTTATTCAGTACCGGTTTGACGAATTTGAGAGCCACCTGCGAGGACCAATTTTGGGGCCCCTATAAGTCTTTTCCAGAACGTAATTTTGTCTACAATATCTGTGTGTGTGTACATGTACAGCACAAACAAATTTGATGAAAATGACGGATTGAGGTGTTCCTGAATCTATGTGCAACGACGTAGAAATGTATTAAGTACTAGCTTGCCTGCATCTTCATACAGACGTAGGACTTCTTGCTGAAAACACAACTGGCACTCTGTCAGGAAATCTGGTGTGGTGCCTACAGCCGTCTACGACTATGAGGAAATATTGCGCAGAGTCGTGTGCTCGTCGAATATCAGTAGTTACCCCTTATAATAAATCGTCACAGGCGTTCAACGCCATACAATTGTCTTTTTTTTTCTTTCTTTTCGCGGTCATCATACAGGGGCTTCGCGTAAACGCTTATCACCTTTCGTAAAAGTTTCTGTAGCTCGAAACTCGTCTTTTTTGGGACCGATGACCTTAGCGGTTTGACCCATCAAAACACAAACCAAGCAAGCAAATTGGCTTTTCGCTCCCAATCAGTTGTTATTAGACATGTAGCAAACCGTATGCGGTACTCAGTAACGAATACTTTGGCTGATACGAAACACTGAATCATTACTCATAAATATATGTCGTTACTTCCATCTACCGTATCGATGCGAACTTTGTAATGGAAACCATTACGAAGAATGCATAGCCTATATTGTGATACTATTAATTATGAGTAATTTATGTAGACATCCGCGACGACCTTTAAGTGCATATTGCGTAGCTCTACGATTTTAGATGGTTATTTTTGTTTTTAAATATTTTGGAGTATACTTCTTAACCCGTGTTTGCAGGTTAATACTCGATGATCTGACGTCCGCTTTTACAGCAAACTACGTTTTATTGCTTTTTTTTAATTTTATTTTTATCTGTAAAGGTTTCAGTTTAATGGTTAATTATTTGTTTTCGAACGTGTCTGCTATAAAGAAGTTTTGTAAGAAGTACTCAAAAGTTATCATCTACGCATTTTCATTCATGAAGGTTTTATCTTAATTGTTAATGTCACATAATAGTGTACAAATCCAAATCCCGTTGCTCGCAAATGTAGTGCTACTACTATGATCGGTCACAGTGGCATTCGTCACAAAATATTCTGATTGATTCTGAGATTCCAAGCCTCTAAGTAAAGTGCGGGAACATTACTTAAAATGGAGGTTGCGGGTAGGTCTCACTAATTTTGATCAAATTGAATGACAATTGTATTTTAATCACGAGGGAAATGGTCTGTACGTATCGTTATTCAGTACTATGCCTCAAAAAGCAGGCATACAGAATCTAGGTGGCAATTTAAAGTATTATAAACAATAACAGTTACAATTTTTTCATTGTGTCAAAGACAGTGTAGCGGCCGTATTTCTGGGTGGCACTGGTAAAGAGACTTACGAGTAACGACACGTCTGTAACGAGTACTGTTTCTTTTAGTAATGGATATATGCGGATACGCATCTTTTCGTTTCTCTCACAGCTCTGAATCTCTGATTATTATAAGAACCTCTGGAGAGTGGAATGCTATTGTTGAGCAAGGAATCAATGTCGCCAACTTCCAGAGCGCGAGAAGCAAGCGGAAGGGCTGTACAGATAAAGATACGCTATCGGAACCTCAGTGCGTCTCGGTTGCACAGTGGTAAAGTGTCAGACTACAAATCCAAAAGGTCACGGGTTCGATCCCCGCCAAGTCTTAGGATTTTTATCTGTCACTTTCCACATCTTTCACCTCTGGCAGTAAAACTGTAGGTCCCCCTATAACTGGCTGGGTATGTCAGTTCGAAGGTCGGAGAGTTCGAAGGTCGGAGGAAGGCAACGGCATACCACCTCCAAACAGAACCATGCCTAGTAAAGCACTGTGGTGTTCAAACCAATCTTCGGATTGTTGACTGCTTTACCTTTTTATCGGAACCTCAGGCTTCACGCGCGCCAGAGTGATGATGGGCGATGAAATGCTTCTCACTTGGAGGTGCCAGAAGTACTGCCACTTACTTGAAAATGTGATCATCGCGCGAAGCTTGCGAATCGGAAGAAACCTTTCGTCGCTACACTACACAGGCATGGGCGCCCATACACAAGGGCAAACCCCCCACCCACTTATAGCGTTTCCCACTCGATTTTTGTTTGAATTTATGTTGTTTAAATGATGCCTCCAGACGGGCTCAATTTCACTAATGGCCTTAAGAAACAGTGCGACTGTGTTCGGTTAGTAACATAGGGGAGATGCGCCGTATCACAAGCAGTTGGTAGCAAAAACATCGCACTGACGTGTTTTACGGCCCACTTTACATTTGTAGTTTTATAAAGTTTTGCAAACATTTCGGACCAAAATAATAATCTAAGTAATAAAAATTATGGTGATAAGATTACGACTCTACTATTGTGGTAATATCTATGCATCCAACACGTAATATTCTTTCTAACCGTATTTTAACAAACAGCCAAAATTATATGATGTTTGGGTTTAGCTTTCACAAACATACTATTTTTTCAACTTTTACCTCTTTGAACTGACATGTTAATTATATATAACCACCACTGTCAATTGTTTTGCCCGACTTCATTTTTCTTCTTGCTTCCTAAAAGGTTTTCGCACACTCTTGTTAACTGAACACAACTGTATTCTGCAAGATTCTGAATTGTTCAAAGGTAACAGCACTTTCTTTGAAAAGTGCATTTGTTCTGTTTCGATAACATGCCAGCAAATACATAGCAACGAATTGTAAACATAGACTTCTTTAACAAGTGTACATAAACTGGGTAGATACGGTT
This sequence comes from Locusta migratoria, assembly GCA_026315105.1. Taxonomy (NCBI): domain Eukaryota; kingdom Metazoa; phylum Arthropoda; class Insecta; order Orthoptera; family Acrididae; genus Locusta; species Locusta migratoria. Next base: position 595,933,189 of record CM048744.1, read on the forward strand.
ACAATAAATGTTGTAAATGACGTATTGATAGTACTAACTTTGTATATATATTGAGTACTAGAGTTATGTGGCATTCACATTTTAGTAGATGCATTGATTCTAATTAATGACTTTCAATATATGGGGCACTCTACCACTGTGCAACCGAGGCGCACAAAATGACACGAACAGTGTGGAACGTACGTTAAAAGCCAACAACATCATTTTAGTAGATGCATTGATTCTAATTAATGACTTTCAATATATTCCACAAATAGTGAATACACGTTTAAAAAAAATAAACAAGGGAATTGTTGCAATGTATACACTTCCCTTCTGTTTGATTAAGGAACTGCACTTTCCACAAAAATCTGTGACTGACTTTATATACGAAACTACCTGTATCAGCACTTTGCGCAAAATGTTCATTATTACAGTATCATCCCAGTTTACGTGCATATGCTTCAGAAGACCGTTGTTCAATTCGTTGTTACGTATTTCACGGCATGTTCACGAAATAGAACAAACACGCATTTTAGAGGGAACATTCTTACATATGCACAACTCTAAATATTGAAGAAAACAGCTCTATTTAATTAATAAGAGTGTCTGAAACCCTTTCAGAAAGGAAAAAATGTGGTAATGGCGGGTTCCTAACCCCTGTCCTTCAACATCACAGTCCTACACCTTACTCACTACGCTACGGCTGTCAATTTGAAGTTAGATTCTCTAATCTCGTACTATTCATGGCCTAACAACTGATGCTAATATGGCATTTTAGGCACTAGATTATCATTTATCGTACGAAGAACGACGTGTTTTTGTTAATTCTTCAGTGCGCCATTGCTTTGAAATGACAACGTGTAAGTTAAAATAAGAAAATCATCAAATACGCAACGCAAGACGGCTCAAGGTTAATAAATATCGATGTTTATGCCAGACAGAGTTCTGGGCGAGGAATGTCACGTGACATCTGCGAACGGCTGGTTTTCGTTAATTCAGAGAGGGTGTCAAAACTCTGTTATTTTTGCAAATATCTCTCAAACGATACGAGATTTAAAAAAAAAAAAAAAAAAAAAAAAAAAAAAAAAAAAAAAAAAAACCATAAGGGAACAAAGTTGTAGAGAATTTTCTCCTCTAAAAATTCGGTTATTAAATTTTACGTCAGATGAACGGTTTATTTGCAATTAAAATTACATTACAAACGGCTTTTTTTTGTATTACTAACGTATAACGTGTAACACCTGCTATAATTGGCTACAGCAATCGGGCGCGTCTTCGCCAGGGAGAGATTCTGCGCTCGTCTGTCCCTTCCTGCAGAAGAAACAAATGTAATATTTCCAAACGTGATTACCGTAACTGAAGTGTGCTGATCAGAGAACTTGTAACCTAGATGCAGTGCGTAATAATAAATAAATTTGGTCACGTGTGTATCTCCGAGGATCGGATCCCTGTCGGTTTCGTAGTTGAGGAGGAGGGGTTGGGGGATCACGTGCTAAAGTGTGTGGTAGAGTTAGATCTTTCCCAGTTCCTGTCGATTTACTGGTTGGGGGTTAGGAGATAGAAGGCGCTTATACATCGAAAGTTGTGACGTGTATTTCGTTGATCTGTGTGTCTATTTACCTTAAAAATGGGCACTAAAGAGTGAGAGTATTACATTTTAGACAGTGACAATTTTAAGAGTGGGCACAAAGTGCAGTTGGACATGTATGTCTGTAGCGTTCGTTACCGTTACATTCTAGCGCGCGCTATATTTAATACATTTGTTGGGTGTTGCAGACATATTCTAAACGAAGAGATACATTTATTTTGCTTATAGATCTAAGATGGTGGTCAAGTTCAGAATCGGACCATTTCTTTTCTTTTGGTTAGTCCCAAATGTTTGACTCTGGCTAGAATTGTTTTTAAATTATCTGGACATCGAAAGAGTATTTGTTAAGATTGATGCCTAAGTTTGTGGCGTTCGTTACCGTTTATTTTCTAACCTGCACTATTATTAAACACATCTGTCGGCTGTTGTATATATAGTCTATGCGAAGAGCATGGAGAGAGAATGCTTAAAATAATAAATGCCACGCGTGTTGGAAATCTTTAGTTTCTACGTAGACGTTGTGCTAGATGTCTTTGCCGATTTTCATTATTTCCACCAGTAAATTTTGCATATGAGCTGTAGTATACGGTTATTTTTGTCCAGAGATCAACTAAACATTTCTGTTCTAAATGTTTAAAATTGTTTTTTAGCATTACACCGAAATTCTTGTTAAAAATACATACGAAGAACAATATAGTAGCTTCATTTTCCGAGAATAATAAACGGCGAAAATTGTTAAATAGGTTGTGAGAAATAACAATGTCATATGCAAATAAAAAATATCGAGATCTGGCGTACAGACCGCTGAGGTGTCCTCGGCGCGCTTAATAAATATGCAGTTTAATTGGCTGCTGACCTGGCGGGGCACAGTCGCCATAAGAGTGGAGTACGCCCAGGTCCTGAGTGTAGGGGACTGTCTTGTTTAGACATGTCGATGTGGTCATGACAATCATCGCTAAGTGCGGTATTGTTTGTACTATCCTTCCGGGTAGGGTGGGTGAGGGCGTATTTTGAGAAGCGGTCGCGAGCGTGGAGGGGGTGGCATCTAGCGACGGAAGCGGTGGTTGGCGGGGGTGGAGGGGTGGCGTGTCCGCCAGGTGCGTGGCTGAGGGTGGAGATAACGCAAGTGCAGACTTGTCAATCGGGTGGCACCGAGGGAGGTGTTTAGGATATTTTGGTATTAAGTGCAATTACATGTAAACTGTCAGTCATCTTTCGCCCTTCTGGGAAGGGAAGGTGGCGGCATTCTTTGATGAAAGGTCGGGTAACTGGCCGTGCGCGGTGGGGGTACCTGGCGTCGATTACACTAACGTCGACGAGCGATTCTCAGTGAATTAATACCCCTATTACGCTACTACTGTCATTACCCCTTACAAACAAATGTAAGTGGCAAATATGAACTTATAGCTTTAAAATAGTTTGGTTACCTTAGAGCTTTAAGGGAGAATGATTAACAATTATATACTTAAATGGTTAGTCATTCTGGGTGGCAAATATAACCCCCTCGGTTGAAATTGGACTTTTAATTGGTTAAAATTATAAAAGGGAATTTATTTATATTTTTTTATTATAGGAAAAGGGGTTATTTCAGATAGGGAGATAAATTTATCGAAATTTTTGTAATATAAATTAAAGAGTAGGCCTAGTGCTAGTTGCAAAGTAACGCGGAGGTTTAGTCATGGAGATTACAGCTGTAAATATCTTTGGCTAAAATAGGCTATATAAGGGTCTAAATTGATTGTTAAGGTATCTTAGTTCTAATCATTGTTTGAGATAGTATGTATTGCAATAGTTCGCGATTTGCTAATAGTCTTTCGTGAAACTACATTTGTGATAGATCGTGATTATTGTACAAGTACAGGTTATGCGATCTTTAATTATATAAAGAATATCTTTGACACGGCGGTAAAGAAATTAATTTCGTACCGTTTACAACGTAATTCAAATTATTTGGACTTGAACTCAAAGCGGACTTTAGTGTTGAAATACTGAGCCATCTATTGAGGCAGAGACTATTAATCAATGAATTCCAAATAACTACAAACCATAATTCAATGACCGTTCGCACTGTGAATAACATAGGGAATTGACTGTGACGAACTTAACTGCGTGTGAATATAGAGAAGGGACTAGATATCATCAGTGATGGGACTCACCACAATTATTACTAAAGGTGTCAAAATATATGATTTCATTTAAGGTGACTTTTCTTATTAGTATTTGTGCTTCTAAATTGATTCATTGAAAGCTATTATCTTTCATATATAAACTTTTTATCTAAAAAGATCATCAACTGTGACGTTAATACTAAGGCTGAATACCAAGGAAATACTCTTAAAGTGATAAGAAGTTAAGTACTTTAATTAACAGGGACAGCAGGTTGTGTTCTAGCTAGAAATACATCTTGAAATATTGCGTGTGTATATGAGACAATTGACAATTGCACAAACAGAGATATTGTACTACTCCATGGCAGTGAAATCAGTCAGAAGCTAGCTTGAACAAACAATTTCTCGTGTATGGCTTTCTCTGCTTTTAAGAGTTGGAAACGAATCAAGTCATCAACATTGCATTTTGGAAAGCGAACCGAGCATAAAACTAAAATTGAAATTAAAATAATCATCGTTAATGAAGGTGTATTGACGAAGACAGATACATTCCTACTCTAAGTTACTGTGCAACTATCAAGAGCGTCGTCTGCTACTGAAAAGAGCAACATTCCAATCGCCGGTAGTTCGTGGTACCACGCAGGAGAATGGCTGCTACAAGGTTCGAATCCCCCCTCGGGCATGGATGTTCCTGTCGTCTTTAGTATAAGATAGTTCATAAGTAGTTTGTAAGTTTAGGGACTGATGATCCCGCAGTTAAGTCCCTTAAGCTTAAGAGATATTTGAACATTTGATAAAATTCTGTAGCTAAGACGTCCCGAATATGTTTCTAATGTATTGTTTTTACTAGGCAGTTCTATAATAGTGAGGTAAGAAATATTCAGACACCTTAGCTGTGTATTTTGTCTGCCAGCTAAATACACAGCCAATTTTCAATATAACTCTTACCTTAGCATGGTTAGAATTCGCAGACAACTAACAAAGATGGACCCACAAGATACTAGTAAATTTTTTAAACAAACTGTAGCATTAAGTGTTTATGTTTATGAAACAATTCCCCACAAAATGTTGGTGAAAGTGAAACTTCTGAAGCTACCACACTAACGGAAACAGCCATACTGATTAGTTTATTTCAGAGATTTGAAACATTTATTAGTAACATAAGCAGGCAAATTGACACTAGATTTGAAAATGTATATGAACAGATGACACACATGGCAACTAAGACGGATATTGAAATTAGGTTTGCTGGCCGCAGTGGCCGAGCGGTATGCGGCGCGCCAATCACAGTCTGCATGGCCGCTACGGTCGGGGATTCGAATCCCCCCTCGGGCATGAATGTTTATGTCGTCTTTAGTTTAATGTAGTTCATAAGTAGTTTGTAAGTTTAGGGATTGATGACCCTGTATTTAAGTCCCTTAGCTTAACAAACAATTGAACATTTGAAAGTAGGTTTGATGATATTTCAAAGGAAATTCAGACACAACAACAAACCAGACAATAGATCACAGATTTGCAAAGCTAGAGAAGGAACAACAAAAAATCGTTTCAATTATGATGACAAAACATGAAATAGAAGCTAGATTTACCAAATTAGAAACAGCTCACAAGATCAACACAGACGTATGGTATAGGAAATAGCTGTTCAATTACAATCACGAGTGGGACAAGAACGGCTAAATCTTGACACACGTCTCTTCACCTTAGGAATCCAAATGTATACACAGATAATGGAAGCTGTAAGTGAAAGGTTCGGTTCTGTAACCACTGAAGCAGACAGTAGTAAAGAAACTGTAAAAAATTTGTCAAGCACTAATGGGCTGACACATTATGTTTCAAATTTGTGAGGATAACAAGAGACTTTGAAGACTTCTGTAACACTTATCGAACACCAAACGGAAAATATCATCAAAGACCATGAGATAAAATTAAATGAATTTCTACAAAGCAAGGAGGCACAAATAAATGAAAAAAATCTGAGGTAGGTCAAGTTGTACAGGGTGTATCAAACAAATTATATCAGCATCACGCAGTCACGGTGAAATTCATTCAAGAATAAATTTTAAATGTGCAATCAATGGTAGAATCTAAAAGGTCAAACTAGCAAATGATAGCTAATCAAAACCAACTAACACATGCAGTAATTGGCAATATGTTTCCGGCCAAGTAGGACAAGCAGTTTCAAATAATAATGTCAATTTACTAAAGAACATATATACATATTGTACCGTACATGCATTTGACTCGTTCCACATTCATGTGTATTCACGCCATACTGGATCTATGGAATATGTATCTCAAATAAATAAAAAATAAAATATCACCCACGTCCAGAACACAAGCTTCACTAGATATACCGACACATACACAACACAATTTTAATTGGCTGTACCAGCTCAAATCAGACGTTTGCCTGCTCATGAACCAACAGTGTGGCTCATTGGCCTGGTGCAAGTCTTTCAATTGGACGCCACTTCGGAGTATTACGTGTCCCTAGCCCACCGTAATTATCCAGCCGGGGAAAGGGGACCTACAGCTTAACGTGGAATCCGAACCACGTGCCGTTTCTGGCGACTCCTCACATCAGTTTCCAGTCGAACGCTTTACCCCGAGACCACCAGGCCCGACAGCAAGTGTATTGTTGGAAGAAAGTCAGAGACGGAAAAATCGTTTTGCAGTCGGGTATATAGAAGGAGGAGGTCTGTGGGCTTTGGAAGCACTAAATTATTGCAATACTTTTGACGAATTAGAAAATACAATTTTGTCTAAATACTGGTCTGCCGGTATACAAGACAGACTCAGGAATGAGGTTTACAATCCTCGTCCATTTAATGAATGAAATTGAAACCTGAGAAAGTATTTTGAGAGATATCTTAACATAACACGTTTCTTTGATGATCCAGTTTTACATCGCGAGGTTATGTATTGGCAACTTGCCCTTTAATATCCGCAAACAATTATGTATTGTGTCTGTCTACAACTTGGAGGATTTTCTGTCTACTGTAGACTCGTTAGATTTAATTTATGAAGACCAGAGAGGTGATGCAAACTATAACAACGTGAATGGAAACAGGAGTGGCAATGGTGGATATCAGCTGGTACCTGTAAGAGACTATAATAACGATCAAAACTTTACAGCTGGTTCCCTCCAAGGCTATGTTGAACGAACACACCAACCGCAATAACCTGCCACATCTCGAGGAAAATGTGGTAGGAATCATAATGGAATGATACAAAACAATAGTATTCATTTCCGTAGGAGACAGGGTAACAGGTTTCACTCAGGATATCAGAATAATAATTGTAATTCACGGAGACATAACAACGGTAACATTCGTAGTAAAAACAACAGCAATAATTCCTGGAGACTTCGATGTGACAGAAAAAACGACAATTCTGTCCGAGATATCCCAGTAGTCCACGTTACTCAGGAAAATTCGATCGGCAGAGCAATTCAGGGGTGACAATAACTGAAGTAAATGAAGCAAGCTCTCAGACAACAAGCACCCAAACAAATTGATATCTAGAGTCGGTCAGCAGGCGAAACAAGCTCGCTCGTTACTCGTAAGCGCGGCCGCTGCTCGGGATTGGCGCAGCGAGCAGTTGTAGCTCGAGCACAGGCGGGAGCGAGCGAGGCGTCTCGGCCAGACTCGTAGCGAAGGGAACTCGGCCAAGTGTGTTGAACCCTCCCTTAGAATGTGGCATACGAAAAGAATAATAATAAACTATTAACAGTTGTGTGTGTTATGGAAGAAAAGTCTTGAGAAAAAACTCCTTCTGTGTAAAAATACGGTGGTAATAAATGTATGGATGTATGAGACAGGCGAAATACCCTCAGCCTTTAAGAAAAATGTAATAATCCCCATTCCAAAGAAAGCAGACGCAGATAGGTGTGAAAATTACAGAACCATCAGTTTGATAAGTCATGGTTGCAAAATTTTAACAAGAATTATCTACAGGAGAATGAAAAAGCTGGTAGAAGCTGACCTCGGGAAAGATCAGTTTGGATTCAGGAGGAACGTAGGAACCCGGGAGGCAGTACTCACTTTACATCTTATCTTAGAAGATAGATTAAGGAAAGGCAAACCTAAATTTTTAGCTTTTGTAGATTTGGAGAAAGCTTTTGACAATGTTGACTGGAATACACTCTTTCAAATTCTGAAATCACCAGGGGTAAAATACAGGGAAAGGAAAGTTATTTACAACTTGTACAAAAGCCAGACCGCAGTTATTAGACTTGAAGGGCATGGAAGGGAAGCATTCGTTGGGAAGGAAGTAAGACAGGGTTGTAGCCTTTCTCCAATGTTTTTCAATTTGTACATTGAGCAACTAGAGCAAGCTATAAAGGAAAGCAAGGAGAAATTTGGTGAAGGAATTAAAGTTCAGGGGAAGAATTAAAAACATTGCGTTTTGTGGACGACATAGTAATTCTGTCAGATACAGCAAAGGACCTGGAAGAGCAATTGAACGGAATGGACAGTATGCTGAAAAGTGCTTATAAGATGAACATTAACAAGAGCAAAACTAGGGTAATGGAGTGCAGTCTAAGAAAATCAGGCGATGCTGAAGGAATTAGATTAGGTAACGAAGCAATAAAGGAGGTAGATGAGTTTTGTGACTTGGGCAGTAAAATAACAAACGATGGCCGCAGTACACAGGATATAAAATGCAGAATGGCAATGGGAAGAAAAGCATTTTTGAAAAAGAGAAATTTGCTAACATTGAATATTAATTTAAGTGTAAGGAAGTCTTTTCTGAAGGCATTTGTGTGGAGTGTTCCCTTGTATGGGAGTGAAACATGGACGATAAGCTGTGCGGACAGGAAGAGAATAGAGGCTTTTGAAATGTGGTACTACAGAAGAATGCTGAAGATTAGGTGGGTAGATCGCATAACTAATGAAGAGGTACTGAACAGAATTGGTGAGAAAAGGAATTTTTGGCATACCCTGACTAAAAGAAGGAATCGCTTGGTAGGACACATTCTTAGACATCGAGGAATCGTAAATTTATCATTGGAGGGAAGTGTGTGGGGTAAAAATCGCAGAGGGAGACCAAGAGACTCGTATAGTAAACAGATTCAAGTGGATGTGGGTTGCCGTTATTATGAGGAGATGAAAAGGCTTGCTCAGGATAGGGTATTGTGGAGAGCTGCATCAAACCAGTCTCCGGACTGAAGACCATAACAACAACAAATGTTACAAAAGATAATGACACTGAATGGTCATGAACAACGGCAGAGATTAAAAAAAAAAAAAAAAATTACCGGTACACTAGATAACACGAAATGCCAATCTTTTGTCTGGAGGTCTGTTAGTACTGATGTCGATATGCTCAGGGCTCTAACGAGTTATGTATTAAGTTTCACGAGGAAGCTATGTTTACACGTTTTTATTAATATATAATAGTACCCTTTACCGCATATTAGCCAACTGCATATTTGCTGGCGAGATTAGCGGCGTCAATACATTTTTAATGCACTGTCGCTGAATGCCATCAATACATTTTCTCTTTAATAGGACGACCACAAGAACCGCTAACATCTAAAGGACAACATTGTTAGCCTTTTATAAAATCTAAACGTCACAAGGAATACTGCAAAATCATTTAGAACTACAATACGAATATCTCATGTATGATGACCGGTGCGTGCGTGTGTGTGTGTGTGTGTGTGTGTGTGTGTGTGTGTGTGTGTGTGTGTTTGGATGCAAATCTACAACTGTATACTAATTTTGAAGAAATCTTGAGAAACGATTGTAAGGATGCTGATTATTCATTTCTGTTAACCTAGTGAAAAAATACCTATGTATTTCCAGTCACAACACGAACGTCTGTAAAACATCAGAACGATAAAGTAATTGGAATTTATTTAATTTGTTTCTCGAAGGGAATACATACATAGAATACAACAATGTTACGAAGCGCTTCCTGGTTCGCTGATAAATTGCTGAATTACAAATGTAAGGATAATAAGTTCGAACCCTGGCCATTCGTAGGATTTTTATCCCTCACTTATGATGTCTTTCATTCCTGGTAATGAAACTTCCTGGCAGTTGTAGAAAGATATAAAAAAGCCAAGATCTCTGATCATCAATTTTTATTTAAGACGACCGGTTTCGCTGAACTGTCAGCATCATCTGGTCCAATAAAATCACTTTATAAGTCTATAATCTTGTAATGTCAATCAGTTGCTATAAAACATAATTTACAGTGTATAGATGCACTATGTTTTATTACAATGACATAGTGCACCTATGCACTGTAAATTATGTTATATAGCAACTGATTGACATTACAAGATTATGGCCTTGTAAAATGATTTTATTGGACCAGATGATGCTGACATAGTTCAGCGAAACCGGTAGTCTTAAATAAAAATTGATGATCAGCGATCTTGGCTTTTTTTATATCTTTCTACAATATCATAATTGGATCGCCTCCTAGAACATAAACAAACACACTTCCTGGCAGATTTAAACTGTGAGCCGGAACCAGGATCAAACCTGGGACCTTTCCCTTCGCGGGCAAGCGCTCTACCATCTGAGCTATTCTGGCACGCTTCACGGTCCGTCCTAACAACTTTACTTCTGTCAGTACCTCGCCTCCTACTTTCCAAACTTCACAGAAGCTCTCCTGCGAACTAGCAGGACTAGCACTCCTGCTAGAAAGGATATGGTGGAGACATGGCTTAGCCGCAGACTAAGGGATGTTTTCAGAATGAAATTTTCTCTCTTTAGGGGAGTGTGCGCTGATCTGAAAAGTCAAAGGTCCCAGGTTCTAATCCCGGTTCTGCCGCACAATTTTAATCTGCCAAGAAGTTTCATATCAGCAAACACTCCACTACAGAGTGAAAATTTCATTCTGAAGTTCTGGTAATGTTTGTAAACGTGAAAAATACCAAGGCACAACGTGCTTAGGAATCCGAATTTCACTGTAGGTTCTCCTGTAAATGGCCGGTTAAGTCAGTTCGAAGGTTGGAAAAGCAAACGGCATACCACCTCTAACAGGTCCATGTTTGGTAAAGCACTACGGTATTCAAACTATTTTCTCGTTTGATAACTTGTTTATTTAACTGTGAACTACATTACATGGTTTTCTGTGAAACATGTTTTAATGACTCATTGTGCGTAATGCAATATCAAATCCTTTGTTCTGAAAAGACAGTACTCCACTTGGGCTACGAAAGAAAATATGTGTCTGTAATGATAGTTTGAACTATCAGTTCGACTTTATTTCTGTCTCAAAGTATCTAATATTGTGTCGGTGACAATGACATACCCAAAGAACATTATATACACCTTCTTGCCCTGCGTAATGTGTACGTAGTTAAATGTACGCCTTTCATTAGTTAATTATCTATGAACATTCTCATTCTGTTTTTTGTGAAATCTTCCTTCGTCAAAGATTTATGTACCGGAGGGTGTAATTTGTACGTCCAACATTCTGGAAATCTAGCATTAATCATGTTGTATGATCACGTTAAAGAATTCACTAAAACCTAGTGAAGGTTACAAATTGTCGTGATATGCTAGGAAAATAATAATAATAAAAAAAAAAACACCATAACCGGATAACGAAATTTAGCACTACTCACCACAATATTATTAATCCACTAGAGCAGAACCCTCTATAGAAAATGTAGTCTTTAATAGCAGGATCTTTAACAAACTTTCATTCAGTGTGGGTGATGCCATATCAGAAAACTGCATGATCAGCGAAGTGCGTCACTAATAAAGGCTAACAGAACTTCTGGTGGGGTAGATTAAATCATGTACGCAAAAATCTGATAGACATGATTCATATCCACTATTAAATAAAAATCATTTCTAAGGAGTCGTAAACAGACAAAGTGATCACTAGAACTAAACACTGATAAGGAAATTTAGAGCGCCGGAATTTGAAGCTGACTGCAGAACGATTCTGCTGCCGCTAACTTACGTTTATAAGAGAAATTAGGGCTCACAGAAAGACATACGGCCATTCGTTTTCCCCTTGTTCTATTTGGGAGTGGAATATGTAAGGCAATGACTACTAGTGGGACGTGGTACCCACCGCCACGCACCTTACGGAGGATTGTGGAGTATGTACACATGTGGATGTAGATCAGCGCGTGGAAGAAATTTATAGCAAAGACTGAAAAATGTTTAACTCAATATTTGTGTTTAGGATCTCTTACTCGTAAAGAATATCCGTTACTAGCGCGCGACATGTGCATATGTAACAACAAACTCAAACAAACTGAACACTTAAATATCATAATTACCGCAAGTTTAATGAGTAACTGTTTATAAGGTAAGTTATATGAAAATAAATCTTCAGTACTCTTGTTTAAAATGGTTGTAAAAATTAACTTAGGAAAAATCGGATATATTAACGTGGGCACCGGTTTCATCTAACATGAAATGACACAAATTTCTTATAACATTAGTGCCCTAAACTTATCCCAGCAGGAACTACTGCGGCTTGTTCCGAACTTGAATAAAAGAATGTCTTGATTGCAATTTTTTTATTTAATGACGCGTTTCGCCCCGTTAGGGCATCTTCAGATATCTTGTATGATGTCCCTGTACCATAGAGTAGGTCGTCAACTCATTAATACGACTTGCGTCGGTGTAGGTACTGGCAGTGCCCAGGACAGTGTTCAGATTTGAACTTTACGTCTGCTATCACTCACAGAACGTCCTTTTTCATCGTCATTGTACGAAACCTTGCGATGAGTTCCTATGAGTGACGCGAGTCTGCAAGTCTCACGAGCGCTGCTTAGTTCCTATGAGCGTTACGGGTGTACGAGTCTCGAGCGCAGTGGAAGCTCGTAGCAGGCTGGCCCTGGCTGACAAGGTGAGGCCACGACGTTTGGAACGTGGTTTTACTGCAAACTTAGTACACTCGTAATAGTCCATGAGGACAACAAAATGTGAAAGCACTAGCGCGTACTTCTCAAGCGTTATTGAGAAAAAGCCGGGCGCCGTGGCTCAGTGCGCCCGGTCAGGGGCCTGAACGCCCTCTGTAATAAAAAAAGCTGAGCCAAAAATCGAATGTACGAACTGAACCAACGATCGGAACGCATAAAATGGTTAGCGTCCGTGCCCCGTACTCGTTGGTCATTGGTCGCTGGATCGAATCCCTTTCGTCACCTTTTTAACACAGTCATAATTGTTACTATTTATATTACAGTTGATACAACGGAGAAAATAAGTGTAATCAGATGGACTTTTATTAAATTTACAATGTTATTTGGCAGCCTATAAAGTTTTATTGTCACAAATAATATAATATTCATAACTACCGACTGTAAACGACCAAACGCATAAAGTGATACTGACCTGAAAATGTTTACTTGTCCGTGATTTGAGAAATCCCTTTTTTCTGGAAGGAGCCCGAAACTACTTGTTACCTGCAAGTTTTGACAGCCACAGACAGCTTTCGAAAGATGTACAACTTATCGTCGCTTTTGACATTACGACTACAAATGTTCCGTAAAAATATGAAAAACATGAAGTTAAACGGCAGCTGCATTGAATAAATGGTATATTTCCACATACGCAAAGTCTTTTGTGGTTTTCCATGGGAAAAAAACCTCGCTAACATTTTTAAAAACCTCTCTTTCGTCCGATACTTTGGAAGCAAAGCATGCATAACGCAGTATTTTCTTAAATATCGGCACTTATAATTAGTTATCAATATTATATTATTTGTGGTGATAAAACTTCGTAGACTGCCAAATAACATTGTAAATTTAATAAAAGTCCATCTGATTACACGTATTTTTCCCGTTATATCAATTGTAATATAAATAGTAACGAAGTCGATCTATGTTTTGCGGTCGTTGTTTTGTTTGTTCGTTGAATATTTGGCTCAGCTATTTTATTACAGAGAGCGCTGAGCCACGACGCCCGGCAACCACTTGGCTGCCGCTATTTCGTGACAAAACCGGCCACTCACAGGTACATATGATACATATTTGACGACCAACCGAAATTATCTTGCGATTTTCTCAATAACGCTTGAGAAGTACGCACTACTACTTACACCTTCTTTTGTCCCAAGGAGTACTAAGAGTGTACAAAGTTTGCAGTAAATCCGTGTTCCAAACGTTGTGGCCTCCCTTTGTGAGTCACAGTGCCCCATTGCCCCCCCCCCCCCCCCCCCCCATGAATGCGAGCAAGCATGAAGGCTGAAATGACCGGCTGGCTAGTGAATCGCTCTTGTTTTGTCCTCCGACATTGAGTGGTACTGTGCAGGAAGTGGGGACATTTCTAAACTCCTGATATCTCTGCTTAGCACTTTCGCTGCAACTGACGCTTATAAGCGTCCGTGTTCAATGTAGGATAGCGTCAGCCGCAGCGAAAGTGTTAGGTACAATGACGGTATCGATATGAGGGTGGAGTGGTTTCAGGAAAGGCGCGGTGGAGTGGCCAAGCAGATTGAGGCGCCGTGCTCTGATGCGTGAGGCCGCACCAGTCAGGGGTTTCAATCCCTCCTTGGGCATGGATGTTTGTGCTGTCTTTAGTATACGGTAGTTCATAAGTAGTTTCTAAGTTTAGGGACTGATGACCCCACAGTTGAGTCCCATAAGTTAACAAACATTTGAACATATTTTATTTCAGGTAAACATACAGTATCATGAATTAACAGTAGAAGTTATGCAAGGCAGTATACACTCAATTGTAGGAGGTATTTCAACTATTTTTTATAACTTTGTTAACGCCACACAATGACTGTCATTACACCATCATAATTTATAAACAACTGTCAGAACTAACTACATCGCAACACATTGACACAACTAAATTGATCACGATATTCCAAACTGTCCAATTGCAATACTTTATTATTGTTCACACTCATTGGTGAGTCACAAAGCTGCAACCAGTCCAGCCGCATGTATTATTTTGCCCAATAGAATATTGTTACTGTTTGACAGAATGTTTCTTGTACCGGGCTTCTTGTTTTATTTTATTCAATGCTGGAGTTTCCAATAAAAAAGTTGAAAAAAATTGGATAAGAATGTGGACGTCTTAAATTATATGTATACAGTATGTATACATATTTTAATTACATTTGTTTAGTCAGATATTATTAATTTCGAAACTAAGAACCTTGCGTCTGTTTGACCCACATCAGAAATTGCTAAATTTTCTTTCTCGCTAAAACCAGAATTTTGTCCACTAAAAGTTTATAAAATCCGTTAGATTTAGTGTCTTAGTCACTAGAACGGCACCCCAGTGTACAACACATAGTTCATGAGAGATGACAACATAAACAAAGAAATGCTTGAAAAATGGCTGCATCACACACCAATGTCATACATCTCTTCCTGCATCACTGGACCGCTTTCAACTATATTTGGTGCACATATTACTTTCTGTGAGGTAACAATTGCTGCGGGTGTAAGAACCACCTACGACACGCACTTAGGGAGATATGATACATGTGGTGCATGTTGAAGTGTACTTTATTTATGGACTGCGACAAAATCGTAATGTTTTACTATGGTGTTGATGATAGTTTTCACACTTAATCTTCAAACCAAGAGTTAGGTCACTGTCTTTATAAAATTTCGTATGACGCATGCCAGAGGGTATTTTACTTACGGACCTAGCCAAATCAAATTCTACAATTTTATTCTGCTTTTGATGATAATTTGTATACTTAAGCTTCAGCAAGCTAGCGTTGGTAAATTGCGGTGACTACATTGCAATAAATTTAACACTGATTCACGGTTTACCGCGAAATTTGAGATATTCATGTGATTTTTCATAGAGAGGCAGAGGACGCTATCACACAGGAAGAACATCTGGGCACGCCTTAAAATTAACCACGACGATCCTGCATACAGTAAATTAAGTGATGCAATGGGTAGGATCCAGAGGAAGACTTTGGAACTCATCAGAATGGGTTCAATTTCAGAGCAACAAGTTTGTGGAGGACTTACTGGCATTATTTAAACACATGCTTACTTCAACATACTTTTTATTTCAGGACCAATATGTCGAACAAGTAGAAACCCTCTGTCTCCTGTGGTGGCCATTTATTTTATGGACAGTCAGCAACTGTCAAACCACCTTGTTTTCTGTGGTATGTGAATGATACGTTTGTAGTGTGGCCACATGGTCTTGACACTTTAGCTACCTTTCTCCAGCATTTAAATTTGTTCCATCCAAATATATATTTCACAATGGAAGTGGAGAAAGATGTCACTTTACCTTTTCTTGATGTTTTGGTACGGAGGAAGTTAGATGGAATTTTGGAAACAGGACTACCAGAAACCAATGCATACAGACTTGTATTTGCAGGCCACAAGCTGCCATCATCCCACACAATGCATAGTGCATTACATATCCTGGTTCATATCGCATGTGTTATATCTAATTCTGAAAGATTGTCGAGTGAGATACAAAATCTGAAGACATTGTTTCGACAAAATGGCTAGTCTGAGAGACAGATACATAATGCATCCAATAACAAGTGAGTTCAATCCATGGAGCATAATGAATATGCAAAAACATGCAACACCTTGGCCTTCTTGCCTTGGTGTCATGTTATCAAGAATTAGAAGAGGCCTCAGAAGATATGACATTAAATGTGTGTTTAAACCATCTGTAAAACTGAGGAACTTGTTAGATTCAATCAAGGATGATCTTGGCCTGAGGAAATGTGATTTGTATAAGATCTCTTGTCAGTGTGGTGCTGCATACATAGGCCAGACATGCCACACAGTAAAAAAAAAAAAGCTGTGATGAACAGCAGTGTCATATATGCCAATGTCAACTGGAGAAATCAGAAATTGCAGAACACTGTCTAAATACAGGGCTTCATATGTTTTATGTAAAAGCAGAAATTTTATCCCCAGCATCTTCTTTTAGGAATAGGATCATTAGGAAAGCAATACATATTCGTACAGCTGATGATCTCATCATCAGGGACATGGGATTTCATTTGAGTACAGCCTGGAAACCTGCATTGGCTGCTATTAAATAACGAAGAGAAAGTCGAGATCTTTTAATTACAGACCCATTATAAAATTGGTTTAGTTATAGCAAGTGATATCTGGCCACAATGTTGTGAACACAGTCCACGGTGCACATGCAGATAGGTTAATCTGCAGATGGAGATGAATTTCGCGAATTATTGTGTTTGCACGGATTGTGCGCCTCCAGATTCTTCATGTGCATGTTCTACATAAAGCGGTGTCGATGTACAGACATAGTCAGTCATACTAGCCAGGGAGCCTCATTAGCAGAAATTCTGTCTCCGTGTTTAGGTGTAGTGTCCCACACTAAGGTGCGGTTACCTCTCATCAGACCTACTGCTTCCAGTAAGGTCTGAAATTATTGTAGGTTTTTTCCTGGTACTTGTCAAGGAGATTACAAGGCTATGAGCATTTATTATGAGATAGTTCCCACCCATTTGTTTGTTGTTTTGATAGGTGAGCGGTCTATGCGGCATTTCGCCTGCACTCATAATTCATCACATTGGCTTGTAACAGTAATATGGTCTTATCACAAGACTTATAATCTGTAACTAATGTATCGTATGAAAATTGCCAGGGCTCCAAAAAGAGACAGAAACATCAATGACATGATGGACAGTTCATAATATAGTGAAACAACGGAATAAAATTTTTCTTCAGGAATGATGTTTGAACCTAGCATCTTGTTTTGTATTCCAACACCGAGACCACATAACCACAAAACATTTTCTGCAGCTGCTTTCTTAATATGGCATATCATACACTTTGAGTGTTGAAGATGCACAGCATTATGTTCCTCCATGATCAATGACATCTTTTTGAAGTGGCTAACTCAAAATGTTTATTGGACTCAGTTCCTGTTGCAATGTTCGCTCACTAACAGGTTCTGGTGGGCCTTCATTCACTGCCTTAAGGAGTTAATATTGGACGTGGAAGTCATGTTTTTTTATCTGGATGCTGTGAAATGGTGCTCCAATGAATGTCAGTTGGGATCTTTTCCCTAGAACAATTCTGACAGGGTATTTCATTGTGATGTGAAATGTTGGGAGGCTCCTTGTCTTGTGGTTTTAAGTGTGAAACCTGCACGCACGTCGTGACCCAATTTAGGTCAAAAATTGCGGCACAGGCTGTTCACGGGGAGGGGGGGGGGGGAGTACATTTATAACTAAATTAAATGAACACAGTGATGTTTTGCTATTTGGAAACATATAAAAAGAATAATGAATTTAATCAAGAAATTAAATAATTTGCAGTCTCTGTTGCAATATTCTTTATTATATGCAATAATGCGTTTCGCGCTGTTAGTGCATCATCAGACTGGAAACAGACAAATGTTTTATTACAGTCCATGTCCCTGGCAGGCAGTGAATCTAATATGGCTGAGAGGAGTAAATTTTGAAAAGTCAGAACTTACTTGGGTGGAGATGGAGCCACAGAACTATTTAAAGCTGTAGTGGAAGTAGCTTGACAATTTGTGTTCTGTCACTGGGCCCCAGCAAAGAGGTAAACATACAAATTATGTAACGGCTATTTGAAGTAGAATAACCAGGGACTAAAGGCGTACAGTATGGAAATTAGTAGAATGCTTTTACATGATAAAACTCACCAAAGCAGCAGAGGGGTCCCTGCTGCGGCAAGTACACATTTACAATTGGTAGTATTGTTAATAACTGCGGAACATAAATGCGACCGTTAAACAAAGCAGTCTGGGCAGAGTTACAGCCTGCAAGAATGAGTGGCTTGCCAAGTGGTAGCTTAGTAATATCAGAGATGTGTGTGACACGCAGGACATTAAAGGTGAGGGAACGGAGGTGGAAGAATATGTCGGGAATCTGTTGAATCTTGTGAAATGATACATGGTGGTAGTGAAACAATAATAAATGAATGAAAACAAAGTTATTAGAGGCCTGGGGGTAGGGTGTAAGAAACATGTTGTGAATTGTCAGAAGAGGGGACATTTTAGAAAAAGATGGATAAAATGATATCGTAAAAAAATCAATTTTTTGTAATAAGCTCTTCATTGAGACTGTGTTCTGGGGACTGTTTCACAAACTTAGTGACTTCTAATTCTTCCATGAGTGAGAGGTTTTTTTCCCCCTTTGGGGGTGATGTGAAGAATTTGCAATTTGTCTGGGTGTGTGTGTGTGGGGGGGGGGGGGGGGGGGGCAGGGATTTGAGCATGTTTGCTTCTCTTGAGATGCTCGGAAAAGGCTGAATTATTTTTGGCAGTGCCTTTCTTAGTTAAAAAATGTTCTTGAAACCTAGTTATGAAAGCTCCTCTAGTTTGGCCAATGTATGATAAGAGGCACTGCAAACACTATTTTATAGACACCTGACTGGTTAAAAGGGTCTTTAACTAGCTGTTCGCTGTGGTGAAAGCGATACTGGATTTTGTCATTGATCGTGAAAGTTACTTTTCCATAGGTATGTTTAAGAAGTTCGGCGAGTCTGTAAGAAAGAATTCCTATGAATGGTAAGGAGACATAGATAGATTCAGTAGTGATGGTGCTAGGGAGGAGGGAGGTGTTATTTTTAGAGATTTTTCTGCTGCACAAACAGTCTACCAGGCTAGTCTGGTATCCGTTGGTTCTGGCAATGTGCTTTAGGTTAGCAAGTTATTGTGCAACTGTTTCGCTGTTTAAAGGGAGGCCACATAAGCGATCAATCATGGAAAAGAAAAAGCATTTTTATAACTGTATGGGTGGCAGGATATTGAGTGGATGACAGCGTCACTGGTTGTGAGCTTCCTGTAAATCGCAAATGTGATGTGATTGTTGGATAAGGTGAGAGTTAAGTGCAAGTAGTTGATGGAGCAGATGGGTGACATGGTGAATTTTATCATATAATAAAAAGCATTCTATTAATTTCCATACTGTACCCCTTTAGTCCCTAGTTATTCTATTTCAGATAGCCATTAGATACTTTGTACATTTACCTCTTTTCAGGGGCCCAATGATAGACCACAACTTGTTAAGCTACTTCCACCACAGCTTTAAATAGTTCTATAGCTCCCTCTCCACCCAAGTAAGTTCTCACTTTTCAAAATTTACTCACCTTAGCCATATTAGATTTGCTGCCTGCCAGGTACATGGACTGTAATAAAACATTTGTCTGTTTCCAGTCTGATGGTGTGATAACAGCGCGAAACACACTATTGGATATAATAAAGAATATTGCAACAGAGACTGTGAATTATTTAATTATTCACTACTGTTGTTGCACCAGCCGCCACCACCATCATGGAATGGAATGAAATGAAATGTATTAATCAAGAAAACTGTGTGTCTGGCCCTTTTAGTGCACTAAAACAGATCATTACTGAATGATTAATAAAATAAAACAATGCAGAAATGGTTTGCACCTGGGCGAGTGATATGAACTCTTCATCCCTTTCAACTAACAATATAGTGGAGAAATTGATACTTTTTACTCTGCTCGCACATTAATTGTGAGTTGTAAACAGGCGAAAAAATCATAGATGCTACTAAATGTTCTTTCAAAGTGTCATCATATCAAATAAAATATAAAATAGAATAAGTTAAAAATTTATTTCCCATAACTCCAGGGGCATAGGTCAGAGGAAAGTTTTGTACATTAAGATGAATAAGCGTTAATTAGTTGTAATTTGCCTTTTAAAATAACCCTCTTCAATCATTTTATATACATTGTAAAATTTGTTAATGTACATTGCACAGAATTGCTAACAATAATAACATGTTTGGCACTTTATAAAAATATGAAATACCCAACTTCCATTCACAGCTTTAGATATGAATTCATACCAAAAGCAGCATGGTCACAAAATATGTCTCCTAGTTCTTAGAACAAAGCATCACAGTTCTTTTAAGAAATAATAAAATAAGCTATTCTTTTCAGAACAGAATGAAACAGTAACACTTTCAACAATATGAAGCTAAATGTTAAACAGAAAAATCCTATGAACATTTGGCATATTACATAAACCTTCACACAAGTGGTCATGACATAAATCACAAACAATAATAATTAATTCAAGCAATACATCAAATAAAGTTTTCCAGATTTCAACACACACGTATACCTTTAACAAGGGGAAAAAAGCAGTTGTTAAAAATATCCAGCAGTACTAAAGTATGATAATATGAACATCTGTTTGTCATTTTACATTTGTAAGTTGAAAATTTAAGAATGAAGTAATAACATTTGTACATAAAACAATGGTAGCATTGAAAATACTTTTATTTTATAAAAAACTAATCCTCTTTTTGAAAAGTATCACTAACATTAATATAAATCTTTTTCACACAGGTAATACATGTGAGAGAAATATATAAGAACCACCAACTGGCTTCCTTTTCTCATACCAATCTACTGTGGACATTGTGATGCTGTAATGAGCACCCTCCCCTTCCCCTTCCAACCCCAAAAGTATTTACATCACTATATGTAAGCACCACTATTGTGCTCACACAATAACAGAACAAACAAAACATCACATTTCTTTATACAGTTCATGTAGTCGGAGAAATTTTGTATGGTGGAGTTTTCAACTAAATAAAGTATCCGTATAGAAAATACATAATCTCATAAAAATTTAACTCTGTATGAACTTTACACACCAAATTTCTTGGAATTGTACTGTTCTATATATTATAAAATGAATCCTTTGAATTAAACTTTACTTATAGAGCCAAATATTGTACACTATACAGAATATCAATTGGGCTCTACAAAATCAAATGCATCATCATATTTTACACAGTGGATTAAGGTATAAATTTACTCTTCATTATGATTTATTTTACCACTATTTAAATAATATACAGTTAATATTCCATATATACAATCTGAATTATTTATCAGTTACCTCCAGCATGCAGATCAAATAGTCAAAATATAAAATTTCATTTTAAAAATGTTGCAGAAGATGCTTAAATTATTAAGCAATAAATATGACTTAAAAAAAGAGTCACAATTTATGTGTAAGAGATTATGGGATTGCAGAGGATTGGAAGGAGAGGATACAAAATGCTCCTTAACACTTTCAGCACCATGCATGTAGATTCTATGGGTTGAACACTGTTCATAAAGCTCCAAACACATGGTTCTACAGGCTATCAGATTTGTTGATTATAAAGTGCTGTACATTGTTTTCACACACCTCACCATAGATACATTATGTTTATAATATCAGTTATTAGCTCCACACATAGGTACATAAAATTTCATTGATTTTGTGGAAATGGACAAGTACTGGCCGGTACTGATAGTGATAAGGCAGCCAATGACATATTTTTGATAGAATAACTGCACCCTGCATTGCCATTAGATTATTAAATTGAAGCATAATACGACAAACAGAATGGGACTTATTATGTTACGAATACCCAATGATTTATTTGATAAGCAACACTGAAGAGAGTGTATATCTAATTTCTTCGTAGAAGAAAGCAGGACCACAATTCTAAGAATTTTGGTTGAATATAATTTATTTATTGCTCCCTAATGTGACTTTGTGTTCCTTCCAAGTCTAGTCTATTCTACTTCTACTTCTTAACAAATAAGCTTAGGAAACTTCCTCTGTTTAGTAAGAAATTGAAGTATATTATCATTTTTTAAATATAATATATTCAAAATATAAGTGGCAGCAGGAGTAAACACATACAAATGATATGAAAATGGGCAAGCTTTTGGAGCTTCATCTGATGGGAAGAATTAAAGGAAAGAGAGGGATGAAGAAAATGGACAGGCAAGGTCAGGGGTCATAAGATCAAGAGGCATTAAACTTCACCTTGCTCATATACACCCCTGCACTTTTCTATAGTCTCTTGGTTCTTAAGTCTTAACCCTGGAAAGTCAGAAGATTTCCAGTATATCACATATCTGTTCAGTACACAGCAACTGTGAGGTCAAATACTTAGTAGAGCATCTTATACGGTGTCATTATTGAACAACTGTATTTTAATTTTGCATATTCCTCATACTTGCTAATTATATTGTAGTGATTTACAGTATTATAAGAAATTGTTAGTTCCAGCTTTGCTAATACAGATGTTAGATAACAAAATGAAACGCAAAACTCAGATTACATTTTATTTTGTTATCTACAGTGCTTTGTAGGGGTGGAACTTTACTCTGCACAACACACTGCTATCCCTTTCAAAGTAAAACAGGAAACCATACTGCAAATTGCACAAGTATAAAGATAATGAGTGAAAGCTGCACTGTATGCAGAATAAAAATAATTTTCACAGTGAAGCAGTACAAGAAATAGTACAACAGGACACAGATAATAGATATTAATTTTACTAAATACATTAAATGTTATGAAGTTATATTTAAGAATACTGTTCACACAATAAAGAAAAAAAAATATATATAACAAACTGGTAAGCTATCATTTTATAAAAAAAGACAATGTGCAGTTCATTGTCAAATCTGAGAATAGTGTGAAACTGTCATGATATTTCAAAAGATAATCTTAGATGACACTATTATAAACCATGTAGCAACTTTTAAGAGTGCTTTCATGATTTACTACATTAAGTTTTAACAAAGAACACAGAAAATATTGTCATTTAACACTTTGGAGGCTAGCAAGATAGCTGCTATGTTGGTGAGACTCTATGCTGAAAATACGAGTGACATAGTACCTATGTCGGCTGATTTTGCTAAAGGCTTCCAGCACATGACTTACATCTTTTGTTGATATAATAATACTATCATTATTGTAGCACATTACTTGTGACCAACTGTTATGACAATGCACTGCAGTCTCAAGGATTTGTTAAGGCTGAAGAACTGTCAGGATCATTGAGTCAAGTAAAAGATTGGTGCACTGTTAACCAATATTCAGCCAATTAGGAATAATGACAACTTTCATTTAGGAATTTTGCATGAGGCAAGACATATGTTGTCGTAACACCCACAAATACTTTGAAACAACAACCTGTTGACTGGCTCTAAAAATTTTCAACTTGCTGTCTTGAGAGGTACAATCCCTGCTATCAGGCCCTTTCAAAAAGAAAACTGCACAGGACCAGAAAGACCATCCATTGAACTATATTTGGTATTTTTTAATAGTAACCAAAGTGAACAGAAAAAAAGTTTCTTCTGCTGTACATATCCTTATTATGAATGTAATCTTGGAACAGTGTCACAAGTGGTAAATAAGACAGATCTAGAGATAAAGGAAATTACTTGCAAGGGTAATTCAAGAATTAAGCATCTGCTGGGTGCAGTTTATTCTATCTCTTGAGTATAGCACTGATGATCAGGAAATGGAATAGTGACAAACTTTCTGCATTGTCAGTTTTGTTTCAACATTTAATGAAGCATGAAGTCAACTCAGAGAGCCTCAGGGATATAACGTAACAGATTTTGCATTACTGTTATGAGAGTTCAAAGAAATACCTGTTTGTGTGAACAAATGGAACTATCATAGCAGAACAAAGAAGATCCCTTTAGGATCAATAGGCAGAATGAAAAAGATACAGCTATAGTTATTGCATACTGTCATTCAAGTAAAAGAATGACATATGCCAGTCCTTAAAAACTGTTCAGTGATATCTGATGACTTCATTTACAGCTATACTGTCACCCATCACTACAACAAATCTAAATTTGGACTCAATTAGAGAATGTACACAATCTTTGGCACAAGACAATTGATTAAATTACATGCTGAATACATTTTTATGTGGCTAACTGATTTAGTACCAGTTAAAAGAAATGTTTTGAGAATGTAGGAATAAAATACCAACATGGTAAATGACCAACATTCCTAAACATATTGGATATAATTCATACAGATAAAATATTTTAAGGAAGACTTATATTATGGAAGAAAATTTCAGATGTATGTAGTTTCATGGGATGAAACTGCCATACCCCCCCCCCCCCCCCAAAAAAAAAAGAGCACTTTTTACAATATATGCATACATCTTTAAATTACGTGAAAACAATTTGGTGCAAAACTATCCACATAAAAATTGACTGACATCCCTTTAAAAGTAATATGTAAGCTACACAGTTATTTTACAATAACAGTTCATCTGAAAACTGTCAGTGATGTACAATCATTTCAATGATAAAGTGACACTAAAGTTACAGCCTACAACAAAATAAATAAATAGAAATGTGTGGCCGATGACTCGAGACCTTGAAAATTTACATTTTTCTCTTTTAGTTAGAAACTTTATGTTATTTTTACTTGCATTTTAAAACTGGTTAGCGATTTCAAATCAGCATGTGATTGAAAATTTGTTTTACTTTTTAATAATGTTCAAAATCTCCTGCACATACAGCCATTACATAGACTACAAAGGATGATAATACATTACAAATTTACATTTACGTTTGGCACATGTAGGTTTACAGATACTTAAAATAATTAATGAAATTTGAGATCCCTTTCCTTGATAGTTTGTACAGTTCTTCGGAAAGCAAGGATAAAATACAACCTTACTACATGATAGTGACATTATCTTTCAAAAGTATTAACAAATGGCTGCAGTGTGTGCTGCTGTACCTAGATGCTACACAATTCAAAAACTTTTATTCACATTTATGGGGTACAATCAGAAATAATCAAACAATAGTAATAATCTCACACTCAGCACAAAAAGAATTATGTGTGTAAAATGAACCTGAATTTTTTAGATGGTTTATATAATTCAAATGAAACAAATATAACAAAGGTAACAAGACCTTTGATTGGTGTACAGAACTGTTAAAATACAACGTGTTTCTAGAGAAGTTGAACAGATACCTTTGAAAATGCACATAAATGTTTTAAAACTGTGTGGAGGTATATATTTGTGGGGTTCATATTAAAAATACTCAATGTATTAAGAATGTGTGAACATAATTGAATTGCTGACAAGAAAGATTCCCTAAAACACTAAAATACCATGAAGTATTGCGACAAATAGCATACATCACACACTACCCAAATCCATCAACACACCTTCAACACTATTACTCTTTGGCATAGCTGATTGGTTTTTTGTAGTTTGGCGTACAGTAGAATACTTAAGTTGTAAAACTTTTGCCAGTAGGTCAGAGTTTGCATTTTCCAAAAGAAGTATCTTCTTACCCAAGGCAGTAATCTCTCGCTCTTTCTCTCGCATAGCAGTCTCCAGATGCATAGCACTACAAATAACAAAAAAATATATATTATCTACAAATAAAGCCAAAACTGTCTTCTATGATTTACAGGACTTTGCTCCTAACAAAGACACAAATGGGAAAAACACAAAATTAAAATGATAAGTTGGCACTAAGTGCTGACCTCGTACTCATGGTTCACAGATTTCTGACTCTAGACGGACAATTATTCACAGAATTAGACTTCAAGTCTTATGCTTAATTTGCTATTATAGACAAAATCATCAATAAAAATGCAATCAGGTGGACATGAGATGAATGTCACATTATTTAAACACCAAGTTGATAAAGATTTGACTGTAGACAGCAATAAAAAATGGATATGACAGGGGAAATGAAGAAAGTGAAGTAAAGCCGAAGTTTAATACAAAATAAGAGGGAGTCTTCTGAAAAACTCTTTCTATCTGAGGTCTCTGAATTATGCACCCAAATAATATTGCAGTAATTTATATGGAAATATAATATGCATATGTTAACAAGGGTAATAAGATACCTTGTGACACTTCTTGATATATAACTTAACACTTTACTGGAGTTGAACTGATGATTCAACTTGTTTCACAGTGTTTATTACGCAGTAGATGAGAACAGCTTTTGTGTTTTACAAAAAACTAAATGTGTAAATATGTTTTTTGTAGGGTCTGTCTATGCATATGAAAAAGTGAATTAAAAAAATATATGGTATATTTAACTGTGTTACACATTTCACCTTCCTTCATATAAAAGTAATCTTCAGTGGCAGTTCTTGTAGGTAATGTCCGACATGTGTTGGTTCCTATGGTTGCCTGTTTTCTTTCACTTTTTTATGTCATTGGAATACTTTTTCACAGCACTAGGCACTTGTGAATTTGTTTATGAAATGTTTTTATGTTGATGGTGTCTCAGAGGTACAGTTTGCCTTTGGTTTCTTTTAGACCATTCACTCAATATGATAGGTTTGATGAGTTGGAATGGTGCAAGCCTGTCCACTGCTCAATCTACAGACTTGCATTTGCCCTCTAGCCTCTCATGCTTAGCCATTTTGCAGTTTCTGTCAATATAAATTTTTAGTCACCTGCGCTCTATTTTACCTGCTTAACATACTGTAATTTTGTATTTTGTCCTTTCATCAATTAAATTCAGCATTTCCTGTGAAATCCAAGGACTTTTTGTATGTCTTGTCTTTCTATATATTTGAACCTCTGCTGCCTTCACTATTTCATCCATGAAAGCTATCTATTCATCCTCTACTGTGTGATTTTTCCCGTTTCTGTAAGTTGTTGACTAAAGCGTCCCCCCCCCCCCCCCTGAAACTATCAAGAACCTCAGGTTCCTTAAATTTATCCAGGCCCCATTTCCATATTTTTCTACCTTTTTGTTGTTTCTTCAGTTTCATTTTGCAGTTGATAACAAATAAGATATTACCACTGTTTTTCATTCCTTCACCCCAGTCCATATTCACCTACTACTTTTCCTTCCCTTCCTTTTCCTATTACCAAACTGGAGTCCCCCACCACAATTAAGTTTTACTCTCTCTTAACTGTCTGAATAATTTATTTTATCTCCTCATATATTTCTTTGATATCCTTGGCATCGGAAGAGCTAGTTGGCATATAAATTTGTTCTACTGCGGATGGTGTTGGCTTCATGTCCATCTTTGCTGCAATACTGTGAGCACTGAGCTGCTCATAGTAGTTTACCTGAATTCCTATTGTCTTATTCATTATTACGTCTACTCCTGTAATAACCCCAACTAATTTTGTATTTGGGGTGACTGATCAACACAGACACTGTTGATAGTGTTAAAAACTTGGCATCTTTGAGTGGACAGCTTCTCTGGCCATCTTTAACCAGTTCTGTATGTTACACAGCAGTGTGAACAACAGTGTCAATTCATTATCTTAATTTGTGGGATAATTTGGACTACCATCATAGTTGAATCCTATACTGGGACCTCGCATTCATAGTGAACCATCTTACTGCATACGTATGGGGTCATGTGCGTGTGTGTGTGTTTCAGTGGAATTTCGCTTGTGATATACAGTAGTCATTGTCTAGTCAACCGCCACAATGATCACACCAACTAACCTCCACCAGGACCTCATGCTGCTCCTGTTTCATCACCTCAAGCGCAGTCCACTTCTACAGTATCTAGTTATCTGCCTTTCCATTCACAGAAAAGTCTTTCGCAGGCCATGAAGACCACACCAGGTGCCCAGTGTGCTGCCAAGAATTTTACTGACTCTGCCCTGGGTGTGCCGTTTGTGTCATCTAGTGTTTCTTTGGCAAACAATGTGAATCTTATTCCAAACCACATTTCATGTGCTCAGAACACTCAAAATTTGCAGAGCATTAACTTACCAAACTTGCAAAATTTGAATTTCAGACCCCCAAGTGTGTTTATGTATCCCTCCACCGACCATGTGCTCCGCCAGCAAGGTGTCTTTTGTCAGCTCACTCAAAACTTTTCTGGTACTTCTGGACTTAGCCTTTCTTCTGACTGCACCTTCATGGCTTGGCTAATTCTGGACAATTTTCTCACATGTCGGGTGCACCTTTTTCTGCCTGCACATCCAACCTAGACAATACAAGTGCTGTGTCAGTTAGTTTTGTGCAATCCACACTGCCAAGCATGTTCAGTGATATTCCGATTATGCCTGCCCACCCTGTCAGTGGTTATTTGAACTTGAACTTTTCCCAAATTGCCAGTGTCTCCCATGTGCAACTTGCATCACATGATGCGCCTGCCACACTGTGAGCACAACAGTCACTCTCGCCCTATAACATAGCTGACATATAAGGACAGTCCGGCAACACTTGTTCGTGCATCCACCCATTTTAATGGCACAAGCTGGCGCCTCTGCCACGTCGGGCTTCCACGTTGTTGCATCTCTTCCTTCCGTGCCTTGCCAACTTGCAATCGAGGTTCCTCCTTTGCAGCAGTGTAACATGTGTGCATCAACCCAATGTTTGATGTTCCAGACATGCCACCATCTTCACCTCCTGGACACCTTCCTAAGCTACCTCATTTCTCCTTTTTGGCTCCTATGACTATCGCTATCACTATCGCTGAGCAAATCTTCGACCATTTCTCACTTGATAGTGCTGCCTGTTATTTGAGCATAATCACTCATCTCCATGAGCATGTAGATCTGATATGTGACCCGGTGACCTCTCCTCCTCCTACCGATCAGTACTCCGTCACCAAGAAGACTATTCTCGAGACGGTTACACACACGCCACAGGACATGATCAGGCACATCATTCATGAAGAACACCTAGGCGGAAAAAAAACGTCTCAATTATGGCACCTCCTTCACCTTCTGGTCAATGAATATGATATGCCTGACTCCACCCACATGGCAGTGTGGTCGAGCAAACTTCCACTCACAGTCCAGACCACCCTACCTACAACATTCTTCAGCTACCGAGTGAATGCTCTGCATCGCTGACAGGGTGTCGATGCTTATCTTTGTGAGGTTCGTCAACCACGTCCTTCACTGCTCAACCCCCACAACACTTCCTTGCTGTTGGGCATAGTCGTCCATGCAACAAGGAATCAACTAGCAAGTAGCCAGGCACGGTCATTCACCTACATGCGGATCGGGTAGCATCTTCTCCATCTCTATCCCGGCCTCTTGCACTGCCTGCTAACATTTCTTCTGACACCAATGACAGCCCCCCTCCACTGATCCATTTTCTGCAGGAACAGGTTATGCATTATCCTTACTGTTATTTCCACAGCCGTTTTGGTGATGTGGCTAGGAGTTGTCACTTTGCGTTCCTTCACCCAAAATCAGAGCAGATGAGTGTTTAGGTGCTATCTCCTGCCCTGAATAAAACTGGTGCCAACATGTGCTACATTCTGTCTGCGACGCCTCTCCATTGTGTGGTCGACTGTACTTAGTTGACTGTGCTCCCGAAGTGTGCTTCCTCGTTGACACTGGTGCTGATGTATCTCTTCTTCTGACTTCATTGGCCGCGGGCCCCTAAGTCTTCACAGGGCTATTCTTAGTGCGGTTAAAGCCACTCAATTAATGTGTGTGGGTTCTATGACTTTCATTGTCAATTTGTCACCAAAGTGTAAACTTACATGGAACTTTCTGGTTGCTGACATACCAGAACCTATTGTTGGTATGGATTTTTTTATCACACCATAAACTCTCCCCTGATGTCATGCAACACTCAGTGTTCCATCATCTGTCGAACACTCTTATTCCTTGTGTTCAGAGACAGTTCGTGAGTGTTTCAAAATAATTAGCAAGTGCGGCACCCTTTTATCAAAGTGGCCCATGAGCATGAACAAGTACTCCAACTGTGCTGTGATAGAGAAAACATTGTCCGTGAGTGTTTTGATACCATCAAACAATCGAAATCGCATCTGTCAAAGTGCTCGAACAAACATGAACAGATGCTTCACTTACAGGGTGAGAATGAAGACATCATTCGCCGCCTTGCAGCCACCAAGATGCAGCTGGCATCTGCTATGAACCACCTATCGTCTCTTTGGAAGGACTACCACTCCAATGTTAGTACTGGTGTTTCCCCTGCGAGTATTCCCAGTGAATGCTGTGCCCGCATGCAAGGTAAATAGTGCTTGTGACAGTTCAGTGTCCCCATGCCGCAAATATCTGGATGTTTGTAAACAAAACTTGGTTTCCATGCCAATGCCTAGCTCAAGTGCTCTGCCAGTGACATGTCCTACTCTAGCAGATACCTCTCGAGTTACTATATCATAATGCATGCCATGATCCTCTCTTGTTTCGCACCCTCCTACTCTGTTGGTCAAGCAGTCAGCTGCTATGATGCGAATGCCTCCACCTGTGCATGGCAGTCCCAGGAAGTCTTTGAAAGACTTGAATGCCCTGCCATCTTGTGTTCGCGTGACTATGTCTCCCTTGTGCTCTCCCTCGGCCGGACTGTAACTATCCTGGTGACTCAGCCTACTTCAGCTGCCGCAAGTGTTGCTGAGCCGCCGCCCCCCCCCCCCCCCTCTTCAATCACTCCACGTGACTCGCGCCACACCACATTTGTTCTCCTGACACTGCCTCACCCCATCACAACAAACAATGAGTGAGAATGTAAACAGATGATCCCCGCCACACCCACTGGTGTCTTGGTTGTCTGAATGGCATGATTCACAAACTCTGTCTTGTCGGTGGCTCTTCTATCTCCAACAAACCCAGCTGTCTTTGACTGGAAAGGTTGTGGCTGTTAAAGAACAAATTGCAGAACTTTTGGAATTGTGTGTCATTGAGCCTTTGTCCAGTAGCTGGTCGTCACCCATTCATTTAGTACCCAAGCAGGATGGTTCATGGTGCATGTGTGGGGATTACCACAGACTCTCAGGACAATTATCCCATTCTGAACATTTCTGACTTTACTCAAGCCTTGGCCGGGGTGAAAGTGTTTTTGGTTGTGAACTGAAAGTGTGCATATCACCAGAATCCTATGGCCCCTAAGGACATTGAGAAGACTGCTATCTCTATTCGGATAGGACTGTTCCATTACCGGTTCACGCCTTTCGGTCTAAGAAATGCAACTCGAACCTGGAAATGCTTCATCAACTAAATACTTTTTCCTTTGAAATTTTGTTTGCCTACCTCGACAATATATTAGTGTTCAGTGATTCTGTCAAGGAAAACAAGAAATATGTACATTCTCTCCTTGATACCCTGGCTGCAGCCGGCATCAAACTCAATGACACTAAAAAACAACTGTAGCAACGCTGGGTGCTTTTCTTAGGCTTCACGATTTCTGCTGACGGAATAACTCCCCCCCCCCCCCCCTTCCTGAGAAGCTCGATAGGTCATCCTTCAACTTTCAAAGAATGGCGCTGCTTCCTTGGAAAAAACAATCATCAAATATTATCAAAGTCACTTACCCAATGTGGCTGAGCTTCAAGCCTTCCTGACAGACACTAGTCGGCAAACACATCTCCAGTGATCATCCTTAACCTTGGAATGATGCCGTGATTTCTCAATTTTCTGCCATCAAAGATCTCTTAGCTCTAGCTCTCACTATGGCTCACCCTCATCCTAAGGCTAAACTTTTCATCACAAGAGACACTAGTGACACTACCATTGGTGCAGTTCTTAACTAAACTTACAATGGTATCACCTCTCCTTTGCAGTCCTTTTCTAAAGAACTTAACAACACCCAAAAGAAATACACTGCCTTCAGTCGTGAGCTATTGGCCATCTACGAAGTCATTCAGCACTCCCATTCCGCTGTTGATGGTCGCTCTTTCTACGTCCTCACTGATCACAAGCCTCTTGCTGCTGCCAACCCCCCTCCTTGCAGGTTTCATTATTTCAATTAGATTTCTCAGTTCACCACTGATGGTGCTGACAATGTTGTAGCCGATTTTCTCTCACACATTGACTCAATCTTGTCTGTTTTGGATCTCTCTAACCTTGCCACTCTTCAGGATGTGGATGAGAGTACCATGCAACTTATTCATGACACCTGACCCATCTGCACCATGTTCTGCGGTGTCTATGGTGAGGTTTGGTGTGACGAATTGACAAGTACCATTCCTCATTGACTCAGATGAGAAATCTTCAATGAATTTCACAATCTAGCACACCCAGGCATCAGACTTCCAGCAGACTAGTCAATGACCATTTGGACTGGCAGGACATGAGGTGAGAATGCCGAGCCTGGGATTGCGCCTGTGTCCCCTGTCAACAAAGCAAATTTCAGTGGATTTTGCTATCTGTTAATTTCCATTGATCACACCATATGTTGTGAAGAGGCCACACTCATTCCTAACAACACAGCAGAGACGATTGCTCATGCCTTTTTACACATCTGGATTGCTCGCTTTGGCTACCCTGTTGTCATCACCACTGACAGGCAATTACCAGAGTCTACCCTCTTCCAGAATTTGTGCAACCTCTTTGGGATTTGGACCATTGAAACCATGGCTTATCACCAACAGCTCAAAGCTTCCCTTATGTGACATGTTTCGATTTGGCTCAAGGCTCTCCTCTTGGTCCCTCTTGGAATCCACTCTACATATAAAGATGACCTGAAGGGCATGGTGGCAGAATTTTTCTACAGCTAAAAGTTTATCCTCTCCGGTGAGCTTCTCCAGTCTTTGCCACCCGCTCCTCCTTCCGACCTCCTATCTCTCATTGACAGAATCAGAATCTATTGCTCCAAACTCTGACCACCCTTTCCTTCCAGTAATTCCATTCCTACTGCTCATTTCCCTCATTCTCTCGAGTCTTGCTCACACGTCTTCTTCCAGAACAAGTCCACTGGACTGCCACCCACTATACCTGGATGAATTTTGATGACATTTAGGAGAGTTTTTCTTAATGAGAACAGTTAAAAACACGTCTAAACTTTTTATTCATTTTTCAGAATTAATAACAATACAAGAAAAAATAAACAGAACATATTTTTAACTAGTTTTATTTATTTATTTAAAAAAATGGTACCATCTAGAGATCTTGTGTTGAGCAGGCTGGAGACGAGAGATACTAGTGCTGCAGAAGCAATACCATAGCCCAATCGGCTCACACTGGAAATATTAAACATTCCAAATGTCGTTGGCTCGGCATGAGCCAGCTGAAGCAGAGTCGTCTCGGCCCAGCCAGCAGTGTGATAAGTGCAATTTAAAACAATGTGTTTAATCCCTTGGCTTGGCTCAGCCCGGCCGGCAGTCTGAACATCGCCTAAGGATTTGGTCAATGACCAAACTGGATCCCAACAATGATTAACAACTGTCATCACTGCCACCACTGCAGAGCTTAGTGGTTGGTGAGATGACATTACAAACAACTACATCCTTGTATCTCCCCGGGGCCTGAGAAGATGCCACCACCATCAGTGACACAACTGTCTATGGAACCAGGGGCCCTTCTATGTCAGAAGCAGGTGTGTTGGTGTTGTGCACTTTTCCACTGAAGCTTCAAGACTACTGCCCTCTCTGGCTCCAGGTCCATATCCATCAATAAGGGTTCCACCTTTAGCAGAAGGGATGTGGTCGCCTACATCATCACTAGGGCAAGCCTTTGAAGGGAGTTATGCACTGGCAACATGACTGAGGGTGCAATTTGACTGATGTATACTGCATGACTATCCCATAAGTACTCTTGAATGTTTTTAATTATTGAATTGCAAGCCCATTTTTTCTATTATTGACATTTATTAGTCACTAACATATACCCTGTCAATTCTTACTACAGTGACCACACATTAATTTTATACGATATACTGTCCTAAATGTTGTATTTTATTGTTGACCAAAACTGGTAGCATACATAAAACAACATAGATTTATGTCTTCATGTACCATATGAAATGTATCAGGTATAAACATCATTAATGGAAGAATTACAATACCAACTATTTTTCTCAATAGATGTCTGAAAGCATTTTAATTTATTACTTCACATCAGTAATATTCACACCTTAGATAGCTGTAATAATGAAGTTGTGCACATACTTGATTTGCACAAATAAAATGCTGAACTCTTCAGAGATAGCAACAGAGAGGAATGAAATCAACTGACAATATGGAAAAGGGATAACTGGATTTACTTACTTCACCATTAAGGCTCGCTTCTCCTCCTGGAGTTGTCGGTAATCAGTTTCAACTCTTGACCTTAAACTCTCTTCTGTAGACAACATTTTCTTCTGAACTGATAACTGTGATTGTAAATTCTCCACTTGACATTGGAGGGAACTTAGTTCTGCATCAAACCTATTCCTGTAAAACACGAATTTAAAAGTTGTAAAGATTAACATGTAATGTAATGTAAAATGTAATTTGTTCATCTCCTTAAATACAATTTGCAAATAATTTACTCTGTGTCCAGGAGACATGTCAAGTTATACAATGCAGTGGTTTTATGATATACATTTTTATGTTCCTGTTGTTGATCAGTTGCAGTTCCAAAATATTTATTATGGTTGTTATTGCAAAGAATAAAGATATCTAATTACCTTGTTCAAACTGTGAAATTGTCTTAAAAATTCATTGACAGAATACTTTTCAACCAGGTCGTTACAGTGCACTGAGCTCCATGTTAAATATATTACTATTCTATGTTGTATTGTAAATTTTTGATTCAATGTACTCGGTTGTTTGGGCATAGCCTTTTAGCCAGTGTATTAGAAATTTGAAATGATCTCTGTGGCGAGAGCTGTAGTTGTGGTGGAAATGGAAAGTGTCAAGTGTATGTTGGTTTTTGTATAAGAAAATCAACATCTCATATATAGGGCAAAAGATAGTAGTTTTAAATTTTTACCATTGGTCGACAAGACACCCGTTGTTTCGCAGCCCACATATTTCTAATTATTTTCTTATGTAGTACTAGGAGTCTTGAGACATTTGCTGAATTTCCCCAAAAGATTATGCCATAACAAATAACTGACTCTACTCATTACAAATGCCAAGCTATTTAATTTATTTCCTAGGCAATCAATGTGTACCTTAGAATTCATATTTTTATCAAGATGTATTCCTAAGAACTTTACACGGTTTGCTTTCATGATATCCTGATCATTGAAAGTTATTTTAATTTCACTCCTTTTTACTGATTTAGGTTCAAATTTTGTCATTTTGATTTTGGTCACATTTAGGTTTAGTCCATTTTGATGGAACCAGGATTTCAGTTTTCTAAAGTATTTTTGACACTTTCCACAATTTTTGAGAAACCTCATTTTCAATTATAACTGATGTATTATCAGCAAATAAAACTGAAATTACATATAAAGCAAGTGGTAGGTCATTTGTATAGAAAAGGAACAGGTAGGGACCCAATGTGGAGTCTTGCAGAGCACCTTGGGAGACAATTTTCCAATCTGAGAAGTTATTTATTGAATTATAATTTATAATTACTCTTTCTTTCCTACCCATTAAGCAGTAATGGAACCATTGTAAAGCAGTATCCCAGATAACCATACACCGTAATTTGTGTAGCAGTAAAGAGTGCCTTACTGAATCAAATGCTTTTGTTAGATCGAAGAAAATCCCTGTCTTTTTTCTACCTTTATCCAATAAGAAGCATACATTTTTTGCAAACTAATTGCTGGCATTTACAGTGCTTTTTCCTGGTTGGAATCCAAACTGAGTTTCAAAAATTATGTCATAAGAAAATTTTGAAGTTGCTTTGCTGTATTTTTTTCAAACAATTTAGAGAATACTGGCAGAAGAGATATAGGGCAGTAATTCCCTATACCCTCACTCAATTCCATTTTGAATAATGGTTTTATATTGGCATATTTCAATTTATCTGTAAAACGTCCATTCTCGAAGGACTGATTTATAATAGTGGTTGTGAAATGAATTGTGTACATACTTTAGCACAGATGTGGGTAATTCATCCATACAGATGAGGTTTTGGTTTTTAATAACAATTTTTTTGTGATTTTTTCAAACTGTTTACGATAAAACAAGTGTTCTGATTGTTTTCCAAGTTTGTGAAATTTGCCTTGTTTTGATAGGTTGACACATCTATATCTGATCTTGTTACATTTAAAAAGAATTCATTGAAACTATTTGACACCTAAACTAGGCTTAAAACAATACAATTTTCAGATCTAATTTTCGGAATATCTTGACTTTTAACCTTGGCACCTAATTCTGACTGGACAACTAACCACATTGCTTAGGTCTTATTTTTATGTTGGTGTATGAATGTATTATCTGCCATTTCTAGCAACCAGTACAACTTTCTTTTATACAGATTTAAAGCATTTAACATATTTAATAAAATCAGGGTTTCTGTTTGATTATAGTTTGCTGTTCAGCTGTCTTTTCATAGCACTAGAGATTTTTTTATTCCTGCTGTAATCCACTTCAACCTACTGCTCACTTTCATTTGAACACTTCTGAGAGGAAATGATTTATTGAATGCATTTAGGAAACAACTTAAGATATTATTATAGTTTCTAATACATTAACTGCATTTGTCTACAGGTCAGCTTACATCACGCTGAATACTGTGGAAAGAATCCAAGTTATTTTTGCTGAAATTACTTTTTATACACATTTCTGCAGTCTTAGGAGTTCTTTACTCAAGAAAAACAGCTAAATAATCAGAATTTCCTAGGCCTAAGCAGTAATTATTTGCATTTTCAAACTGATAAATTGTAATAACATTGTCAATGCTAATTACTGATTTATTGGTTATTCTTTTACCTTCACGAAAGTTTAATATGAAACAAAATTTCTGAATCAGGCAAATGCATTCATCTATATATAGCACCAGTAATGTCATGAACAGCTACACAATTACAGTAAAATTTCCATCAGCCACATAACAGAGACAACACTGTCAACAGTTAACAGATTTTTACTCACATTTCATTTCTGGAACCCTAAGACAATTTTATTACGTAAACTGGCAAGACTGTGTTTCCCGACATTTGATAAATTTCATAGTTCTTAGTGATGAGTGCCTGAAGCAGCACATGAGTTCTATTTACATATTATCTGCAAAATTTTTCTGGAAGATGTTTCAGGAATGACCTTGCAGTTCTGACCTCACACAATCTTATTAAATTATTATGACCTCTAATGATGGCTGAAGAAGGCCATAAGCACATAATGCTTTTGGTACAATGTAAGGTCAAAGAAAGTCATGTCCAGATGAAATTAATTTTCTATGGTAGTTTGTGATGAGAAAGTTAGTGAATATGTTGAAAAAAAAAAAGATAAATAGATGTTGATCAGTATTCATTGTTTTAGTTCATCCTCCTCCTCTTCCTCAATGCAGATCTCTTAACACATACTTAGCTATGTAAACAGTGACATTGTAACAATGTTCAAGGCTGAATATTATGATTTTGACAATCATGTTTCCAGTACTCTTTTATCACTGTCCTGGTGTCTTCTACTAGGTGAATAATAAGTATGTTCACATCACAAATATTTAAGAGGTTTTTCATATGAACAGATGCCATATTTTACAATATAGTGATAAGGACAGTTTACAACTTATCACAAAGATATGATGATGAGCTGCGACAGGAACATAAAAAAAAAACCACATACATACAACACTTCAGCTATTGGCCTTGGTCTTCTTCAGAAAATAGAACATTCACGCAATCCCACAGGCACACAACATAGTCACACAACCATCATCTCCGGTTGCTGCACTCTGAATCACTCTCTGTGGTGTGGAAACAGGGAAGGGAAGAAGGGATAGGAAGGTTGCTTCATGGTGGTGGGGATGGATACAGCACAGCCTTGCAGAACATGTATGTATTAGATGGGAGTAGTCAGATGCAGCTTAGAGATAGGCTGGGGAGGAAAATGAAATAAATAAAACAAAACAAACGTGCACACTCACACAAAATAGAAGAGGTTTAGGATCGAGAGGTAGGAACTGTTGGGTATGGAAAAAAGGGAAATTATCATAGATTGTGGCGTGGATAATTTTGGGATCTAAGAATGTACTGTAGGGATAACTCCCATCTGTGCAGTTCAGAAAAGATGGTGGTGGGTGGGGGATCCAGATGGCCCAGGTCATGAAGCAGCCATTGAAACCAAGAATATGCTTCACTGCATGCTGTGCCATAGGGTGGTCCACCTTACTTTTTTGCCACAGTTTGGCAGTGGCCTTTCATACTAATGGACAGCTGGTTAGTGGTCATGCCAATATAGAAAGCTGCACAGTGATTGCAGCACAGTTGGTAAATTACATGGCTGCTTTTATCGGTGGCCCGGCCTCTGATAGGGTAGGATAAGCCTGTGACAGGACTGGAATAAGAAGTGCTGGGTGGGTGTATTGGACAGGTACTGCACTGGGGTCTTCCACAGGGATATGACTCTTGTGGCAGTGGGATGGGATTCGGGGTGGCATAGGGATGGACTACAATATTGTGGAGGTTAGAAGGGTGATGGAACACCACTTTAGGAGGGGTATGAAGGGTCTTGGGCAGGATGTCTCTCATTTCTGGGCATGAGGACAAAAAATCAATACCTTGGCGAAAGATGCAATTTAGTTGTTCGAGTCCAGGGCAGTACTGGTTGACAAGGAGAGTGCTCTTTACTGGTGGTAGACAGAGGATGTGGGATGTGTGGGGAATATGGCAAAAGAGATCTGTTTGCGGACTAGGTCCGTGGGGGTAATTTCTGTCAGTAAAGACTTCTGTGAGACCCTCGGTATATTGAGAAAGGGAATTTTTGTCCCTGCACATACTGTTCATGTGTGGCCAGGATGTAAGGGAGGGATTTTTTGATATGGAAGGGATGGATACTGTTGAAGTGTTGGTACTGTTGGTGGTTGGGAGGTTTAATATGGACAGAAGTGTGGATGGAGCCATCAGTGACGTGGAGGCTGACATCCAGGAATGTGGTATGGTGGATTGACGAAGACCAGGTAAAGTGGATGGGGGGAGAAGGAGTCTAGGTTTTTAAGGAAGGAGGATAGTGTGTCCTGGTCCTGAGTTCAGATCATGAAAATATCATCAATAAACCTCAACCAGGCCAGAGGTTTGGGATTTTGGGATGCTAGGTAGGATTCCTCTAGATAGCCCATTAACAGGTTGGCATAAGAGAGTGCCATGCAGGTGCCCATGGCTGTTCTACGGATATGATGGTAAACTTTCCCCTCAAAGGAAAAGTAGTTTTTAGTTAGGATAAAGTTGGTAAGGGTTATGAGGAATGAAGTACCGGGTTTGAATTCAGAGGGATGTTGGGAGAGGCAGTGTTCAAGAGTGCCAAGACCATGGACATATGGGATGTTGGTGTATAGGAAAGTGGCATCCATTGTGGCAAGTAGGGATCCAGGAAGTAAAGGGGTGGGGATGGTGGAGAATCAGTGAAGGAAGGGGTTGGTATCCTCATAGGAGAGGACAGATTCTGGACAATTTGTTGAAGGTATTGGTCAACAAGGGCTGAAATTCTTTTGGTAGGAGCACAGTAACCAGCCACAAGTGGGTGTCCAGGATTATTTGTTTTGTGTATTTTGGGGAGCATGTAGAAGGTGTGTGTGTGGGGTGCTGTTGGGGTGATGAGGAAGGGGGATTCAGAGGAGCATATGCTTGGTTTCAATGGCTGCTTCACAACCTGGGCCTTCAGGATCCTCCCACCCACCATCAGCTTTTCTGAACTGCACAAATGGAAGTTATCCCTACCTCTCTATCTTAAACCTGTCCTATTTTGTGTGTGTGTGTGTGTGTGTGTGTGTGTGTGTGTGTGTGTGTGTGTGTGTGTGTGTCTCCGCACATGCACGCACATTTGTTTTGTTTCATTTTATTTTGCTGTCCTCACCTGGCTCCCCACTCCATTCCTAAGCTGCATCTCATTCTTCCCATCTAATACGTACATGCTCTGCAAGACCGTGCTGTATCCATCCCACCACCATGACGCAACCTTCCTATCCTTCCCATCCCTCTTCCCCTCCACACGGCAGTGTGAGACTGCAGCAGCCAGAGATGATGGTTGTGAGACTGTGTTGTGTGCCTGTTTGACTATGTGAATATTCTATTTTCTGAAGAAGGCCATGGCCAATAGCTGAAATGTTGTATGTGTATGTCTTTTTTATGTGCCTATCACAACTTGTCATCACATCTCTGTGGCGTGTTTTAAACTGCCCTTATTACTATAGTGTTAATTCAAATCTGGACTTTCCATTATTAGATACCATATTTTATAATGATATTTCCATCAAAGTAACTACTGTGTCAAGTTTTCAGTGACGTTCTCTTAAAATCATTGTCACCCCATATAACTGCAGCTATTTTGATAGTTTCAGCTTATTCTTTCACACTAGTACTTCATAATACTGATTGTGGCATTAATGACTCCATTGCCAAAAATTATATAAAAATAGATAACACTACTTACTATGTAGTTCTTCTGAAAAAATAAATCTTCACAAACAGTTATGTAAATATCGGTGAGTGGAAATGAAATGTGTGATGAAGTCACACTCACAAACACACACACACAAACGAACATAAAAAATCAGTAAAATTGTCTAAGGCGATGAATTTCTAGGAGTGCCCCACACATTACGAATAAACATAGATGCAAGTGGCTTGAGACAAAGAGACTCATACATCAAATCATTATACAAATATGTGAACATGAAAACTCAAGTACCATTTTTAATTATTATTATACAAGGAGGCCACTGAAATTAATATAATTTGAAATGTGGTTTACCATAAATGTGCAAAAAAAAAAAAAAAAAAAAGGGTCATGTGAGTATGTAACCATTGAGAACAGTCAAAGAAAGTAGATGTTTTCACATCTGTGCCTTTGCTTATCACACATTAAATTCTCCAATCATTATAATAAGTGCATATAAAAAATGAAGTGCTACCAGTTTCTTGGCTGTGTACTAAACAGGTGCTAATGTTAAAGATGCCACAGGAAAGTAACACATTTAATGAAACCACATTCTAAGGAAGCTCATATTTAAAGTTTCAATAACATACATATACTGGGCAGATACAATGGCACAAGTGCTACGTCGAAGAAGTAGTGAAAATCAAAACTCACAGTAATGATGTCTGAAAATAATGTTGTTTACTGGTATTGTTATTTCATTTACTTTTCTTTAAGAGTAACTTTGTGGTCTTTTCCAAAATCACCACAAAATCTGAAGTAATTTTATAATTTTGATTTTTTGATTTTGAAGAGTTACAACAAGGGAAGAGGAAATGGATGAGGAATAGGTGGACAGAGACAGGAGGAGGAGGAGCTGGAATAGAGCTGGTATGTAAGGAGGAAATGCAGACAGTCTGGGGGGATAAGGAGGAGGAGAAGAAGCAGGTAAACAGAGGGGGAGGAGGAGATGGGTAAGAACAGGGGTGTGTAGTGGATGGACATAATACAGAAAAGAATTGCTTTTGTCAAGTGCAATAATGTGTCACATGCTTAATAGTCAGTAAAGTGTATGGTCTGTTTGTTTACTCAGAGAACAGACAAAAAAATTATTGGGATTCCTTCACTTCTCCTGGAAAATAACACCTTTGAAAAACTTACGGGTATGCAGCCAGGTATGAAATTCGACATCGGCCGATATTTCGGCAGGAGACCATCCTGCCATTTTCAAGGCGAAACTGTAGTGAGTAAGCAATGTGGAATGATCTTTAAAACCTTGGTTTTCAATGAGTAAACAGGAAAGACAACACACACCGAGCAAGCAAAAACACAGTGCCGACACGACCAAAGATGAAAATGGTCAGAATATCGATAATAAATATCAGTTCTCAATGGATGAGGTCACATTAGTTTTATACCTCTGCTTTTGACAAGTGAGAGAGCAGGATTCCATGTGGAATTTAAGCAAAATCCTCCATCCCTAATTATAAGGTTGTCAGCTAGTTTTGTTTCACATTTATTGATAACACAGTCCCAGTAGCTGGAAGAGCACTCCAAAATTTCCATTTTGTTGTATTCCATAGGGTGATCTGTGTCAAAACAGTGTTCGGCCACAGCAGATTTGTTTGGCTGTTGTAAATGTGTGTGATGTTTATGCTCAGTACAACAATCCTCAACAGTCCTAATAGTTTGATCAACATATAACATGCCACAGCTGCATGGGATACGGCAGACACCCGCCTTGCAAAAACTGAGATCATCCTTGACGGATCCCAACAGTGCCTTAATTTTAGATGGTGGATGAAACACACATTTCACATTGTTTTTATGCAAAATGTGGCCAGTCTTGTTGGAAGTGCCACCAACGTGTGGCAGAAAGGCCACTGACATGGGTACCAACTGTATTCTATCATCACTAGTGCAATGTTCTTTTAATCTGCCCTTCACTATAGCTGTTTTGGTGAAAAGCGACCTCCACATGGGACAGCTCAGTGGGCAAACTTTTCGGGTCAGAAATAACATGAGCTCTATGCACTAAGGTACAAAGAGCCCCTTCACGTTGAGCTGGTTTCCTATACACAGCATGTCCCAACTTACAATCTGCCTTCCTCCTGACCAACACATCAAGGAAGGGAAGGCAACCCTTGCTTGCTCAGTGTGTGTTGTCTTTCCTGTTTACTCATTGAAAACTGAGGTTTTATAGATGATTGCATATTGCTTCCTCACTGCAGTTTCACCTTGAAAATGGCAGGATGGTCTCCTGCTGAAATATCAGCCAATGTCAAATTTCATACCTGGCTGCATACCCATATATATATATATA
Organism: Locusta migratoria; assembly: GCA_026315105.1. NCBI lineage: Eukaryota > Metazoa > Arthropoda > Insecta > Orthoptera > Acrididae > Locusta > Locusta migratoria. The sequence goes on from CM048744.1 coordinate 595,976,086, forward strand.
TATATATATATATATATATATATATATATATATATATATATATTCTTGTATTTTCTTGTTGAGTCTTTGCAAGGTTTTTTCCCCCCATCAATTCATATCAGACAGAGCCACAGTGAACCATGGATGCTAGTAGCTATAAAACTATGTGTGTATGAATCATGCATAGACTATTGTTGTAGGCATTTATGTTAAGAAAACACTTGGTGTGAAAATTATTGTCAGATGAAATTGCTGTGAAGGTGCCCTTTGAATCAGCAACTGCAAGAATAATGATAGGCCAGAATAGTGATGTTTTACCTGCTATTACTGGCAAACAACATTACCCACTGCCTCACCAATGTTTAGAAAAAGACGTCTGTGAGCTTTCAAGGGTTAGTTAAACAGGATGTAAGTTATCCTATGCCTGCAGAGTAGATGTCAAGGTGAACTGTACAAGAAAGCACTGTGATGTGATGATGATTAAATATCTTCACCTAGTGTGGGTGAGAGCTTTTATGTTTTGATGTCATGGATTGATTGTGGCAGGATGGGCAAGGAGAAGCAACAGCAAGCTAAATAATTAGAAGACAGGAACAAGTGGAAAACTACATCTACATGGGATACTCTCCAAATCACATTTAAGTGCCTGGCAGAGGGTTCATCGAACCACCTTTATACTATTTATCACCCATTCCATTCTTGAATAGTGCACGGGAAGAAAAAACACCTGAATCTCTCTATTTGATCTCTGATTTCTCGTATTTTATTCTGATGATCTTTTGTACCTATACAAGTTGCAGTCAACAATATATTTTTGGATTTGGAGGAGAGTGTTGGCAACTAGAATTTCGTAAGTAGCCCATGCCGCAGTGATAAGTGCCGTTATTGTAATGATTCCCATCCCAGATCCTGTTTCATTTCCATAATGCTGTCTCCCCTGTATCATGACAATACAAAATGAGCTGCCCTGCTTTGGACTCTTTCGCTGTCCTCTGTGAAACCCACCTGATAAAGATCCCACACTGGGCAACAATACTCCAAAAAAAGATCGACTATTGTAATAGGGGAAAATTCTAATTCTTATCTGTCTTTTGATTTTTCAACTAGGTTGGGTCCCATTGTGTCTACTCATAACTATTTCTTGCTTATGGCTGTTTTAATATCCAAATATATGACAAAGCAAGCAAGGGGAATTGTTACTTGGTAATATGAGTAGCTGTTGCTCTTGCTCTTTAACCATGACCAATGAGAGAGGAAGGCTGGCCCAACCTTCACCAGAGAAGAAAACAATAAGGAGGAGGAACTGCGTAAACAGAGTAAACAGTGTCCAAAAATAAAGATGAAGTTAAGTTCAACACAAGAATTACAGGGTGATAGCTTGCCTGGAGTTTTTATCCATCAACATTGTGTGAATTTCACAGAGATCACCAAACAATGACATCGATACATTCTTTTGTCATTTAGAAGAACACCTAAGTAAACCCTTGACCAAATAAATAAATAAAAATAGAATAAAATAAATAAATTTGGATTTTAATAATTTGAGATGTGAACAAAGGCATTTAAGACTATATATAATACAGTAAGGGACAGAGGCTTGTAACTGACTATGCTTATGTGTGTGATGTGCCAATTATTGTGGTGTGCTGATACAGTGTTAGTATTCTGCCCACAGATCACCCCCCCCCCCCCCATACACTCAATAACACATAGTAGTTACTGGAACACTGCACTGACTAATACATTAACTGGTGTAGAATGGACACAGATACATGTGGTCTTGGCTCACAATGGAATCTCAACCAAAATGCAGATAATTTGCTTTTATTAGACATTAAGACATTAGAAACAGGTCAACCTAGTAAGTGCATTATTATAAACTGTCCTTACAAAATAAAATGGTGAAATGTACTTCCCAGTGTTTGTGTATGGTTGCATTAATGCTCGCATATCCTAACAACTAAAAATACACCACTGTATAATTAAAGCATATATTGAAATATTATAGCTTATATTTCACTGCTATATGTTTTGTTATGCTGTTATAATTGTACCAATATCAATTCATCACCAACAAGAACAGCATCTGACTCATAGATATGATTTTGACCTTAGTATTATACAATGGAAATCCCCATAAAGATTCAAAATATTTTTGAGAAGGATAGGTTACTACTCACCAAAGAGACATCTTGATGAGCTGTAGAAAGGTACATATAACAGAATACAACTTACTGAATAGCTTTTGACCATTATGGCCTTTGTCAGATGAAACTGTCAGATGAAGGCTGTAACAGCTGAAAGCTATTCAGTAACTTGTATTCTGTTATGTGTGCCTTTCTGCAGCTCACTGAGCCATCTCGGTGGTGAGTAGCAACCCATCCTTCTAAAAAATATAGATTACCTTATTATTAAAAACTTAAATAAGGATGAATCAGTGGTTATAACTAGAAAATGATTTATCTGAATATAGACCTCTGTCCATAGAGAATAATTCACACCAAGAAACAGTACAACATACTACCATTCAGTTATAAAAGATGAAAAATAGCCACAGTAAATTTAAAGATAATCTTGCACACACAAAATGGTAACAGCTAAAGAAACAGCTGAATGGAAGTTAAGACATAAATAAGCAGTGTATATAAAAAATACACAGATTAAAAACCAGTATTTCATTGATAAAACTGCAATGAGAAATTCTTATAACACCTTTCATACTGACGTAATGTTACCTTAATTCATCTATTTGTGCTTTACGCTTAGCTTTGTACTGTATATGACGCAAAGCTAAAGCATTGTACTTTTCTGTGACAGTGGCCAGTTGAGCTCTCAAATTTTCACACTCTGCCTGAAATAAAATGAGATTACATAAAACATAAATAATTAAAAGTGTAAATTATAAACATAAATAATTAAAAGTGTAAATAATATACCTGATCTGTACAGAATAGCCATCAAACTGCAATTGTATGTCAATGTACCATAGACATGAATAAATCTTTGATCTGCAGAAATTCTACTTCATAAACTACTTGAAAATATGTATTTCATACTACAGAAGATAATGGGGCATGAATGTATGAACAGAGGCACACAAAAAGGAAAGTGACCAAATTGTGTACACCATAAACACACTGAGAATTATGAAGTTATTAGATGAGAGTAAATTAGTGCTTGTTCCATAGATCATGAACACAACACTTTGTAATGAAATGGAAAATCTCATGATATTTGAAGACATGCATTGTTTCATTTATTATAAAATTACCAATTTATATCTAAAAATTCATCTATTGAGCTGAAGGAGCTGCCATTCAAAACGTCTTTTAATTTCTTTTTAAATGGTAATTGGCTTTCTGTAAGACTTTTGATGCTACCTGGCATGTGCCCAAAACTTTTGTTATACCATAATTCACTCCTTTTTGGGCCAAAGTTAGATCTTGAATAGTGAAGCTCATCCATTCTCCTAGTGTTGCAGTTATACACACTGCTATCACATTTGAATTGGGATGGGTTACTAATAAGCATATTCGGTTTTGGTTTGTCCAGTTTCAGCCAAAACATTGGTTTTGGCCGCAGTTTTGGTTTCGTGCAGGAATCAACCTAATCTTTGGGTTGGTTAAAACCAGCTTTTCTAAACTTATGGATGAAGTATGATCACATTCTGGATGGATTCAGTGCATGTAAAAATGTATTTTGTTGTTAATTACAACATAACACAATTGTATCTTATAGTGATATTCTTATACTGTGTTTGTAACAATTTAACTTATTCAGTATTGTACTTAATAAAATGTGGTATCATATTGTTATGCTGAAAAGTTTTATTAATGTGGTTCCTTGAAAGCAAGGGGCTTTTTAAAAACTATTATGGGCTTAGGAAACATTGATCATGTGGGGCACAGCTTTTCCTGTTGAGTTTGTGTAAATTTACTCGGACAACTGGAACTGTGATTTTATAATCTGAAACACTTTATGCAAATGAAAACTAATAATGTTAATGAACAGATAGAAACACTCAACAAAATGTCAAATTATCTTCAAGTTCCTTGTACACTTCATGAGATCAAAACATTCTGACAGTCTCTACTCATACATATAATACTTTCCTTTATGCTCGATCACTGTACATATTAAATAACATAGGGAATATGTACCTTTATGAGTAATTAAAGGTACCTAAGGGTTTGCTTCATATATTGCCACATAATATGAGGTTACTCTCATTCTTAAATTTCTGATTGTCTTTACTCTTGAAGATAAACTTTCTTTTAAAGTTTTCTCATTGTATATATTGAATAACATACGAAATATGCCACAACACTTCCCCCATACCTTTCCCTTCTACTCTTATAACTGTAGTAAGGTTACTGTTAAATTTGTACATGATCATTCATGCCCTGTATTTTATCCTTCCTGCCTTCAGAATTTCAGAGCATATTCCAGTCAACAGGAATAAAAGCTTCTACTAAATCACCAAAATTAATCAACATAGATATGTCTTTTCTGAATCTATTTTCTAAGAGAAGTTGTAGGATCAGTTTTGCCTACATTTTCTCATAAGACACTTTTATCCACCTTGATGTTAGCTTCTACCCATTTTTTCTTTTTTTTTCTTTCATTTTTCTGTAAGTGTATCAGTATTTTGATAACAAGACATAATAAACTGACAGTTCTGTAATATTCAAACCTTTGAGCTCTTGCTTTCTTAGTAACTGCAATTATTACATACTTATTTAAGACTGATGGTGAAGACGGACAATTTATTCAGTTCTGTAGTATAAGATGTTCGTTCTGGACACAAAAAATGTCAATAGCTGAACTATGAAGCTTTTTCAACACTTACAATTGGGGCTCAGACTGCATTACGAGCAACTTGTTAGCTATATTCTTCCTGAGGGTATTCAACCTGCCTGATACAGAGGTTCCAACTTTTGAATATGGCAAATAGAAATAGTAATGCTACCTAATATGTAAGAGCAGGGGGGGGGGGGTGGTAGGAACGGTCCAAGGGGAGTTAGTGAATAAGGAAACATCAAAATTGTGAAAACAGTTTCTGTAAGGTTGCAGATGACATAGGGGCAGCATATTACTACTTCATTCTGATGTGTACAGTAAGAATGTGTGTGGGTGGGGGAGAGAAAAACTTAATAGCTAATTATTTTCTTCCTCAGAACTGAGCATCTTAGATTTTGTGATTTCTAGATTAATATTTATTTATATAGGCTATAGATCTATATCCAAAAAAATCTCATTAAAAATTGCGCACAAACACAAGATAACGTAAAACATAACTTAGAGTGTCTCCATCCACATCCTCCTCTTCCAGCATTGTTACTAGGAACAATTAAATTATTCTCCCTATTTTTTGAAGCATTCATGAAAATTTCAGCACTGGGAGGGAGGGAACCTGAAGTGACAGTGGAGATGTTAAAACTTGAATAGTACAACCTAGTCGCTTTCTTGGCATTGCTCAACTGCTTTTCAGTAAATATTCACAGATAGCATACATTTTTTGAAGAAATCATTTTAATTTTTTTCTACTATTAATGAATTCAATGTTGAAGTGCTAAGAGTTTGTAGGAATTCTGTTTTTACGCATGATGCTAAAAACGTTTTCAGTGGCTGCATAAAACTGAAAGTTACTGAACTCTTCAATCTCACTAGAAGATAAGACACTTGGAAACTGAGCCAAGAAGTATTCCACAGATGCAGAGTTCTTCATCTTCAATTGTATATATCATTTATCTTAGCATGTGGCTGCTGCTAGATTCCACAATTTTGTGTCTTTGTAAATTCATACCATGTGGCGTATTATACAGTTTTCGAGCTCGTAAAAAGTTACTCTCAATACTGATGATTTCCACAAGGACATGCTAGAAGTTGATGACATCACACGAACAAACTCAAAAGCAACCGAGTTTCATCGATGAAAAATAAATGTCATCTATTTGTTATTCAAACCTGAAAATCGTAATTCAAACCACTCCAATCGTAAACACATAATTTTAAACAATTTTTGTAACAATTATGATTGAATCGTAATGGTTGGAACCTCTGCTGATATATCATTTACATGAAATGGAAAGTCTTGTCAAAGAAGGCTCTCCTAAGAATCTCAGTAATTTTGAAGGAATGTCATTTATTCCAGATGGCTTTTTTCAAGTTGAGTCCTTGAGTGCCTTGCCAAATCTCCATCACTTATATCTACTTTCTACTTTCTCTATAACACTGTATTCAAGATATTTCCCTTGTATAGCCCTTCTATAAATTCCTTTCACATTTTACCTTACCCTTCTTTGCTTAGCACTGATCTGTCATATGGCCTCTTTATACTCATAGAGCTACTTCTCTTTTCTCCCAGAGAATCTTTAACTTTCCTATAACTGATATTTCATTTGGTTATGTATGCTTCTACATCATTATATTTCTTATCTAACCATCTACATCCTTACGTTTCTCACACAGCTATTCAAACTTATAATTTTGCCCTTTCTATCAATTTCATAATTTTTTTTTTAGTAAATTGCATCCTATTTTGCTGTATTATTCACAGACTTCTTCTGGTCTTTCTCTTTCTGATCCTCTGTTGTCTTTAATATTTCATTTATTAAGGCTCTGCATTTGTTTTCTATAATATTCCTAACCCCTGTTTCAGTTAATTGTTGGCTAATCCTCCCTTTGACATTTACAAATATCTCTGGTGATTTTAACTGATACAGCGCCCATCTTATTGAGTCCTCCTTTTTTGCAGTTTCTTCAGCTTTATTCTGGAATTCAAAGGCAATAAATTATGGTGCTAGTCCAAAACTACCTTTGCACTTGAAGCTATGCTTTCCATACCATGATGTAAACTATATTAGACTTGTCGGTTGTCTCTAGCGTCTTAAGGTTGTATGTGTGAAACAGACCTGAACTCATGATTTTAAAACCAAATATTAGTAACCACCGAATTATAATGCATTTAAATACCTCCAGGATGCTTCATATTACATTCCTTACTCCCAGTCCATGTTCTGCTACTACTTTCTCTCTCTCTTATCCTATTATGACATTGCAGTCCCCACCACAATTAAATTCTTTTCTCCCTTAGCTATATATTTGGACAACACCCGATACAACTATTTCGTACACAGTGATGTCAGTTATTCGGCTGGACACTTGTTTCTTTCATTGAAAAGACATCAGCCTTGTCACTAACAGCATATATGAGTGCCTGTATCATTAAAATATTATGCCTTGCTACAGGATTGTTTTGGCAAAAGTCTAGAATAGAGCTGGTGGTGTACTTACAAGTTTGCTGAAGGTGAGGTATAATGGTACAGAAACAGCGCACATCAGCTTTTTGTGCACATATTGAAGCAGAAGGAGGCAGATTTTTCATTTTGAAGAAAAATAAAATGAAATATGAGATTTTGACTGCTCACCAATTTTATTTATTTTAATGCTTTGGACAACACTCTACCAAGTAATCTCAATTTCACATTATGAATGTTTTAAATGACTAGCCTTTAAAAAAATAATAAATAAATAAATAAATAAAATTAAAATTTAAATCATGGGGCTCAGATAGGTGGATGGGGAAATTTAAGTGGATCAGTTTGTATTGTCAAATTTAATAACAATTGAAAGTTTAGGTTGGAAATTATCAATATAATGAACATAGTTTGCAGCTCACTCAGGGTGGCCACCAAATCTTCATTTTCAAATTCAAGGTTTTTTCCCAGGTTAAAAATAGTTATTTTCCAGGTTTTCACGAAACTTAATTTTGCTCATAGGGTTTAGCAAACAACTATACCATAAAGAAACTAGTTACATATTTTTAAGACACACTGCATCCAAGTTGAACCATGTCACGTTGTAATTTACACCAAGCAGTGGCGAATCCTGGATTTGGATTGGGGAGAGAGGGAGGGGGGGGGGGGGGGCAAAGCTCATACAAATTGTGGCATTGTACCTCAAAATTATCTACAAAGAACCAGCTCATATTATGAGGATTTTCCTCATGGTTTTGGGGATCTGCAGCCCCATAGATCCCCCTCCCCCACCCCAAATTCGACACTGACACAATGTATAGTACAGGGTGTATATTTTAAGTTGACAAACCAGAATAACTACAGAAAAAAATATATATATATATTCAACAACGGTTTTCACCATTATTAACGGACGGCAGAGGCGTAGGAAATGATACTGAACTTGAACTGCCTCCACAGTCTGGGAGCGGTGTGGGTGGCTGGTGTACAATTTTAAATGGAAACTCCCATTTTTTTTATTGTAGATTCAGATTCTACTGACTAAATCATGTATAATTTGGTTGATCTTTTTTTTTTAATTCAATTGCCAACATATTGCGCCGTAATGGTAAGAATGATTTGCCATACTGCTGAAGAAATGTACCACCCAGGAAAGAAAATAAAGATTAATCATATTGATGATGCTTCAGAACCCAACTTTTGAGGTTTTTTCTTACTAAAACTACAGGGATTACTTATTTACACTTAAGTACATTTCGAACTGGTCGTGTAATCTGAGCAATACACACGAACGATCGTTTAACTCTTAAAGCCGCGAGATCTCATGGGTTAAAAATCCAGGTTTCTGGCTGAAATTCAAGGCTTTTTCCCGGTTTCCCCTTTTTTTTCAAATTCAAGGCTTTTTCCCGGTTTTCCCTGTTTCAAGGTTCGGTGGCCACCCTGTCACTGCAGTGACTTTCTTTGAGCTGCGTCTGACACTTGAAAAATGGAAAACCTGATTGGATTGCCAATAATGAAGGATAGATAACAACTCACCATAAAGAGGCTTGCTGAGCTGCTGACAGGCACAAAAAATAGACAATCACATTCACAAACTTAAATTTTTTGCCATGGCCATCATCAGAAAAAGGGACACATACATTCAAACAATGACTCAGCCAACTATACACACACAACCACCATGTTCAGATGCTCCAGTGCTGGAGAGGCTGTACATGTGGTTGTGTGTGTATAGTTGTATGAGTGATTCTGTGAATGTATATGTTTCTTTTTCTGATGATGGCCATGGCCGAAAATTTAAGTTGTGTGAATGTGATTGTCTATTTTTTGTGCCTGTCAGCAGCTCAGCAAGCCTCTTTACGGTGATTTGTTATCTATACTCCATTATAGGCACCTTAAAAAGATACCCATACACAAATAACTTTAAAAAAATCATACCATCACACTTCACAGACACATAACTGTCATTTCCAGCTGCTGCATCCCAAGTCATGCTGTGCAGTGGGTGACTTGGAATCAGAGCTGGTCATAGTTGCGTGGGGCTCTCCTGCATCCTCCCCTTTCTGTCCCCCTCCAGCATAGATAACACATCTTTGTAATGTTCATAATAATTGTAAGTTTCATGATTGATCTACTACCAATATACCTAAAGACTTACTACAGCAGACCTACTGTTATAATAGGAAAATAATTAAAACTTTATCTTGTTGCCATAGGACTATGTTGTAACCTGTAACATTGCATTACCAGAAAAACACATTGTTCGGTGGAAAACATCCTTCAGAACATTAACCACCTTTCACATTGCAGAAGTGGACGGTTGTTCAGAGTTGTGGTACAATATTTGTAGGCACACCATAATGCAGTTACTTTGCCATTTGTCAGAGACTTTCTGAACAATTTTGACCCTCTTTTCTTTAACTCCTTAACAATCCTTACAGCTTTCACAATACACACACTTTTTGATGAACTTGTCTATCAATTTTTGTTTTCAAGATATTTAATTTTGAAATCAGGGATTCCTTTGTGGTATCCCTGTACTATTACCTATGAGAAATGTGACTTATTGCCAACTTATGAGTAAAAGGGAAATGCTGCCAAGTTTTCCATTGAGCCTGATATAGACTTAAGCCATTATTTAGTAAGCACAAATCATTTTATTAATAACTCCATAAAATGAAACACAGTAACACACCATTTACCAAGCTAAAATATCAAACCTGCAATTTCTTTATTTCTTCAAGCCTCATTAATTCTCCTCTGGAAGTTGCTATTTGTGAATCCAATAGACCAGCTAGTTTTTTGGGTGAGCCACAGCTGAACTCACTCATCATTAAACTTGGAGGTGTGGAATCCGCTCTGAAATTAATTCATGTTTTCAGTACACTTGCAGGAACTGCGGAAATAATTAGGATTTTACTACTATATTTTCAGAGGAAAAACGTTATTACAAATGAGAGAGTAAAATAGAGTTTTAACTTGCAAAGAACATAAGTATATAGATATGACATAAGATTCCTCATTCTCATAATGTTTAAAAATCTTTATATATAAAAAGTAGAGTGTCTGTGTATTTGTTTATATGTATTGCACAATTTTGTTCTAATATTAATGGAATTGTGCACACTTCACCTTCAAATCATGAGGACAGTCACTGTAGCAGTAAGGATCATGTACAACACATAGTTCAAGAGATATGACATCATAAAGCATGACATGTGCAAAGAAGTGCTGCATCACATGACAATATTGCACATTTCCTCCTAAATCAGTGGACCAATTTCAACCAAAATCGGTCCACATATTCCTTACCATGAGCTGACAATTGCTATACAGGTAAGAGCGACATACAACACATGGTTTAGGAGATGTAATAAACAACAGGAGTTGAAAAATAAAATAAATAATTTTAAAAAAGGGCCACTTAATGTGATGAGACTTTATTTATACACTTTATGAGAATGAGAAGACTTAGTGACTTGCAACTTGCGCACGCTTCCCGGAACAACCTAAACGTTCATATGCCACACATTGCCTACTGCCCTAACTGCTTGTACATTCTAAGATGTAATTCCCACACAGGGTGAGACTTTTTAGTACATTTGTCACAAGCCTTGCTAAGACTAATTTTAAATATGATGTGCAGTGTCTGTGTTTATTGATAGAACTAAGCAAATGTCCTTCATCCACACTTCTGTCTATATTGAACTTAAAAACCACCAACAGTACCAACACTTTGACAGATGCCATCTCTTGCACCTCATAAGATCCCTCCCTTACAGCCCAGCACGACATAGGCAGTATACCTGCAGTAAAGACAACTCTCTCACAATATGCTTAAAGTCCCTCAAAGGCCTTGACAGATGTGACCTCCCCTCAAGACCTAGCCCACGAACAGATTTCCCAAGCAATATCCTCATACACTCAAATCATCCCTCCACCACCAGTACCAAGCCTTTGTCACCCAATACTACCCTAGACTGTATCAACTAAACTACATCCTTTGTCCAGGTTTTAATTTTATGACATTATGACAAGAAATGAGAAACATACTGCCCAAGATCCTCCCCACTCTTCCAGAAGTATTGTTCCATCAACCATCCACCTCCATAACATCCTAGTCCATCCCTATGCCACCCTCAACTCCAGCCTCCTGCTACAGGGAACATATCCCTGTGGAAGAACTCACCGCAAGAGCTTCCCAATCCACCCATCCAGCATTTCCTATTCCAGTCTCATCACAGCTTTAACCTGCACAGTCAAAGGATGGGTCACCAGTGAAAGAAGCCATTTAATTTACTAACCATGCTGCAACCACTGCATAAATTTTTATATTGGCATGACCGCTAATCAGCTGCCCATTAGGGTGAATGGCCACTGCCAAACTGTGGTCAAAAGTAAGTTAGACAACCCTGTGGCACACCTTACGGTTGAGCATATGCCTGATTTTTAACAGCTGCTCTACAATCTGGGTAATACCCCCCCCCCCCTTCTAGTTTTTCTGAACTACACAGTTGGGAGTTATCTGAAAGTACATTCTTCAATCCTGAAATTATCAAGGCCTCACACCCAATATGTTCTTTCCTAGTCCTTCACCTCTCTCATTATGTGTGTGTGTGTGTGTGTGTGTGTGTGTGTGTGTGTGTGCACAATGTGCAGATTGGACACATCTTGAATCTGGTTCTTACTCCCACCCCTCAGGATTGGAAATGACACATGAATGGATTAGGATGTTATGGGGGTTGGCGAATACCACTTTAGAGGAGTTAGGAATGATCTTGGGTAGAAAGTCCCTAATTTCAGGGAATGATGAAAATTCCTGACAAAGGATGTGGTTTAGTTGTTCCAGTTAGTGACAGCACACTTTGTGGCTGGTTATGTCATTCGTGAGAGGATTGGGGGGTGTGGGAACATGGCACTGGATATTTGATTGCAGACAAGTTCAGGGAGCTGGTGCCTGTCTGCCTCTGTAAGACCTTTGGCATACTGGGTATGAGAGTTCTTGTCAATGGAGATATGCTATACACCAGCTTTGCTGCAGTTACTGCAAGCTGTTTATAGTGATAGGCATAGCAACCAGCTATCCACCAGGATGAGTGGCAACTGTTGTCAAGCGCAAAGTGTAGCAGCTTCTGGAACTCTGTGCAACTAAAGATAACATGTATGATTTCAATTATTGCTTCAAAACTTAGTCCATATGGATACTCTCCACCACCATATGCTTTTCTGAACTACACACAGGAAGAAATTACATATGGTGTTCCACAAGGATCCATCTTTGGGGCATTAGCTTTCCATGTGTACAACAATGACCTCTCATCAGTTAGACTGCCAGAAGCAGAGTTCTTTTTGTTTGAAGATGATACAAGTATTGCAAAAAATAGCATGTCAAACACAGTTCTAGAAAGATCTGCTTATGGTATTTTAATGGACATTAATAAATGGTTTAAAGCCTATTCATTGACATTAAGCTTCTAAAAGAGTAACGACATGCAGTTCAGAACATGTAAGATGTTTCCAGACAGCATAGGCATAAAATATGAAGTACAGTAGATAGAAGAAGTTAACAGCATTCAATTTCTTGGATTACAACTTGATAATAAATTCAGCTTGGAGGAGTACATCATAGAACTGCAGAAATGCCTTAACAAATCTTTGTTTGCTATTTGAGTGTTATCAGACACAGGCAACATAAAAAATAAAAAGCTTGTAATGGAAAGTGCAGGTTGGAATTAACAATATAGTAATAAGGACAGTTTACAACTCACCGCAAAGACGAGGTGACACTTTCAGTTATCAGCCATGGCCTTCTTCAGAAAGTAGAACATTCACACAATCACACAACACAGTCACAAAACCGTCATCTCCAGATGGCGCACTTCGAATCATGCTACAATCGTATCTTCAGGACTGAAATCAAAAAGTAGTTTTAATAGCTAAAATAAGTTAATAGGAACCTCTCCTTAGACTGAATGGATTCCTATTAGCTAGAGTGTGCCACAAGGCTCTATTCTAAGACCATGGCTGTTTTTATATTTGTAAACAATCTACCATTGTGCACAAGACTGCCCTGTAAATTTTCTTTATTTGCTGATGATACCACAATCTTCATGAGTGGAAACTCTGATGACAATTTTGAGGACTTCATAAAGAATGTACTCTCTGAAGTGGTTAATTGGTTCCATTCTAATGGACTCTTGCTTAATTCAAGTAAAACCAATTTTATTCAGTTTTCTACACAAACACAAAATGAGAGAGAAATAAGTTTGACCTGTGGCAATCAACCAATAGAAAAAATAGAAGTGACTAAATTTCTTGGAGTGCATATTGATAGTAAAATTGAACTTGGCAAATGATATCCAACAGACACTAAAAAGGGGGGGGGGGCAATTAGAGTTATGTGTAGAGTACCACCCTCACTAACCACAGACATTGCCTAGGTGGGATGGCTTGCGTGCCTCAACGATGCAGATAGCCGTACCATAGGTGCAACCACAGTGGAGGGGTATCTGTGGAGAGGCCAGACAAATGTGTGGTTCCTGAAGAGGGAAAGCAGCCTTTTCAGTAGTTACAGGGGCATCAGTCTGGATGATTGACTGAGCTGGCCTTGTAACATCAGCTAACATGGCTTTGCCATGCAGTTACTGCGAACGACTGAAAGCAAGGGGAAACTACAGTCATTAATTCTCCCGAGTACATGCAGCTCTACTGTATGACTATAAGATGATGGCGTCTTCTTGGGTAAAATATTCCGGAGCTAAAATAGTCCCCCATTTGGATCTCCGGGCGGGGACTATTCAGGAGGATGTCGTCGTCAAGAAAAACAAAACAGGCATTCTACAGGTTCTAACCCTTAATCACGTAGGTAAGCTAGAAAATTTTAAAAGAGAAATGTATAGGTTAAAGTCATATATGGTAGGGATTAGTGAAGTTCGGTGGCAGGATGAACAGGATTTCTGGTCAGGTAAGTACAGGGTTATCAATACGAAATCAGTTGGTGGTAACACAGGAGTAGGTCTGATAATGAATAAGAAAATAGAAATGCTGGTAAGTTACTATGAACAGCATATTGAACACATTATCATAGTAAAGATAGACATGAAGCCAACACTGACCACAGTAGTGCATGTTTATATGCCAACTAGCACGGCCTATGATGAGGATATCGAAAAAATGTATGAGGAGATAAAAGAAATCATTCAGAAAGTTGAGGAAGACAAAAACGTGATTGTGATGAGGGACTGGAACTTGATAGTAGGAAAGGGAAGAGAAGGAAATGTTATAGGTGAATATGGATTGGGAAAAAGGAATGAAAGAGAAGAGCGCTTGGTAGAATTTTGCGCAGAGTACAGTTTAATGATCACCAACACTGTATATGTGGAAGAGACCAGGAGGCACTGGAAGGTACCAGATTGACTTTATAATGGTAAGGAATAGATTTAGAAACTAGGTTCTAAAGTGTAAGACATATACAGGGGCAGATATAGACTCTGACCATAAATTATTGGTTATGAACTGCAGATTAAAACTTAAGAGACTGCAGAAAGGTACAAAGCATAGGAGATGGAACCTGGATAAATTGAAGGAACCAGAGGTGGTTGACAGTTTCAGAGGGAGCATTAGGCAAGGATTGGCTGAAACGGGGGAAAGTAATACAGTAGAAGAAGAATGGGTAGCTCAGAGAGAGGGTAGTGAAGGCAGCAGAGGACCATATAGGCAGAAGGACAAGACCTAATAGTAATCCCTGGATAACACAGGATATAGTGAACTTAATTGATGAGAGGATAAAATATAAAAATTCAGCAAGTGAAACAGGAAAAAGGGAGTACAAACGTCTGAAAAATGAGACTGACAGGAAGTGCAGACTGGCTAAGCAGGAGTGGCTAGAGGACAAATGCAGAACTGTAGAAGAATGCATAAATAGGGGAAAGATGGATACCATCTACAGGAAAATAAAAGAGATATTTGGAGACAAGAAAGCAGCTGTATGAATATCAAGAACTCGGATGGAAAACCAGTAAACCAGTACTAAGCAAAGAGGGGAAAGCTGAACTGTGGAAGGAATATATAGAGGGCCTATAGAAAGGAAATAAACTTGAAGGCAGTATTCTAGAAATGGAAGACGAAGTGGAGAAAGATGAGATAGGAGATATGATACGGCGAGAACAATTTGACAGAGTGCTGAAGGACTTGAGTCGAAACAAGATCCCTGGAGTATATGATATTCCATCTGAACTGCTGATGTCATTAGAAGAGCCAGAGGTGAAAAAATTGTATCACCTGGTATGCAAGATATATGAGACGGGGGAAATACCCTCAGACTTCAAGAAGAATGTTGTAATTCCAATTCCAATGAAAGCAAGTACAGACAAATGTGAAAATTACAGAACTATCACTTTAATAAGTCATGGGTGCAAAATACTAACGTGAATTATATACAGACAAATGGAAAAACGTGTGGAATCCTTCCTCGGGGAAGATCAGTTTGGATTTAGGAGAAATGTAGGAACAGGGCAGGTAATCTTAGAAGATAGGCTAAGGAAAGGGAAACTATGTTTTTAGAATTTGTCGATTTGGAGAAAACTTTTGACAATGTCGACTGGAATACACTCTTCCAAATTCTGAAGGAATCAGGGGTAAAATATAGGGAGTGAAGAGTTATATTCAACGAATACAAAAACCAGACAGCGGTTACTAGAGTCGAAGGGCAAGAAAGGGACGCAGAGATTGGGAAGGGAGTAAGACAGGATTGTCGCCTTTCCCCAATGTTGTTCAATCTGTACATTGAGCAGGCAGTGAAGGAATGGAGGAAGAAATTTGAAGAGGGAATTAAATTTCAGGGAGAAGAAATAAAAACATTGTGGTTCGCTGATGACATAGTAATTCTGTCAGAGACTGCAAAAGATCTGGAAGAGCAATTGAATGGGATGGGCAGTGTCCTCAAAGGAAGATATAAGATGAACATTAACAAGAGTAAAACGAAGACAATGGAATGCAATATCAGAAAATCAGGCAATGCTGAAGGAATTTGTTAGGTAATGAGACAATAAAATTAGTAGATGAATTTTGTTATTTGCGCAGCAAGATAACTTCTAATGGCCGAAGTAAAGAAGATATAAAATGCAGAATGGCTATGTGAAGAAAAGTGTTTCTAAAGAAGCGAAACTTGTTAACATCCAATATTAAATTGATAGGAAGTCCTTTCTGAAAGCATTTGTCTGGAGTGTAGCATTGTATGGGAGTGAAATGTTCACGATAAGGAGTTCAGATAAAAAGATAGAAGTGTTTGAAATGTGGCGCTACAGACGAATGATGAAAATTAGAAGGGTAGATCGCGTAACTAATGAAGAGGTGCTTAACAGAATTGAGGAAAAAAGGAGCTTTTGGCATATCGTTACTAAGAGAAGGGCTAGATTGGTATGACACATTCTGAGACATCAAGGAATTAAAATGGAAATGTGCACTTAAATAGGATTATGATTTTTTTACTTTTTATTTTATTTATTTATTTATTTATTTATTTATTTATTTATTTTTGGTAATCAAAGAAGAATGCTTTTAATTTTTCTAACATAAAATATGTAAAATTACAGTACTATTGCTTGTTGGTGTAAGTAACCATAGAAATTTCATTTTACCTATAAATTGTCTCTTGTGTTATTTACTTTTTTAATTTTAGTGTTAAAAATTACAATTATGTAAAACATTTTTATGTTCTGTATGTTTGACTCATTCTACATCTCATGTGACGTGCTCAGGAAAAGAGATTAACAGAACATGAATAAAAATAAATAAATAAAAATAACCCCAACCCTTCCCTCCGGCAGTCTCCTTCCTCTATTCTATCTACTACCAATTCGTGTCCCTTCACCTTCATGTTTGGTGCTATTTTCACATTTCTCCTTTTCCCTGCACCTCTCATGTCCTGCACCACCAACTCGTTTCATGACACAGCCTAGAAAAGCTACTATGTACAGCCATTTAGTCCCTGCACACTCTGCCAGACTGCAGTGATCTCTCTCCCCTCTCCCCTCCTCTAAAATAGAAAAATGTGCTCTGCATGATTAAACAGTGCACGGGTGTACAGCAGGTTCATTGTTCAACAGGCGCAATATTTCAGTGACAAAACGTTATAGGCCATCAAACGTGGCCTCACAACTGCTCATTCCCACCAGCAACAGCACCTGGTGAGACTGCAGCACCCAGAAGCCAGCTGTACCGAGACAGCGGTCCAGGGAGTGAGGCGACTCTGTACTCACGGCAGGCAAGTAGAACAGCCGACAGCAGTGCATATCAGCATGGCTAGCCCTCCTCACTGCACCGTTAATTCTTGCGCCTGTTCGGCATACATCTACATTAGGCTGCGTTCACACTGCTGCCTGGGCCAAGACAGAATAGAGGGGGAAAATCCACGTTCCGATTTTCATGAAGAAAAAAACTTTGATGGTATATAAGTCCATCACACAATGTTTTATGAACCCAGTATTTCCTTCCAATCTTTGCCATGTCTGTAAAAACAGAAAATTTCTACATTTCATTACACCAGAGTTTTTAGTTTCGTAAAACTCCCCACTCAGTTTTGATGAAAGTATGTGGTTAATAATTCGGATTTTTTGGACTCATGATAGTACAATATCTTAACTTTCGAATAAACCATTCACATTTTCATAATTTGTAACACTCGCTTTTAAACAATGCTATTTGTCAGGTACGTATGCTCGATTTACAAATCATCTATTGAAAATGTTCGATAGCGGGCAGCCTATTGTTCTGTGCATTTTAGACCATACATTAGAGCAAGTGAAATGCAGCTAAAAGAACAGAAAAGTTTTTGAAATGGTAATCTACCTCCTTTCACAAGTAACTGCGAGTTATCCAAGTGGCGTCAATCCCGGGATTAGCCTACAAACTCTGCATGTGTTGAGCGTAGTGTGAAGCACTGTAGTGCTGAAAACATTATTTGCTGGCCACATATGTTGGTCCCTCATGATGTGTTAATAATCCATAATCAGAAAATAACTATAAACTAATTTTTCTTGGGTGGTGACTGATTATAATAGACAATGATCTGCTATGGTTTTATGTAAGGTATTACTTCACTTAATAATAGGATTGTACAATTGATGGAATATATATTTCTTGTTTGAAACTACAAGACAAAAATAAATTCATGTAAACTGCGAATTTGCTCATGATGGACTGAAATAAAATTTACTGAATTTCTAGATAATGACTTTCTAGTTGGAGATGATAAATGGAAGAAGTCAGAAAGCACCCTGAGACTAAAGTAGGAATGAACTAAGTAAAACTGAATACAGAACATTAAAATTAAAAACATTTAGTTACCTCCTGATAAGGGATGCTGCAACTTATGGCCATGGTGGTATGTGAGGTTTGTCAGTTTTATTTGGGACCTGCTGTACTATGTTTCAATTCATCTCCACTTTCATAGAACTCTACATGGTACTCAGAATTTTTATTTATTTTGTTAGGAAGCTGTCTGAAGGGAACTGCTTTTCTATGAACAATTCCTGAATCACCTGATGACAATTTTCTTGTCTCCATAATATTATAATTTTGATTTTTCTACTTTAAATGAATGAAAAATGCACAGATTTAGTTTAGGCTCAGAGACTGCAGATCAGTAAAGGATGTCATTTTGTTTCATGATGTGATTTCTTTCTTTCTTCTTGATGGGCTTGTGCCAGCAACAAGAGATCGTCACCCACTGCCAGTGGAAGATCGCAGGACACACAAGGATGTCCAATACTTGTTCACTGCCGTCTACTTCGAGCCAGCTAAATGTTAATTAATTTTGTTATTTTATTATTATTGTCTTCAGACTGTAGTGACTCATAGAATTACAAGCATATTAGAAATATGTGGTATGGACTCATCCCCTTAATTTTGACTAACATTTAGGAGAGTTCTTCCTTATGTGAACAACTAAACATTTCTGAAATTTTTTATTCATATTATTGAATTAATAATAATAATAATAATAATAATAGAAGAAAAATAAACAAATTTTCATAAGTGTAATTGAAAAAAAAATCATACTGAGAAGCTTCTGCTGAAAGCAGTCTGAAAACATGTGATGCTTGTGCTGCAGAAGGAACACAGTACCCCAATCAGTTGTGCTGGTGCCGACTCACATTGGGAATATTAAACACATCGAATGTTCACATAAGGTAAGAGTTTAGTAAATGTTAGTCTAATTTCACGGGATGAGTCCATTACCACCTACTTCTTATGAGCATAAATTTCGATGGGTCATTGCAGTGTGACAAGAATACTAATAAAATAACAAAATTATTGAACTGTTAGCTGGCTTGAAGTAACAGCAATCGAGCTTCTGCTGACAGTGGGTAGTGATTCCTTGTTGCTAGGGAGAAGTGGCAGCCCCCCCACCCCCACCCCATCGGGGGGGGGGGGATAAAGAAAGAAAGAAACCATGACAAATGCTTTTCATCCTTTACTGACCTGTCCTGCAGTGTCTGAGGCTAAACTAAAATCGCATATGTAGAGAATTGGAAAGTACCAACTTGCAGATAAAGAAAACTTCTTCAAATTATTCAACAAAATGTTTGTAGAAACATTGTTCCTCTCAGGCAGGTTCCTAAAAACAACTTAGTTCACTCTTACTTTAATCTCAGATGTGAGGGATCCGCATTTATGTGGGACATGCTGCATACAATTATTTTCACCTTGTGGTACCACATTATCCAAAAGCTACAAAAGTGAAAGTTTTCAAAAAAGTATATATTGTGTATTACGAGTAGATGCAGCTATACATATAAGTGTTTTGGGCTTCATTATCTACAACTAGAAAGCCGTTAACTGTAATGTCAGAAGTTTTTATTTGAGCCGTTCAAAGCTGCAGTTTACAATAATTTGTTTTCTCTTCTAATTCCAAACATGAAATATATATTCCATGAATTGTATGATGAGGACAAAAACCAGATGTATGCCTGACATAAACTCAAGTATGATCTGATGTAAAACTGCAGCAGATCGTTGTCCATTGTAATTGGTCGCCACCCAAGAAAAATTAGTTCTTAATTATAGAGGAAAAATTCCTAACAGGAAAAATATACGTAAAAAAGATACGTAAAAAATAGATGAAGTCCACTTACCAGGCGAGGGAGCACAGGCAGTGATAGCAACAAATAAACACACACACACACACACACACACACACACACACACAAACGCAAGCTTTCGCAGCCTCGCTCCTTCGTCAGGCAGAAGGGAAGGAGAGGGAAAAGGAAATGATGAGGGTTTTAAGGGAGTGGGTAAGGAGTCATTCCAATCCCGGGACAGGAAAGACTTACCTTGGGGGGAAAAAAGGAGGGTAAACAAACACACACACACACACACACACACACCCATACATTTAACCAGACGCAAGTACACTTAGGCAGACATACTGTAGAAAGCAAAGAAGTTAAGAACTGTGTGTTTATTTGTTGCTATCACTGCCTGTGCTCCTTCGCCTGGTAAGTGGACTTCATCTATTTTTTACGTATCGTTCATTTTTAATGAAATAAATCGCAATTTGCGATCACTTACGTCTTCACTGTACCAGGTTTAGATGTAATACCAATGTGCGGCAAATGAAAATTTGTGCCTGGCCGGGATTCAAACCCGGGATCTCCTACTTACTAGGCAGACACGTTGACCACTCCGCCACCGAGGACACAGTGACCAACCCGACTGCAGAGGACTCTTCCCTGCATGTCTCCCGCCACAAATCTCTATTTGCCACGCTGTCTCTTTCCTATAACCACAGCGATTTATTTCATTAAAAATGAGCGCTGTAACATTGTCAAAAAATATATATAATTGTATACAAGTCGAGGCTGGGCTCATGACGACAATTAATTGTGTCTCAATACCTCATGGTCTGTTCTCCCTGATGTGGGAATACAGAATTGTGGCTGCGAGCATTACAGGACAAATAGGCTGTGGTTATAGGAAAGAGACAGCGTAGCGAATGGAGATTTGGGTGTGACGGGAGACGTGCATGGAAGAGTCCTCTGCAGTCAGGTTGGTCACTGTGTCCTCGGTGGTGGAGTGGTCAACGCGTCTACGTAGTAAGCAGGAGATCCCACGTTTGAATCCCAGCCAGGCACAAATTTTCATTCGCCGCACATTGGTATTACACCTAAACCTGGTACAGTGAAGCTATAAGTGATTACAAATTGCGATTTATTTCATTATAATTATTTTCTGGTTACAGATCATTAATACATCAAGATGGACTCACACATGTGGCCAGCTATTCAAAATTTGTGGCATCAGATTGCTTTACATTACGCTCAACACAAGCTGAGTTCGTAGGCTTGGGATCACGGCATGACACCACTGAGCTAACTTGCAATTACTTGAGAAAGGAGACAGATATCAGTGCAACTACCATTTCAAAACCTGTTCTGTTCTTTTGGCTCCATTTCACTAGCTTTAATATATGGTCTAAAATGCACAGAACAATAAGCTGCCCGCTATCTTAACTATTCCAATACATGATTTGTAAATCAAGTGCACATACTTGACAAATAGCGTTATTTGAAAAGACTGTTACGAATTACAAAAAAGTGAATGTTTTCATTTAAAGTGAAGATGTTTTACTACAACGTTTCTAAATATCAGATTTTTTAACCACATACTTTCATCAAAATCGAGTGAGGGGCATTACGGAACTAAAAACTCGGCGGAATGGAAAGAAGACTTTTTATTTTTTCACAGGCAAAGCAAAGCTTGTAAGGAAAAAATAAGTTCATAGAACAATGTAGCGTGATCTTGTATACCATCAACAATTTTTACAACATGAAAATCGAAAAATTGTATTTTACCCCTTTTTCGCCTTGGCCCGGCCTGGTTCAGTCTGAACACACAGGCCAGTGGCGTGCACTGAGTACGCTCAGGCGGCTCAGCTCAGTCTGGCCGGCATGACGTGAACGTGGGAGTATTGGGATTCGAGACTCGTCCCGTCCTCACGCATCTTGCTCTCACCAGTGTGAGGTCATCACTCCCCCTCTACTCGCCATCAGCCAGCGAGAGCAGCAGGAAGCGAGCAGGAATGGTGGCCGTTTTGACTTGCTCTACAAAACACGTAGCCATCTACAGGTGCACTTACAGACACTGAGCTCCTGGAGGGCTGGAAAATCACTTATATTCCACATCCCTGAAGCCGTTACTTCCTTGGTCTGCATCAGGAGATGCATGTTAGTGGTCACGGGGACACTTGTGTTAGGGTCTGTGGCAGCATCAATTTGGTTGCTCTGTCCACCCTAGCTGCCAGTCATTTCATTTGCTGAATGACATCTTAATTAGCCCCAGTGTTAGTTTCCAAGCCCTGCTAAGCTTATAGCCACAGTCTTGGTTGATGAGATTGCCCCTTGTGCAAATTTTGGTTATCGCTCTAATGATGCTGGCCAGTATTTGGAAGTCTGTGTTAATATACCAGGATTGTGGCACAGGCTTCCAAATAATGGGACAGGTTCATTAGAGGCCATGAAAATTAGCACTAGGGGCAATCCCATCAACTGAGACTGTGGCTATAATCTTAGCAGGGCTTGGGAACCAGCACTGGAGCTAATTAAGTGGTCATTCAGCAATGAAACAAGCTGGTGACTAGGGCAAACAAAGCAATGACAATGATGGTACCACAGACACCAATGTGTTTCCAGTACTGCCAGCATGCACTTCCTGTTGCGGTTGTGGACTTACGAGAAAACAGCTTGAGGGGTGGAGGGTATAGGGTACAAGCATGAGGTCAGTCAATCAGAGCACCTGATAATGGTGACTTGTCTGATTGCTGAAATATTACGCCTGTTGGACACAATGAACTGACAGTATGCTTATGCACTATTCAATCAACAAATGTATGTCAGGAAACACAGAAGAGTCATGCTCTGCATCTTTCCCCTAACCTGCTCAATTTCAGATTGGTTTTCCATTTGAAGCAACAGGGGCAGAGGTCATGTGTGCTCAAGTTGTGCATGTCTGATTTTATGAATGTGTGCATGTTATATTTAACCGTATAGGGTGTTCAAGAAGTGATTCACAAACGGAAAGTACGAGCCAAAAGCAGCTAAAAAATTCCTGTTAACATGGATACGCAAATCAACTATTGCCAAGTTATTGCAGTAATTCGATTTGGGAACCAACTGTAAATATTCCTGGATACTGCAGTATCTGTGTTGGTACTTCAAGGTTTGGGATCAATAATCTGTTTATTTGTGTATTTGGAATGTATCATGACACCAACAATGATATTTATTGAAATTCTGGGCAAAAATGCTTGGAAGCAACATAATTGGACTACACATCCTACCACAGAGACCAACCAGACAGCAGTGCATGGGGTCTTGTACTTCCAGATGTAATTGATGATGGCCCACTGAATCAATGCTTGAACTTGTGGTTCATGCATGATGGTGCCACAGCACATTTTCATTTACAAGTGTGCCTTCCAGTATTTACAGAATTATCCAGAACTGCCTGACTCACGACTAATTTCAGAGATGAGTTCAATACCCCATTCAGATGCATGGACAATATTTCGAACATCTACTTTAATGCTGAGATATGCTGCGTGTTCCTAGACAGTGGTGAACTGCAACAGAGCATGAGCTGTATCTTGATAATGGTTGATATGCATACACATGTTTATTGGAGCTTTTTAACTACTTTTGCTTGTACTTTCCATGTGCTAGTTATTGACCATTACTTCTGAAACACCTGGTATATTGAGGATAGTTTACAACACGCCACAAAGACATATGTCAAGTTGTGACGGGCACATAAAAAAGACACTCATACACATTGAATACTAGTTCTCAGTTATTAATATGTCAAAAGAGACATCACTCCAAATTTGGAATGCAGCAGTGGGAGATGAATGTTGTGTGTCTGTGAAGTATGCCTGTGTGATTGTATGAGTGATGTCTCTTCTGATGAAGGAAAACGGCCAAAAGTTAGAATTCTATGTGTATGAGTGACATTTTTATGTACCTGTTGCAGCTGGATGCATTTCTTTGTGGTACATTGTAAACTGTCCTCATTATATTTTTTAATTCCAACCTGCACTTTTCATTGTATGTATTCTTTTTCTTATTAAGGCTTTGGTTGAAAGCTAAGAGTTAACTTGTGTGATTATGTCTATCTTTTCAGTGTGCCTATCTGCAGCTCAGCTTACAGTGAGTTGTTGTTGCAGTCTATCATCTCAGTAATATTGTGGATATTCCAACTTGGACTTGTTTGAATATGCCCTTGTATATTAATAAATGTACATTATATCATCATACACTGTTATTATCAAGGCCACATATATACTTTGGTAAACTGATTATTCTAAATTGCAAACTTTAATATCATCCCAGATGCATTCAGAAGAAAAATGTGTACAATATCCTGAAATGGACTTATTTTAGGGACAGTACTTATTTGATATTGAATAAATATTATTGTAATTAGAAACTACCTATATTGTTGGATTTTTTCAACAGCAATTTAAAAAGTTCTACAAGTGAGAAAGTCCTCTATTTACACATGCTGCCAAATTAATAGTTTTTTAGTAGTACCTGAACTCAAAGGTGTATTTTTCTCATTCATACAAAATGTCTGAATGGACTTGGGATTTTAATACAAAGATCTTAATTAGTGGACCTTTTTGTTACTGCATTGAGAGTAATGCATCTTACAATACAAATTCTCACTCCTCTAATAACAGTACATCAAGTGACCAATATTTGTTTATGGAAATGATGAGGTATTTCATTTGATTATAGTTATCAGACAAAATATCTGCTAAGAACATATTGGAAAAAAACAACCTGCATATCTCCTTTTATTACACTCACAGAACTGATCTTTAAACTGAAAATAGGAATTGGTGACAATACTGCCAAGGAAACAATCTTAGCCCTTGTATTGCAATTAGAAATTAGTTGGTACCAAAAAGAATGTCAGTCTCAGAAGTAAATGTTTCACAGGGAGGACTACTTCATTGATTTTACATCTTAATTGTTTCAGTGTTGTTTGGCTTCACTCTTACAAGGGACATTCCCCTTCACACCCTTCTCAGATTTGGTGGTAAGTTGGTGTAGTGAAAACCCTGTGAAAACGTGGACAAAGAACAAGCACAAAGGCAGGCAGAAGGTGTAGAGATTTATGAAAACAAGAACAAAATATAAACAGCGAACTGTCCAAATGCAAAATGTGCAACATTGAGAATGGGACAAGAACTATGCTGCTGTTGTTATATGGTCATGGTGTTGGAGTGCAATGCAGGAGATCTGTGCTCAATTCTCCATCATGCTCTATATTTTTCTTTTTCACATATTATCAACTTTTAATGCAGTCTTTGAAATATCTGTTCACTGTGTTTAGTTTTGTATCTGTATCATGGTGTAACATCTATGTCATAGAACTGCTCTATTAGCAGTCAAAACAAAGTGGCTCTTGATTGGGAGCCACAAACATTTCTTGACAAATGTCAAGTCAATAGAATCCTCCATTGGAAAACATGTCTGACCATACAGGACATTTGTAACAGTACATGCATAATATGACAGGAATTGCTTATCGGCACCCCTAACTTGAACACCTCATGTGCGAGTGAGTATGCCTCCTTGACTGATGTAGATGTTCATATGAATGTTATTACTAACAAATAAATGATGATAACATAACAATTTGTCACATAAGTCACAACAAATGAATGCAACAGTTTCACAATTACATAGCTGCCATGGGCACTGCTAAAACATATGTCTTCAATGTTTATGAAGAGAGAGCGAGAGAGACGTTAAAAATACTAATAAAGCACAAGAATTCCCTATCTATTTAAAAGAGTACCAAATAAAGTATTCTTGAAGAGTATACTGACTAATGCTCAAGCACTACACTAACTCCTCCAGTGTCATTCTTACATACCCGAAACTTTGTGATCTCATATCAACATCTTTGTCACCTAATGAAAGAGATTTTTGAATTTCTGACTCCTTGTTGTCCAGCACTTCATTCTCAGTTTGTGTTCCTGTTTCTTCCCGTTGGCCTTCTTCCCTTGAAGCCTTTTCTTGGTTTTGGTTTTCTGGTCCATTAACTGGACTCACAGATCTATGAGGGTGCAGCTTCTGTGGGTCACTAAAATGAAAGAAAGAAAGTCACATTGATAAACAGAGCTTTTGGATGACTTGACTCTGAAAAGCTCAAGTCTTCTTCAAGAATTGATGAATGCATAAGATTATTGAAATGGATTAATATAGAGCTTCTTTTTCAGATGTTCTGAAGGAAGGGATAGGGGGTTGAAGATAAATGTTGATAAAAGTTGCTAACCAGTAGCAACGAATTTCCAGCTGATAGTGAAAATTCTAACCATTGAAATTTTGACTTTATTTCTTGAAGTAATAGTTAAGTTTAAACCAACAAATTATAATTACAGTTGAAGCAAGTTTCAGTGAACCCTATTCAACAATATGCAAATCAGGCAAACACAGTAATTTCATCTCCAAAGAAAGGGGAGTAATAGGGTCTTGCTTACCACACACACACACACACACACACACACACACACACACACAAACTACAATCTCGTAGCATTTCTCTTTTTAAAAATAATTTAATGCTTTTTCTGTTTTTAATTACATCATTCTTTATTATATTTAAAATGTTCCGGGTAGAGTAATATATAGAAATAAGTAAGTTATCCAAACATTCTGCATTGTAAGACAAAAATGGTCTCTTATCAACTTAAAGTGGGCTACTAGAATAGAAAAATCTGTAAAAGAATGTAAATGTAAATTCAGTAAACTATTTGTACAGAAGACTATTAATATACCGGTACACTGACAGAAAAAAATTAGTATACCCTTTAGTATTAGTATTAGTTTTCCAATTCACTCAAGATTTATTGTTGACACAGTACATATAGAGTTCATAAAATGATTACATTTATAGATCAATAGCTCAAGCAGTACTGAGGTACCAAGTGTTGAACCATGGTGGAACACTCACATTAGTACGTGTTTTGGCCTCTGCAGGTGGCAATGCAGGTTCTGATTCTTGCTTCCAATTAATTGTGTGTACTGTCTTGGAATACATTATTTTACACCTGTTCAACCAGTTTGCGTATTTCTGCAAGTGTTGTGAATTCATAAATCACATGTGTCATTTGTCATCCCATCATATCCCACACGTGCTCAACAAGTCTGGAGGTTGTGTTGGTGAGAAAGTTGCTGCATATCATGCAGAGGACACTAAGTTTTCTATGTAGTATTGGGTGAACATTATCCTATTAGAACAACACACAACATTTCAGTTGAAAGAATGCCAAGAGAATGTGTATACAATAGTCTGCACATATCAAGTGCTGGTCAGTGTACCCTTGACGAATGCAGCTTATCACCCCTGGACCTTAAGAACTGAGGTAGGGACCAGGTGTCTTGGACATATGCACTTAACGAGGCAGTACTTGCCACATCTATGTCGTATGTGCATACCACCATCGCTTGTGTGCAGGTATAATCTGCTTTCATTGCTGAAGACCACAGCCTGCCATTTCATATTACAAGTAATCCTCTGATGGCACCAGTCAAGTTATGCATGTCGATGCTGTGGCACGAGTGGAAGACAGGCTAGAGCTGTGTCTGCCCGTAGTCCCACTGCTAGTAACCGATTGCGAATAGTTCATATTGACAATTCTGGGCTCACAAACCCTCTTATCTGTACGATGGTAGCTATACAGTATGCTACTGTTGTCATTACAATATGATGATCTCAGAGGAGTCCGCTGAGTAGATGTCCAGAACCTCTTTTATGATTTTGCTGGTGTGAGAAAGTTCAAGTGACAATTGACACCAGAACTGCAGTACAACTGACACAGTGCATCCAATTTGTGTGGCAATTCTCCGAAAGGACTGGTCCACCACTCAGAATGCCAGAATTTGACCACTTTCAAACTTGCTCAGTTGGTTGTAGGAAGCATGCTGATGCAACTGAGGCAGGAACCAGGTGTCTTGGACAAATTCACTTAACAAGGCAGCAGGCAGAAGTAGGTGGAAGTTCAAAGTGTGAATGTTCAGAAGTAGCTGGAAGTGGACTTTCTCAGAATGTCAGGAATGACTCAAACTGCTGGCAGTGCAATAGTTCAGAACCAGACTGTAGCAATGGTGACCTAGATTCCGACACACTCAGGCCTGACATTGGGTTACTAACTTACCATATATTTCCACAGATAAGACGATGGCTGAATCATAAAAAAGGGCCCCAAAATCTGAGATCATCTTATACGATGGTACAAAAAACTATATATATATCAGGGCCAGATCTAGGGAGGGGCAAAGGCGGCAGTTGTCCCGGATGGCAGAATTTAGAGGGCGGCAATTGTTATTTTATTTATTTTTATTTTTTTTTTATTTTTACAGAATGTATATTTCTGGTGACTGCAAGAAATACCGAAATCATTTAATAAAACTAAAATTCCTGGTTGCTAACTTCAGTGTTGCCCTGTCACAGGTACTTCAGCTAATCAAACTTTAAAAATCTACTAGATATTAGCCAGAATGAGGGCGATGTTTGCGTTATTGCATAAGTAAATGCACAGTGTTTATTAATTTGCACAGATTTCCTTTTTCAGACAAATGAATATTCATATTTCGTATCAAGGTAATATTTGTAGAACAGGTGATTTTAAATAATGTTACAGTTGTTATTAAAAAAAAAAAAGTATTTCAGGTGCGTACACATCTTATTGAAAGTCAAAAGCATTAAGCATCTAGAGTCCTCTCTTGGTAGCGGTGGAATTGATAGACATCTACACAGGATACTCTGTAAATCACATTTAACTGCCTGACAGAGGGTTCATCAGACACTTTTATACTATTCATCTCTCATTCCATTCTCGAATAGCGCGCGGGAAGAAGGAACATCTGAATCTCACTGTTCGAGATCTGATTTCACGTATTTATTCAGATGATCTTTTCTACTTATGTAAGTGGGAGGCAACAATATATTTTCGCTTTCGGAGGAGAATGTTGACGACTGTAGCTTCGTAAGTAGCCCACGTCGCAGCGATAACCGCCTTTGTTCTAATGACTCCCATCCCAGATACGGTATCATTTCCGTGACGCTGTCTCTCCTGTATCATGACAGTACAAAACAAGCTGCCCTTCTTTCGACTCTTTCGATGTCCTCGGACAAACCCACCTGATAAGTATCGCAAGACCAGATAAAACAGGAGGAATCTCACTGTATTACTGATGCTGTCCTTTTTCTAGCTAAGCAAGGAAGTCCTTTTAGAGGAACAAAAGATGATTGTGATTTTTGTGATCCACATAGCGGCAAATTTCTAAATACAATTGATCTCATATCATACTATAGTGTCCCCCTTCGTCTAAGTATTGAACGCCACAAGAAAGGCCAGATTAGCAATTTTTACAAAAATATACAAGATGAGTTCCGTGACTTGATTGCTGACAAAATAAAACAAGATATAATTAAAGATATTTTAGCTGCTAAATACTTTTCACTGATGTTTGACTGCACTCCAGATATCCGCGACAATGCGCAGATGACACAAGTAATTCAATATGTCAAGTCGAATGACTCAGAGGTTGTGGAAAGTTTTACTGACTTTTTTACAGTCACAGACCAAACCGGAGAAGGCCTTAGTCAAGAGATACTGCAAAAATTGGAACAAGATGGGTTGAACATTAAATACTGCAGGGGGCAGTCTTATGACAATGGGGCAAACAGGGCTGGAAAGTACAAAGGGGTTCAGTCAAGAATACTTCAGAAGAATGAACTGGCCTATTTCGTATCATGTACTGCTCACTCTTTAAATTTAGCAGGCGCAAATTCAGCAGACATTCAGCAAGACTAGGTGATCTGCAAGAGTAGATGCGGTTGAAGCTGTTTACAAGCATTTTCATAAAGTTTTGAAGGCCCTGCAAGAAACTGAAACTTCTAAATTGTCAACACCAGAAACAAAATCAGAGACAAGATCTATTTTAAAAAATATGAGAAAACTTAAATTCATTACTTTAACTTGTTTCTGGTATGCAATATTAAAATAAATTGCTCATGTTAATCAGTTTCTGCGGAGTTAATACTTTACAACTGATAAAGCTGTTCAGAACATTCAAGGACTTTTGGGCTTTCTCAAAACTTCCCGGGATTCTTGTTCCTCTGAAGCTATTTCTGAGGCCGAAGTGCTAACAGAAGATAATGAGGTATCAACGGTATTCTCCGAAAAAAGGATGCGAAGAAAGAAGAAAATGGCCGATGAGCTTTGTGAGAATAAAGTATCCAACATTCACGGAAAAAATAAGGAATAATTGACAGAGATTAGTACCAGGTTTATCACTTTTTTTTAAAAGGGTGCAAAAATTAGTTTTCTGTGTGGTGTGCAAATTCGAGAAATGGAAGTGGAGGACTTGAAGGCCAAAGCAGCAGAACTGGCAGAAGATCTTAGCGAGGAAGAACTTGAAGTTGAAATTTTCAGACAACATGCGCTGGCAGTAGACAGAGCCTTGAAAGATTCCACTGCATCTTCAACGTTATTTTAATTTATAAAAATAAATTGGTAGAGAGGTATCCCAACCTTACTGCAGCGTTAATATATATCTTACCATTCTAGTTTCTGTTTCGTCTGGAGAAAGAAGTTTCAGCAAACTGAAACTAATTAAATACACTTGAGAAGCACGACTGCTTAAAAAATCTGAGTATAATATCCATAGAGCACAAACAAGCTGCTTCTCTAAACTATGATGATATCAAAAACAGTTTTGCAGCAAAAAAAGCTCGAAAAGCAAAATTTTGAATTGATTTTTGTACGATGAGTAATCTTGTAATATTTTTGTATGTATTAAAATTGTTCTGTTTTCCTTTGATCATAGTTCAGTCAATAAAATAAGTTCATGTTGTGAGATTGTGACACAGGTGTGTTTGCGTCTGTGTAAATGTATGGGTGTGTGTGTATTTGTTTACCTTCCTTTTCTTCCCCCAACGTAACTCTTTCCTCTACCGGGATTGGAATGGCCCCTTAACCCCCTTCCTTAAAACCCTCATCATTTCCTTTTCCCTCTCCTTCCCTTCTGCCTGAAGAAGCAGCTAAGCTGCGAAAGCTAGCGTTTGTGTGTATGTGAGTGTGTTCTGTTTATTTGTGCTGCTGTCACACCTGTGCTACTTCACCTGGTGAGTAATCTTTGTCTATTTTATATATATATTTTTTCCTGCTAGGAATTTTTCGTCTATAATATTCGTGTATATATATATCTATATGTTTGTATGTATGTTTTTGTGTGTGTTTTATGTTTCTATCGACGAGCCTGTACTTTAGGTAAGTCCAAAATCTTTATTTTATACATATTTTTCCCACTAGGAAAGTCTCCTTCTATAATATATATATGCACAACTGTAAATCTATTTAGTGTTCCTGAATCATACATTCGGGCACTATGTGCCCTCACAAAGTAAAAAAACACTTAGGGTAGGTGGGGGTAAGTGTACGCACTGGGGTAAGTGTACGCAGTTCAAAATCTTGGCTCCAAACAGTTATGTTTGTAGCTGTATGGCATTAGTAACTCGACAGCGATGTCAAACGGGGAAGCACAGACTCAGAGTCAGTCAGGCAGTGTTCGTGGCACGATGAGGTACGTTCTGTTTTCAGCATTCTCACTGTAGTTTTTAGGTAACTTCATTCCCACTTTTTTGCGTGATCTTTAAATTTCTTGTTCCGTGTTAATCTCATATTGAAGCCCTATGATGTTACTGTTCAGTGGAAAGTGTAATTAACCCAAAACGAATACTCATAACTTTGTAGAAATTAAAGATGTAGGAAATCGCAAAATGGGGCAAGTGTACACAGCTTTCAAGGGGCAACTGTACACATTCACGTAAGTGCGTACACTTGCCCATTGATCAGCAATAAATACTGACAGTCTTTACCCTCTACTACTCCATGGCCCTTCATGCCTTGTAACGGACATTGCTTTATTATTGTTTGTTTTTAATTCCAAGTAGACTTATAATTTTCTTTTTTTCCAATAGGAATTACGTCAGAAAAACTGAAAAGAAACCCCTGACTGATGAAATTCTTAAAACTGTACAACTTCTTAGCAACAATTACTCTATCAGAAAAGCTGCAAGAACTGTTGGATTTCATTAATCAACTTTGAGAAAACGACATAAAATGGGTAAAGGTTCTAATTCGTTGGGGACGTTTATGAAAGTTTTCACTCCTGAGCAGGAAAAAGAAATTGTGGAACACTGCAAAGAACTGGATCGTCGTTTTTATGGGCTAACACTGAAATCTTTTCACCATTTATTGTTCAATTACGCAGAATTGAACCAAATCAAACACCCCTTTCCACAAGTGAAGAAGATGGCCGGTAGGGATATGACAAGAGATTTTATGAAGAGCACAAACTTTCTTTGAGAGTTCCTCGCAACACAAGCATAGCAAGGACTATGGGTTTTAACAGAATCCAAATAAATCACTTCTTTAATTATTTTGAAACATTGTATAAAAATTACAAATTCACGCCAGATCACATTTTCAACATGGATGAAACTGGTATCCAGACAGTTCCACATAAGTTGCCCCTAACAGTAGCTCCTGTTGGGAAGAAGGATGTTGCTAAAGTGGTGACTGCTGAACAAGGAAAATCCATCACTGTTGTCTGTTGTATGAGTGCATCAGGTAACCACATCCCACCTTTTTTTAATTTTTGGGCACAAGAGAATGAATCGCTGTCTCATCAAGGACGGGCCACCAGGCTGTGACCTCGCTCTTACTGATAGTGGATACATAAATGTTCCTACCTTTATCAAGTGGCTTTCCCACTTTCAAAAATTTACGAAACCATCAGAACAAGAACCAGTTCTTCTCATCCTGGATAATCATGTCTCCCACATTAGTCTTGAAGCAATAAACTTCACCAAAGGCAATCACATTCACCTTCTTACTCTGCCGCCTCACAGTAGCCACATGACACAGCCACTCGATAAAGTTTTTTTCAAGCCTCTTAAGAGAAGATTTGCTGCTGTTGCTGATGACTGGGTAACATCTCATCCTGGCAAATCTATCACGGTTTTTCAACTTGCTGGGCTTTTCAATACTGCTTTCTTCGGAACTACCAATAGTGAAGTAACCGTTACAGGATTCAAGTCGACTGGCATCTTTCCACTTAACAGACACGTTTTCACCGATGAACATTTCCTGCCAGCAGAAGCAACTGACCAACAGTTTGAGGGTGAAGAGGACCTAGACAGTGAGGACAGGATTATGATTCAATTTGATGAAGGTGCCATCGAGGAACAGCCATCAGAAGCTCCGAGAAACCAGCCTGGTCTGTCTGAAAATGTATTGGAACCACCTGCTTCTTCCTCTGAGACACCTTCAGACCTGCCAGAGACTCCTCAACCCGGACCATCATCTTCTTGCAGTGGGCCTTGTCACACATCACCGTCTGATATAATTCCAATTCCTCGGATACAAAGAGCAAGAAAACACTCTAGGAAAGGTTTGAAATCAACCCATCTGACATCAACTCCACACAAAGAAAGGCTGCAGCTACTAATTCAAGAGAAGGAGGCTGCCGCTAATGAGAAGAAACAGAAAGCAGATGAAAGGCGCAAGGTTAAAGATCAAAAATCTAAAACTGCAGCAAAAAGGAGACTAATTTTTTCTGGTAGTTCTTCTAGTGAGTCTGACACAATTTCCCTTCATAATAGTGAAGACTCCAACAACTGGGACTTTTCTTCAGAGTCTGAGACTGATCAAAATGGACCATCCACATTCACTAGGCCGATACAAAAAGGTGATTTTGTCATGTCTAAAGTGTTTGGGAAGGGTTGTTCATACAGAATTTATGTGGTCAAAATCACGGAAGTTAATAATGCAGGTTTTGAAGGATTTTTTTTATAAAATGCTTCCTCAAACATTTCAGTTTATTGAGACAGCAGAGCAGGCATTTTTGCAAAAGGACGAAATTGTGAAGAAACTATCACAAGCTGTACAGTCTAGCTCTATTAGATTCAAAGATGCGGTTGGATTTCAGGATGACCTGAGCAGCTACAGTGCATTATTAGATTGATAATTTTGTAAGATGTTCTCTATCATTTGCTTAAGTTTTTCTAGAAAAGTTTGTTTTTCTCTTGGTGTATTATTTCATATTTGCTTATAAATGCTGTACTTTCAATGTTTATTATATAATAAAAGATGATACCTGTAAAACATTATACCATCAACTTTACAAAATTAGACATTATTTCTGATATTTTTCTCTCGATGGGGCAAGTGTACATGTGTGAGTATACTTGCCCCACTCAATGGGGCAAGTGTACTCACTAACACTGCCTTCGAAACTTATAATTTATTCATAAACTGAAAAACATGTCATCATTTTGAGAAATCCATTTAGTAACCAAGAACATTCTTTAATTACAGTAAAATTTTCATATCTCTAGGTTCCTTCAGATTCTCCCTACAGGCCCTCATGCAAATTTTGCGTACACTTACTCCCACCTACCCTATTGTTTAACCCTCTTAAGGCTACACTACAGATAACTTTTTTTTAATGTGAAAGTTAGGTATAGGACAATAATTTTTTTAGTATGCGAGGGCGCATTGCTTCCGAATCTCCGGTTCAGAAACATTCACTTATTCCATACATATCTGTGAAATTACCTTGAAATTTATATTGTGAAGGAAAGATTTAAGAAAACAAAGGTTTGCACATTTTTTTAATATTCACTTTTTTTTAGCTTTATTAGTTTACTGAGTGGACAAGGCTACATATGATAACCTACATGCCACAAGACTAATGTGGGAGACATGATTATCCAGGATGAGAAGAACTGGTTCTTGTTCTGATGGTTTCGTAAATTTTTGAAAGTGGGAAAGCCACTTGATAAAGGTGGGAACATTTATGTATCCACTATCAGTAAGAATTAATTATTTACAATGTAGCTTGATGTTACAATGTCCCCTCCAAAAATAATTTCTTAATATATCCAGAGCTATATGCAACAACTGCGGATTCCTTCGAAATACTTTATCTTCTGTTCTCGGGCAGTTTTTTGTGTTTTCACCCGCATGATATGTGCATCAGGCGATTAAATGTCGTCTTGGCGAAAGGAATTTCTTTTTTTTCCCTTAAACTTTGCGGTGTAAAAAAAAATGCTTCTTCAGGATCGGATACAACATACCACTACACACACGAAAGTTCAAAAGCAGACAGCAAACACTGCAACAAAGGGTGAAATCCAGGTGTACCAATCACGAAAACTACTTATGGCAGCTTCTATCGGCATTTTTTCGGAACTTCCTGAAGATTTGGCTCCGAATCAAAGTCGCAGATGTGTTTTCAAATCCCGAAAACTGGGAACAAAGTGCGGCTTGCATTTGGGTAAATATGGTAACTTGGGGGTCATCTTATAGGCCAGATATCTGCTAAAACTATGAAATTTTGATGAAAATTTGTACCTTGTCTTATTTGAAGGTCATCTTATCTGTGGAAATATATGGTATTCTACATGATGAGGACGTTGGTTTCGTCAAACAGTGGTGTACTGAGCTGCCATAGATAGTGCCGGTTTCAGATATATGTGCCTGTCACTGCATGCAGCCAACTATGAGAGGTACTTCAAGCCAGCCATTGACCTGAAATGGGTAATCTAGCCAGTCATTGACCTGAAATGGGTAATCTAGTGGCGCAACTGGACACCACCTTCGATAAGTACAAAACAACTGGCTGCACCTAGGCGTGATGCTGCTGGGAGTTGAACTGGTGCTTATGCTGGATGAATTTACCAACCCCAAGACAACTGTCTAGGGTTCACAGTTTGCAGCTGCAACCGACTAACTGCCGAGTTCTTGCCTGGATTGTAGAGTCTCACTGCACTATTGAAGGTTTGCATTTGCAGGCCACTGTCACTGAACACTAGGCTGGGGGCAACTTTGTATGCTCGAGAGACTTGTGTACTGAGTCTCAAAGATATACCAGCCAATGTCCCCATTTTCTGTAGAATCTGTCATGCAACATGCTACCAGAATGTCTGGTCGCCTGATGTTCTAGTACTAAATCTGAATGGTGACAACATAACCTCGCCTCAGTTACCAACTGCTTCAAAAGGTGACATGACTTGGTGGCACTGATTGTGTCTGACAATAATACAACTATTTATCTTTTACACAAATAAATGTATCTATGTAATTATTGCCTTTAAGATTTCCCATTGGGCATCTACCCGGCTCTAGAGACCCACCATTTTGTTAACCCAGTATTCAATGACATCACAACCAATAGTGGGGGCACCTGACCTCCCACCTGTCCTGACACCATTTTACACTTCTCCAGAGCTACATACTGTAATTTATGAGCAGTTCCAAGTTTTTAGCTGTGTAACAACAGTCTGATGGTACTAAATTTACAGAAAACTACAGCTAATCATCCAATAATATAGAGAAAACTGTTTCAACTTTCCAGTAAAAAAAATAATGTAAACATTTTAGTCTGTTTTCTACAGATACCTGCCATGAAGTTGATAGTTTTCTATTTGACAAACTCTGTTTACACCTATAACAGTAAACCTGAATGAGGCCAGAGATTTGAGGTTTTTGTATGCTATGAGGATTTCCTCCAGATGGCCCACAAACAGGGTGGTACAGAAAGGTGCCATGTGGGTGTCCATGACTGTGCCACACATTTAATTGTAAACTTTCTCCTCAAAAGCAAAGTAGTTATTTGTTAGGATAAAGTTGGTGAGAGTTACGAGTTATCAGGAATCGGGCTTGAATTCAGAGGGACATTGGGAGAGGTAGTGTTCGAGAGCAGCAACGGCATGGGCATGTGGAATGTTGGTGTATAGGGAGGTGGCATCCAATGTGACAAGTAAGGATCCAGGAGGTATAGGATGAGGATGATGGAGAATTAGTGAAGGATTTGGTTGGTGTCCTGGATATGAGAGGATAGATTTTGGACAACTGGTTGAAGGTGATGGTCAATGAGGCCGTGTGAAAGCACACAGTAACCAGCACAACTTCATGTTCAGGACTATTTGGTTTGTGGATTTTAGCGAATATGCAGAAGGGGGTGTGAGAGGTGCTATTGGGGTGAGGAGGGAGGAA
Organism: Locusta migratoria; assembly: GCA_026315105.1. Taxonomy (NCBI): domain Eukaryota; kingdom Metazoa; phylum Arthropoda; class Insecta; order Orthoptera; family Acrididae; genus Locusta; species Locusta migratoria. The sequence continues at coordinate 596,013,463 of CM048744.1, forward strand.
GTCAAGAGAGAGCTTCTACAGAGGTGCCATGTGATTTTAACAGTGATTGGTGATCTTGCTAGACTTTTGGGATGGAGTCATTCAGGCACAACCTGTAGGCAGAACAGAGAGTTGGCGGAGCTCTTCTGACAGGTAGGCATTGCGATGCGAAACAGTGGTGGAACCTTTGTCTGTAGGGAGGATGATTATATTTGGATTTTTTTGAGGTTGTGGATGGCTCTCTTTTCCTCTGCCCAAAGATCTGAATTCTTAGGAAGGGACTTGGCAAAAGATGGTGAGGCCAATTTAGAGGTGAGAAAGTCTTGGATGGTGCCCACGGGGTGGTTAGGTTCAGGGGGATCTTGGTTGTATGGTAGTATGAACTTGAAAGGTACGATTCAATGTTGAGGTTAGGTCAGCTTTGATCAGAGGGATTTGTGGCAAAGTAGTGTTTCCATTGTAGGGATTGGGAAAAGGAGAGTAGATCATTGAGAAGTCCAACATTATTGAATTGAGATCAAACAATGGAAATACCTTGAAGGATTCAACAATACTTTGAAAAGGCTGCTACTTACCACAGAGAAGCCTAATGCATCACAGATATGTACACATAACAAGAAGAAGAAGAAAATAAAAATTAAAAAGCTTTTGGCTGTTAAGCCTTCACCTGCCAGAGAATACATATACATCACGCATACACACACACACACACACACACACACACACACACACACACAAAACAGCTGGAGATGGCAGTTTTGTGTGTGTAGTGTGTGTGTGTGTGTGTGTGTGTGTGTGTGTGTGTGTGTGTGTGTGTGTGTGATGTACGCATGTTCTCTGACAGATGAAGGCTTAACAGCCAGAAGCTATTTTTTTTTTTTTTTTTAATTTTCTGTTAAGTGTGCCTATTTGTGGCTCATTGGTTGTCTCTGTGGTGAATTGAGACCAGCTAGTCCTCTTAGCATTAGGAAAGTAGCATTAGGAAAGTTTTTCCCTCATTAGTTTCTGTATAATTACCATTAATTATAAAGGTATTGTTGATAAACCTATTTTCTTAAATTATGTAAATGAAATACTATTAATTGAACAGAGATTTGAATATTAATTTAATCATTAGCCAGTTTATGTAATTCTTTACTTTTCCATTATAATTAATGTAATGAAGTCAATTAACAATACATAATTTTCAGTGACATTGTTTGAAATATATAAATAGGATGTGTTTGCGACATGTATTAGAGTATTGTTTCAGCTGTGATCTGAGGCATAATCCACGCTAGTTCAAAGTATTGTTTTATCCTCCATCTTATGTACAATCTATGCCAGTTTTGAGTATTGTTTTGGACGCAATCTGAGGCATAATCCACGTAACTTTGAACTTCAATTCTGATCAGTTATGTAACATTTCTTCAGTGTTAGGCATATAGAAAGTGTATCTACAGTGATTAATCCATATTTGTGCCACATTATGATGTACACCGCGAACTTTTGTATTCCACACATGAACAGTGTTAATTCATATTACTGATGTGTGGAATGTGCATTCCTGGCCAAATTAAGTGTAATTAACTAGACTTGTAAGCTGGCCATAAATGGGGACAACTGGGTGTTTATAAACCATTAAAAGAGTCAAAGAACTGCAGTTCTGCGAGTTGCCTTCATTATTCGTAGTGAATTAGTTTTCGCCCCATGAGATTTCAGCCAGCCGCTACCGAGAGCAATCGCCATCAAGAACATCAAGTATCATCTATCTACAACCAGATAAAGGCACAATTTCATACCACAGTCCAACCAATATCCCCTTGCCCTCCTAACCAACCATTCCCTGGTCACCCTCCAAGAATTTCTCACAACCAACTTGGCTTCACCATCTTTCTCCAAGTCCCTTCCTAAGAAATCAAACCTTCTGGCAGAAGAAAGAAGAGCCATCCACAAACTCAAAGCAAATCCCGAGATAATCACCCTCCTTGCAGACAAAGATTCAACCACTGTTGTTAAGAATCCCATGATTCTAACATACTGTTCTTGTGTGTTTCACCCAATTACTGCATTGGAGACAGTGAGATGTAAAATGATCTTATAACATTATATGTTTGCCTACATGTGAGGAATGTATTTTTCAATTTGTATCATACCTTTTTGTTACACCCTGTATATTATAGTCTGTAATCAAATATAGTTTTTATTTAGCTTACCAGCTACCAATTTTAACATACAGTACCATCCTCAGCTAGCACCTGTCACAAATTTATCATGCACAGTTCCCAAGTACTTCATACACCTACTTGGGAAGCATGCATGGGAACCATGGGCCAGGTGATGGTGTGAGGGTGGTACTGACCGCTTCAACTGGTAATCAGTATGTTAAATAAAAACATATGGAAAACCATAGAAACTAGTGGACTTCCTTAGCAACTACAATTTCACACACACACACACACACACACACACACACAATTTCATATCTGGTTCAAAACATTGTGAAGCTTCCAGAAGGAAACTTCCACTCTGCAGCGGAATGCACACCAATCTGAAACTTCCTGGTAATTTAAAATTTTGTGCCAGAACTAGGCTTAGCCACAGGCTAAGGGAAGAGAGGAAGGAAGCTTGGAGTCTAACTTCCAATTGACAGCATGGTCATTAGAAATGGAGCTTACATTCAGAGTGTTTCGGTAAGGATGTGGAAGGAAATCGGTAATGCCCTTTCAAAGGAACCATCCCGGCATTTGGCTGAAGTGATTTAGGAAAATCACGGAAAACCTAAATCTGGATGGCCGGAGGTGGATTTGAACCACCATCCTTCCGAATGCAAGTCCAGTGTGGCAGGCTAATTCATGTTTCCGTCCGCCTCCTTAGAGCAATGGCTAGAGTGGCAGATCACCACGCAGGAAGCCCGGGTTCAATTCCTGGTTGGGTTGAAAATTTTCTCCACTCTGGGACTAGGTGTTGTGTTGTACTCATCACCATTTCATCATCATCGCCACCTAGGCGCCCATGTAGTATAACCTAAAGACTTGCACGAAGCAGGCCAAACATGGTCAACAAAGCTACATGAAATCATCATCAGTGATGTTTCCAGAACGAAACTTTCACTCTGGAGCGGAGTGTGCACTGATATGAAACTTCCTGGCAGAATAAAAGTGTGTGCCTGAACTGGGATTCAAACCTGGGACTTTTGTCTTTCATGGGCATGCGCTTTACCATCTGAGATACTCCAGCATGCTCATGGTCCTTCCTCAAACAGTATGGCGCTTGCCAGCAAAAGGCAAAGGTCCCAGGTTCAAATCCCAGTTCTAGCATACAATAAAATCTGCCAGGAAGTTTCATATCAGTGCACATTACACTGCAGAGTGAAATATTCATTCTGGAAACATCCTTTAGACTGTGGGTAAGGCATGTTTCCACCGTATCCTTTCTTTCATGAGTGCTAGTCCTGGAACATTCTCATGAGAATTTCTGTGAAGTTTTGAAGGTAGGAGGCAAGATACTGGCAGAAAAAGTTTCATTGTGAAGTTTTCCTTTTACAAATATTTTTCTCTGTTCATTCAAGAATTTCTTAAATAAAACAACACCAAAGGAAGAGTTTGATAGACTGAAAAGGCAGTGTATTAGTGAAATCATTTATTTTATTTTCTCTTCTCTCTACTATGGGTGATTGTGATTTTTGTATAAATAATAATAATAATAATAGCTGCACAAATATGTATGTCAAAGATGATAAGTGACTTAAAATCCATGGAAAAATGTCAATAAATTGCTAGTAAACTGATAGCTGAATGTAAAAGCACTTATTACTTGTTTCTTGGTTCTGAGTCACCATTGTTCCTCCTGCCTTGATAACAAGAACTATATGGTAAGTTTCGTTTCAATTTAAAATTTGTCCGCCTTTTTTGAGTTATAAAATTGATTTACTCTTTAACTAACATTAGTTCCTGGCATGGCTTGGGTATGCATTTATTCCATTCTTATGTTAGTTAGTTCAGCACCTTCTTCCCCCTCTGTCTGCCACCTTCCCCACCCCTCTCTATCCATTGCAGTATGGTATGACAATATGTATCGTTGAGGCACACAAGCCACCCCACATTGGCAATGTCTCTGGTTCAATGGGGTGGAACCTTACAGTATTCACACAGAAATAAGACAATAGTTTAAATGCCTTCAATAGCAATAGAAAATGCATCAGTAGCCATCTGGAGAGTGTTGTGGGTTATATTAGTGTGTGTATGCAAGCACACATAAATAGTTAGCTGGTTGAAGAAAATATAAAAAGGTACAAGAGTGACAAGCAGATGACCAAAATATATTTTCAGTTTTGTGAAAATGTTGACCTCTGTCTAGATGCACATCCATACTTGCAATGCCAGCTGCCGCCAGTGTCACATCGTAAACAGCGCTAAGTATCTTAATTTGTGTCAAATTTAATTTGCCAGTCTAGTTCTTCATTTTAGTTAGTACTTCTGTTTCAGAGGTTTATTCCCGCGTATTCAGCAGATTAGCATTCAGTCAGTTAGCAGTCAGTTCAGTGTCAGCTGTTGTCGCTGCCTCATCACCCAGAGCACTAAATATCATAATTTAATTGCATGACATTTTGTTGCCAGTTAATTTCTTAATTTTTGTTAGTCTTTTTTAAGAGGTTTCTTCTCAACTACTTGACAGATTTCGTTTGTGCTACTGCATTAAGAGTTTATTCTTGCCTACGTTGATAAATAACATGTGTATAGTTTTCGTCTGCTGCAAGCTACGTATCATATTGTCACTTCCTTATTTCGTGATCTGCTTTGAGAAAGCTTATATTCCTGCGCATTTTAATGGTGTACTCCATAGATATTCTTGTTTATTTTGAAAACTGTTTTGACAGTGTACTTACCACTGACCACAATTTAGTCAGCTGCCTTTATTAAAGTACTAGACTACTTAAAAGTTGATTATTTAGTTTTCTACTTTCTACAGTTAATTGTATCGATAGGATGGATAAGATGTGTGCCTGCTGTGTGTGGACGCAGGAGGAGTTGGCTGCAGTTCGTGAACAGCTGAGCGTGCTATTGGCTACGGTCAGCCGTCTTCAGGCTGCTGTCTCGGTGTGCAGCGATGGTGGGGAGTTTGGTGCGTCGAGTGGGACACCTCAGGTGTCCCATGCTTTGCTCTCTGCTACCAAGGCACCTTCAGGTGTACCGGATGTGGTCGAGCCACCCTCTCTGCAATTGGAGTGGCGGGTTGTATGCCGTTTGCGTCACTCGAGGCGGAAGGCCAATGTGGAGGCTGGACGTCCGTCCACGCCCATTCGTCCTGTGAGTGGAGGTGTGGCCACTCATTCAGCAGGGTCCGAGCAGGTGCACGGGGGGAGGGGATTATTAGTTATTGGGAGCTCCAATGTTAGGCACGTGATGGAGCCCCTTCGGCAGATAGCATTGAGATCTCTAAAGAATTCCAACGTGTACTCGGTGTATCTGCCGGGGGGCATCATCCGAGATGTGTATGTGGCCTTGCCGGCAGCTATCGACGGTGCGGGGTGCGGTCGACTGCAAGTCATAGCTCACGTCGGCACCAATGACGCTTGTCGCTTGGGTTCTGAGGACATCTTCAGGTCCTACGAACAGCTGGGGGAATTGATGAAGGCTGCTGCCCTCGCACATGGGGTGCAAGCAGAGCTGTCGATTTGTAGCATTGTTCCAGGTTGATCGGGGTGCTTTGGTTTGGAGCCGAGTGGAGGGTCTGAACCAGAGGCTTCGCCGACTCTGTGACGGTCATGGCTGCAGATTTCTGGATCTGCATTATTGGGTGGGGAATTATGGGGTGCCCCTAGATAGATCAGGGGTGCACTACACTAAGGAAGCAGCTACTCGGGTAGCAGAGTACTTGTGGAGGGCACACGGGTTTTTTTTAGGCTAGGTGCCAACTCTGATGAGCAGCCTGTCAACATTCAAACAGTGAATTCAGGCCACATTCGGCTCAAAACTTCGAATATCAAAATATTAGCCATCAACTTACAAAGTGTTGTTGATGTTGTGGTCTTCAGTCCGGAGACTGGTTTGATGCAGCTCTCCACAATACCCTATCCTGAGCAAGCCTCTTCATCTCCACATAAGAACGGCAACCTACATCTGTCTGAATCTGCTTACTGTATCCATCTCTTGGTCTTCCTCCGCGATTTTTACCCCACACACTTCCCTCTAATGCTAAATTGACAATTCCTTGATGTCTAAGAATGTGTCCCACCAATCTATCCCTTCTTTTAGTCAAGGTATGCCAGAAATTTCTTTTCTCCCCAATTCTGTTCAGTACCTCCTCATTAGTTACGTGATCCACCCACCTAATCTTCAGCATTCTTCTGTAGCACCATATTTCAAAAGCCTCAATCCTCTTCCTGTCCGCACTGTTTATCGCCCATGTCTCCCTCCCATACAAGGCAACACTCCATACAAATGCCCTCAGAAAGGACTTCCTTAGGCTTAAATCAATATTCGATGTTAACAAATTTCTCTTTTTCAAAACCGCTTTTCTACCCATTGCCATTCTGCATTTTATATCCTCTGTACTGCGACCATCATTTGTTATTTTACTGCCCAAGTAACAAAACTCATTTACCTCCTTTATTGCTTCGTTTCCCAATCTAATTCCTTCAGCATCACCTGATTTTCTTACACTGCACTCCATTACCCTAGTTTTGCTCTTGTTAATGTTCATCTTATATGCACCTTTCAGCACACTGTCCATTCCGTTCAATTGCTCTTCCAGGTCCTTTGCTGTATCTGACAGAATTACTATGTCGTCGGCAAATCGCAATGTTTTTAATTCTTCCCCCTGAACTTTTATTCTTTCACCAAATTTCTCCTTGCTTTCCTTTATAGCTTGTTCAATGTACAAATTGAATAACATTGGAGAAAGGCTACAACCCTGTCTCACTCCCTTCCCAACCACTGCATCCGTTTCATGCCCTTCAATTCTGACAACCGGTGTCTGGTTTTTATACAAGTTGTAAATAACCTTACGCTCCCTATATTTTACTCCTGCTTGCTTCAGAACTTTAAAGAGTTTATTCCAGTCAACATTGTCAAAAGCCTTCTCCAAATCTACAAAAGCTAGAAATGTAGGTTTGCCTTTTCTTAATCTATCTTCTAGGATAAGCTGTAAAGTGAGTATTGCCTCTCGAGTTCCTACATTTCTCCTGAACCCAAACTGATCTTCCCCAAGGTCGGCTTCTACCAGGTTTTCCATCCTTCTGTATATAATTCCTGTTAATATTTTGCAACCATGACTTATTAAACTGATGGTTCTGTAGTTTTCACACCTGTCTGCACCCGCTTTCTTAGGAATGGGGATTGTAACATTTTTCTTAAAGTCTGAGGGTACTTCGCCTGTCTCATACATCTTACACACCAGGTGAAACAGGTTTGTCATGGCTGGTTCTCCCAGAGACTTCAGTAGCTCTGAGGGAATATCATCTAATCCAGGGGCTTTGTTTCGACTTAGGTCTTCCAGGGCTCTGTCAAATTCTTCTCTCAGTACAGAATCTCCTATTTCATCTTCATCTACATCCTCTTCCCTTCCTACAATATTGTCTCGAAGTTCATTTCCTTTGTAGAGCCCCTCTATATACCCTTTCCACCTTTCAGCTTTCCCTTCTTTGCTGAGAACTGGTTTTCCATCCGTGTCCTTGATATTCATAGAGCTGTTTTTCTTATCTTCAAATGTTTCTTTTATTTTCCTGTAGACTGTATCTATTTTCCCCCTATTTATACATTCTTCTACATCCTTGCATTTGCCTTCTAGCCACTCCTGCTTAGCCATTTTGCACTTCCTGTCAATCTCATTTCTTAGTCGTCTGTACTCCATTTTGCCTGTTTCATTTACTGCATTTTTATATTTTCTCCTTTCATCGATTAAATTTAGTATCTCCTGTGATATCCAAGGATTTTTTGTAGGTCTTGCCTTCCTACCTATTTTGTCCTCTGCTACTTTCACTTTTCATCTCTCAAATTTACCCATTCCTCCTCTACTGTTTTATTGTCCCTTGTTTCTGTCAATTGTTGCCTGAAGCTCCCTCTGAAATTCTTAAGAACCTCAGGTTCCTTCAATTTATCCAGGTCCCATCTCCTTGTTTTCCTACCTTTTTGTAGTTTCTTCAGTTTCAGCCTACATTTCATAACCAACAAGTTATGGTCAGAGTCTATATCTGCCCCTGGGTATGTCTTACACTGTAGAACCTGGTTCCGAAATCTATGTCTTACCATTATAAAATCTATCTGGTATCTCCCGGTGTCTCCTGGTCTCTTCCACGTATACAACCTTCTTTTGTGATTCTTGAACCAGGTGTTTGTTATAACTAAATTATGTTCCGTGCAAAATTCTACCAGGCGGCTTCCTCTTTCATTCCTTTTGCCCAGTCCATATTCACCTACTATTTTCCCTACCCTTCCATGTCCTACTACCGAATTCCAGTCTCCCATAACAATTAAGTTTTCCTCTCCCTTAATTGTCTGAATAATTTCCTTTAGCTCATCATATATTTCTTCGATTTCCTCATCATCGGCAGAGCTAGTTGGTATATAAACCTGTACTACTGTTGTCGGTGTTGGCTTCGTATCTATCTTGACAATGATAATGCGATCACTGTGTCGGTCATAGTAGTTTACCCGCATTCCTGTTTTCTTATTCATTATCAATCCTACTCCTGTGATACCCCCAATTGATTTTGTATTTATAATCCTGTACTCACCTGACCAGAAATCCTGTTCATCCTGCCACCGAACTTCACTAATCCCCACTATATCTAACTTCAGCCTATCCATTTCCCTTTTTAAATTTTCTAATTTTCCTACTCTATTAAGGGATCTAACATTCCACGCTCCGACCCGTAGAATGCCAGTATTGTCTTTCCTGATGATCACATCCTCCTGAGTAGTCCCCGCCCGGAGATCCGAATGGGGGACTATTTTACCTCCGGAATATTTTACCCGAGAGGACGCCATCATCATGACCAATAAGATAGGGTCAGAGTCTATATCTGCCTCTGGGTATGTCTTACAGCTTAAAATCTGGTTCCAAAATCTTTTGAGATTCTTAAACCAAGAGATCATTATGATTAAATTATGTTCCATGAAAAATTCAACCAGTTGGCTTCCTCTTTCATTCCTTTTGCCCAGTCCATATTCACCTTCATTTTTCCTTCCCTTCCTTTTCCTACTACCAAATTCCAGTCTGCCATCACAATTAAGTTTTCCTCTCTCTTAATTGTCTGAATAATTTCCTTTACATCCTCATCAATTTCTTCGATCTCCTCATCATCAGCAGAGCTAGTTGGTATATAAACCCATACTACTGTGATTGGTGTTGTCTTAGTATATATCTTGAATATGATAATGTGCTGCTGATAGTAGTTTCCCTGCATTCCTATTTTTCTTATTCATATCAGACCTATTACTGTAATACTCCCAACTGATTTTGTATTTATAATCCTGTACTCACCTGACCAGAAATCTTGTTTCTCTTTCCATTGAACGTAACTAATCCCCATTATATCTAACTTCAACCTACCAGTTTCTCTTTTTAAATTTTCTAACCTCCCTACCGGTTTAAGAGATCTAACATTCCACACTCCAATCCTCCTGAGTAGTCCCCCATATGGAGGTCCAAATGGGGGCTATTTTACCTCTGGAATATTTTACCCGACTGGATGCCATCATCATATATTCATACAGTAGAGCTGCACGTCCTCGGGAAAAGTAACGGCTGTAACTTCCCCTTGCTTTCAGCCGTTCGCAGTAGCTGTGTGGCAAAGCCACATTAGCTGATGTTACAAGGCCAGCTCAGTCAATCATCCAGACTGTTGCACCTGTAACTACTGAAAAGGCTGCTGCCCCTCTTCAGGAATCACACATTTGTCTGGCCTCTGTATCGTTGAGGCACGCAAGCCACCCCACCTCGGCAATGTCTGTGGTTCATGGGAGTGGACTTACAAAGTACTAGAAACAAATTTCCCGAATTTGCCGCACTGCATGGAAATTATTGTGCTCAGATAGTTTTAGGCACCAAAAGCTGGCTAAATCATGAAGTGGCAAGTTCAGAAATATTTAGCAAGGCGTGGAATGTATAACAGAAAGATAGATCTGATACAATTGGAGGAGGAGTATTCATCGCTGTGGACAAAGATATTGTTTCCACTGAGATCGAAGTTGAAAGTAACTGTGAAGTTACCTGGGCATGTATAACAGGTCTAAAAGAAGTAAAGTTAATAGTTGGGTGTTTTTATTGCCCCCCCCCCCCCCCAGTGCTGCTGTAGCAGTTTTAGAGTCATTCAAAGAAAATCTACACCAGGTAGTGTGTAGGTATCCGGGCCATGTAGTATTAGTCGGGGGAGACTTCAACCTTAGGAGTATAGATTGGGACCTCTCTAGTTATATTTCAGGCAGTACAGACAAGCAGTCTTGCAAGCTACTTTTGGACACATTCTCCGAAAACTGTCTTGAGCAGTTAAGCCGGCAACCCACGCGCAACGGAAATATTTTAGACCTTATAGCCTCAAACAGGCCTGACCTTATTAAAGATGTCTGTGTACAGACAGGAATTAGTGATCATGATATCGCCATAGCGTCAATGGTGACCAAAGTTCACAAAAAACAATCAAGAAGGCTGGGAGTGTGTTTTTGTTGGAAAGAGCCAATAAGCAAATGTTACGATCACACTTCGAAAATGAATGGGCATCATTTAATTCCGGGACTACGGATGTAGAGGAATTGTGGACTAAATTTAAGTGCATTGTAAATAAAGGGCTAGAGAAATATATGCCAGTGAAGATGATTAAGGATGGAAAAGATCCACCGTGGTATAATAATAATGTTAGAAAGCTGCTGAGAAAGCAAAGACTGTTGCACTCTCAATTCTAAAAAGAACACGCAAATGATGACACGCAAAAGTTAGCAGAGATTCGTGCATCTATAAAAAGATTGATGCGCAAAACATACAATAATTACCACAGCCATATCTTAGCAAAAGATCTATCCGAGAACCCGATAAAATTCTGGTCCTATGTAAAATCAATAAGCAGGTCAAAGCCCACTGTTCAGTCACTCGTTGATCATTCCGGGGCAGTAATAGAAGAAAGCAAACGGAAAGCTGAAATTCTAAATTTAACCTTTAAGAAATCTTTCATGCAGGAGGACCGCACAAATGTACCATCATTTGATCAACATACTAATTCCGAAATGGAGGCCGTAGTAATAGGTATTCCCGGTGTAGAGAAGCAGCTGAGAGAGCTAAATACAAAAAAGTCTGTTAGTCTGGATGGAATACCAGTTCGATTTTACAAAGAGTATTATGCGGCACTGGCCCCCTACTTAGCTTGCATTTATTGCGAATCTTTAATTCAGCGCAAAGTTCCTAGTGATTGGAAAAAAGCGCAGGTCATTCCAGTTTATAAGAAAGGAAAGAGAACTGGCCCACACAATTACAGGCCAATATCGTTGACATCAGTTTCATGTAGAATTTTGGAGCATATTCTCAGTTTCCTTGAGACGGAAAAGCTTCTATCTATGAATCAGCACGGGTTTAGGAAACATTGTTCATGTGAAACTCAGCTTGCCCTTTTCTCAAAAGACATCTTGTGAGCCATGGATGAAGGGCAACAGGCGGATTGTGTTTTTCTCAACTTCAAAAAGGCATTCAACGCGGTGCCACACTGCAGAAAGCTAACGAAGATACGAGCTTATGGAATAGGTTCACAGATTTCCTAAGTAATAGAACGCAGTACGTTGTTCTCAACGGCGAGTGTTCATGAGAGACGAGTGTATCATCAGGCGTGCCCCAGGGGAGTGTGATAGGACTGCTATTATTTTCTATCTATATAAATGATCTGATAGACAGAGTAATTAGTAATTTGCTGAATTTGCTGATGATGCTGTGGTGTATGGGAGGGTATCATCTTTAACTGACTGTAATAGTATACAAGATGACTGAGACAAAATTTCTACTTGTTGCGAAGAATGGCAGCTAGCTCTCAATGTAGAAAAATGTAAGGTGATGCGCATGAGTAGGAAGAAGAATCCCATAATGTTCGAATACAGCATTAGTAGTGAGCTTCTTCATGTTGTCACATCGTACAAATATCTAGGTGTAACATTGCAGAGCGATATGATATGGAATGAACATGTAAGGACAGTTGTGAGTAAGGCGGACAGCTGACTTCGGTTTATTGGGAGAATTTTGGGAACATGTACTTCATCTGTAAAGGAGACAGAGTATAAAATACTTGTCTGACCACATCTTCAGTATTGCTCAAGTGTTTGGGACCCACAACAGAACAGTTTAAAGGAAGACATAGAAGCAGTTCAGAGGCGAGCAGCTAGGTTTGTTACTGGTAGGTTCGACCAATGCACGAGTGTCATGGAAATGCTCCAGCAACTCAATTGGGAATCGTTGGAGGAAAGACGACGTTCTTTTCATGAAATTCTGGTGAGGAAATTTAGAGGGCCGAAATTTGAAGCTGAGTGTAGCACGATCTTGCTGCCGCCTACATACATTTTGCATAGTGATCACAAAGACAAAGTAAGAGAAATTAGGGCTCGTACGCATTCTGTTTTTCCTCTTTCTACTTGGGATTGGAATAGGAAAGGAAATGCCTAGTAGTGGTACAGTGTACCCTCTGCCATGCACCTTACAGTGGATTGCGGAGTATGTATGTAAATGTAGAATTCCACAGAGAGCAATTTTTCAAATGTTTCAAACACTTGCTCAGAATTGTAATTATTTCTGGAGTTGCTCCAGATCCAATGTTTTAACTGTAATCCTCTCTATAGGCTGAAGTACCTAACAAGTAATGGAAATATTTTTAAATTCTTTCACTTTGGCACATCTGCCACTCTTGAAATAAAATTAGCTTTTTGTAAATCAGGAATGGCAAATGTCATTAAAATTTTTTTTATAATTTCTCAGTTTTGCTATGGCCATAAGTAAATTTTGATTAAAAAGTACATACATTGGGTAAGTTTAGAAATACAGCCCATTGATCTGAAAATTGTTAGTGGTGCATGGTATGGTACGCACATTCACCTTCATCACCTGCAAACATATATTCTTATTACCTGAACTTTCACTTCTTAAAAGCAAAGTCAATATGATACTAGGAGAAGCACTTCCACACACTTTTGGTTTATGTTTTGTATAGGTTATGATCACTGGAACTATTATTTGTTTCGTAGATCACTATTAAAAATGCATTTCTTTTTTATGATGACATATTATTAATTTCAAGTGTCTTAGCTGTGTCAACTGATGAACATTCAGTGCATTACATTTGTAATAACTTCATTAACATTTGAAAACTCAACTGTACACATCAAGTGTTTTGACTCATGGTTCAAAATCAACTGACGTGCTCCGCTGAGTCCAGGTGAGCCCGGTTCACTTAGGTGGTGCTGTCTAATTACTGTAGCGCCCCTATATTACTTTGCACGTGTTACATGCAGCAGTAGTTTTAAATTTACTATGCACTGTCACAACACTTTTCCTTTTGGGAAATTCACTTCGCATTGCAGAGGTGTTGTACAGTGCGGAGAGATCCATCAGCTCTTGATGTGTTGCGGCCAGGTCACGTGGCGCCACACGAATGTATGGGCGAAAGTGCCCCGGGCGGGGCCCTTTGCACGGAACACGGACCTGTGACTGAATGATGGGTGACATCTCTGAAGTATTGGCTGCAGGTGGTGGAGAAATCGGCATGCTCTCTGCTGGAAGCATACGTCCCCAGGACTGAATGATGGGTGACAGCTGCATTGCCTCTGGTGCATGCGACTGTGATGCGGGCACACCTCCCCGCACAGTCATCTTATGTGATAGAAGCACATCATCTGCAGGCTTATGTTGCGTGCTCGGAGTTGTGAGCTGTAAAGGTGGGACCCATAGGTGGTGCCTATTGGCTTCTGAAGGAGTATGAATAGTCCTGTGTGAAGACAAGGTTGACAATGGCAGGTCGACTGCCCGCAAATGTATCTGGTCAAAATGACGAACAACCATTCCTCAATTAGTCGGATGTCACACAACCGATGGCCTCTAAACCTTTTGATGGTTCCTTTGATCCACTTGGCACGAGAGCCATATCCCGTACCCAGACAGGGGCACCACCTACTCGGAACTTGTCAGGAGGTTGAGAAACAGCCAGAGACTGTCGGAAGCAAAGAAGATGTAACAATGTATGCGGCTTACGAACGTGTAAGAGCTCGGCTGGGCTGTGATTACCCATGGGTGTAAAACGATAAGAACTTAGAAAGTGAAGTAAAGCATATTCTGTAGAAAACGCACTGAGGAACTTCTTCATCTGACATTTGAATGTGTGTACAAGACACTCGACCTCCCCATTTGACTGCGGATGGAAGGGCGGCCGAAACAGAAATCTGCAAAAGCCTATGAGGAAAACTGAGGACCATTGTCTGTGACTAGCGTAGAGGGTAGACCTTCAAGGTCGAAAATCTTTGACAATCCATTTGTGGTTGCCGCAGTGGAAGGGCATGCACAGCGAACCACAAAAGGGAAATTGGAATAAGCATCAATGACAAGAAACCAGTAGGCACCAAGAAAAATGCCAGCAGGAAATGGACCCATTCCCACGGGCGTGCTGGGGCAGGCCACAGGGAAGGGTCAGCTCTGGGAGGCTGCCGACTGTTGAGCACATTTGGTACACAGGGCGACCATGCGTGAAATGTCTGCATCAATTCCTGGCCAGTAAACATGTCTGCAAGGTAGATTTTTAGTGCGGGAAACGCCCCAATGTCCCTGGTGTAACAACTGAAGAGCACGTTGACACAGAGAAGCAGAAACCATCACTCTTAGAAATGCTCTGTCTGTAGAGAGCAGAATCACCCCATCATGAACAGACAGTCTCAGCTGCAGGGCATAATAATTATGAAGTGGGTCAGAGGCCTTGCCAGAGGGTCTGTCAGACCACCCTAGTTGAATGAACCTAATCACTTTGCAGAGAACTGGGTCTTCGGCTGTGGCTGAAGCAACATGGTCCCCCGTAATTGGAAAACCATCAACTGCACGACATTCGTCCTCATCCACGTGGTAACAGAGAAACTCATCGCAGTCGAAAACGGGATCAGGACCCATAGGCAGCCGCGAGAAGGCAACCTGTGTGGAGCTTTATCTGGAAGTGATGCTGAAGGATGAAACAGGAAGACAAGAGGCTTATGGTATGTAATGAGATGAAACTTGGAACCATACAAGAAAACGTAAAATTTTTTTAAGGCATACACTATGGCAAGTGCCTCTTTCTCAATCTGAGAATAACGCCTTTGAGCATCGTTGAGCATCTTCGAACTGTAAGCAATAAGCCGCTCTGATCAGTCATCAATTTGGTGTGCAAGGACGGTCCCAAGACCATAATGGGATACATCCGTGGCCAACACCAGTTGCCGCCCCGGGCAAATCGTGACTAGACACGGCGCCGACTGAAGTTGATCTTTGAGGTGGACAAAAGCATGTTCACATTCGTCAGTCCAGTGGAAAAGAATGTTCTTATGGAGCAGCTGATTCAATGGGTGGGCCACGTCAGCCGCAGAAGGAAGGAATTTATGATAGTAGGCAATTTTGCCAAGAAATACCTGAAGGTTTTTAACATTGGACGGCCGTGGGAGGGCTGTGATAGCATCAACATGCTGACTTAAGGGGAGGATCCCGTCATGGGACAGTTGAAACTCCAGATACACAACGGAATACTGAAAAAAATTGAGATGTAGGGAGATTACACTTCAGCCCCACAGACAGGAGAACTTGAAAAAGTGCGCAAAGATTGGCAAGGTGTTCATCCATGGAAGCCCCTGTAACTACAATATCATCTTGATAGTTGATGCAACCAGGCATGGAAGCCGTCAGTTATTCTAAAAAATGCTGAAAGATAGCTGGCACGCTGGTAACACCAAACGGCAACCGTTGGTATTGATACAGGACAAATGGAGTGTTTAAGACGAGAAATTTTCTGGAATCTGTGTCCAAAGGCAGTTGGTGATAAGCCTCTGATAAATCAATTTTGGAGAAGAATTGACCACCTGCATGTTTGGCAAACAACTCGTCAGGATGAGGAAGCGGGTAAGTATCAATGAGACATTGGGCATTGA
Source organism: Locusta migratoria (assembly GCA_026315105.1). Taxonomy (NCBI): domain Eukaryota; kingdom Metazoa; phylum Arthropoda; class Insecta; order Orthoptera; family Acrididae; genus Locusta; species Locusta migratoria. The sequence continues at coordinate 596,029,548 of CM048744.1, forward strand.
TGATTTTTTTGAAATCACCACACAACCATAATTTGCCATTAGGTTTGCAAACCACAAGAAGGGGGGATGACCATTCACTAGAAGTAACTGGTAGGAGAGTCCCCAAAGACACCAACCTATCTAATTAAGCCTTGACTGGGTCACATAATGCAACTGGAAGGGGGCGGGCACAGAAAAATTTCGGGTGGGCAGCCAGTTTGAGCGTTATATGTGCCTCAAATTCAACAGTGCGGCCCAGGCCAGGAGAGAAAATCAAGTAAAATTCAGTACACAATGCATCTAACCCAGTGTAAGGAATATCATCAGATACCAGATGTACATCGTCTGTAATGGAGAATCCAAAAAGTCGAAAAGCATCATACCCAAACAAGTTTTCCGTTCCTGCATGATCAACAACAATAGAGGTGAGAGAACAAACGACCGACTTGTAAGAAGTGGATAATCAGAATTTTCTAATTGTTGTAAGTCAGCAAATTGCGCGTGACAGGAGACAACGGCGGAGAACCCAATTCCAAGTATATATGGGAATTTATGACAGTGACAGCAGAACCTGTGTCTACCTGCATGCGAATATTTTTGTCAAGTACCTAAACGTCTATATGCAACTTACTAGTATCGCAAGGTACACAATTGACAGTCATAAGAGAATTGTCATCTTCAATTACAGCAGGAGTCTTGGCAATGTGACCTTTCTTATGACAGGTGTGACACGTGCCCCAGCGTTGAGGACAATCTATCCTCGCTTGTTTGATAAAGCAACACGGACAGGATGGAAGCGCTGTATGTACCTGATTTTGCTGCTGCGGCTGCTGCATCTGCCACTGCTGCGTCTTTTTAGCGTACGGTGGTACTGCGCCTCATCGTTGACGTGCATGTACTGCGGCAACTTCCCCATCATACGAAACAGACGTGTTGTCTGGTGCAGCATCAGACTGCACAGCACTGACGTCCATGTATTCGTCAATTTGGGTGCCGGTGGCACGAGAAATTTCATAAGACTGGGCAATACTCATTACTTCAGATAAAGAGGGATTCAGAAACTGGAGGGCCCATTATCGGACTTCCTTATCTGGAGCCAACCTAAGAATAGCATCTCTAACCATGGAATCGGCATAAGACTCATGATGCATGTCCGTAACAAATTCATTTTCTACTAAGGCCTTGTAATTCCACGGCCCATGCACGGTATGTTTGATGCGGCTGCTTGCAACACTTGTAAAAGGCTACCCGGGAAGCAACAACATGGGTGTTTTTGTGATAATATTTGGTGAGCATGTCACACATTTCAGTAAAAGATAACGACACCGGATCCCGTAGGGTGACAAGCTGAGATAATAGTTGATACACTTTTGGAGAAATCCACTAAAGAAATAGTGATTTGCACAGCTGATCATCGCCAATGCCGAAAGCCACAAAATGTTGCCGCAGCAGCTTTTCATAGTCCTCCCATTCTTCTGCAGCTTCCTCGTATGGAGGGAATGGAGGCAGAGAAATCGGTGTGACCCGACTGGACAACGACGTCTGTGGTAAGTCACGTAACGACACGACGAGGGCAGTCTGTTGCTCGATGAGCATGCACAATAGCTGGTCTAAGGTTTCCATATTTATCAAAACACTGCCAATGAGAACGTGTGGAATAGTTCACAACTCATCGCCACTAAAAGTGTAATAACTTTATTAACACTTGAAAACTCAACTGTACACAACAAGTGTTTTGACTCATGGTTCAAAGTCAACTGACATGCTCCGCTGAGTCCAGCCGAGCCCCGGTTCACTTAGGCAGCGCTGTCTAACTACTGTAATGCCCCTATATTACTTTGCGCACGTTACACACAGCAGTAGTTTTAAATTTACGACACACTGTCAAAACAACATTGTTTCACAAATGCATACACAATAGGCTACTGTTTTATACCTGTCACACTCTAATGAATCTGCTTTCACTCAGACTCAGCCAGATGTATTTATAATTTTCATGATTGTTGGCAACATTAACACCAGACACAAGTGATTACAGTTCTCAATTTATTAGTTTGACAATGCAAACCAACACAGTTGAATTGGCCTTAAATGTACTTTTACACGCAAAGTCTCCACATGGTTTGAGGTGTATATGTATTGTTGCTAGTATCTTTAAGTTTTTCATGAAAATTATGCAAAATTTTTTAAAGCTGTAATGGCATTTTATGTAAATCACTGCCACAAAAAGTACATTTTGGAGAAAAAAAAGGGGGGGCAAGACAATGTCTTAAAGAAGAAGAAGAAGAACACTTATCCAGGCTATTACAGAAAATCAAGTCACCTTAATGTTAAAACAAGCTACTGTTCAGGTACTGTAAGCTATAGTCATATTAACATGCTGCACTACATTTTGTGCCTTGATCACTAGTATATTTCAATGTTGAGCATTGACTAGGATTGATTTTTATGAGGGAAAAAAGTCAGACTATAGTGGTTGAACCCAATAACAAATACTGCAAATTTTCGCTAAAAGCAACAATGGGAATTAACTAATCAGTTGTGATGGCAGTGACAACTTTTTAACAGAATCTTCTGCCAAGAGTCCTAAACCACATGTGGGGATGATCACAAACTAAATTTACAAAGCTTGCAGTGAAATATATATATTTCACTTCACACAATCAATACAGGCAACTGGTAGTACTCACATTACACTATTTTTCAACAGTCTTCATACTGGATTTAGGGATTTCTCATTTCATGGAATGAGTCTGAATATATCACCTACAAAAAATCATGTTCTTGTATATTCAAGCACACAGTCATAAAGTGTGTTGCCTCCTTGTTGTTGTTGTTGTGGTCTTCAGTCCAGAGACTGGTTTGATGCAGCTCTCCACAATACTCAATCCTGAGCAAGCCTCTTCAACTCCACATAAGAACGGCAACCTACATCTGTCTGAATCTGCTTACTGTATCCATCTCTTGGTCTTCTCCTGCGATTTTTTTCCCCATACACTTCCCTCCAACACTAAATTCGCAATTCCTTGATGTCTAAGAATGTGTCCTACCAATCTATCCCTTCTTTTAGTCAAGGTATGCCAGAAATTTCTTTTCTCCCCAATTCTGTTCAGTACCTCCTCATTAGTTACGTGATCCACCCACCTAATCTTCAGCATTCTTCTGTAGTACCATATTTCAAAAGCCTTCCTGTCCGCACTGTTTATCGTCCATGTCTCACTCCCATACAAGGCAACACTCCACACAAATGCCTTCAGAAAAGACTTCCTTACACTTAAATTAATATTCAATGTTAGCAAATTTCTCTTTTTCAAAAATGCTTTTCTTCCCATTGCCATTCTGCATTTTATATCCTGTGTACTGCGGCCATCGTTTGTTATTTTACTGCCCAAGTCACAAAACTCATCTACCTCCTTTATTGCTTCGTTTCCCAATCTAATTCCTTCAGCATCACCTGATTTTCTTACACTGCACTCCATTACCCTAGTTTTGCTCTTATTAATGTTCATCTTATATGCACCTTTCAGCACACTGTCCATTCCGTTCAATTGCTCTTCCAGGTCCTTTGTTGTATCTGACAGAATTACTATGTCGTCGGCAAAACGCAATGTTTTTAATTCTTCCCCCTGAACTTTAATTCCTTCTCCTAATTTCTCCTTGCTTTCCTTTATAGCTTGCTCAATGTACAAATTGAACAACAATGGAGAAAGACTACAACCCTGTCTTACTCCCTTTCCAACCACTGGATCCCTTTCATGCCCTTCAACTATGACAACTGCTGTCTGGTTTTTGTACAAGTTGTAAATAACTTTACGCTCTCTATATTTTACTCCTGCTTGCTTCAGAACTTGAAAGAGTTTATTCCAATCAACATTGTCAAAAGCCTTCTCCAAATCTACAAAAGCTCGAAATGTAGGTTTGCCTCTTCTTAATCTATCTTCTAGGATAAGCCGTAAAATGAGTATTGCCTTCCGTGTTCCTACATTTCTCCTGAACCCAAACTGATCTTCCCCAAGGTCGGCTTCTACCAGTTTTTCCATCCTTCTGTATATAATTTGTGTTAATATTTTGCAACCATGACTTATTAAACTGATGGTTCTGTAGTTTTCACACCTCTCTGCACCTGCTTTCTTTGGAATGGGGATTATAACATTTTTCTTAAAGTCTGAGGGTACTTCACCTGTCTCATACATCCTACACACCAGTTCAAATAGTTTTGTCATGGCTGGTTCTCCCAGAGACTGCAGTAGCTCTGAGGGTATGTCATCTACTCCAGGGGCCTTGTTTCGACTTAGGTCTTTCAGGGCTCTGTCAAATTCTTCTCTCAGTACAGTATCTCCTATTTCATCTTCATCTACATCCTCTTCCCTTCCTACAATATTGTCTCGAAGTTTATTTCCTTTGTAGAGCCCCTCTATATACTCTTTCCACCTTTCAGCTTTCCCTTGTTTGCTGAGAACTGGTTTTCCATCAGTGTCCTTCATATTCATAGAGCTGTTTTTTTTATCTCCAAATGTTTCTTTTATTTTCCTGTAGGCTGTATCTATTTTTCCCCTACTTATACATTCTTCTACATCCTTGCATTTGCCTTCTAGCCACTCCTGCTTAGCCATTTTGCACTTCCTGTCAATCTCATTTCTTAGTCGTCTGTACTCCATTTTGCCTGTTTCATTTACTGCATTTTTATATTTTCTCCTTTCATCGATTAAATTTAGTATCTCCTGTGATATCCAAGGATTTTTTGTAGGTCTTGCCTTCCTACCTATTTTGTCCTCTGCTGCCTTCACTATTTCATCTCTCAATTTTACCCATTCCTCCTCAACTGTTTTATTTTCCCCTGTTTCTGTCAATTGTTGCCTGAAGCTCCCTCTGAAATTCTTAAGAACTTCAGGTTCCTTCAATTTATCTAGGTCCCATCTCTGTATTTTCCTACCTTTTTGTAGTTTCTTCAGTTTCAGCCTACATTTCATAACCAACAAGTTATGGTCAGAGTCTATATCTGCCCCTGGGTATGTCTTACACTGTAAAACCTGGTTCCGAAATCTATGTCTTACCATTATGAAATCTATCTGATATCTCCCGGTGTCTCCTGGTCTCTTCCACGTATACAACCTTCTTTCGTGATTCTTTAAGCAGGTGTTTGTTATAACTAAATTATGTTCTGTGCAAAATTCTACCAGGCGGCTTTCTCTTTCATTCCTTTTGCCCAGACCATATTCACCTACTATCTTCCCTTCCCTTCCTTGTCCTACTACCGAATTCCAGTCTCCCATAACAATTAAGTTTTCCTCTCCCTTAATTGACTGAATAATTTCCTTTAGCTCTTCATATATTTCTTCGATTTCCTCATCATCGGCAGAGCTAGTTGGCATATAAACCTGTACTACTGTTGTCGGTGTTGGCTTCATATCTATCTTGACAATGATAATGCGATCATTAATGCCTCCTTATCTGAAGTGAATTGTTGACCTAGCTTCTTTGAGTGAGAAAGGAAGTGAAATTAACTTGGAGTGAGGGGTGGACTGTAAGAGGGGTGGTTAATGCAGTTCTTGCTCAGGTCGTCAGATAAATACTTCTTAAAGGTACGGAAAGAAGAGGGCATACAACACTTCCTTGGGTAATGCGAGACATCACCCAATGGCTTTTCATTAATTATGTGAAGTAAATTTAGCTGTTTTTGTCCCTATATTATCATAAAAGGCAAGATGATCTGCACTGACCGATCTCAGAAGCTTGTGAAAAATGCTTCATATCAAAGGATCTGATGCATAATTTTATGACGCAATTCCACTTCTGCTTTGACACATGATGTCTTTCATGTCTTTAACATGGTGGCAAGGATGTACATACTTGTAGCCAATATGTGACCAAAACAATAATGAAAACCTCAACAAACACAAATATAAACACACAAAAATTAATGTAAAACCAATAAAATGACACTAACGGGACAAGTGCAGGAATATGGGGTTTTGGGTGCATGGGAAAATATGACAAAAAGCAAAAAAAAAGTGAAGTAAAAACCAGAAACGACTAAAAAACAATACATGGAATCGAATAGTTCAGTTGACTTATTTAATAACTTTAATGAAGAAATTGATACCAAACAACATTATTGTACCAAACCAATACCATAAAAGCAATATTGAACACTTCAATTAACCTATACTGCACCTAAAATCAAGAAAATGATACCAGTCAACCCATTCCCAAATCCCATCAACTTTAACATGGTATTGAATACTGGAATTGACATGCATCTTGAATGTAGAAATCAAAACCAATTCAATCTCCCCCCACCGCCCCACTCCCACCCCTCACAACAAGCAACAAAGAAATAATATTAAACAATTCAGTAATATCAAATGTTCTGTACTACCAAAATTTTTCACTACAACCAGTTTTGGATTTTCGCATTCATTGGCTTTGCCAAAAGCAACAATCATACCACACCACTTGCATGCAATATGGTGTGTTGCCAATCTACAGACACTATGGAAATGCCTCTGAAAATTCCCCTTATGGTGATATGAAACATATCACACATTCTCAACTGCCACCAACACCAATACAAAATACACTACAAAAGAAAAATAACAAATCTAAAAAGACCCTTATCAAAAATATGTCCCAGCTTACAAAACACTAACATAAAACACACACACAAAAACACACACACAAAAACACACACACACACACACACACACACACACACACACACACACACACACCATTGATTTTGTTACAACTTACAAAGACTGCTTTGTATTTGGTAAGTCTGATCAGTGTAAAATAAAGTTGGCAAAGAAATTGTTGGATGGCTCTGCACTGACATGGGCAAGCCAGTGTGCAGGGCAGTTTGTATATTTAGAAAGAATTTGAAAGATTGTTTAAAAAAGACACTCAAACCAATCAAAACAAAGCAGTCTATAGAATTATTTTTTGAATGTAGCAGTATAGCTATAGGGGAGGTAGGCAAACCATGAGGGAATTTTGCCAGGAAGAGATAAGGAAATTAGTACATCTTGACAGTTCTTTGGAAGTACAGACTGAAATTTGTACTGTAGAGGAAAGGCTTCCAGAGAATTTGCATTGGGAGTTAAAACATTGCCCAAATTATTCAATAGAAAACTTTTCACATTTTGTTAAAATAATGGATCAGGCTTTGTTACACAAGATAGTTTATGAGGGACATGAACTTTAGGAAAACAAGGGTAATAAGAACTAGGTAAACAGCCAGCAGTATTATAGTAACAAGAGAAACCTGGATGAAAATAGGGGAGGAGACATGAGAGATTTAATGAAGAAAATAAGAACCAAATGAGTTTAGGGCGAAATGATAGCAGAACTGAGCAAAGGCCAGTGCAAGATAATGTTTTTAGGAGAGGGGATCATAGGAAAGGTGGATGACAAGGACAAAATTTGAGCAACTAAAAGTTGTTCCAAATTGGTCCTCTTTGGGACAAGACAAAATGCTAGGAGTAGGACCAAGAAACAGAATAGCAAACATGAACATCAACAAGGTAAGGGGCTTCTTCAGAAGAAATTATTATAATGGTAATAAAGGGAGGTACAAAGAAAGAATTTATGGCATGGAGGCAACTTTGAGTAATGAAAATGCCTTAGGGAATTGGGTTAAGGAGCACGGCAAAAGACATGAAAATAAAGGAAAACTTTTAGAGAATCTAGATATCAGGGAGCAGAGATTGATGTTGGAGGTTTATTTAGCAAAGGTGGTAGTAATATAAAAGCTGAGGATACTAGCTTCGGTTTGGCTTCAATTTTCAACAAGACAGAATCTGAATCACAATCTGAGTGTGTGGAGGTGTGCGGTGATGTTCAAAGTGTCTGTTTGATTTGGATGCAGTCAAAGGAGATACAGTGGATGCTAATATTATTAAAGTGGAGGCCATAATGACTGACTCTAGTATATTTATTGATGGATGTACACCTCAGGGTACACACTCCAGTGATGTTGATGTGGACAGTACTAGGCAGGGAGAGAATCCTTTTTCTTTTGATTATGTGAAGAGTATTTGTAATTTTCAGGATAGGGTTTTAGATAGTGTCAGAAGCTGTATCTGGTTCAATGAAGCCTAAGGAAGTAAATTCTACTGAAATTTGCATGCACAATATTGAACTGCAGCCAAGGTATAGTAATCAATGTAAAAATACAAGGGAACATGATTTTGATGATTTGGTAGAAAGAACCAAATTAATTAAAAAGTTGCTCCAGAGTAGTGGGCATTTAATAAATGATTATTATGTTTATAGGCTGAGGAAGCAAAGTGCGAGGAATAATACATAATATGATGCATTTAAAGAAATATTTGAAGGAGATGAAGAGTTTATGGGTTAAGGGGCGAGTCAATGCTTGTGATGGAAGAATATAGGACAAAAAGAAATAAATATGATGATTCAGATAGTGGTAATACATACTACGAAATGGGGAAAGATGTTGATGAATTACAAGATTTTCTAATTTGTAATGATGAACAATATGCATGTGTGAATTATGTTAATTTAAATACAGGTTGAACACTGCAAAATGAATGTGACGTTGATGCCAGTGATTGGATAAACTTTCGATTTCAGCATATTCAGAAATTAGAACCTAAAGTATGGGAGAAGGAAAAAATCAGTTTTTTCAGGAGAGTGCATGGCTTAAGTGTAGGAGATAAAAAATTTCAGGATGCTTTTGATGTCACATTTTCAGGGGATGATGAAATTGAGCCATATAGTAGGGAGCAGATCTATATTATGGAGAAGACTTGGAACTGAATGAAAACATAATAACTAATGTGAAACGGGGGAAAGTCAGTGAATGTGCTCTTGTAGATTCAGGTAATTCAGTCAGTGGGATAGCAAAAGATTTTTATATCCATATTAGGACAGAGAAAACAGTAGAATTTTCAGTTACTGGTGTGAGAATTAAGAATGCCATTGGAAATTACGGCAAGCCAGTGAACGAGTTGGTATTAGATATAAAAATTGAGGGAGAAATATTTTGTCAGATTTTTTAGTAAATAAATATTTGAGTATGAATATGGTCTCAGGATAGATTTCTTAAGTAATTATAGGGCAAACAATAAACATAGGGCCCACATGTTGGAACTGAATGTGGGAGAGTGAAAAATTCAAAAGTGCTACAGGTGATAACAACTTGGCATCAAGTTTGCATGCGACTCAATGTATTATGGATGAGGTGGAAATTGAAGAAGAGACAAGAAGAAAGGTAAATAAAATAAGGGGTACTGATGACAGTAAGTAGGAAGAGCTGTATAACTTACTGGTTGGGAATATCGATGTATTCTCAGAAATACCATGGAATGTGATAAATTTTGAGTATTCCCTCAGAGTGAAGCCACATGAGCCCATTAATGTTAGGACATAGTCCATTGCTATGAAGAAAGGGAGGTAGTCCGATCATATTACAATGCATGTTGGATTGGAATGTGATTGACAGGTGTAGAAGTTAATACTATAATTCCATAGCTGTGGCCAAAGAGAGTGAGAAATCAGTATGCTTCATTCTGGATGCTAGGAAATTGAATATTGAAAGGGCACTGCACAATACTTCTTGGAGTTTGCAAACGGTGGTCGACATACTTCCAGCAAAACAGAAAAATTTTCACACATTCAACAAGGAATAGATCACTCCTAGGTTCTTCGTGATGTAACAGGATTTCTGCATATAAGTACAAGTCAAGCTTCAAAAGAGTGAGAGAATAAATAAAAACAGCTCAAATGAAATCTTCACAAGTTGTTTATTTCCTTATTTATGGTGAACATCCCAACTTAACTTCACTCTTTTACAACTGAAATAGTTTCCATCGGGTAACCACCAACAGACACTTCCAGAATATATGATAGTTCCAAATTAAAAACATAACTATCAATTTCTAAGCGCAAGCCAACACATACTTCCAACTAACCACCTGCTAGAGCCAAGCTCTCACTTATAGCCAAAGGAACACTTCTCTTTGCTGACAGATGAAAAAATCTACCTCAGCAAGGAGATTAATGTGCATTCTGCAAACATAATTTATCTTTGGCATGTCACTGGCAAAGCTTGATCATAAACTAAATCCATATAATGAAATACATGAATATACAAATGTTCAAAATATTACAGATTTACAGAATCAAACATGTTATAATACATAATTATGAAAAAAATGTGTTACCTCTTATAACAATTGAAAACAATAATAGCATTTACCAAAGGAGTTTCAAATATTCTGTTCATAGATGCAATAATCACATAAATAAATATTACAGAATGAACAAGTATTACAGTGATTCCACTCTAATTATAAATGTTTATTCTACATCTACATACATACTCTGCAACCCACCATAAGGTGCGTGGTGGAGGGAACACTGCACCACTACTAGGCATTTCCTTTCCTAATCCACTCGCAAATAGAATGAGGAAAAAAATAATGCCTATATGCCTCCTTATGAGCCCTAATTTCTCTTATCTTGTCTTTTTGATCACTATGCGAAATGTAAGTAGAAGGCAGCAAGATCGTACTACACTCGGATTCAAATTCTGGCCCTCTAAATTTCCTCAACAAAAATTCAAGGAAAGAACGTCGTCTTTCCTCCAGTGAGCCCCAATTGAGTTCCCAGAACATTTCCGTGACACTCGTGCATTGGTCGAACCTATCAGTGACAAACCTAGCTGCTCGCCTCTGAACTGCTTCTGCGTGTTCCTTTAAACTGATCTGCTGCAGGTCCCAAACACTTGAGCAATACTAAAGACGTGGTCGTACAAGTATTTTATGCGTGGTCTCCTTTACAGATGAAGTACATGTTCCCAAAATTCTCCCAATAAACCGAAGTCGGCTGTGTGCCTTACTCACAACTGTCCTTACATGTTTGTTCCATTTCGACGCGACAGCATCAAGAAGCTCACTACTAATGCTGTATTCGAACATTATGAGATTGTTTTTCCTATTCATGTGCATCGCCTTATGTTTTTCTAATTTGAGAGCTAGTTGCCATTCTTCGCACCAACTAGAAATTTTGTCCAAGTCATCCTGTATGCTATTAGAGTCAGTTAAAGACGACACCCTCCCATACACCACAGCATCATCAGCAAACAACCATAAATTACAAGTTACTCTGTCCATCAGATCATTTATATAGCTAGAAAATAATAGTGGTCCTATCACACTCCCCTGGGTCACGCCTGACGATACACTCATCTCTGATGAACACTTGCCGTCGAGAACGTACTGTGTTCTATTACTTAGGAAGTCTTCCAGCCAGTCACAAATCTGTGAACCTATTCCATAAGCTCATATCTTCGTTAGCAGTGTGGCACCATGTCAAACGCCTTTTTGAAGTCGAGAAAAACACAATCTGCATGTTGCTCTTCATTCATGGCTCATAAGATGTCATGTGAGAAAAGGGCAAGCTGAGTTTCACATGAATGATGTTTCCTAAACCCATGCTGATAGATAGAAAGAAGCTTTATCATTTCAAGGTATTATATAATAGTGTATTGCGACAGACAAATGTTGGAATTTATTCCTGCAATGATAGGTAAAATCACTTGGGAAAAAAAAAAGAGCAATTTCTGTTTGAAGGCAGGGCACACCAGTACAAAGTAGTCCTATTTGGCCTGTGTATTTCCATTCCTGCATTCATTACAACTCCAAATTAAGTGTTAGGGAACAAGCTAATGAGCAGACTCACCATTTATGTGGATGACATTTTGTTTACCACAATTACCTGCCTCCTACCAGGTTGTTTGCATAACCTCACGACCCTCTTTACAACCCTACAGGATGCATGCCTGTGCTGTCATTTGGGGTAAGCGGATTTTTTCATCTGGAAGTGGAACATTTGGAACATTAAATCACCAAAGGGGGAATTAGGTCCAGTGACCAAAATGTCTCTGCAATCAGTTCACTTCCCCACCCAAGGAACATATCTGAACTACAAGTATTTTGGAAAAATCAACTATTACTCTAAGTTTCTTCCATAGGCAACCCACGTACCGCAACCCCTCAATAATTTTCAGAAAAAAAATGTATGCCTTACAGCTGTACTCCTGCCTGTAGCCAATTGAAAACAATGCTGAAATCCATCCCTTGTCTCATGTTCTCTCTAGAAAGTATGCTGGTTGTGCCAACTGATGCTAAGCCTACGTAATTAGGGCAATTTTGGCACAAATGAATATGGATAACATCAAACAGGCAATTATATATTCAACCAAGACACTAACATATACACAGCACAATTACTCACAAATCAAGAAAGAGATATTGGTAATTGTGTCTGCTGTTAAAAAAATTACAAGTACTTGGTTGGGACAAAATTCTCCTTAATTACTGATCCAGACCCTTATTCCCATTATTCAGGGCCAGATCCAACCTCCCCAGAATAAACATCTGATTTGCTACAGCACTAAGCATTGTTTATGAATGTATACAATTATACAATCTGGTACAAACCTATGGTACAACATTCTAATGTTGATGCCTTGTCACAGACCTGCTGTCCCAGATCCTGAATTTGATAATCAGAAAGTACTCTGTTTCCACATCTACACAGCATTACAAAATACATTTAAAGGGGTTCCTACCCACACACAATATCACTACCACAAATCAGGATCCAATTTTGCGGAAGGTCCTTTACTATGTCACCCATGGTAGGTGATTATTTACAAAATGCAGTTACCTAGTTGTGCAGCCCTTTTATTTTAAAATGTTCAGTTGCACTATGGAAAAATGTTAGTTTGCTAACTGCAGGATATGTAGTATTTACAGTAGAGTAGGCCTACACATAAATTTGTCAATTTTCCACTTAACCAGCCCTTAAATTCCATCTTGACTCTTTTTAATTCCACATTGAGATTGGCTAGCTTTACTATTACAGACATAAACATATTACCAAATTTCAATTATTATTCAGACACATGTCTATAAATGTATGTTATGAATAATTTTACTCAGTCTATTATTCGTAGCCTTATGCCCGATATATATATATATATATATATATATATATATATATATATATATATATACATACACACGTAAAAATAGTGAAGTACACTTACCAGGCGAAAGGGCACAGGCAGTAATAGTAACAAATAAACACACAGACACACACACACACACACACACAAAAATGCTAGCTTTCGCAGCCTAGCTGCTTCATCAGGCAGAAGGGAAGGAGAGGGAAAAGGAAATGATGAGGGTTTTAAGGAAGGGGGTAAGGAGCCATTCCAATCCCGGGACAGGAAAGACTTACCTTGGGGGAAAAAATGGAAGGTAAATAAATGCACATACACCCACACATTTACACAGACACAAGTACACTTAGGCAGACATACTGTAGAACTGTAGAAAGCAAAGAAGTTAGAAGTCAGACAGAGATGCCACTTGAGGCAGAGGCTCTGTCCAGAGAACCAAGGCAAAGATGTTAAGATGGTGGGTGGGAATTCGAATTTAGCGGAGGTTAAGACCAGGTGGGCAACGGGAAGAGAGAATATGCTGAAGGGCTAGTTCCCATCTCCGGAGTTCTGAAGGATTGGTGTCAGTGGGAAGTATCCAGATAACCCGGACGGTGTAGCACTGTGCCAAGATGTGCTGGCCATGCACCAAGGCATGTTTAGCCACAGGGTGATCCTCGTTACCAACAAACACTGTCTGCCTGTGTCCATTCATGCGAATGGACAGTTTGTTGCTGGTCATTCCCAAATAGAACGCTTCACAGTGCAGGCATGTCAGTTGGTAGATCACGTGGGTACTATCGCAAGTGGCTCTGCCTTTGATCGTGTACACCTTCCGGGTTACGGGACTGGAGTAAGTGGTGGTGGAAGGGTGCATAGGGCAGGTTTTACAACGGGGGCGGTTACAAGGGTAGGAGCCAGAAGGTAGGGAAGGTGGTTTGGGGATTTCATAGGGGTGGACTAGGAGGTTACGGAGGTTAGGTGGGCGGCGGAAAGACACTCTCGGTGGAGTAGGAAGGATGTCATGAAGGATGGATCTCATTTCGGGGCAGGATTTTAGGAAGTCGTATCCTTGCTGGAGAGCCACATTCAGAGTCCGCTCCAGTCCCGGAAAGTATCCGGTGACAAGAGGGGCACTTCTGGGGTTTTGTGGAAGGTTCTTAAATTGGGGAGATGAGGAAGTGGCTCTGGCAATTTGCTTCTGTACCAGACCAGGAGGATAGCTGCGGGATGTGAAGGCTGTTATCAGGTTATTGGTGTATTGGTTCAGGGATTCAGGACTGGAGCAGACTCGTTTGCCACGAAGACCTAAGCTGTAGGGAAGGGAACGTTTGATGTGGAAAGGATGGCAGCTGTCATAATGCAGGTACTGTTGTTTATTGGTAGGTTTGATGTGGACGGATGTGTGTAGTTGGCCGTTGGATAGATGGAGGTCGACATCGAGGAAAGTGGCATGGGATTTGGAATAGGACCAGGTGAATTTGATGGGACCAAAGGAGTTGAGGTTGGAGAGGAAATTCTGGAGTTCTTCTTCACTGTGAGTCCAGATCATGAAGATGTCGTCAATGAATCTATACCAAACTTTGGGTTGACAGGCTTGGGTGTCCAGGAAGGCTTCCTCTAAGCGTCCCATAAATAAGTTCGCGTACGAGGGGGCCATCCTGGTCCCCATGGCTGTTCCCTTTAGTTGTTGGTATGTCCGGCCCTCAAAAGTGAAGAAGTTGTGGGTTAGGATGAAGCTGGCTAGGGTATTAAGGAAAGAGGTTTTAGGTAAGGAAGTGGGTGGTCGGCGTGAAAGGAAATATTCCATCGCAGCGAGGCCCTGGGCATGTGGGATATTAGTGTATAAGGAAGTGGCATCGATGGTTACAAGGATGGTTTCAGGAGGTAACAGGCTGGGTAAGGATTTCAGGCGATCAAGGAAGTGGTTGGTGTCTTTGATGAAGGATGGGAGACTGCACATGATGGGTTGAAGGTGTTGGTCTATGTAGGCAGAGATTCGTTCTGTTGGGGCTTGGTAACCGGCCACAATGGGGCGGCCGGGATGATTAGGTTTGTGAATCTTGGGAAGTAGGTAGAAGGTGGGGGTGCGGGGCGTCGGTGGAGTCATGAGGTTAATGGAGTCAGGTGAAAGGTTTTGTAGGGGGCCTAAGGTTTTGAGGATTCCTTGAAGCTCTGCCTGGACATCAGGAATGGGATCGCCTTGAAAAACTTTATATGTGGTATTATCTGAAAGCTGACGCACTCCCTCTGCCACATACTCCCGCCGATCAAGTACCACTGTCGTGGAGCCCTTGTCGGCAGGGAGAATGACGATGGAATGGTCAGCCTTCAGATCACGGATAGCTCGGGATTCAGCTGCGGTAATGTTGGGAGTAGGATTAAGGTTTCTCAGGAAGGACTGGGAGGCAAGGTTGGAAGTAAGGAATTCCTGGAAGGTTTGAAGAGGGTGATTTTGAGGAAGAGCAGGTGGGTCTCGCTGTGACGGAGGACGGAACTGTTCTAGGCAGGGTTCGATTTGAATGATGTCTTGGGGAGCTGGATCATTAGGAAGAGGATTATTTTTCTTCGTGGCAAAGTGATATCTCCAGCAAAGACTGCGAGTATAGGATAGTAAATCTTTCACAAGGGCTGTTTGGTTGAATTTGGGAGTAGGGCTAAAGGTCAGCCCTTTGGATAGGACAGAGGTTTCAGATTGGGAGAGAGGTTTAGAGGAGAGGTTGACCACTGAATTGGGATGTTGTGGTTCCGGATTGTGTGGATTAGAATTTTGAGGTGTGGGAGGGAGAGGAGTTGGGAGTGGGAGATTGAGTAGATGGGAGAGACTGGGTTTGTGTGCAATCAGAGGAGGTTGAGGTTTACTGGAGAGGTTGTTGAGGGAGAGAGTATTGCCTTTCCGCAGGTGGGTGACCAGGAGATTGGATAGTTTTTTGAGGTGCTGGGTGGCATGCTGTTCTAATTTGTGGTTGGCCTGAAGGAGGATATTCTGAACTGCAGGTGTAGATGTAGGAGAGGAAAGGTTGAGGATTTTGATTAGGGATAGGAGTTGACAGGTGTGTTCATTGGCGGAGTTGATGTGTAGGTTAAGGATTAGGCGGGTGAGGGATATGGATTGTTCAGTTTGGAATTGGTATAGGGCGGGATGAAAGGATGGATTACAGCCAGAGATGGGAACTTTCAGTGTGAGGCCCTTGGGAGTGATTCCAAATGTCAGACAAGCCTGCATAAAAAGAATGTGGGAGCGTAATCTGACTAGGGAAAAAGCATGTTTACGGAGGGAATGTAAATAAAACTGGATGGGGTTGTTGTAGGGATGTTGTAAGGAAGGCATAATATATGGATGAAGGAAAAGTGAGAAATATGGGCTATGTAACTGGTTGCAATGATTATATATATATATATATATATATATATATATATATATATATATATATATATATATATATATATATATATATATAAAAATTAAAAAATGAATGTGAAAAGTAATTCAGATAAGTAAAAAGGAAGGAAATAGAAAAAAGAAAAAGTCGTTAAAATTCGTAGTTGAAACTGTGGTCACCTTAAGTGGTCAACCACGTAGTATTAATGGTTAGGTAGTGGTATGGCGGACAAACGAGGTTTAAGGATGGTGAAGATCGGAAAAAGTCGGAAAAAAGTACGAGAAAATCGCGTGAGAAAGCAAGAAAAACGTCTAAATAGGATTGGTGGAGTGGTAGCAGATTACGATATTGAGGCTAAGAATAGTCTGACGATGGAATAGTAGAGTCAAGACCAACGTAAAGTAGCTGAAATACGATCGGAAAAGTAGGAAAAACGAACGGAAATGTGGAAAAACGGGAATGGAAACAAACGTGAGGTGACTAGGAAATGCCGAAACTTGTTTTTGCGTTTTTGTTTTTATTTTTTTATTTTTATTTTTATTTATATATTTTATATAGCAGTTCCATTCTACATTCCCTTCTTATCTTACTGTTCACTTTTCGCCAATACTTACAACAATACGTCCACTTCCTAACCTAACCTTTGAGTACTTTTATATGATTTTTACCACTTCCATTACTCCTTCTTCCGACTGAAATACGCCGCTCATTAAATTTTCTCGCTATATAACGTAAACATTAATTCACAACTGTAGTTTCTCATATTGTTTATAACCATTTTCGGCATTTCCTAGTCACCTCACGTTTGTTTCCTATCCGTTTTTCCACATTTCCGTTCGTTTTTCCTACTTTTCCGATCGTATTTCAGCTACTTTACGTTGGTCTTGACTCTACTATTCCATCGTCAGACTATTCTTAGCCTCAATATCGTAATCTGCTACCACTCCACCAATCCTATTTAGACGTTTTTCTTGCTTTCTCACGCGATTTTCTCGTACTTTTTTCCGACTTTTTCCGATTTTCACCATCCTTAAACCTCATTTGTCCGCCATACCACTACCTAACCATTAATACTACGTGGTTGACCACTTAAGGTGACCACAGTTTCAACTACGAATTTTAACGACTTTTTCTTTTTTCTATTTCCTTCCTTTTTACTTATCTGAATTACTTTTCACATTCATTTTTTAATTTTTATATATATATATATATATATATATATATATATATATATATATATATATATATGAAACGATTATTAAGACGAAAAATTCCTAGCAGGAAAAATAAAATATAAAAAATAAAAAATAGACGAAGATTACTCACCAGGCGAAGGAGCACAGGTGTGACAGCATCACAAATAAATAAATGAATACACACACACACACAATCGCAAGCTTTCGCAACCCAGTTGCGTCTTCAGGCAGTAGGGAAGGAGAGGGAAAAGGAAATGATGAGGGTTTTAAGGAAGGGGGTAAGGAGCCATTCCAATCCCGGGAGAGGAAAGACTTACCTTGGGGGAAAAAATGGAGGGTAAACAAATGCACACATGCCCACACATTCACACAGACACAAGTACACCTAGGCAGACATACTGTAGAAAGCAAAGAAGTTAAGTTATAGAAGTTAAGAAGTTAGACAGTTAGACATAATATAACTTAACTTCTTTGCTTTCTACAGTATGTCTGCCTAGGTGTACTTGTGTCTGTGTGAATGTGTGGGCATGTGTGCATTTGTTTACCCTCCATTTTTTCCCCCAAGGTAAGTCTTTCCTCTCCCGGGATTGGAATGGCTCCTTACCCCCTTCCTTAAAACCCTCATCATTTCCTTTTCCCTCTCCTTCCCTACTGCCTGAAGACGCAACTGGGTTGCGAAAGCTTGCGATTGTGTGTGTGTGTGTATTCATTTATTTATTTGTGATGCTGTCACACCTGTGCTCCTTCGCCTGGTGAGTAATCTTCGTCTATTTTTTATTTTTTATATTTTATATATATATATATATATATATATATATATATATATATATATATATATATATAATCATTGCAACCAGTTACATAGCCCATATTTCTCACTTTTCCTTCATCCATATATTATGCCTTCCTTACAACATCCCTACAACAACCCCATCCAGTTTTATTTACATTCCCTCCGTAAACATGCTTTTTCCCTAGTCAGATTACGCTCCCACATTCTTTTTATGCAGGCTTGTCTGACATTTGGAATCACTCCCAAGGGCCTCACACTGAAAGTTCCCATCTCTGGCTGTAATCCATCCTTTCATCCCGCCCTATACCAATTCCAAACTGAACAATCCATATCCCTCACCCGCCTAATCCTTAACCTACACATCAACTCCGCCAATGAACACACCTGTCAACTCCTATCCCTAATCAAAATCCTCAACCTTTCCTCTCCTACATCTACACCTGCAGTTCAGAATATCCTCCTTCAGGCCAACCACAAATTAGAACAGCATGCCACCCAGCACCTCAAAAAACTATCCAATCTCCTGGTCACCCACCTGCGGAAAGGCAATACTCTCTCCCTCAACAACCTCTCCAGTAAACCTCAACCTCCTCTGATTGCACACAAACCCAGTCTCTCCCATCTACTCAATCTCCCACTCCCAACTCCTCTCCCTCCCACACCTCAAAATTCTAATCCACACAATCCGGAACCACAACATCCCAATTCAGTGGTCAACCTCTCCTCTAAACCTCTCTCCCAATCTGAAACCTCTGTCCTATCCAAAGGGCTGACCTTTAGCCCTACTCCCAAATTCAACCAAACAGCCCTTGTGAAAGATTTACTATCCTATACTCGCAGTCTTTGCTGGAGATATCACTTTGCCACGAAGAAAAATAATCCTCTTCCTAATGATCCAGCTCCCCAAGACATCATTCAAATCGAACCCTGCCTAGAACAGTTCCGTCCTCCGTCACAGCGAGACCCACCTGCTCTTCCTCAAAATCACCCTCTTCAAACCTTCCAGGAATTCCTTACTTCCAACCTTGCCTCCCAGTCCTTCCTGAGAAACCTTAATCCTACTCCCAACATTACCGCAGCTGAATCCCGAGCTATCCGTGATCTGAAGGCTGACCATTCCATCGTCATTCTCCCTGCCGACAAGGGCTCCACGACAGTGGTACTTGATCGGCGGGAGTATGTGGCAGAGGGAGTGCGTCAGCTTTCAGATAATACCACATATAAAGTTTTTCAAGGCGATCCCATTCCTGATGTCCAGGCAGAGCTTCAAGGAATCCTCAAAACCTTAGGCCCCCTACAAAACCTTTCACCTGACTCCATTAACCTCATGACTCCACCGACGCCCCGCACCCCCACCTTCTACCTACTTCCCAAGATTCACAAACCTAATCATCCCGGCCGCCCCATTGTGGCCGGTTACCAAGCCCCAACAGAACGAATCTCTGCCTACATAGACCAACACCTTCAACCCATCATGTGCAGTCTCCCATCCTTCATCAAAGACACCAACCACTTCCTTGATCGCCTGAAATCCTTACCCAGCCTGTTACCTCCTGAAACCATCCTTGTAACCATCGATGCCACTTCCTTATACACTAATATCCCACATGCCCAGGGCCTCGCTGCGATGGAATATTTCCTTTCACGCCGACCACCCACTTCCTTACCTAAAACCTCTTTCCTTAATACCCTAGCCAGCTTCATCCTAACCCACAACTTCTTCACTTTTGAGGGCCGGACATACCAACAACTAAAGGGAACAGCCATGGGGACCAGGATGGCCCCCTCGTACGCGAACTTATTTATGGGACGCTTAGAGGAAGCCTTCCTGGACACCCAAGCCTGTCAACCCAAAGTTTGGTATAGATTCATTGACGACATCTTCATGATCTGGACTCACAGTGAAGAAGAACTCCAGAATTTCCTCTCCAACCTCAACTCCTTTGGTCCCATCAAATTCACCTGGTCCTATTCCAAATCCCATGCCACTTTCCTCGATGTCGACCTCCATCTATCCAACGGCCAACTACACACATCCGTCCACATCAAACCTACCAATAAACAACAGTACCTGCATTATGACAGCTGCCATCCTTTCCACATCAAACGTTCCCTTCCCTACAGCTTAGGTCTTCGTGGCAAACGAGTCTGCTCCAGTCCTGAATCCCTGAACCAATACACCAATAACCTGATAACAGCCTTCACATCCCGCAGCTATCCTCCTGGTCTGGTACAGAAGCAAATTGCCAGAGCCACTTCCTCATCTCCCCAATTTAAGAACCTTCCACAAAACCCCAGAAGTGCCCCTCTTGTCACCGGATACTTGCCGGGACTGGAGCGGACTCTGAATGTGGCTCTCCAGCAAGGATACGACTTCCTAAAATCCTGCCCCGAAATGAGATCCATCCTTCATGACATCCTTCCTACTCCACCGAGAGTGTCTTTCCGCCGCCCACCTAACCTCCGTAACCTCCTAGTCCACCCCTATGAAATCCCCAAACCACCTTCCCTACCTTCTGGCTCCTACCCTTGTAACCGCCCCCGTTGTAAAACCTGCCCTATGCACCCTTCCACCACCACTTACTCCAGTCCCGTAACCCGGAAGGTGTACACGATCAAAGGCAGAGCCACTTGCGATAGTACCCACGTGATCTACCAACTGACATGCCTGCACTGTGAAGCGTTCTATTTGGGAATGACCAGCAACAAACTGTCCATTCGCATGAATGGACACAGGCAGACAGTGTTTGTTGGTAACGAGGATCACCCTGTGGCTAAACATGCCTTGGTGCATGGCCAGCACATCTTGGCACAGTGCTACACCGTCCGGGTTATCTGGATACTTCCCACTGACACCAATCCTTCAGAACTCCGGAGATGGGAACTAGCCCTTCAGCATATTCTCTCTTCCCGTTGCCCACCTGGTCTTAACCTCCGCTAAATTCGAATTCCCACCCACCATCTTAACATCTTTGCCTTGGTTCTCTGGACAGAGCCTCTGCCTCAAGTGGCATCTCTGTCTGACTTCTAACTTCTTTGCTTTCTACAGTTCTACAGTATGTCTGCCTAAGTGTACTTGTGTCTGTGTAAATGTGTGGGTGTATGTGCATTTATTTACCTTCCATTTTTTCCCCCAAGGTAAGTCTTTCCTGTCCCGGGATTGGAATGGCTCCTTACCCCCTTCCTTAAAACCCTCATCATTTCCTTTTCCCTCTCCTTCCCTTCTGCCTGATGAAGCAGCTAGGCTGCGAAAGCTAGCATTTGTGTGTGTGTGTGTGTGTGTGTGTGTGTCTGTGTGTTTATTTGTTACTATTACTGCCTGTGCCCTTTCGCCTGGTAAGTGTACTTCACTATTTTTACGTATATTTTTCCTTTTAGGAATTTTTCCTCTGACTTACCAAAAGGACCGGCTCGTCGATAGAAACAAATAAAATAAATAAAATCACACACAAACACACATACAAGCTTTCGCAGCCTAGCTGATTCGTCAGGCAGAAGGGAAGGAGAGGGAAAAGGAAATGATGAGGGTTTCAAGGGAGTGGATAAGGAGTCATTCCAATCCCGGGACAGGAAAGACCTACCTTGGGGGGAAAAAAAGAGGGTAAACAAAAACACACACACCCACACATTTACACAGACGCAAGTACACTTAGGCAGACACACTGTAGAAAGCAAAGAAGTTAGACAGAGATGCCACTTGAGGCAAAGGCTCTGTCCAGAGAACCAAGGCAAAGATGTTAAGATGGTGGGTGGGAATTCAAATTTAGCGGAGGTTGAGACCAGGTGGGTAACGGGAAGAGAGAATATGCTGAAGGGCTAGTTCCCATCTCCGGAGTTCTGAAGGATTGGTGTCGGTGGGAAGTATCCAGATAACCCGGACGGTGTAACACTGTGTCAAGATGTGCTGGCCGTGCATTAAGGCGTGTTTAGCCACAGGGTGATCCTCATTACCAACAAACACTGTCTGCCTGTGACAATTCATGCGAATGGACAGTTTGTTGCTGGTCATTCCCACATAGAACGCTTCACAGTGCAGGCATGTCAGTTGGTAAATCACGTGGGTGCTGTCACAAGTGGCTCTGCCCTTGATTGTGTACACCCTCCGGGTTACGGGACTGGAGTAAGTGGTGGTGGAAGGGTGCATAGGGCAGGTTTTACAACGGGGGCAGTTACAAGGGTAGGAGCCAGAAGGTAGGGAAGGTGGTTTGGGGATTTCATAGGGATGGACTAGGAGGTTACGGAGGTTAGGTGGGCGGCGGAAAGACACTCTCGGAGGAGTGGGGAGGATGTCGTGAAGGATGGATCTCATTTCGGGGCAGGATTTTAGGAAGTCGTATCCTTGCTGGAGAGCCACATTCAGAGTCTGCTCCAGTCCCGGAAAGTATCCGGTGACAAGAGGGGCACTTCTGGGGTTCCGTTGAAGGTTCTGAATTTGGGGGGATGAGGAAGTGGCTCTGGCAATTTGCTTCTGTACCAGATCAGGAGGATAGCTGCGGGATGTGAAGGCTGTTATCAGGTTATTGGTGTATTGGTTCAGGGATTCAGGACTGGAGCAGACTCGTTTGCCACGAAGACCTAAGCTGTAGGGAAGGGATCGTTTGATGTGGAAAGGATGGCAGCTGTCATAATGCAGGTACTGTTGTTTGTTGGTAGGTTTGATGTGGACGGATGTGTGTAGTTGGCCGTTGGATAGATGGAGGTCGACATCGAGGAAAGTGGCATGGGATTTGGAATAGGACCAGGTGAACTTGATGGGACCAAAGGAGTTGAGGTTGGAGAGGAAATTCTGGAGTTCTTCTTCACTGTGAGTCCAGATCATGAAGATGTCGTCAATGAATCTATACCAAACTTTGGGTTGACAGGCTTGGGTGTCCAGGAAGGCTTCCTCTAAGCGTCCCATAAATAAGTTCGCGTACGAGGGGGCCATCCTGGTCCCCATGGCTGTTCCCTTTAGTTGTTGGTATGTCTGGCCCTCAAAAGTGAAGAAGTTGTGGGTTAGGATGAAGCTGGCTAGGGTATTAAGGAAAGAGGTTTTAGGTAAGGAAGTGGGTGGTCGGCGTGAAAGGAAATATTCCATCGCAGCGAGGCCCTGGGCATGTGAGATATTAGTGTATAAGGAAGTGGCATCGATGGTTACAAGGATGGTTTCAGGAGGTAACAGGCTGGGTAAGGATTTCAGGCGGTCGAGGAAGTGGTTGGTGTCTTTGATGAAGGATGGGAGACTGCACATGATGGGTTGAAGGTGTTGGTCTATGTAGGCAGAGATTCGTTCTGTTGGGGCTTGGTAACCGGCCACAATGGGGCGGCTGGGATGATTGGGTTTGTGAATCTTCGGAAGTAGGTAGAAGGTGGGGGTGCGGGGTGTCGGTGGAGTCATGAGGTTAATGGAGTCATGACTCCACCGGCCTTTTGGTAAGTCATCTGTTTTCTATTTTTATTTTTGTTTATCCCACCGGGAAAGTTTCCCTCTATAATTTATTATGCGAGTCAAAAAATCTGAAAGGGTGCATACTAACTACTGCAGAGGTTTATCTGTAATTTAAATTTGCTATCAAAGCAAATTGCTTTCAAAACATTTCTAATTTTTTCAGTTCTTTTAATTGTCTTATTCACAAAAATATATTATTTAATAACTAACAATGGAGACTCCAGCTTGAAATGTCAATATCAAAGGATAGGTAGCAACTTATCATAAAGACTTTTGATGAGCTGCATATACTGCAGGTACCAGTGGTGTAACTAGGACTTGGCTTTGGGGGGGGGGGGAGATAGATCAGCTTGACGAGCAAACTTTTAGTCACTTTCCAGACAGACTACCATCTACCACTCCCGTTGAAGAAACTAATTCACTCCCTTCCAATGAAAGCTTATGGTAAAACACCCCAAGTTTCCAATCTTTACCTTTACCAGATTGCTGTTATATGATTTCTTTTTCTTTTCTTATTTCTCTCTCTCTCTATCTCTCTCTTTCTTTTTGGGTTCTGGAGGGGGGGGGGTGGTACAGGTACATAGAATAGACAATTACATTCCCACAACTAAAATTTTTTGAGCAGCCAGAGATGGTGGTCATGTATGCTTGAGTAATATCTGAGTGATTGTGTAAATGTATGTCTCTCTTCTTCTGAAGAATGCTGTGGCCAAAAATGTATGTTGTGTAGATGTAATTGTCTGTTACACATACCTGTCTGCAGCTTAGAAATTGTCTTGTCTGTGAGTTGCTTTCTATTATTGAATTACTAATTTCAGTCACTAAACAATCATTCCTACTCATGGTAATGACCCTCTGTTTGTTGTTGTTGTGGTCTTCAGTCAGGAGACTGGTTTGATGCAGCTCTCCACAATACCCTATCCTGAGCAAGCCTCTTCAACTCCACATAAGAACGACAACCTACATCTGTCTGAATCTGCTTACTGTATCCATCTCTTTGTCTTCTCCTGCGATTTTTTTCCCCATACACTTCCCTCCAACACTAAATTCGCAATTCCTTGATGTCTAAGAATGTGTCCTACCAATCTATCCCTTCTTTTAGTCAATGTATGCCAGAAATTTCTTTTCTCCCCAATTCTGTTCAGTACCTCCTCATTAGTTACGTGATCCACTCACCTAATCTTCAGCATTCTTCTGTAGTACCATATTTCAAAAGCCTTCCTGTCCGCACTGTTTATCGTCCATGTCTCACTCCCATACAAGGCAACACTCCATACAAATGCCTTCAGAAAGGACTTCCTTAGGCTTAAATCAATATTTGATGTTAACAAATTTCTCTTTTTCAAGAACGTTTTTCCACCCATTGCCATTCTGCATTTTATATCCTCTGTACTGCGACCATCATTTGTTATTTTACTGCCCAAGTAACAAAACTCATCTACCTCCTTTATTGCTTCGTTTCCCAATCTAATTCCTTCAGCATCACCTGATTTTCTTACACTGCACTCCATTACCCTAGTTTTGCTCTTGTTAATGTTCATCTTATATGCACCTTTCAGCACACTGTCCATTCCGTTCAATTGCTCTTCCAGGTCCTTTGTTGTATCTGACAGAATTACTATGTCGTTGGCAAAACGCAATGTTTTTAATTCTTCCCCCTGAATTTTAATTCCTTCTCCTAATTTCTCCTTGCTTTCCTTTATAGCTTGCTCAATGTACAAATTGAACAACAATGGAGAAAGACTACAACCCTGTCTTACTCCCTTTCCAACCACTGCATCCCTTTCATGCCCTTCAACTCTGACAACCGCTGTCTGGTTTTTGTACAAGTTGTAAATAACCTTACGTTCCCTATATTTTACTCCTGCTTGCTTCAGAACTTGAAAGAGTTTATTCCAATCAACATTGTCAAAAGCTGTCTCCAAATCTACAAAAGCTAGAAATGTAGGTTTGCCTTTTCTTAATCTATCTTCTAGGATAAGCCGTAAAGTGAGTATTGTCCCCCGTGTTCCTACATTTCTCCTGAACCCAAACTGATCTTTCCCGAGGTCGGCTTCTACCAGCTTTTCCATTCTTCTGTATATAATTCGCGTTAATATTTTGCAACCATGACTTATTAAACTGATGGTTCTGTAGTTTTCACACCTCTCTGCACCTGCTTTCTTTGGAATGGGGATTATAACATTTTTCTTAAAGTCTGAGGGTACTTCACCTGTCTCATACATCATACACACCAGTTCAAATAGTTTTGTCATGGCTGGTTCTCCCAGAGACTTCAGTAGCTCTGAGGGAATACCATCTACTCCAGGGGCCCTGTTTCGACTTAGGTCTTTCAGGGCTCTGTCAAATTCTTCTCTCAGTACAGTATCTCCTATTTCATCTTCATCTACATCCTCTTCCCTTCCTACAATATTGCTGCTATGTTCATTTTCTTCATAGCGCCTCTCTATATACTCTTTCCACCTTTCAGCTTTCCCTTGTTTGCTGAGAACTGGTTTTCCATCAGTGTCCTTCATATTCATAGAGCTGTTTTTTTTTTATCTCCAAATGTTCCTTTTATTTTCCTGTAGGCTGTATCTATTTTTCCCCTATTTATACATTCTTCTACATCCTTGCATTTGACTTCTAGCCACTCCTGCTTAGCCATTTTGCACTTCCTGTCAATCTCATTTCTTAGTCATCTGTACTCCATTTTGCCAGTTTCATTTACTGCATTTTTATATTTTCTCCTTTCATCGATTAAATTTAGTATCTCCTGTGATATCCAAGGATTTTTTGTAGGTCTTTCCTTCCTACCTATTTTGTTCTCTGCTACCTTCACTATTTCTTCTCTCAATTTTACCCATTCCTCCTCTACCGTTTTATTTTCCCCTGTTTCTGTCAATTGTTGCCTAAAGCTCCCTCTGAAATTCTCCAGAACTTCACATTCCTTCAATTTATCTAGGTCCCATCTCCTTATTTTCCTACCTTTTTGTAGTTTCTTTAGTTTCAGCCTAC
Source organism: Locusta migratoria (assembly GCA_026315105.1). Classification (NCBI taxonomy): domain Eukaryota; kingdom Metazoa; phylum Arthropoda; class Insecta; order Orthoptera; family Acrididae; genus Locusta; species Locusta migratoria. The sequence goes on from CM048744.1 coordinate 596,056,297, forward strand.
AGTTCATAACCAACAAGTTATGGTCAGAGTCTATGTTTATGTACACCAAAGGCTGGAATGCTCTTATATGGTAACATTTCTTGATATTATGGAAAGAAAAGGAAAATACCCATTAACTACAGACCAAACAATAGAAATGGTAATCAAATGTGAAATATTATATTTTTGTGATCAAGACAATTAGACTATTTTGAGAAAAAACCTTTTAAAAAGTTTTAAGAATCCATAAGATCTGTTTTCTCCAGCACTTAGTAATCTGAATTACAGCAAGATGCCAAACACTAGAATGCATTTGCAGAAGCCCAGGAGACATAATTTAATCATGTTATGTGTGGCACCTTGTGATATCTGAACTGTTATACAAACAGGACATAGTGAGCAATAATTCACAAACAATTAATCAAATATATTATTATGGTACCAATAAAATATTAAACCAAATACACTGGGTAAGTGCTGTAAGTAACTTTTAGGTGAAACAAACTACACCACCAGAGAAAATAAATCAAGATCTTAAAATTGATTGTGTATTGTGATAAAATTGGGCAGCACTTTGACAGATTCAATAGAAGGACAGAGTAAAATTTAACAAAGAGCAGGAGATCATACACAGAAGGTGCCATGTTTACAACCAGCAAATGGGAAACTGAGTCTGTAAAAAAAAACTTGATGTCACTCATTAAGAAGTCAGAGAGGTGACACCATATTGTATTGCATTTCTGCCAAATATTCATATTTGGAGGAAAGAAATAGAGCAAGGTGGCACAAGAAACAACAAAACTGCTTCCATCAACTCAAAATCGTGGGACAGATTTCAGGATACCCAAAGCTGTTATGAGTAATAGACAATGAGAATTTTACAACAATGAACAATGGCAGTCACATTCCCATATTTGTCAGAAAAATTTTAGTTTATTGCTAGCAATACCCGAGGAAAAAGCCTCAAATGCAAACATTCCATAAGGCAGCAAAAGACCACCAAATTCGTTAGCAAAAATGATACTGCAACTTTGGAACAACAGTGGAAATAGCAGATTTTTGCATATATATGAGACACAAAATGTGAAACTTCAGTCTTGATTACATAGTTAACACTGACCAGATTAGATGTCAACATGAACCAAGGTATAACAGGACACTGGAATACAAGGGTGCTAAGACTGATTTGGTGGGGGAAAAAATCGCACTGACGTGTTTTACGGCCCACTTTAGATTAGTAATTTTATAAGTTTTTGCAAACATTTAGGACCAAAATAATAATCAAAATAATAAAAAATCAATTAATAATTGTGTCTGAACGCCTTTTAAGAAAAAAAAAAAAAAAAAAATGTAGTGGTGGGTTCTGAACCACTGACCTTCAGCAGAACAGTCCAACGCATTGCCCACTATGCTACAGCTAACAATTAGAAGTTCCATTCTGTAATGTCATACTATTGATGGCTGTTGTTAAGTGATGCTAATATGGCATTTGTAGAAACTAGATTATCATTTATCGTACCAAGAATGACGTGTTTTTGTTAATTCTTCAGTGCACCATTGCTTTGAAATGACAACTTGAAAGTTACAATAAGAAAATCATCAAATACTCAACGCAAGATACCGTATGCCAGAGAGTTCTGGGTGAGAAATGTCATGACATCGGCAAACTGCTGGTTTTCGGTAATTCAATGGAGGGTGTCAAAACTCCATTATTTTTGTATCTCTCAAATGATAAGAGATATGAAAAAAAAACCACAAGGGAATTTTCTCCTCTACAAATTCAGTTATTCAATTTTTGTGTCAGATTAATGGTTTATTTGCAATTAAATTTACATTACAAACGGCTTTTTTTGGTATTACTAAAGCATTTCTTGTCCAAAATATTTGAAAAAGCGAGGTTCTGGTCTCTGGCGGCCTACAATCATGTCTGTAAAATTTGGTGCTGATTGGTTGAACGGTTCGTCTTAAAAACAGGAAACACCTTACAGACGGACAGACACCCCAAAATCGATGTTATTTTTGCAAATATCTCTAAAATGACACGAGATATGAAAAATTCACAAGAGAGGAAAGTCGCAGAGAATTTTCTCCTCTACAAATTCCATTATTCCATTTTTGTGTCAGATGAATGATTAAGCTGTTATTTTCATTGAAATTTCGAGCTGTCAAAAGACGATCGCAAAGGCTCACTTTTAGTGTTACTACTGTAACCTAAAGTGGGCCAAAAAACCCTCTCCAAAACTACCTACTCTTGGACTGCACAGTACAGTTTGACTGCTTTAGGAGAACTTTTACCCCATATTTTTTTATATATGTAAAAGTCAGCAAATAAATTTGGTTCTCCAGTTTGTGATGCCTTCAGGAAATTAGAAGAGGAGTATAACAATGTTGTAGTTACTTACCCCAAGTCAGAAAAATTAAGCAAATATATTTATTAAAATTATTGTAAACAGCATTAAAACCATACATTGATAACAACAAATTTCTTCTGTTGGTGGATTTGTGGTTTGGTCAAGCAGATCTTCATCAATGAAGAAGGCAAAGCAACATGTAATTTGAGAAGCATTCCACCTAAATGTACTCCTCTTGCTCAACCCTGTGATGTATATTTCTATTGTCAGGTCAAAGATCTAATTAAAAGGTTACAAAGTGCTCATTCAATTGTACAGCATCAATTCAGTGCTCCTATTTTTAACCCCAATTACTCGGTATCCTTGGTAAGCTAACAGACAAAAATCTGTCATGAATAAAAGCATGCTTTCCACTGAAGCATATTTCAAAAAACTGTTCTTGCATAAAAATTGCTTTCATAGAGTGCAATGATTATTGCCCTGAAAAATGTAATGTAAATTCCAGAGAGAATTGCTAGAATTTACAGAAATTTTATTTCATTTGAAACTTGCCAAAATCTGAAAATTAACTGTTAAAGTCACATTAATGAATTGAAATTATTGCAATTAATCTGAATGGATTAATACTGCATTCATAAACTGAATTGTTTAATTATATTTAAAAATAAAAACCTGAGCCTTGTGAAGAATTAAATAAATAAATTAATGTGTAAGCAGCAGGAAAGAATCCTAATCAACTGAGCTATTTTTTTCATGCAACACGTCAGCACCTAAAATGGTTTATAACATAGCGGTACAGCCCATTCAGACGAGATATTTTAAGAGTATTAAAGGTATATCTAGCTGCATCTTCTCACACAATTTGAGCAAAATCTGTGAGACTAATCAGAATATAAATGCAAGTACTGCAATGCCTTGTTGATGTAAGAGACAAAATCAGTATGTGAGTAAATCTCTACATGATAAAATGATAGATCTATGAGAACTATCTAAAGCAGACTGTCAAAACATGGTTAACAGATACCATGTTTCTACCAAAGTAATGCATCTGTGGGTACAATAGGGTTGGTTGTATGTGATATGCAGATATTGGATGTGGAAAATTGCAAGCTCGACTTCTGGCACTCTAGTCAATGTATTGGATTACATAGTGATGAAGAAACTAACAGGAATATGAGGTGAACCTCTAGTCTTCTTATTGGCAAGATGCAAGCTTTGAGGATGAGCATTACTCCAATATGTATGAAATTGAGGTCTGCATTTATGTTACTGTTGTTTATAGTGCAAAAAATAAAACGTAGGTTCAAAAACTTTACTCCTTTTTGTACAGCAGTCAGGTTAAATTGAGAAGAATTAAATTCTTTTTTATTTGTAGTTATTTATTTATGAAAATGATTTTATGTAGATTTCTAATTCTGTTAAGCTGCTAATCAACAACTGCTTCACAAATACTCCATAGTATAATTTTGAGTGGACGATACTTAGTGTGTATTAGTTAAATGGATGAAAGCAAGGGAAACTACAGCCGTTACTTTTCCCAAGGACATGCAGCTCTACTGTATGAATATATGATGATGGCATCCAGTCGGGTAAAATATTCCAGAGGTAAAATAGCCCCCATTTGGACCTCCATATGGGGGACTACTCAGGAGGATTGGAGTGTGGAATGTTAGATCTCTTAAACCGGTAGGGAGGTTAGAAAATTTAAAAAGAGAAACTGGTAGGTTGAAGTTAGATATAATGGGGATTAGTTACGTTCAATGGAAAGAGAAACAAGATTTCTGGTCAGGTGAGTACAGAATTATAAATACAAAATCAGGTGGGAGTATTACAGTAATAGGTCTGATATGAATAAGAAAAATAGGAATGCAGGGAAACTACTATCAGCAGCACATTATCATATTCAAGATATATACTAAGACAACACCAATCACAGTAGTATGGGTTTATATGCCAACTAGCTCAGCTGATGATGAGGAGATCGAAGAAATTGATGAGGATGTAAAGGAAATTATTCAGACAATTAAGAGAGAGGAAAACTTAATTGTGATGGCAGACTGGAATTCGGTAGTAGGAAAAGGAAGGGAAGGAAAAATGAAGGTGAATATGGACTGGGCAAAAGGAATGAAAGAGGAAGCCAACTGGTTGAATTTTTCATGGAACATAATTTAATCATAATGAACTCTTGGTTTAAGAATCTCAAAAGATTTTGGAACCAGATTTTAAGCTGTAAGACATACCCAGAGGCAGATATAGACTCTGACCCTATCTTATTGCTCATGAACTGTAGGCTGAAACTGAAAAAGCTGCAGAAAGGTAGGAAAATAAGGAGATGGGATCTGGATAAATTGAAGGAACCTTAAGTTCTTGAGAATGTCAGAGGGAGCTTTAGGCAACAATTGACAGAAACGGGTGGTGAGGGGGGGGGGATAAAACAGTAGAAGAAGAATGGGTAGCATTGAGAGATGAAATAGTGAAGGCAGCAGAGGACAAAATAGGTAGAAAGGCAAGACCTACTAACAATCCTTGGATATCACAGGAAATACTAAATTTAATTGATGAAAGGAAAAAATATAAAAAAATGCAGTACATGAAACAGGCAAAATGGAGTACAGATGATTAAGAAATGAGATTGACAGGAAGTGCAAAATAGCTAAGCAGGAGTGGCTAGAAGGCAAATGCAAGTACGTAGAAGAACGTATAAATAGAGGAAAAATAGATACACACCTACAGGAAAATAAGAGAGACATTTGGAGACAAGAAAATCAGTTATATGTATATAAAGAACTCAGGTGGTAAACCAGTTCTCAGCAAAGAAGGAAAAGCTGAAAGGTAGAAAGAGTACATAGAGGAGCTCTTTCCTTGGGAAATGAATTAGAGAAAATATTTTAGGAAGGGAAGAGGAAATAGATGAAGATGGAATAGGAGATACTATACTGAGAGAACAGAGCACTGAAATACCTAAGTCGAAACAAGACCCCTGGAGTGGATGACATTCCCTCATAACTACTGAAGCCTCTGAGATAACCAGCCATGACAAAACTATTTCACTTGGTGTGAAAGATGCACAAGACAGCGGAAATACCCTCAGCCTTTAAGAAAAATGTAATCATCCTCATTCCATAGAAAGCAGGTGCAGACGGGTGTGAAAATTAGAGAACCATCAGTTTGAACCAAAGACATTGCCGAGGTGGGGTGGCTTCCATGCCCCAATGATGCAGATAGCCATACCGTAGATGCAACCACAGCAGAGGGATACCTGTGGAGAGGCCAGACAAATATGTGGCTCCTGAATAGGGGCAGCAACCTTTTCAGTAGTTACGGGGGCAACAGTCTGTATGATTGACTGAGGTAGCCTTGTAGCAACAGCTAACGTGGCTTTGCAATGCAGTTACTGCGAACGGCTGAAACCAAGGGGAAACTACAGTCACTACTTCTCCAGAGGACATGCAGCTCTGCTGTATGACTATAAGATGATGGCGTCTTCTTGGGTAAAATATTCGGAGGTAAAATAGTCCCCATTCAGATCTCTGAGCGGGGACTACTGAAGAGGATGTTGTCATCAAGAAAAACAAAATAGGTATTCTCGGGGCCAGAGCATGGAATGTTCTAACCCTTAATTGCAAAGGGAAGATAGAAAATTTGAAAAAGAAAAGTTAGACACGGTAGGGATTAGTGAAGGATGAACAGGATTTATGGTCAGGTGAGTACAGGGTTATAAATACAAAATCAGTTGGTGGTAATGCAGGAGTAGGTCTGATAATGAATAAGAAAATAGGAATGAAGGTTAGTTACTATGAAGAGCATAGTGAACACATTATTGTAGCAAAGACAGAATTTTGCGCAGTGCACAATTTAATGATCACCAACACTTGGTTTAAACATGATGAAAGAAGGCTGTATACATGAAAGAGATCAGGAGACACTGGAAGGTACCAGATTGACTTTATAATGGTAAGGCAAAGGTTTAGAAACTTGGTTTTCAACTGTAAGACATCCAGGGGCAGATATAGACTCTGACCATAACTTACTGGTTATGAACTGCAGATTAAAATTTATAATACTGGAAAGTCCTGGTTGGAATTAATAATATAGTAATGACAGTTTACAACTCACTGCAAAGACATGGCAACAAACTGCAACAGGCACATACAAAAGACACACACATACAACACTTTTAGCTATTGGCCATGGCCTTCTTCAGAAAATAGAACATTCACGCAATCACACAGGCACACAACACAGTTATACAACCATCACCTCCGACTGCCGCACTTCGAATCATGCTCTGCGGTGTGTAAATCAGAGAGGGGAGGGGAGAGGGGATAGAAAGAGCGTGATTCAAAGTGCGACAGCTGGAGGTGATGGTCGTTTGACTGTGTTGTGTGCCTGTGTGATTGTGTGAATGTTCTATTTTCTGAAGAAGGACATGGCTGATAGCTGTAAGTGTTGTATGTGTGTGTCTTTTGTATGTGCCTGTTGCAGATTAAAATATAAAAAGAGACTGCAGAAATGTAGAAAAGTTAGGAGATGGAGCCAGGACAAATTGAAGGAACCAGAGGTGGTTGAGAGTTTCAGAGGGAGCATTAGGCAAGGATTGGCTGAAATGGGAGAAAGTAATACAGCATACAGTAGAAGAAGAATGTGTAGCTCTGAGAGGTAGGGTAGTTAAGGCCACAGAGGATCATATAGGCAGAACGACAAGGCCTAATAGAAATCCCTGGATAACACAGGGTATATTGAACTTAATTGATGAGAGGAGATAATATAAAAATTCAGCAAGTGAAGCAGGCAAAAGAGACTACAAACGTCTGAAAAATGAGATTGACAGAATGTGCAGACTGGCTAAGCAGGAGTCGCTAGAGGACAAATGCAGAACCATAGAAAGATAGATACCGTGAAGGCTTTTACGACCGGTTGACATTGTAGGTATTATATATTATGTGTTGTAAGACCGTGTTCTTGGAATCTTGCTGCTTCCTAACATTTCATTCAATGCTGTGTTAAGACTTCTTTGGAGGTTGTCCATCTGTTGAGTTGGCAAGACTCAACAGATGGACAATCTCCGAAGAAATCTCTTGCAGCATCGGACAAAATGCTAGGAAGCCGCAATATTCCAAGAATATCGCCTTACAACCCAGAAGATATAATACCTACAAAGATAGATACCACCTACAGGAAAATAAGAGAGATATTTGGAGACAAGAAAAGCAGCGGTATGAATATCAAGAACTCAGAATGAAAACCAGTACTAAGTAAAGAGGGGAAAGTTGAAATGTGGAATATATAGGGGACCTATATAAAGGAAATAAACTTGAAGGCAGTATTCTAGAAATGGAAGATGAAGTGGAGGAAGCTTATATAGGTGATATGATACTGCAAGAAGAATTTGACTGAGCACTGAAGGATTTGAGTCGAAACAAGGTCTCTGGAGTGTATGATATTCTGTCTGAACTGCTGATATTGTTAGGAGAGTCAGTCATGAAAAAATTGTTCCACCTGGTAAGCAAGATGTATCAGACAGGGGAAATACCCTCTGACTTCAAGAAGAATATCGTAATTCCAATTCCAAAGAAAGCAAGTGCAAAAAATGTGGACATTACAGAAGTATCAGTTTAATAAGTCATGGTTGCAAAATACTATCCATTTGGATTTAGGAGAAATGTAGGAATAGGGAGCCATACTCACATTACGACTTATCTTAGAAGATAGGCTAAGGAAACGCAAACCTACGTTTTTTGCATTCATAGATTTGGAGAAAGCTTTTGACAATGTCGACTGGAATACACTCTTTCAAATTCTGAAGGTAGCAGGGGTAAATATAGAGAGTGAAGAGTTATATTCAACCTATACAAAAACCAGACAGCAGTTATTAGAGTCGAAGGGCAAGAAAGGGACGCAGAGGTTGGAAAGGGAGTAAGACAGGGTTGTAGCCTTTCCCCCATGTTGTTCAATCTGTACACTGAACAAGCAGTGAAGGAATACAAGGAGAAATTTGGAGAGGGAATTAAAGTTCAGGGAGAAGAAATAAAAAGTTTGCAGTTTGCCGATGACATAGTAATTTTTTTCAGAGACTGCAAAGGATATGGAAGAGCAATTGAATGGGATGGGCAGGGTCCTCAAAGGAAGATATAAGATGAACATTAACAAGAGTAAAACGAAGATAATGGAATGCAATATCAGAAAATCAGGCAATGCTGAAGGAATTAGATTAGGTAATGAGACAATAAAGAGCTTTTGCCATTTCAGATGCTGAAAGTCTAACTAAAGAGATGGACCATCTGAGAACGGTTTTCAAGGAGAATGGTTACACGGACCAACAGATCTGCCGTGCTTTTCAATTTGGACCGTCGCGGGAACCACAAGAAGAAACTTGCAAGTCGCTGGCTTTCCTACCGTTTTCTGGAAGCATTTCATCTAAAATTGGAAGGATTTTGAAACGATATGACATCCAATGCATTTTTCGTCCACCTGCCAAGGTTAGAGCACTCCTGGGCTCAGTAAAAGATGACTTAGGATTGAGGAAACCCGGTGTATACAAAATTCCTTGTCACTGTGGAAAAGTTTACATCGGCCAGACAATTCGCACAATTCAAGATCGATGTACTGAACACCATCGACACACAAGATTGCTTCAACCAGAGAAATCTGCAGTAGCTGAGCACTGTCTTACTGAGGGTCATAAAATGAAATATGATGAAACACAAATGGTTGCTTCAGCGTCTCGCTATTGGGACTGTATTTTAAAAGAATCGATTGCTATTCGTCTTACTGACAATATTATAAACAGAGATAAGGGTTTTCCTTTGAGTAGAATGTGGAACCCTTTATTATTTGACATTAAAAAACAACGGTCTCTGCAGAATAGCGATCTATCGTTTACGCCGGCTTCCACCACTGGCGGCGCTGAAACGTAGAGGGCAGAACTGTCAATTTTTGCGCACGCGCCATCGGCCTTCCGCGGCGTATATAGGGGCCGCCGCTCGCGGCTTGTACTCAGTCTCGGCGAGTCGGTGTCCCAGCACTGTCACCTGAGGATGGCGGCCAGGTGGACCGCCGAAATATCGTGTCAAGATGACGTTTCGATCCGGCAGCAAACCCGAGAAGAATATTATGAAGCATTACGCCGGGAAAGCCTACGCAGTCACATCAAGAGCCTGTACGGGGAGGAGATGGTTCAGCTGGTAATGAAGTTTGATAAACTTCGGAAGAAGAAGGGAAAGCTGCTGAGTGCCCTCGCTTTTCTACTGAGATGCCGCAATGAAGGTATTATACCGAATTTTGCAAAAATTTCTCATTTTATTGATACTCAAATGGCCAACAAGATAAAGAAGCATGCTAGTTTTGCTTTGGTGAGGGAGCGTATTCGTTTTACTCGCAGACAACTGGATCTCATATCCAAAGATTTGTTTTATTTGCACTTGGAGGTATCTTCGCAACTGTCGTCTGTTTCATGGGAGTGGGTGGATGTTTCTTCTTGGGCTATGTCTGACTGGGACCACAGGAATGCTGCCACTAGGCAATCTTCCAAGTTTGACCGGCTTTGTTCCAAAGCTACGATATTGGATGACGAAACTCACCGACGGAATGTGATTAACCTCACAGATAAGGAATTGGATGACGCCACACTATCTGTGTTGGAAAAGGGCCTTAATTTTGCTCCCACACCGAGGAATGTTCCCATCACGGAAATCATTTGTGCGGTTGAGCAAGCGGTATCAAAGTTCCCTGAAGACCAGGCAGAAGTAATAAGACATGAGGTCTCACATACGTTGCGTCAGGCGCCGCCTCCACGGAGTAACATCTCCTCACATGAAAGAGCTGCCATCCGGTCCTTAAGAGAAGATCAGGATTTAATAATTTTACCAGCAGACAAAGGTAATTCCATGGTGGTTCTGTCACGTGATGATTACCTGCGGAAAATGAATCTTTTACTTGAGGACACAGCATACCGTAGGTTGCAGAATGACCCAACCGAGCGGATCAAAAGAAAGACGCTTTCACTGTTGAAGAAGAGTTCCTTTCCTGAGGACGAGCTCAAAAAACTTCGTCCTGGTGCCGCGGTTCCACCTAGATTGTACGGTCTGCCTAAGGTACACAAGACGTTAATCCCACTGAGACCGATTGTGAGTAATTTGGGCGCTCCCACTTACAACCTGGCCAAGTATCTGACATCGATTCTCAGCCCTCACGTCGGTAAATGTGAACATCATATTTCCAATTCTACAGTTTTTATTCAGCGGCTGAAGTCTTTGCATCTGAGTCCCTCTGATTTGCTGGTTAGCTTCGATGTGGTGTCGCTTTTTACCCGGGTTCCTCTGGAAGAATCCTTGCAATTAATTAGTGAAATTCTGGACGAGGAGACAACGGAGCTTTGCCGCCATGTGCTGACGTCGACGTACTTTTTATTCAACGGTCAATATTTTGAACAATCTGACGGAGTGGCTATGGGGAGTCCATTATCCCCCATAGTCGCCAATTTATTTATGGAAGATTTTGAGGACACGGCGCTGAAAATGTCTTTTCTAAAACCTACATGTTTCTGGAGGTACGTTGACGATACTTTCATGGTATGGCCACATGGGAGAGATGCTCTGAACCGTTTTCTGGACCATTTTAACTGCCTCCATCCTAGCATTAAGTTCACTATGGAGGTCGAGATAGATGGGAAGCTTCCATTTTTAGATGTCATGGTGTACAGAAAGGGTGACGGAACATTGGGACATAGTGTTTACAGAAAGCCCACTCACACGGACCGCTACTTGCATGCAACAAGTTGTCATCCACCTTACCAGCGCACTGGTGTCCTGTGCACGCTGACAAAAAGAGCTTTTGCCATTTCAAATGCTGAAAGTCTAACTAAAGAGATGGACCATCTGAGAACGGTTTTCAAGGAGAATGGTTACACGGACCAACAGATCTGCCGTGCTTTTCAATTTGGACCGTCGCGGGAACCACAAGGAGAAACTTGCAAGTCGCTGGCTTTCCTACCGTTTTCTGGAAGCATTTCATCTAAAATTGGAAGGATTTTGAAACGATATGACATCCAATGCATTTTTCGTCCACCTGCCAAGGTTAGAGCACTCCTGGGCTCAGTAAAAGATGACTTAGGATTGAGGAAACCCGGTGTATACAAAATTCCTTGTCACTGTGGAAAAGTTTACATCGGCCAGACAATTCGCACAATTCAAGATCGATGTACTGAACACCATCGACACACAAGATTGCTTCAACCAGAGAAATCTGCAGTAGCTGAGCACTGTCTTACTGAGGGACATAAAATGAAATATGATGAAACACAAATGGTTGCTTCAGCGTCTCGCTATTGGGACTGTATTTTAAAAGAATCGATTGCTATTCGTCTTACTGACAATATTATAAACAGAGATAAGGGTTTTCCTTTAAGTAGAATGTGGAACCCTTTATTATTTGACATCAAAAAACAACGGTCTCTGCAGAATAGCGATCTATCGTTTACGCCGGCTTCCACCACTGGCGGCGCTGAAACGTAGAGGGCAGAACTGTCAATTTTTGCGCACGCGCCATCGGCCTTCCGCGGCGTATATGGGGGCCGCCGCTCGCGGCTTGTACTCAGTCTCGGCGAGTCGGTGTCCCAGCACTGTCACCTGAGGATGGCGGCCAGGTGGACCACCGAAATATCGTGTCAAGATGACGTTTCGATCCGGCAGCAAACCCGAGAAGAATATTATGAAGCATTACACCGGGAAAGCCTACGCAGTCACAATAAAAGTAGATGTTTTTTGTTATTTGGGTAGCAAAATAACTTCTGATGGCCGAAGTAGAGAAGATATAAAATGCAGAATGTTAATGGAAAGAAAATTGTTTCTAAGGAAGCAAAACTTTTTAACATCCAATATTAATTTAAATGTTAGGAGGCTCTTTCTGAAAGCATTTGTCTGGAGTGTAGCATTGTATGGAAGTGAAACGTGGATGATAAGGAGCTCAGCCAAAAAGATGATAGAAGCTTTTGAAATGTGGTGCTACAGATGAATGATGAAAATTAGATGGGTAGATCATGTAATTATCCGAGGAGGAGCTTAACCGAATTGGGAAGAAGAGTTTCTGGCATATCCTGACTAAAAGAAGGGATAGATTGGTGGCACACATTCTGAGACATCTAGGAATTGTCAACTTAGCATTAGAAGGAAGTGTGTGGGGTAAAAATTGTAGAGGGAGATCGAGGGACGAATACAGAAAGCAGAGTCAGAAGGATGTAGGTTGCTGAACGTATTCCTTGCAAATGAAAGAGTAACATGGAGAGCTGCATCTAACAAGTCTGCAGACCGAAGACAACAACAACAACAACAACAGTTAATTAAATCATGATTGCAAAATTTTAACAGGAATTATTTACAGAAAAATGGAAAAGCTGGTCAAAGCTGACCTCAGGGAAGATCAGTTTGGATTCTGGAGAAATGTAGGCACACGGAAGTCAATACTCACTTTATGACTTATCTTAGAAAGCAGATTAAGGAAAGGCAAACCTACATTTCTAACTTTTGTAGATTTGGAGAAAGCTTTTGACAATGTTGATTCAAATACACTCTTTCAGATTCTGAAATCAGCAGGAGTAAAATATAGGGAATGGAAGGTTATTTACAATTTCTACAAAAACCAGCAGCAGTTATCAGAGTTGAAGGGCATGAAAGGGAAGCAGAGGTTGGGAAGGGAGTAAGACAGCATTGTAGCCTTTCTCCAATCTTATTCAATTTGCAAAATTGAGCAAGCTATAAAGGAAAGCAAGGAGAAATTTGGGGAAGGAATTAAGTTCAAGATGAACTAATAAAAACATTATTTTTTCCAATGACATTATAATTCTGTCAGAGACAGCAAAGGACCTGGAGGAGCAGTTGAACAGACAGGGCAGTGTGTTGAAAGTTGTGTATAAGATGAACATTAACAAGAGCATAACAAGAGTAATGGAGTGTAGTCTTAGAAAATCAAGCAACACTGAGGGAATTACATTAGGTAACAAAACAATAAAGGTGGTGCATGACTTTTATGAGTTGGGCAGTAAATTAACATATGATGGTCACAGTACAGAGGATATGAAATACAGAATGGCCATGGGAAGGAAAGCGTGTTTGAAAAAGAGAAATTTATTAACATCAAATATTAATTTAAGCATAAGGAATTTTTTTCTGAAGGCACTTGTGTGGAGTGTTGCCTTGTATGGGAATGAAGCATACACGATAAACTGTGTGGACAGGAAGAGGATAGAGGCTTTTGAAATGTGGTGCTACAAAAGAATGCTGAAGAATAGGTTTTTCCCCCTAGGTGGGTGGCTCATGTAACTAATGAGGAGGTTCTGAACAAAATTGTGGGAGAAAAGGAATTTCTGGCATACCTTGACTAAACAAAGGTATTGATTGGTAGGACACATTCTTAGACATCATAGAATCATGAATTTAGCATTGGAGGGAAGTGTGCAGGGTAAAAATCACAGAGGGAGACCAAGAGATGAATACAGTAAGCAGATTCAAAAGGTTGTAGGTTGTCATTCATATGAGGAGATGAAGAGGCTTGCTCAGGATAGAGTAGGGTGCAGAGCTGCATCAAACCAGTCTCTGGACTGAAGACCACAATAACATTTATTATTATTTTATTTTATTTTCCTCCCCACATTCGCGTTCCCACTCCATTCCTAAGCTGCATCTCGTTACTCCCATCTAGGCCATGCTGTACCCATCTGCACCACCATGACGCAACCTTCCTATCCCCTCTGCTCTTCCCTCCCCTATTTACACACCACAGAGAATGATTCGAAGTGCGGCAGCAGGAGGTGGTGGTTGTATGACTGTGTTGTCTGCCTCTGTGATTGTGTGGATGTTCTATTTTCTGGAGAAGGCTTTGGCCAATAACTAAAAGTGTTGTATGTGTGTGTCTTTTTTATGTGCCTGTCGCAGCTCATCAACACGTCTGTGTGATGAGTCGTAAACTGTCCTTATTACTATATTGTCAAAACACTACAAGGCACACACACACACACACACACACACACACACACACACACACAGAGGCAATGCAATGTCAAAATAGTTCTATAATTATTTTTTCACCTGTACATTTTGGAGAAGCTATTTCTTGGAGAGCTTCCCTTTTTCAAGCTACCCTTTGGAGAATCTCCTTGTGGCTGCAGAGAAAAGCTTCTTCTAGGAGGAGGGTGTGGTGAGTCCCCAGGTTTGAAAGCTGGCCATAACAGGTTAATTGCTGACTGCATAGTTTGTTCACCACCATTTACTGTAAAAGTAATAAAAATAAATTCATTTTTTGTTGATAAGTGGATTTTCTCGAGAATATTAATGGGAATATAAACTGAAAATCATGAAGATGAAAATATTATAATAATCACATGATCCAAAACTTTACTTGTCAACTATCCACATTAATATTTTAGGTCACCTAGTGGTATTGCAGGCGTAATGGTGTAAAGGAATTTGAATAAGTGAAGCACAGACAAATGAGGAATCATTCTAGAGATGGTATGCACTAGAAATAGGAAAATACAGTACATGACACATAGAATTTTCTGATTAATATACTAATTGCAGCAGCCTAGCTCACAATACAATATTTATTTTATTATGATGACCAGTTTTGATCAATAAGGATCATCCTCAGATCATGTCCATGGTGAACTGGCTCACCTCTTGAGGAGCAACACTGTTTCTCAAGAAATGTGCCAGATCACCATGGACATGATCTGAGGATGATCTTTATTGATCATCATAATAAAATAAATATCATATTGCGATCTAGGCTGCTGTAATCATTAAATTATTCAGAAATTTTTTGATCAATGATCATTTTCCATGGCAACAATATTCCATAAAATATTATATAGAACTTTGGTAAGTGCGCCTCGGTTGCACAGTGGTAGAGTGCCAGACTACAAATCCAAAGGTCGTGGGTTCGATCCCCGCCACGTCCTAGGATTTTTATCTGTCACTTTCTGCTTTTTTCACCTCTGGCAGTATTGCTTATGTGAAAAATATCGAGTAGCACCGTGGTTCGGAACCCACGTTAAACTGTAGGTCCCCCTATAACTGGCTGGGTAAATCAGTTCGAAGGTCGGAGGAAGGCAATGGCATACCATCTCCAAACAGGGCCATGCCTAGTAAAGCACTGTGGTGTTCAAACCAATCTTCGGATTGTTGACTGCTTTACCTTATTTTTTTTAACTTTGGTAAAAAGTAGTGAAACCTGAGAATGAATATATTGGAAAGAGTGAAGCTGGTCTGCAGTGTGGGAACACGATAGGTAGATCTTTAGTGCCCTTACAAAATAATTACACGATGAGTGTCAATGGAGTCAACAGTAAATGAATAAAAATGGGGAACAGAAAGACGAACTGCACGGTCAATGAATCAAAAGCACAAACACATATTGCATATCAGCAATGTAAGGTGGCTTGCTATAGAACACAGTTGTAGAAGTACTTAAAATGCAATATCAGAGAATAGCGGCTCACTGACATATGATATAAAGGGTATCGGCCAGCCATTCTTTAACACACTAAAACCTCCAAACCAAAAACTTAGGCCAGTGTCGAGACAGTTCACAAACTTGTAAGACTTTCATTGCACTTGCCTCTTTATCAGCTAAAACAGAGGTCAAGGCACCACCATGATTAGCTGCTGCCCTCACAGCTTGATATAAAATACATTCAATTAAAATGACACGTAATGCGATTTGCTTGCCACAGGTATCACAAATCAGTGGGTCCCCTTGGTGGAATAAAAAGCTATGGGTCAAACGGCAGTGCCCAATGTGGAGGCACATCAGTGTCACTTCCAACTGCCTGAATGACTCACAGGAGGTTTGTCATAGACAGTCGGTTTAACCAGCTGCAGTTTATTACCTATCATTGCCAGCCATTTCTCCTCCCACTACTGAAGGGATCTCTGCACAGCACAACGATGTCTCACAAGGGAGTAGCACAATCTGTGACATTCAGATCACTGCAGGCCGCCTTGGCAGCCACATCAGCTGCTTTATTACTGTTGGAAATGTGATCAATATTTTTGCGGTGCTTAATTAATTATTCTTTGATGATGATGATGTACTTATTCATTGTTAATTTATTATTCCATGTCTTTAGTCACGTGTTGTAAATGTATTGCAGTGGCAAAAATATATACGATAAAAAACCAGAATTTATCATGAAAGATTTATTTTTGCTGCGCTAGTTTTTTCAACAGATTATGGGCCCAGTACAAAATAGTTATACGAAAAATTACAAGAAGGCGTGAAACTAAATTGTTCGACGAAACAGATCGCGAACATGAAAAAAAATGGGTACTGCACAAATTCCTCAAATTGAAAGACTCGTAGGTCGTGAAAATTACGGGACCTGGAAATTTGCAGTGGAAGCATATTTGCGATTAGATGATTTATGGGGCATAATAGATGGTACATTAAAGTCTACTGATTCGCATTTTGCAGACAAAGATAGGAAAGCCAAATCAAAATTAATTTTGTTGGTGGGTCCGGTAAATTACGTGCACATCGAAAATATTGCAAATGCACAAGAAGTATGGAACAAGTTAAGAAAAGCTTTTGAAGACGGCGGATTGGCTAGAAGAGTCGGATTGCTCCATGAATTAATTACCACTCAAATGAATCAGTGCAAAAATGTGGAAGACTACGTTAATAAAATAATATCTACATCTAATAGACTCAGAAATATAGGTTTCCAGATTGCTGATGAGTGGGTTGGTACTTTATTACTTGCTGGATTACCAGAAAAATATACGCCCATGATAATGGGGTTAGAGAGTTCTGGTGTTCCCATAACATGTGACAGTATCAAAGTAAAAATATTACAAGATGTGAGAGGTGAAACTGAAGATGAAACAGCATCAGCATTGTACTCTAAAAATAAAAAGAAGACACAAATCAAGTGCTATAGATGCCAGAAGATGGGTCATTTTGCTTCACAGTGCAAGGACAGGATAAGTACTAGTGGTAAAAGGTATGTTTCCAATAACCATGAAAAGAAGTCTTCCAACCAAGGTAAGGTTCTTTCAATGCATTATTCTTTAAAAAAGGGTAATAATGAAGAAACAGAATGGATTCAGGGGCATCACTGCACATAATTAAAAATAAATATGTATTGTATGATGTCAAGGATACAACTAATATAGGTATATCTACAGTTGATGGGTCAAAATTGCAGTGTGAACTTGTTGGAAAAGTTGATCTTAGTATAGTGGTAAATAAAAAACCACAAAATATTACTGCTCAAGGTGTGCATTATGTCAAAGTTGTTACCACTAATTTGTTATCTGTTAGTGAGATAGTAAGGAAAGGTAACAAGATAATTTTTGATATAAATGGAGCTCGAATAATTGACAGGTGTAGTAAAACTGTAGCAACTGCAAGTAATGAAAAAGGAATTTTTAAGTTAGACACTGTTAAGAATGTTAGTAGTAATGAAAGTCATTCAGTGTACAGCACCAAAAGTGTTCTGTGGCATAGGAGACTTGGCCATTTAAAAAGAAAAGGTATGTCATTATTAAAGGATATGGCAACAGGTTTAGAAGACTATGTTATGTGTAAGGATCCTTGTGAGATATGTGTAGTGGGAAAACAGGCAAGAATCCCATTTAAACCCAGTCACAGTAAAACTCAAGAATTACTGCAGATAGTTCATACAGATGTATGTGGTCCCATGGAGAAGATACGAGCTTATGGAATAGGTTCACAGATTTGTGACTGGCTGGAAAACTTCCTAAGTAATAGAACACAGTACGTTGTTCTCGACGGCGAGTGTTCATCAGAGACGAGTGTATCATCAGGCGTGCCCCAGGGGAGTGTGATAGGACCGCTATTATTTTCTAGCTATATAAATGATCTGATGGACAGAGTAAGTTGTAATTTGTGGCTGTTTGCTGATGATGCTGTGTTGTATGGGAGGGTGTCATCTGTAACTGACTGTAATAGCATACAGGATGACTTAGACAAAATTTCTAGTTGGTGCGAAGAATGGCAGCTAGCACTCAATGTAGAAAAATGTAAGGTGATGCGTATGAGTAGAAAAAAACAATCCTATAATGTTCGAATACAGCATTAGTAGTGAGCTTCTTGATGCAGTCGCATCGTTCAAATATCTAGGCTTAACATTGCAGAGCGATATGAAATGGAACGAACAAGTAAGGACAGTTGTGAGTAAGGCACAAAGCCGACTTCGGTTTATTGGGAGAATTTTGGGAAAGGAGACCACGTATAAAACGCTTGTACGACCACGACTTGAGTATTGCTCAAGTGTTTGGGACTTGCAGCAGATCAGTTTGAAGGAAGACATAGAGGCGGTTCAGAGGCGAACAGCTAGATTTGTTACCGGTAGGTTCGACCAATGCGCAAGTGTCACGGAAATGCTCCAGCAACTCAATTGGGGATCACTGGAAGATAGACGACGTTCTTTTCATGAATTTCTGTTAAGTAAATTTAGAGGGCTGGAATTTGAAGCTGAGTGTAGTACGATCTTGCTGCCACCTACTTACATTTCGCGTAAAGATCACAAAGACAAGATAAGAGAAATTAGGGCTCGTACGGAGGCATATAGGCATTCTTTTTTCCTCTTTCTATTTGGGAGTGGAATAGGAAAGGAAATGCCTAGAAGTGGTAAATTAATTTATTGTAAAGAAGGCAATGAAGAATTGGAATGTTACAGTGGTGCAGACTGGGGTAATGAATTAGAAGATAGACACTCTATCTCTGGAAGCTGTTAAAACTGATGGGAGGCTTAGTATCCTGGATATGTAAAAGGCAAAGAACTGTGGCATTAAGTACAGTAGAGGCAGAATATATGGCTTTATGTACTACTGTACAGGAAACTTTGTGGCTCAAAAATTTAATGAATGAAATTGAGGCTGATAATAATTCAAGTTCAACCACAATTTATTGTGATAATCAGGGAGCCATTAATTTAGCCAAAAACAATGTAACGAGTGCTAGAACAAAACACATAGATGTGAGACATCATTTCATCAGGGATCACATTGAATAGAAGAATATTGAAGTGAAATACCTAAGCTCTGAAGAAATGTTGGCTGATTTATTAACAAAACCATTGACCAAGGAGAGATTCCAGAAAATTGTAAGACAGCATGGCTTAATTGATGGGACTTTATATACAATGCCGAAAAACCTTGCTCAAGGGGGAGTGTTGGAAATGTGATCAATATTTTTGCGGTGCTTAATTAATTATTCTTTGATTATGATGATGCTGTACTTATTTGTTGTTAATTTATTATTCCATGTCTTTAGTCACGTCTTGTAAATGTATTGCAGTGGCAAAAATATATACGATAAAAAACCAGAATTTATCGTGAAATATTTATTTTTGCTGCGCCAGTTTTTTCAACAATTATCCCAAATCACTACATGTCCCGGTACCCAAAGAAATGACATCACCTTACCTCGGTGTTGGAGGAAGTATAGTTGCTCATGGATCAACTGCGTGATAGTTTCAGATGGGCACTAAGGGAATCAGAGCAGAGAAGAAAATGTGTACCTGAAGCATGTGTGATTTGTTCTAGTGCTTCACAATCGTATGCAGCTCTGCTGAAAAAACCGAGTAGGCAGTGGGCAGGTGAATCCCTATGACATGATCTGGAAACACTACAGAACAGCCGATGGAGTCCCCTTGTTTGGAACCGCTGTATAAACATGATGCCTCCGCCAAGCACCTTACGGTGAATTGCGGAGTATGTATGTAGATGTAGATGTAGAGTGAATCTATTGGGGGAAATAATTATTTTATTATTTTTATTGATGATTATTCTAGGTATATTCATGTTTATTTTATGAATTCTAAAGAACAAGTATGTGATATTTTTGAAGAATTCCATAGTTTGGTGGAAAGACAAACTGGAAAGAAAATAAAGATTGTCAGATCTGATAATGGGAAAGAATACATAAATCATAGATTTGAAGGACGTTTAAAGCAAGTTGGTATAAGACATCAGACCACTATACAATATAGCCCTGCACAAAATGGTGTTGCAGAACGAGCAAACAGAACAATAGTGGAAAAAGCGAGGAGTATGCTAAGTGATGCTGGTTTACCAAAATAATTTTGGGCAGAGGCTGTATCAACAGCAGTGTATCTAATAAATCATTCACCTACCATGGCTATCAAATGTAAAACGCCATATGAGGTGTGGACAGGAAGAAAATCAGATTTAAGTAATTTGAGAATTTTTGGCTGTAAAGTTATGGTACAAATTCCTAAACCACTAAGAAAGAAATGGGATATAAAATCCAGGAAATATATTTTTTGTAGGGTATTGTGAAGAATCAAAGGGTTATCATTTTTTGAATTCTATGAATAATAAGATAGTAACCAGTAGAGATGTTGTATTTCTTGAAAATTGTGAAGATAGAACCAAGGAATGTACAACTGTTGTTGTAAATGAAAATAGCAGTATTGGAGAAGAGACAGAAATGGAAAAAGAAACTAATCAAGGGCCAACAGAGACAAGCTATGAGGAAGAAGAAGAACCAAGATGTGATCAAGATAAAGCAGGGAGTGATGACGATAAAGTAACACATTCCTCTCATACAAGGAAACCTAAGAAGTACCCTGATTATGAAATGTATGTTGCCCAGTGTTTCAATGATGAACCGGAAACTGTTCAAGAAGCTATGAATAGTAAAGACTCCAAAAATTGGAAAGAAGCAATTGAGAAAGAATTGCAATCTTTAAATCAAAATGAAACATATGAATGGGTAAATCTGCCACAGAAGAAAAAAGTCTTAAACAAAAGATGGATATTTAGTATAAAAAATCCTGAAAGTGAAACAACCAAGTACAAAGCAAGATTAGTGGTTACGGAATGTAATCAAAGGGAAGGTATAGATTACAAAGAAACATTTTCACCTGTTGTAAAATATTCTTCACTGAGGTATCTTTTAGCTTTAGCTGTGAAAGAAAATATGTTAATCCATCAAATGGATGTTAAAACTGCTTATCTAAAAGGTATATTAGATAAGGAAATTTATGTAATGCCACCCAAAGAAGCTCAGAAATATTATAAAGATAAAGGAAAGGTTTGTAAGCTTAAAAAGAGCATCTATGGACTGAAACAAAGTGGGTACTGTTAGAATAAGTATTTGCATTCTACATTAGTTAAGATGGGAATGAAGCAGTCAAAGGCAGACCCCTGTATTTATATTAGGAAAAGTAAAAAAGAATTAACTATAATGGCTATTTGGGTAGATGATTTTTTCATTTTAACTAGAGATGATAAGCAAATGATTGTTTTCAAAGAACAGCTACAAGAGAGGTTCAATATGCATGACTTGGGTGAAGCAAAACAATATTTGGGAATGAAAATTATAAAGTAGAGAAATGGAAACGAGCTTTGGATAGGTCAGTCTGCATATACCAAAAGGATTTTGAGAAAGTTTGGAATGGAAGACTAAACCAATTTCAACTCCAATGGAAGCTGGGATAAAAATGATGATAAATGAAGAAGACACTGATTATAATCAAGTTACATCCTACTTGGAAGCTGTAGGGAGTCTTTTATATCTATCTCAGACATCAAGGCCAGATATTGTTTTTCCAACAAACGTAGTAAGCAGATTCTGTAGTAATCCTAAAGAAAAACATTGGAAAGCAGTGAAGAGGATCTTCAGATATCTAAAGGGAACTGTAAATTATAAATTAATTTATTGTAAAGAAGGCAATGAAGAATTGGAATGTTACAGTGGTGCAGACTGGGGTAATGAATTAGAAGAGAGACACTCTATCTCTGGAAGCTGTTTAAAACTGATGGGAGGCTAGTATCCTGGATATGTAAAAGGCAAAGAACTGTGGCATTAAGTACAGTAGAGGCAGAATATATGGCTTTATCTACTACTGTACAGGAAACTTTGAGGCTCAAAAAATTAATGAATGAAATTGAGGCTGATAATAATTCAAGGACAACCACAATTTATTGTGATAATCAGGGAGCCATTAATTTAGCCAAAAACAATGTAACGAGTGCTAGAACAAAACACATAGATGTGAGACATCATTTCATCAGGGATCACATTGAGAAGAAGAATATTGAAGTGAAATACCTAAGCTCTGAAGAAATGTTGGCTGATTTATTAACAAAACCATTGACCAAGGAGAGATTCCAGAAAATTGTAAGACAGCATGGCTTAATTGATGGGACTTTATATACAATGCCGAAAAACCTTGCTCAAGGGGGAGTGTTGGAAATGTGATCAATATTTTTGTGGTGCTTAATTAATTATTCTTTGATTATGATGATGCTGTACTTATTTGTTGTTAATTTATTATTCCATGTCTTTAGTCACGTCTTGTAAATGTGTTGTAAATGTATTGCAGTGGCAAAAATATATAGGATAAAAAACCAGAATTTATCGTGAAATATTTATTTTTGCTGTGCTAGTTTTTTCAACAATTATCCCAAATCACTACATGTCCCGGTACCCAAAGAAATGACATCACCTTACCTCGCTGTTGGAGGAAGTATAGTTGCTCATGGATCAACTGCGTGATAGTTTCAGATGGGCACTAAGGGAATCAGAGCAGAGAAGAAAATGTGTACCTGAAGCATGTGTGATTTGTTCTAGTGCTTCACAATCGTATGCAGCTCTGCCGAAAAAACCGAGTAGGCAGTGGGCAGGTGAATCCCTATGACATGATCTGGAAACACTACAGAACAGCGAATGGAGTCCCCTTGTTTGGAACCGCTGTATAAACATGATGCCTATTTAAACCATTAAACATTTCAAACCAAAAAGTTGTCTGGGGTGCTATCTTTGTTAAAAACTAGTCAGGTCTAAAAGGAGTCTGGGTCTCTGTAATTGTCAAGGGGAAAATCTGCTTCAGCTTTGATGTAAAACATTAAAACCTGCCCTACCCATAGCTAATAAACAATCCTTAGTGCAAATCCGAAAAGGCCTCATAGCTCGATACTGATTAAAAAAAACTTTTCCATAGGCAGCTGAGCAATGGTATTGCAAGCAGGAGTGCATGGAGTGGACAATGTTTTATAAGCTGGCGTACCATGAGGAACTGTTGCTGTATATGAATAAGTGGCTAAGCAGCCTTGGCACAAAGGCTTGGTATATGGCTGGTACGAAAAGCCTTGGTAGCCAACTGATCCCCTCATGGTGGACCACATCTGACATTTTCAGGTATGAAGGTCTTGCAGACCCATACACCATGCAGTCATAATCAAGTCTGGATCATAGAAAGGCTCTATAAAACTGGAACAAGCAAATCCTGTCAGATCCCCATGAAGTGTGACTAAGACCTTTAAAACACTTGGTGCTTTGAGCTGCTATCTTCTTCCAAGTCTTTAAGATGTGGCAACCAGGTAAGTTTACAGTCAAATGTGAGACCCAGAAAATGCACAGCATCTTTAAAATTCAGAACAGAGACCCTTATCTGCAGTTCAGGTAAGTAAATACAGAATGAGAATAGTTAAAAAGTTCACACACAGACTTCTTGGTTTAAAATTTAAAACCAGTCTTATGTGCCCATTCGTTCAACTGTCTGAGAGTTAGCTGCAACTGACAAGTTGTCGCTGAAAGGCTGGAAGAAGAACAAAAGACAGAAAAGTCATCAACAAATAATGAACACTGGACAGGACTTTTAAAGACAGAAGCAATACTGTTAATTGTTGTGACAAGCAAAGTCACATTTAAAACACTACCCTGAGGGACACCATTTTCCTGCTCAAAGCGGTGGGGCTTGTCACTGACTGGATGCCTAAAATAATGTGGAGAAAGGAAAGACTGAATAAAGTCAGGAAGACAACTACAAAATACCCATTTGTATAGCTGCCTGAGTATAAGACGCCTCCAAGAAACATCATAGGCCTTCTTGATATCAAAAAATACACCCATAAGGTGATGAGAGCACAGGAAAGCCTGTTGTATAACCGCCTCCAAAAATACCAGGTTATCAAGGGTGGAACGATATCTCCTGAACCCACACTGGAAGTGACTAAGGAGCTGCCTCGATTCTAACATCCACACAAGGCGGCGGTTGACCAACTGCTCTAAGGTCTTTCCCACACAACTAGTGAGGGCAACACTACAATAATGCTTGTGCATGTTAGATCTTTCCCAGGTTTTAAAAGGGGGATTTAAAAGTGCTCTCTCCACGAGTCAGAAAAGTGTCATGACAGCAAATGACATTAAAAAGGTCCAGGGAGATTTCTTTATTTCGCTGTGTTAAGTGCCACAGCATACTGTAGTGGATTATATCATTACCAGGAGTATCATTGGTAGTGTAATTGGCAAAATAGATAGCCATGGTCTGGGCAATGTCTCGCAGGCTGGTTTGGAGAGTGTCCACCCCATTACAGCAGACACTGGACACTTCCCTCCTTTCCCAGAAATCCTCTTGATGGTATCTCATACTGTGCACCTTTTATTTGAACAAGTAATGGTACTCAGAAACTGTTTCCAAGATCTCTTTCGAAAGTCTCTTATAATTTGGTGACATTTTGCCCTCGCCATCCAAAATGCTGCAAGGTTTAGCACTGTACTTCGAACATTACCCCTATTCATTGCTTCTCTTCTGAATCACAACCTCAGGTCAATTGTCAAAGCCTTATGGTTTACATTTTATTACTAAAATACACCTCAGGACAGAAAAACTATGCAGCATGAAGAAGTTATGAAAATTGGTCACAGATATACAAGTATGGATGGAAATGTGATGCTGCAGTGCAATTTCACGGAACAGCTGTAACAGATAGTAAACAAGGGAGACACTGATACTCATATGGACAGGATCTAAATCTCATAGACAGGCATGTGATCAATATACACAGATGTCAGAATTTGAGAGAGAAGATGTAACTGTGCTCAAATAAGCCAGTCGGAGTAATAAGCAAATTGCTGAAGTTTTGATTAGGACCAATACCATGATCCCATGATGTCAGGAATGGGTTAACCATGGCTAAAAACAACAAGAATGAAGTAGTGGTCCTAGAAATAACAGAATGTGAGCACCAAGCAGTCATAAGAGAAGTACTCAGAGCACCAAATTCATTATTATCAGCGACCTGACATACCACGCGTACTTCAGTAACCACAAACACCTATTAATATGCCACTCACAGACAGGAGGTTTAAATCATGGCAACCTTGTACCGACTATCTTCTGTGATGAGTTCCTCAAAGTGACATGAAGATGCACCAAACAATGAAGGGATACCAACCTGACTCTTGTCCCAACAAGGAGTGATGATTGAGGGTACCATTTCGTTTCATAGCAGGTCCCATTTGATTGTTATCCATGACACACTTATACAACAGCAGTAAATCAACAATATTCCAGTTTTGTTGCCCTTCAAGGAAATCAAGTCTGAGCTTACATTTGAGTACGATAATGCCTGCCTGCACACCTTGAGCAGATAAGTTGCTGGACATCTGCTAAATTGAGAAAGAGTGGAGCACTATCAGTATGGCTGGGGAGTTTGAGGTACCAACATACCAGTTGGGCAGAATTTGGCATGATTATCAGACCACTACCATAGTAGAAAAAAAATTCTGTAATATTGTGAGTTGGAAACTGAACTTTCTTTGATTAAATCAAATGGAACTGAACCAACTTCACTATGACCATTTAGTACTCAAAATACTTCTGTTAATTTTAAGTAAATTACCATGCAGAAAGGTACTGTGTTGTGTATGACAGCTACGTAACCATGAATGGATGAAGAACTGAGCAAGATATAAGTGAGGTCTCATAGGCTACAAGACTTGTAGTGAGGCACAAAAGATGAATGTGCTTTATAAAGGTGGTCTAGTAGTAAAATATGAGTTTAGTAATAGGAAAAATTATTGGTCAACACTTTTCCAACTAATGACATTGTTTATAAAATGGTTCAAATTTGCTAATAGGTTGAGATGTTAGTTTTACTTTCACGTAGACTGTTACGGCCATTTTTCAAGTGAATGCATGCATACATCATTGTTACAAAATGTCTGACAAAAAAAAAATTGATATTATAAATTGATAGTATTAAATTATATTTGGCAGTTCTCACACTGTGGTGACATATTATATTACTCAATGCTGACACAAAGAACATTAAATTTATACTTAAAATATAATTTTAATGGCATTATTTTTAGCCCCCAAAAGTTTTGCTGCCCTGTGCAGTTTTACATGTGGCACCTGCCAGAAATACAGTCCTGGTTACACAAGGTTGGTGTTAATGCCTTGCATACCATAATCAAGGAAAATAGCTGCAACAAGCACTACACTAGAATATAGACTAGTGAGATTCATTCATCTGATCTTCCGCAGGACCTGCGATTGTGATAGACACAATGGCAACTGCGTACAATATGCACCCCTTAAAACTTGATGTCTTCCCCAAAGTTGTTGGCATCCTCCAAGTAGATAAATGTCCATTGCCCATTTAGGATCAAAGAGACTTAATTACAAAAACAGTATTTTGACATAAATCAATTTAAAGGTTTTGTCCTATAAACTTAGTAATTTCTAATAGTTTTTGTGAGCCTTTGTATGTTATTAAAAAGTTTGTTCTATTCACTGCTGCTTCCTACCAGGTTATTCACTCAGTCAGTAGATGCTAACAATATATGCAGTTGTGTCTGTCAGATCCTAAATGAGTGTCATGTCAAAAGGCCAGGATCATTCTATAGTGGTTTGTAGAGTATGATTATGAAATCACACTGATGTATTGAGTGCATAAATTTGTCTGTTCTGAACCTAACTGAATGCATCTGGGATATTACTGGAGACCATCTCCATGCCTACAAAGCATCAACCTGTACTTTGTATGAATTTAATGGTGTGCTTAAAGATATCTAATGCCAAGTACTTCAAGAAACCTACCAAGGAGTCACTCAGTCCATGAAACAAACATTTTTTGGTGTATTGTGTTCCAGAGGACCATCACATTACTAAGCAAATTTCATTACATTTTGGCTCATCACTGTGAGTTTATAAAAAAGAATTATCTTACAGACATATTTTAATTGGGTGATAAAATTGTTGAAAAGGAAAAAATATATTATCAGTATCACTCAGCACTTACTGATGTTATTACTGCTGCAATTACTATCTGCCATACATCACCTCATTATTGGCTGCAACTAATATTTGGCACCACTACTACAGAATATCTAGAAACTGTTAAATCACCAGTGAAAAGAAGGAAACTTCCTGTCTTAAAACTTCTCTTCCTGTCTTACAGAAATCAGTTCATGGACCTACAAGTGTTGGTTAGAAAATATAAAAACTTATAAACAAAACATTCTCCTGGGTATTATTGTCTAGAAAAATTGCTGACATTCAAAACAGCTTTGCATTCATTATAGAATGGATACAGATCCTGTAAGGTTTTCAAGGAAATTTTATATTGAATTGCCTGCAAACTAATGGCAAGTTCAAGTAATAATAAAGGAGGTGGATAGAGATTACACATTCCTCCACCCAAGGTAAGTCACTATGTCTTAATAATATAGAGATCTGGAAACTATGGTGGCCAGTTCATAGCCGTGATCACAAAATCAGTCCTGAATTATGTAAGCTGTGTCACCAGAGGACCATTCATCTTGGAACATAAATTACAATCAAGTAACATTGTACCATACAAAGGATCTGATAAGTCAAAATGGTCACATAATCCTTGTAAATAATGCAATATACTAATGGGATCCATTGAATACCACAGTTGTGGCAGCCCAAACATTACTAAACCATACCCACATTTCACTCTGAGATATAAACTTGTCCAGGAGTTGGAAACAGTTTGCAAAAAGAGTCATATGTTCCATCCTTCTTGAACTCACTCCATGTTATTTTGGTATTGGCCAAATTCACACATGTAATATTCAGTTCTTCCGCGTGTTTTACAGCTGTCATTGTCGGTATTGTGAGTTGAGAAATGAGACACTTTATGGGAGGGTGGGTGGTCTTTGCCTGTGTGGTGAAACTCCAGTATGATGCCTCTTAAAATACAAAACACTTTGGTTACCTTGCATATGAAAACACCCCTTTTACAACCACCAACAATGTTCCCATATTGGAAATAATTTACAATTGACATATGGCAATCACAAATATAGAGAACACAGTTTTGACCACAAATGACACTTGCAATGTGTTGAAAACATTGTACAGATATACGACAGCACAACATGTAGGTTTGACCAGCATAAGAATTTTCTAGAGTTCTGCAGAAGGAAAAGCATCAGACTGTTCTTCTCAGCTGAAAACAGTTACTTATACAAACATGATTTATGTGAAAATTGCTGAGTATGTGTGCAATATTTCTGAATCTTCCATCAGATAGCATAGCTACAGGACTGTTTAAAAATGGCATATGTAAGTGATATAAATTACAAGTAATGTGTCATAATGCTTGCGCTAAATCTACGGAGCATCTGCTCTCAACAGCAGCATAGTTAGTTGCTGAGTACTGAGGGCAAAGTCATCAGAAAGCAGTTTGTCATAATTCCAAGTTGTGCAGCAGTCAGGCATACCATGTATGGCTGTGAAACCTGTCATGTTGCGGTGAGTTGATGTTGACATTTGCATGGACAGATGCATTACAACTTGGCAGTTGGTGCTTCATCTGTTAATCAGCAGAGGACTTATGGATGCAATTTTCTGCACTCTTGGATACTTAAAAGTGTGTGAAATATTGGCCCCACATTATCAAATGGTGGATCACAAATCTCACAGAAAAAAGATTTGTTCTGATTTGTTGCAATTTTTGAAGCTGTGTATCATTAAAGGAAGATATTTTGAGTATGAAGAGGAGGTGATTCACACAATGAAGAAATGGTTCTGTTGTTAGAATTAGTACCAAGAGTGCATATACTCCCTTGTTTCACACTGGAGGAAGGCCATAGATAAGGATGGAGATTACAAGGAAAAGTAGGGTACGAAGATGAAACATCATTCTTTCATCTGTGTAATTCACATTATGTGCAATAAATAAATGCTTAAGAAAAAAAATGTGGTTCATTATGTTCAAGCATGTGTACCTCAATGTGATTTTTTTTTCATATTTTTCCCAACTCCTGTATCTGTATACCTTTTAATGAAGTAACAGAAGTTTTATTATCTTGAAGATGATATTAATAAAGTACACAGCAACCCAATGTTTAAGAATAGTAGACCTCACAAAACTGTCTTGGAAATAATTATATGTCACTGAGACATATCTAGACTCAATATAAAAAGAGGAACATCAAGATAGGCCAAGGTGTAATAAGAGTCTGTATTGAGGAAGGAAACATATTTGGGTGTTCCATACAGTTGTTCCTCAACAAGCCAGGCTGGCATGTTGGCAAACCTGCCTAGTGAGCAAGAGTTCACTGGTTGGAATCCAGGCCCTAGTACAAATTTTAATTCTGTGCTTCAGACAATATTCAGTATCACTGCCCCAACAATTTCAACACTTTTTTTTATATAGTCCTTATTTTTCATTACTTTCTGGCAACCTAATTTGTTTCATAATCTGCAAAAATCAAGCTTGCCCAAGATGGCTACAAAATATTTAGCTGTGACCAGTTTTGGCAGCTCTATGTTGCTTTTATTGGATGTGGCATATTTTACCCAAAGAGACTTTCAAACAGGAGGAGGGAGGAAGTGCTACTAAATATGAAGAAGCAACACTGTCTGAGTGCATTTATGTTTTTGAAGGTGTGCCGTGACACTCCCATAATGCCAACATTTGCCAAGATCGTGCTTTATATCCAGACACCAGAAGTGGACTGAATGACTGTAAGAGCTAGTCAATTCATAATGCAATATTCACAGAATATATGACATCAACTGTGATTGGGCAAAGCTGAAAATGTGTACCCAGCTGGGATTCGAACCCGGGTCTCCTGCTTTCTAGGCAGTTGCGCTGACCCCTACACCACTGGGGACACAGTGATCACCGCACCTGCAAGGACTACCTAAGCACGCACCCGTCAGATACAAATTCCCAGCTTCGCCCTGCCCACAGTACTCAAACTCGTAGTTATTACTAATTCCCGTAAGAGTAAGGGCTTCAAACTTGCCCACCCCTCCCCACTAACGATAGGATCATTGCCCGTCACCGGCATATTATATATATACATGTGGCATCTATTCCGAAAGAACAGATGTCACTTCTGATCCTGCAGTTGTTATTATTTAATATCCACAGAATATATGACATTAACTGCGATTGAGTACTGTGGGCAGGGCGAAGCTGGGAATTTGTATCTGACGGGAGGCGTGCTTAGGTAGTCCTTGCAGGTGCAGTGATCACTGTGCCCCCAGTGGTGTAGGGGTCAGCGCAACTGCCTAGAAAGCAGGAGACCCGGGTTCGAATCCCGGCTGGTTACACATTTTCAGCTTTGCCCAATCGCAGTTGATGTCACATATTCTGTGAATATTAAATAATAAAAACTGCAGGAACAGAAGTGACGTCTGTTCTTTCGGAATAGACGTCACATGTATATATATAATTCATAATGCATCTGTAGTTGTGATACATCAGTCACAAGTTTCACTCTAGAGGATTAAAACTCTTTGCCCTACATCTATAATCGACATCCATACTCAACCCTATTACTTGAGTGTACTTCTTGAGTCCAAGCATAGTGAATGTTCTTCTTACATCCAAGCAGAGTGAATGCAATGAACTGCATCTCTGAACAGTCTTCAAAACGTAAGCTACTAATATGAAAGCAGTGAAAACAAGAGACAAGTTGAAATGTCATAAATTGCAGTATCGGAGTTGAACGAGTTGCCTCTACTTTACAATTCAAAATGGCAGGAAATTTCCATATTTTCACCACATCTGCGTTGCTGATGCACATTATCTCCCAGTGAGAAACAGCCACATTGTATTCTCTTTGTGACACTCCAGCATTTCTCCTCCTAGTGAAAAAGGGGAACACAATCATTCTATTAATGGTTGCAGAAAACAAACAAGAAAATGTATAAGCTCTTGGACAATGCTGCTTACAGCAAAATGACAACAGATCCAACTTGCCATATTCAGAAACATATGATTGAACTTATTTGAAGTTCTTTTACAGACAAGACAATGAAAAAACTTGCTGCCTTGCCAAGTCTCTATGAGCTTCCAAAGGAACACAAAGTTCGTTGACCTCTGAAACTAGTAATGCATGTAATAATAGGACTGCCAACATACCAACAAGTAAAACATTTGAAGTCAGTTTCAGGTCCATTAGTTGACAAATGTGAGCATCACATCAAGAGTTCAGCTCAGTTTGTGGAATTTCTATGGAAATATAGACTGTCCATAGATATTTCTTGGTCAGTTTTGACAATGTGTACCGTTGTACCAGAATTTCACTCAAGGAGTTGCTCAACTTACGGATGAAATTTGGGCCCAGCTTCAATAAATATTTTAGCTCTGTGCTCACTTACACATACTGCCTTTTCAAAGGAGATAACTATGAATGGACTGATGGTGTGGCTACAGTAGTCATCTGTCACCTGTGTAGGCCTACATGGAAAACTATGAAAAATTGTGCTATTAAAAGTGATAGTTTTATGTTGACAATATATAATCACAGGGCCTCACAGCAAATATGGAATTTAAAGTTTTCTTGCAATACATGAACTCCATCCACAATCAATTTCTATTTATCACAGAGACAGAGCACAATGGTCAGCTACTATTATTGGATGTTCTGGAATGGAGAAAACCAGATGGAACACGGGCACAGCTTCTAGTGGAAAACTACCCACAGAGACCAGTACCTTTATGTCTCTAGCTGTCAAAACACATCACAAAGGGAGGGATTGCTAAACACACTGGTCCACAGGGCCCATACAACCTCTGATGAAGATAGCCTAAACCATTACAAGGATGTGTTCCACAGAGAACAGCCATAGAGACCACCAAAGTTGATACACATTCAAGTGAAAGACCACACCACAGCCAATATCAGATAAGGGCCAACAAAAAATGAACCAGTACCACCTAGACTGTATGATCTACCTAAATACACATGGAAGGTGTGTCACTAACCCCAATTGTCAGTAATATTGTGGCACCCAAGTACAAAACAGCGAAGTACTTGAAAAAGCTGCTGTCTTCACATATGGGGAAATGTATTCACCATATCCATGACTCAGACTTCTGGTAGTCACTCAAGCAATTATGGATCACAGAGTCAGACATCATGGTTAGTTTTGATATGGTTCCACTGTTCATCGGGGACCCACTAACAGACTCACAAGAACTGATTGTAGAAAAGTTGGATGACACTGACATCCACTTACTACCTGTACAAGAACCACTATTATGAGCAAATTGAAGGTGTATCTATGGATAGCTGTCAACTGTGGATGCCAACACATTCACGGAGAGATTTGAGGAGAGAGCATTAGAGACAGCCAGATACATAACCCATGTTTCTCTGGGTATGTGGAGGATACCTTCATGGTGTAGCCTCATGGCAAGGACAGCCTCAATAAGTTTCTTGAACATCTAAACTCTTGCCACACAAATATCACGTTCACCACAGAACTGGAGAAGAATAGCCAGCTGCCATTTTTGGTTGTATTAGTTAAGAGGAAAGCAGATGGATCAATTGGCCACAGTGTGTATTGGAAACACACACACATTGGTCCACAGAACATGTGCCCCGCCATACCAAGGAAGCCTTCCTACAGAAATAGAGTATCTTCAAGAAAACTTTATACAAAAATGGAAATTTGACCAAATAGAGATGGCACTCCAACCAGCCACTACACCACAGGGTCCAGAAACTGACAAAGATGAAGCACAGAGGGTGGCAAATCTGCCTTATGGTGGTTCTATTTCTGACAGAATCAGAAAGATACTATGTAAACACAATATCAAGTGTGTTTTCTATCCATCCATCAAGACCAGAGGTTCAGTGGAAAATGTTAAAGACCTGGAGTTACAAACCCAGAGATTTACAAGATGTCAATGTGGCATGTCCTACATTGGCCAGATGACATGAACAATGGATATCATGTGCAAGGGGCAGCAGGGACACATTTGATAAGGACAGGCAATGAAAACAGCCATTGCTGAACACTGTCTAGAACTTGAGCATGCCATAAATTATGGTGAAACTGAGATTCTAGCATAGATGCCCAAATTTTGGAACAGTGTTATAACGGAATCATTACAGAGATAAAAGTGACTGATAATCTCTTAAACTGCAACAAGGGGTACCAGCTAAGTTGAGCATGGGATCCTGCTCTGGAATTGTTGAAGAAGCAATGGGGACAGCTGCAGCATAGCTCGAATAGAGTAACTGAATCTGTGGATATGGAAAAAGACCCTCAGATGGAATACCAAGAACAATGAACTGAAGCTGGAACATCCAGGAACAGGTCTGTCAGGTGTGGACCACAAAAGGAATATCCGGAATCACAATGGACTGAAACTCGGATGGAAACCCTCCAACAGATGGCAGTAAGTGGGTGTGGACTGTGGGGGGTGTGCAAGACCAAAGATGAAACATATAGGAGTGGGCCGCCGGTGGAGGCCTCAAAGGGAACACCCAGAACCCCATTAGCTGAGGAATGTAATAACAATGCCCCAGAAGGTCACAGCAAGTGGGCACCAACCACAGAGGTGCCAGACTGAAGATGGAACACCCAGGAGCAGGTTTAGTGGGCAGGGACCACAGAGAGAACACCCACACCTGCAGTGGATGACAAATGGGGTGGCAACATTCCAGCAGTCCAGCAGTTAGTGGGTGTAGTTTGCAGAGGCAGCACACCTGCAAATATCAGCAGAGAGTGAAGGCACATGCATAAATAGTGGACCATGACCACTCAAGGAACAGTATCAGGTTACACCTGATGAAAGCTACATAACCAAAATTTCATGCAATTATGACACTGGTATCCAGAAGAACACCTGACCTGACAACCAAAGATGTCATTAGATCATCAGGAAAGAATGAAGAGTTACAAAGTTAATATGGTTGAGTTAATAAACATGAATTGTCACACAACCCTCACTATATGTCAAAAGACCACAGCTTATGCAGAAAATTATTGTGGTCATTTCAATTTCCAACTGCAAGATATTCTTCAGATCAAGAACCATGATACAATGTCTCATAGGATTAAACAGCTCTCAAGCCCAGACAGACACTGTTCCAGGTTTCTGAACCCAGGAAAATCTAAGTAGCTAGAGGAGACAATCACTAATATAATTACATATAGGAAATGTATATTTTTACCTATGTGATTATTATTAGTTACTAATGAAAGTAGGAACTATATAATTTTGTCAGGCATAAAGGAACATATCACAATTAACAATAAGTACCCCAAAATTTACTTCAAATTTAATATAGTGGAATTATTTAGATGTAGCTGAAAAACTGTAGCCCATACAGTTACCCAAGCCAACAAAATGTACTAGCTTCAGTATAATTTTCACTCTATTTAAAATTATAGTTCTATAATCAAATTAATAAATCGTTAAGTCTATATCAATTGTAGGAATTATCTGAACTAGAATCAGGCATGCACTCAGAACAATAAAAAAGGTTACAATCTACTGTGTACCTTACATGACAAAGTTAAAAATGTGAAAAATGAAAGTGTGATGAAAGAGAACAAAACGCACTACACTACATAAAACCAAAGCAACTAGATCTTAAAAACCAAACTTATTTATAAGCAAGTTCATTTGTAAAAATAATAAAATGCTTGTGAAACAGATTGGTGATTGCATACAGACACACACATAGTTCATCAACCAAAACAAATTTGAAATATGACTCTCCATTGTCATAACACCTGCAAGCTGTATAACTGAGGAAATCATGAAATTTACTAAATGACCACATTTATGTTTCAGGGACAACACATTCTAGGCTACAAATGGATACAGAAAACAAGATGATGACAGGAAATTGCATGATTGAGTGGAGAAAGTTTGGCACATGATCTGCAATGCACAGGCAGCTATCATGACACGGTAATACATGGGTGGCTCAATAAACAGAGGAACCCTTCCTGGACACCCCAGGCTTGTCAACCCAAAGTTTGGTATAGATTTATTGATGATATCTTCATGATCTGGACTCACAGTGAAGAACAACTACAGAATTTCCTCTCCAACCTCAATTCCTTTGGTTCCATCAGATTCACCTGGTCCTATTCCAAATACCATGCCACTTTCCTTGATGTTGACCTCCAGTTATCCAATGGCCAGCTTCACACATCTGTCCACATCAAACCAACCAACTAACAACAGTACGTCCAGTATAATAGCTGCCATCTATTCCATATCAAATGGTCCCTTCCCTACAGCTTAAGTTTTCGTGGCAAATGAGTCTGCTCCAGTCCTGAATCCCTGAACCAATAACCTGATGACAGCTTTCACATTCCGCAACTACCCTCCTGATCTGGTACAAAAGCAAATAGCCAGGGCCACTTCCTCTCCCCCCAAACCTAGTACCGCCCATAGAGGGACCCTAAAAGTGCCCCTCTTGTCACCGGTTACTTTCCAGGACTGGAACAGACTCTAAATGTGGCTCTCCAGCAAGGATACAACTTCCTTAAATCTTGTCCCGAAATGAGATCCATCCTTCATGACCTCGTTCCCAATCCACTGCGAGTGTCTTTCTGCTGCCACCTAACCTTTGTAAACTCCTAGTCCACCCCTATGAAATCCCCAAACCACCTCTCTCTGCCATCCAGCTCCTACCCATTTAACCGCCTCTGGTGCAAAAGCTGCCCTATGCATCCTCCCACCAGCACTTATCCCAGTCCTGTAACCCAGAAGGTTTACACAATTAAGGGCAGAGTCACTTGTGACAGTACCCACATGATTTACCAGCTGACGTGCCTGCACGGTGAGGCCTTCCTGCCGCAGTGGAGTAGCCGAGCGGTCTAAAGCACCTCGCTGCGGAGCGCGCGGTTGCTCACTGTCGAGGTTCGAGTCCTCCCTGGGGCATGTTTGTGTGTGTTTGTCTGTAGGTTAGTTTACCTAGGTTTAAATAGTTTGTAAGCTATGGACTGATGACCATGCAGTTTGGTCCGATACATTTACAGACAGTTGAACATTTGAGGCCTTCTATGTGGGAATGACCAGCAACAAACTGTCCATTCGCATGAACGGACACAGACAGACAGTGTTTGTTGGTAATGAGGATCACCCTGTCAACCTGTGACCAGCACATCTTGTCACAGTGTTACACCGTCTGGGTTATATTGATACTTCCCTCTGACACCAACCTTCAGAACTCTGGAGATGGGAACTTACCCTTGAACATATTCTCTCTTCCCATTGCCCACCTGCTCTCAACCTTTGTTAGTTTTAAATTCCAGCCCACCATTCTACAACATCTTTGCCTCCAATCTCTGGACAGAGCCTCCGTCCAACTTCTTTGCATTTTGCCTATGTCTGCCTTGGTGTGTGTGTGTGGGTGTATATGTGTATGGGTGTGCGTGTTTGTTTACCTAACCTTTTTCCTCTCCCAGGATTGGAATGACTCCTCACCTGCTCCATTAAACCCACATCCTTTCCTTTTCCCTCTCCTTCCCTGCTCTTTGCCTGAAGAAGCAACAAATGGCTGTGAAAGCTTGCATTTGTGTGTGTGTGTGTGTGTGTGTGGGGGGGGGGGGGGTTATGTTACTGTCACATACCTGTGCTCCTTTGCCTGGTAAGTAAACCTCATCTACTTTTTTTATATACATCTTTTATATATATTGTGAATACTAATGGTCCTATAATACCCACTTGAGACAGCCACACAGTGAGCATTGTGTGATAATGGTGGTGCCCTCTATGTGCTCTATAAATGTGAGAGCCGCTTGAACCATAGTGGTGGCAGTAGCCGGTAGACCGCAGAAGACCTCAGAAGATGTCTCACACACATGGGGATGAAATGTCAGGGAGAAGTTTTAAACATCCACTACAGCCTCTCAGCCTGGAAGTTTTACCTGATGACAATGATGCCTGTGAAAATTTACACTGTATCACAGTAGTACAAGTTTATATGACTACCAGCACTGTCTATGATGAGATCAAAGAAATTATTCACATATTTAAGGGAGAAGAAAACTTGAGTCTGCTTGGGTACTGGAATTCAGTAGTGGGAAAAGGGAGGGAAGGAAAATAGTAGGTGAATATGGACTGCACAAAAGGAATCAAAGAGGTAGAATTCTGCAAAGAACATAATTTAGTAATAATAAACGTTCGATTCAAGTACCTTAAAATTAGGTTGTAGATATCTTACTGGACATGAACTGTAGACTGAAATTGAAGAAACTGCAAAAAGGTAGGAAAATAAAGAGATGGTGCCTGGATAAATTGAAGGGACCTGAGGTTCTTGAGAGTTTCAGAGGGAGCTGTAGGCAACAATTGATAGAAATGAGGGGAAGTAACACAGTAGAAGCTGAATGGGTAGCTTTGATAGATGAAATAGAGAAGGCAAATAAGTAGGAAGACAAGACCTACAAAAAGTCTTTGGATATCACAGGAAATACTGAATTTAATTGATGAAAGGAGAAAATATAAAAATGCAGTAAATGAAGCAGGTAAAATGAAGTACAGGCAACTAAAAGAGGGATCGACGGGAACTGCAAAATGACTAATCAGGGGTTGCTAGAGGGCAAATGCAAGTCAGTAGAAGAATATATAACTAGGGGAAAGATAGATATCACCTACAGGAAAATAATAGAGAAATTTGGAGATAGGAAAATTGGCTATATGAATATCACGAAATCAGATGGAAAACCAGTTTTCTGCAAAGAAGAGATAGCTGACAGATGGAAAGAATATATAGAGGAGCTCAACGAGGGAAATGAACTTCAAGTCAATGTTGTATGAAGGGAAGAGGAAGTAGATGAACATGAAATACGGCATATTATAGTAAAAAAAAATAAATAAATAAATAAATAAATAAATAAAAATAAAAAAAAATTAAAAAAAAATAATATAAAAATAAAAATAAAATTTGACAGAATACTGAGAAATCTAAGTTGAAACAAGGCCCCTGGAGAAGACTAAATTCTGTCAGACCTACTGAAGTCTCTGGGAGAGCCTGTGAAGACAAAACTGTTCTGCCTGATGCGCACGATGTATGAGACAGGTGAAATATCTTCAGACTTCAAGAAAAATGTAATTATACCAAATCCACAGAAAGGCAGCTCTGACAGGGGTGAAAATTACAGAACCATCAGTTTAATAAGCCATGTTGCAAACTCTTAAAGCAAATTATTTACAGAAAACTGGAAAAGCTGGTAGAAGCTGACTTCAGGGACGATCAGTATGGATTTAGAAGAAATGTAGGAACACATGAGGCAATAATCACATTATAACTTATCTTAGAAGCTAGTTTAAGGACAGGCAAACAAACTTTTCTAGATTTTGTAGATTTGGAGATAGCTTTTGACAATGATAATTGAAATACACTCATTAAAATTATGAAGTCAGCAGGGGTAAAATATAGGGAGCAGATAGTCATTTACAACTTGTACAAAAACCAGACAGCAGTTACAAGGGTCGTAAAGCATAATGTTATTCAATCTGTACATCAGCAAGCTATGAAGGAAAGCAAAGAGAAATTTGGAGAAGGGATTAACATTCAAGATAAATAAATCAAAACTTTGTGGTTTTCTGATGACATTGTAATCCTGTCAAAGACAGCAAAGGACCTAGGAGAGCAATTGAATGGAATGGACAGTATCATGAAAAGAGGGTATAGGATTAATATTGACATGAGCAAAACAAGGGTAATGGAATGTAGCCTAAAAAAATCAGGCAATGCTGAAGGAATTAACAAAACAATAAAGGTGTTAGACAAATTTTGTTACTTGGACAGTAAAATAACAGATGATATAAAATTCAGAATGTCAATGGGTAGAGTTTCTGAAAAAAAGAAATTTGTTAACATTGTTGTTGTTGTTGTTGTTGTGATGGTGGTATTCAGTCTGCAGACTGGTTTGCTGCAGTCTCCACACTACCCTGTCCTGCGTAAGTCTCTTCATCTGAGAATACAAATGGCAACATACATCCTTATGAATCTGCTTGCTGTATTCATCCGTCAGTCTCCCTCTACGATTTTTACCCTACACACATCCTTCTAATGCTAAGTTGACATTTCCTTGATGTCTCAGAATGTGTCCCAGCAACCTATCACTTCTCTTAGTCAGGAAATTCCATAAATTTCTTTTATCTCCAATTCTGTTAAGTACCTCCTCATTAGTTACGTGATCTACCCACCTAATCTTCATCATTCATCTGTAGCACCACATTTCGAAACCTTCTATCATCTTTTTGTCTGAACTCTTTATTATGCATGTTTCAGTCCCATACAATGCTACACTCCAGACAAATGCTTTCAGAAAGGACATTCTAACATTTAAATTAATTTTGGATGTCAACAAATTTTGCTTATTTAGAAACGCTTTTCTTCCCATAGCCATTCTGAATTTTATACCTTCAGTACGTCGGCCATCCAAAGTTATCTTGCTACTTAAATAACAAAACTCATCTACTACTTTTATTGTCTCATTACCTAATCTAATTCATTCAGCATTGCCTGATTTTCTGACACTGCATTCCATTACCTTTGTTTTACTCTCGTTAATGTTCATCTTGTACCTTACTTTCAAGACACTGTCTATTCCATTTAATTGCTCTTCCAGGTCTTTTGCTATCTCTGACAGAATTACTATATTGTCAGAAAACCACGAGGTTTTTATTCCCTCTCTTTGGACTTTAATTACCTCTCCAAATTTCTCCCTGAATTCCTTAACAGCTTGCTCAATATATACATTGAACAAAATCAGGGAAAGGCTAAAACCCTGTCTTACTCCCTACCCAACCACTGGCGACCCTTTCATGTCCTTCGACTCTAATAATTGCTGTCTGGTTTTTGTACAAGTTGAATATAACTCTTTGCTCTCTATATTTTCCCCTGCTACCTTGAGAATCTGAAAAGGTGTATTCTTGTTCACATTGTCAAAAGCTTTCTCCAGATCCACAAATGGTAAAAATGTAGTTTTACCTCTCCTTAATCTGTCTTCTAAGATCAGTCGTAATGTGTCAGGAAGTGTTTTGTATGGCATGTTACCTTGTGTGGCAGTGAAACATGGACAATAAATAGTTCATACAGGAAGAGTATAAAAGCCTTTTAAATGTAATTCTACAAATGAATGCTGAAAATTAAGTGGGTAGATTGCATAACTGATGAGGAAGTACTGAATAGAATTGAGTAGAAGAGGATTTTATGGCATACCTTAACTAAACAAAGGGATCAATTGGTAGGGCACATTCTTAGACATCAAAGAATCATGAATTTAGCATGGAAGGAAAATTTGTGGAATAAAATCACAGACGAAGACCAAGAGACAAATGCAGTAAGCAGGTTCAAATGGAAGTTGGTTGCTGTTCTTATGAGGAGATGATGAGGCTTGGTCAGGACAGGGTACAGAGGAGAGCTGCATCAAACATCTCCAGACTGAAGACCAAAACAACAACAATGAAATTGCTATCCCATTAAATCCAGTAGGCTTTTCTCTGTTTAGTGATTTCAGTTGCTTTTCTATTCCTTAGTCAAAGTAAGAAAAGTATTTAAATGGATCAAAGACAAATCAGGAATCATTATTGTGTGATATGGGATGCAAATGGAGAATTCCATTGACACCAGTGACTTTTCTTCTGGTCTGGCATACAATAATGAACATTTCAGGAATGAGGAAGCTGCTCAGCTATTCAGATGCTTCTGATAAGAGCATCTATGGAAAAGGGGTTGAAAAATAGAATTAGGCAGGCACAAGTGTTGTGGAGCAGACCTTTCAGCTCACACTGCTGGACAGGGTGCCCCACAGTGGGCATAGGATCATTGAGATTGTGGTCATGTCAGATATACCACCAACCAGAAAAATGACTGTTTCAAACATGCACCATGTCATGGATGAAGGCCAGTGGGGGCAATATTATGCTATGAAGGATGATGACCTGAACTTCCGTGAGACCTGTGGTAATAATCAAAGGAAACCTGACACCTGAAAACTATTTGAAAAGCATTGTGTACCACCAATGGAGCTTTATGTGTGAGGTCTTCCCCAACAGTGATGTCACATTGCAGCAAGATAATGGTTCATGTCATGAAGTCGTGCTCATTTTATTTGCTTGATATCAACATGATGGAATACATTTGGGATACTATATGGTTTTAACTACATGTCAACAAATCACCAGCCTGAAATTTATGGGAATTGTGTGATTAGTGCAAAAGTATTTGGTACAACATATATCTGGAAACTTACAATGGGCAGTTGAAAAGTGTATGCAGAATTGTTGCCGTATTGTGTCCCAAAGATGAAGGAACATAATATTAAACATGTGGTCACAATTTTTTGGGTTATTAGTATTTGTTGAGCCATGAAGAAACTGTTACACTGGCATGTTCTGGAAATGGGTGTTTATCTTGTCTTGGTTGGATTGTTTGTTCCTACTAACAATGCTCACATAGAATAGAGGGAGATGATGGAGGATATTACCTGATTTCCTACATTGGATAGAGTAACAGATGCTTATAACTTGCTAGATCAGCAACAGGTCTTACACCTGGGTAATTTGTGAGGATATGACCCCCAGGACATGGAACTGGCATCAGAATAAATTGAGTGGATTGTAAAAAATATAATCTTACCTGCACAATGAATAATGGGAATTATTCTTTAATAAAGAATAAAAAGAACTTTACTCAAAATTTTCATCATACAATGTAACTGACTTGTGAAAGATTAATGTCCATTTATCTCTCCCCATCATTTCATTTCTTGGCAATTTATGCATTTTTAACTTTCATGCACACTTTTATCACCAGACAATTCTTTCTGCTTTCATCATTATCTTTCTAGCCCATTACTTGTTCCCCATCCATCCCTTTTATGTTTGTTTGCTAGATATTTCTTAGTGCTTATCTAACTTTCCCCCTCCATTACTCCAATGGCAGCCAATAATGTTCATTCTGTAAGCGCGTGGCTGGCCACAAGTTACGCAATGTTTCTCCCACAGGCACAACTGTTGGCGCTTGGCTGTAGCTCCTCCCTTAAAGATAAGATGTATACTTTCCTTGCAATCATAGTTAAAAATATTTCTTGTGGAATTGTATTTTTTTAATTATAGCTGACATCATATAAGAAGGCACTTCCACGCATAGAGGCGGGGCGATAGGGGAAGCGTGAAAGGGAGGAGCTACGGCCAAGTGCCAACAGTTGTGCCTGGGGGAGAAACATTGCGTAACTCATGGCCAGCCACTCGCCTACAGAATGAACATTATTTGCTGCCAGTGGGGTAATGAAGGGGGATGTGCAGAATGGCTGAAAACTGGGCGGCCTTTGTAG
The DNA here is from genome assembly GCA_026315105.1 of Locusta migratoria. NCBI lineage: Eukaryota > Metazoa > Arthropoda > Insecta > Orthoptera > Acrididae > Locusta > Locusta migratoria. Next base: position 596,098,990 of record CM048744.1, read on the forward strand.
CTGACGCCGACTATAGAGTGCACAGTTAACTAAAGATCACTGGTAATAGAGATCATCCCAGTGATATGTTTGAATTTTTGTAGATATCATTATTTTATTAAAGCTATGTGCATAAAATCATAACCTGAGTACATCAACTCACATCATGCAAAATATGTGACAACAAATCATATAAGCAGTGCTAATAGTTGATTCCTTCATTCTGTGAAGAGTGCATTTACTTCCACAACATGCGAGAGAAAAGATCCATACTATCTGATGCGAACTGTGTAAAGTGCACAAACTATTACTCACACACCTAAATGTTTCAACTGAGCTTCTCTTTCTTCAAGTTCTGCCAGTGCTTCAGATAACTGTACATTATACAAGGAAAAATAAGAATAATATGTTAGTTAAAAAGGAACATCACAAAGATTAGTTATATTATGAATGGCAACAGAACAACAGAAACACTTTATAATGACATTACCTTAAAAGCAAGTCTTTCGTTGTCCAGCTCTAGTTGCCTTGAAGCTTTCTCCAATAACTGCACTCGATCACACATCTCATTTACTTCCCTTCGTAACACCTCTTTCTCTGATGATACCTGCATGTGTAAGACTAATATGTTTTAAAAATATTATAAAAATAATATACAAATTAATAAATCACAATTTATGGTTGGAATATGCACTCATTGTGAAAAACTTCAAAGGTTGGATATTAAATTCCAGGTATCTGCTGATACATTCAGGGAAAAAATTGATGTAGTTATGTACTTTTACTACCTCAAGAACTAACAATCATTAAAAAGAAATTACTAAAACATTTCATTTGTAAACAAATAAATTTAAATTATTAATGTGAAAGTTGAAAACGTAGACTGACTATATAAGAAAAAACAATAATAATAACAAACTGTAACAAGGCTGGGAAACTACAGTAGGAAAATAATTACACAAAATGGGAAGAGGTACGGAAAGGACACTAAGAAGATCTGTTACAGGGTCTACTTGTGCAACAGATAACAACAAAATGTCTCAAAAGCCACATAAGCACTGGCAAAAAGAGGGTGGGAGGAGGAACAGGGGGAGTTCTCTATAATCTTCTAATGATGAAGCCTAACTGGGAGGGGGGATTGTGATGGCCAGTCCAAGTAACGGCAAGATGATGATGATGATGATGATGATGATGATGGAGGTCTTGGTGGTGGTGGTGACGTTTAGGAGCATTCAACAGCAAGGATTTTAGTGCCTGGACATAATGTACCCAAGACAAATGTCAATATAGTACTTTTAAACATGAATATACGAAGGAAGAAATGCAAAATGCAACAATTTGAGATGATAGATGCATACGCCCTGAAACAAGGGAAAAGATCCCGAGTCCCAAATTGCAGTTGTGACTAAAAGGAAGAATGTGACTGAAAATGTTAAAATGACATAGCAGATAACTCAGGCTTACTGATCGCAAGATCAAAAAGGATCAGCTAGCCACTCTAAAATACACTAAAGCCTCCAGCCTAAAAGCTTAGGCCAGGGTCCAGAAATCTTATAAAATCTTAAAACCTTTCTGATGCTGGCCCCCGTCATTGCCTAAAATAGATGGTAAGTCACCACAGAGTTTACCTGCAGCCTCTGTGTACAGTACAAAATACACTCAATTAAAGTGTGGCATACAGTAATTTGCATGTCAAAGGCACCACAGATTGAGGGCACTTCTCATTGAAGTAAGAATCCATGGATGTATGGATCATGCCTGATTTATATGTGGGTAATAACGACTTCATCCCACCTGAGAGGCCAGCAGGAGAATCGCAACAGATGGACAGTGGGCTTCAGCAACTGCAGCTTATTGTTTGTTACTGACAGTCATTCATCCTCCCACAACTGCAGGGACCACTACCACAACAAAGAAGTGAGGTCCTGGTTGTGTCATATCATAGTCTCGGCAGGCCTCTTTGTAAGCCCGATTGGCTTCTTCATTTCCCTGAATTCCCACACACCCTGGGACTCAACAAAATGAGACCTGCTTCCCTCGACATTGGAGGGAAAACAGTTCATCCTGTATATTTCACAACAATGTCACAGGTGGATATAGTTTCTGTAACAGTTGCAGCATACTGAGGTAATCGGAGCAGATAAGAAACAATTTACTCTGCTCTCTTTGTATCTGCTCCAGTGCCTTCAAGATCACATTAAGCTCTGTGGAAAGAAAACATTAAGCTTCAGGAAGGCTAATCCAGATGACACAGTCAGAGAAAACTACAGAACAACTGACAGAGTCCCCATGTCTCGAGGTATCTGTGTACACCACTGTAAAATTGTGATGCCTATCTAAAACTGTAAAAAAGCACAGACTGGGAGATGAAACCTGAGGTTGCATCTTTTTTAAAAGTAGTCAGATCTGAAACAAGCCTGAGCCTCTGGAGGAGCCAAGGTGGATTTCTGATCCAACCTTGACATAAAACATTAAAATCTGTCACTTCCATATCTGAAAGATAATCCCTTGTGTGAATACCGTAAGGCCCCGCCCATGGTAGACAGTGATAAATCCTTTCAAACAAAGTCTGAGAAATGGTGATGTATGTGGGTGTGGATGATGTGGACATCATTTTGTATGCCTGGCACACCATGAGTAGCCACTGCCTGATGTATAGTGACAGCTCAGAAGCCTCAACACAGAGGCTTGGTCTGAGGCCAGTGACCAGCCAAAGTCCTTTCTTTGTGTACAACATCAAACATCTTTAAATAGGATGGCTGTGAAGATCCATCATACAAAGTCTCTATAAAACTGTAGCAGACAAGTTTTGTCTGGTCCCCATGAAGAGTGTTCTCTGGCCTGTATTCAGCAAATGTGCACTGGATGACAAAAGAATCCTCTCAATTGCTCTACCCCTGGGGCAGGTAGTTTCAGAACCCCAAAGCACATACGAGCATTAAAATCACTACACAGGATGAATGGATGGGGGATTTGAGTAAGAAGATCATACAGAGCAGCTTCATCAAGTGCGTCGTGTGGGGAATGATGCAAATGCACAGATTCTGCAACTGCCAGAAGGCACATTATGAGCGAGACAGGTTTGGAGTGATAGGTAGCATTGATGAAAATAGCCACTCCACCTTTAGCTCTCACACCAGTGAGGTCATCCTTCCTGTATAGAAAATATCCACATAACTCCAGGGTGTCCGAATCTTTGAAATTAGTTTCTTGGAGACAGTCATACATAGGTCTAACCAATGTCAACAATCTCAATTCCTCCAAATCTGCATATGTACTCCACAATCCACTGTAAACTGCTTGGGGGAGGGTACACTCTACTACTACTAGGCATTTCCTTTCCTATTCCACTCCCAAATAGAATGAGGGAAAAAAGAATGTCTATATATGCCTCTGTACGAGCCCTAATTTCTCTTATCTTGTGTTTATGATCTTTATGCAAAATGTAAAGAGGTGGCTGGAACATCATTAAACAGTCAGCTTCAAATTCTGGCCATCTAAATTTCCTCAACAGAATTTCTCAAAAAGAACGTTGTCTATCCTCAAGTGATTCCCATTTGAGTTTCCGAAGCATTTCTGTGATACCCGTGCATTGGTCGAACTTACCAGTAACGAAACTAGCTGCTCGCATCTGAACTGCTTCCGTGTCTTTCTTTAAACTGATCTGCTGTGGGTCCCAAACACTTGAGATACAATCAAGACATGGTCATTGTAGTAAAACAACTTTGCCTGAAGATGATGGACACATATTCCATCGAAACATTGCTACGAGACGACAATGATGCCATTTGACTGACAACCCATGAAGACTTCATTTATAAAACAACTGCTTGACATATTCCCCTCCCTCAAAAGAGGCTATAAATAATTATTGTAATTACAATAGATACAGTAGTAAAGTCTGATTAGACGTTTGTTACTGTAAACACTGGCACTTCCATAGGATTCTACATAGCTGAATTAAGCACTGTACATGGTAGGAACATTTTTAATCAATGATAAATTCTATAATTCTAATTTACATAATTATTGTAATTGTAATATGTACATTATTATTTCTAAATTAATCTAGGTACTCATATGTACTCAAATGAGTATCACATAAATTACTGGTCATATTACAAGCCGTATTATACTGACTTAACAAAGCAATTAGTTATAATTAATGAGAATGAGTAATACAGGACATATACAACAGCAATTATAACACAAATTAAATTATTTGAGAGTAGATGAAAACTGCAATATTCAGAGCTTGTTATGTATTTACTGTATACATGGTAGGAACTTTATATATTCTGTAATTGATGCACCATTAATACAAAAGCTAGATTCATTGTTATTACTCACAAAATTGTTAACTAACCCTGAAATACTGAACCAATTGTATACAGTACCATACTAAATTATGAAGCTTATTTAGCTCTATCTTGTTCAAATGTTAACAGTTATGAATGTAAGTATTGTAATTGTTGTTTTATTTTAAAAAAATGTAGATGGATAATTGAGTAATTGTTAAGAAAGTATACATAGTGGCCTGTTGGGAAGAGTTTGTGGTGGCAATAGCCATAATCGACTCTGCAGGAATAAATTTATCCTTACGATTGTCTTTAGGCGAGCTGCCTCTCAGCCGCCACTAACAATTACATTTAGTTTGTGTACACGCTTCTAGAAGTTAAGGTGAATAAATTGTAGTTATCCAGACAAATGTGTTTTCTGGGGCTCACGCCCCATGCAAAACCCACATTGGTGACCCTGTACTGAGTTTCTTGTGTTACAGTGCGTGTTACAGTGTGTTTTGCTTGCCAGCACCAGGCTAATTTGTGAACTATGGCAGTATGTGATCTGACAGTTACAATCACAATGAACATGCCGGTGCGACTTCCAATGGGCTTCACCGTGGCTTGTCAAACATTATCTAGCTAACCACTGCCACATGATTTGCTGAGTGTATTTGTTTCAACAGCTCAGCACATGGCTCAGCAATTTTCTCCAGACTTGTTCAATTCAGCCTGGAACAACAATGAACAGAGTCACACAATGGACTCCAGCTTTGTGACGCCGACCTTGCATTCTGGTGCTCAAATGACTATTTAATGTGCGCATATTCTCGACCAGTGCCAACTACAGGTATTACAGAGTGTACTGTGCTTCAAATTTGTATTCGTGGCTCTGCCATGTGCACCAGTGTATCCATCTGCGACCCACGTGCCTGGACACAGTTTGAACAGTGGCGCGCTGTCACAGAACTATATTTCGCCACACCTGTGTCTAATGATCTGGCAAGCGGACGCATTTCCTGACTCTTCTTCGAGTTCTGCATTTAATTCAGAACCTTTGTCTCATGGCAGTTAAACATATTTGTATCTGAATGCAGTTACTTATACACACATAGCCCATGAGAGGCTATGTAGCAACACAGCCAAAATCAGGATTCTGCAGATGAAGACTCACCTCTAAAGATATGTATTTACCACCTGTACATTAGTTATATTATGAGCACAACAGCTCTGATATTCCTTGTGCAACGAGGTGGTGGAGGACTCCTTTATTCCACAGTCTACAGTAAATTATGACGGCACACATTGATGTTTATTTAAGATTTTTTATCATAATCCAGACAAACATTATGAATTATTCAACTAGTAATAATGTTTCATCGTACAAGTGTTTTAAACGTGGTCTCCTTTAGAGATTAAGTACATAGTTCCAAAATTCTCCCAATAAACTGAAATCAGCTGTCTGCCTTACTCACAGTTATCCTTACATGTTCGTTCCATTTCATATAACTCTGCAATGTTATGCCTAAATATTTGAACAACACAACTGCATCAAGACGCTCACTACAAATGCTGTATTTGAACATTATGGGATTGTTTTTCCTACTCATGTGCATCACTTTACATTTTTCTACATTTAGAGCTAGCTATCATTCTTCACACCAACTAGAAATTTTGTCTAAGTTGTCCTGTATGATATTACAGTCAATTAAGGTGACACCCTGCCATACACCACAGCAACATCAGCAAACAGCCGCAAATTACAAGTTACTCTGGGTCCTAAATCCCAAGTTCCACTTCAGTATGAGAGCCATTTATCATGGAAGTTTTATCTTGACTCTTTCTTTCTGCCTAGACGGGGAGACTGAACTTGATGTTTGTCCCTGAGGGACATCAAGCTCCATAAGCTCTGGAGCAGAGACAGACTAGAGGTCACGTAGAATGACCTCTATGTATTCTGATGTTTTATTGCCTCTTTTTACCTTAGCCTGAATTTTTTCTGTTGTCTGTTTCTGCTTTGTGCTCTTGACAGTAGCCACAGTAGCAGTAGAAGGGTCAGTGTTGGCCTTATGAATAGTCTCTGACTCTGAAGGTGCTTCTGCTGGGAAAAGTTCCTAGAACTCTGCAATATCAATAACAGTAGCTTTTTCTGATATATATGGTGGGTCTTTGGCCTCTGTAACACTGCAGCCTTGCAACGGCACTCATAGGTACAGGTGTTAGTACTGACACTTGCAACCTCAGTTTGTGTAAAAACATCAGCCTTAGAAACTGGCCTTCTAACAATAGCATTGAAGGAGGTGACAAAGGAAGGAGACAGCTTGGCCTTAAAGATCTTTTTGGCCTCATCAAAGGAAATTCTCTTTGCTGTTTTAATTTCCTGCACTTTCTTTTCCTCCAAGTATATGCTGCAGTCCCTACTCCAAAATGGGCGTTCTGCAGAGCAGTTCACAAACTTCAGAGGAGGTGAACTATCTACTCCCTCATTAGCTGCCTTACCACATTTTCCACAAGTAGCTTCTCATTTGCAATCAAGGGTAATATGCCCAAACTGCTGACAAAGCAATGCACTGGGTTCAGGGCATAGGGGGCCATACTTCTAACCATAGGAAGTCTGTCTTGACATAATCAGGGAGTTTTGTGCTATTTAAGGTGAAGATGAAGAAGTCAGATTTTATTAACTCCCCATAACATTCTGATCATCAACAATGGCATCTGGAGCCCACACACCTTTCAGTTCTTCAATTATCATTTCCACCAGATCCCTTCAAGTTACTACACCTTTACTGTAGTTCAGAGTGCCATGCAGCTCTGTCTCAATGGGATATTCTCCAACGCATACAGCTTTCCGTCAGTTAGCTGCTTCTTGTGAAGTAGTATTTCCCACCAACAGTGATCCATTGCACAAGCACTTTACAGATTTCAAGTCGCCGGCAATACCATCCAGACCATACTGAATGTAAAAAGGTGATACTTTTTTGAAGGCACCCTCTTTCAGTCATATAATCAGGAACACATTCACTCCTCTGTAACTGTTTCCAACTCATTTTGAATGAGATGCCAAATCAAAAGGACTGGCTACCCAAGCCCTATTATTAGGTTAGGTCTTGTTACCCCCCACCCTCCCCAGTGGTACACCATTCCCACTAGGAGGTTAAAAATACTTGCAAGATCCATCTCTGTCCCATGAGCAGCTACAGAAATAAATATCCACCTAATCAGAGCTAGGTAAGCCAAATACAACTGAGGCTCTGCAGTATCCCCAGAGGTTGCTCACTAGCAACTGTTCCACCTCAACAGCTATTCATCCCATCAGCATGTAGCACACCTTGGGATTGAGGGTTTTTTTTTTTTTTTTTTTTTTTTTTTTTTTTTTTAGGTTTTCCTTCCTTGTCACCTGGGCAATCAAGCCAAGATCCCCATTCTCTGGTATACACAACGTTCCACTACCATACCACATGGTGGTCACTGAAGCATGCCCAAAGCTTAATAGCCCTCATCTCAGGGACCCTAGGTTCACCAAGTACTTACTCAGCAATTTTATGCTGAGCCCCCTGAGGAGTGTGAAATGGCAAGAAGCTAAGAAAGAAATAGACATCTAGGGAACAAATCTGCATTACATTGGTGCAGGGAGCAAAGACAGCTCCGAGTCAAGCTCAGCAGTATAGAACACACAGGTGTATTTGGTGAAAACAAGGAGTGCAAAGTCTTTCATGGGAAGTGTGGAGGAAATATATGGATATATGGGAGCAAGGAGAATGACACTGAAGAAGAACAAAGTTCCCAGCAGATTAGAGAAGAGGCACAAGAGAGAGAAATATGTAAGTGAATGGTTGTTACCTGTTATAAGACAGGTCTACTGGAAAATAAGAAGAAGAGGAAGAGAAACTTGGTTTGTGACAGCATACAGCTGAAAACTAGCCACAATAGTACCACAGATACATTTTGACCTTCACATCTGATGTTTATAAATAGACCTGAATCACAAGTTAAAGTGTAAGCCCGTCAACAGTCATTCAGGCACATTATGCCTATTTCCATGCACTACTTACATTTCACAAATGGTATTGTTACTAACCTGCCACTCAGACATGACCTGCCTGATTGGTCATATGTCAATGCTGAGATTAGCCAAACTAATGATAAACTGAGGTACTTTTGTGACAAATTTATGAACATAAAATTACTGGACATCAGTAAATGTGAAAGGAGCTGTTTCACATGCACATGAATCAGAGTGGCAAAAGGAAACTTGCCACAAACGTAAACCAGGCTACAGAGGATATATTCTGCGAGAAAAACACCACTAACAAGCCTGTAATTGAGCTTGGTTCTCTGCTACAGGGAAACTGATAAAATGGACCAAATCCAACAGGAACTGTTCCAAAAATGACAGACAGGCTGACAGTGAAGTTAAAACAGGGTGTAAAGAGGTAGACATGAACATTTCTAGCACTAATAAATATGACACTGCAGAAGTCTTTTCCAAGGTAGAAGAAAATTTTATAAAAATTTTAAACTGTGCATCTGAAGAAGGTACTCTTTCGTTTCTACATTACAATGTAGAAGGACTGGATAATAAGATAGACATATTTGAGCAATATGTATCAGACATTTCTCCCCACATAATTGCTGTCACTGAACATCAAAAATCCTCAGAAAACTTACATTTGTTCAAACAGCACAACTACAACCTAAACAGTTACTACTGTAGAACTAACCATAAAGGTGGTGGAGTAGCCATCTATCTTAGACATAATATTTCTCTAGAGTCTTTAGAAAATGTCTCGTGGGTTAAAGCCTACTCCTCTGATTTACATTGTGAAATTTTAGTTATTAAGATAAAATACTTTTCTGTCATATATTATTTAGTAGCTGTATACAGCTCACCCAGTGTTGATACAGACATATTTATGAACTCCCTTGATTCAGTGCTATGTAAATTAATGTGCGAGCAAAAATGTGAAAATATTGTATTATTAGGGGATATTAACATAAACACCTTACAAGATACACAAGAAAGCAGACAGCTCAAGGACATTGTAGACTCATATGGAGCAAAAGATCTCCTAGGAGATGTACCAACGAATAACCCCCACGAGTATAAGCTCCATTGACCATGTTATTACAAAATGTGAGAACATTATCACAGTAAATGTTGTAAATGGTCACATATCTGACCACTTAGACCAACTATTAGTGTTAAAAGGTGACTCTAGTATAAAACCTAAAAATGTTTATGAATACAGAAGAATCTTCTCTGCTAACAACATTGCTAACCTGAAAGAGAGCCTTAAACAGAAATCATGGTATTTAGTATCTGAAGCCCAAGGAGTGAATAGTAAATGGGAAGCTTTTCTAGACATACTATCATTTTTATTTAAATAAGGCAATCCCTATCAGAAAGTTAAGAATAAATAGGAGTAAGAATGTACACAGCAAACCTGCCCAATTGGATGATGACACAATAGAACTAAAAGGGAAAGTGGAAGAAAAGTACATGCTACAAAAAGTGACGAAAGCAAAGGTGCATAGGGATAAATACAAGCAATACAAGTACCAATTTCATAAGGAAGTAAAAAGACTGAAGGCTGAAAAAGTAAGCTCAAAAATACAAAACTCAGATTGTCCCTCAAAGACATGTTGGGCAATTGTTAATGAAGTAACAGATGTTTGTGCTTTTGTGAGGACTATGTTACAAGTGTTAGGTGACAAATATTTACGGCAAGTGACTGTGTATATTAATGATGTGTTAATTCCTACATCAACTTGGACAGAACATTGTGTTTTGTTAGATAAGAATTTTGGATGCCATTGAAAAAGTGGGAATGAAACTGAGGATAGATAAGACAGAATATGTGAAAAAGGAGCTGAAGTTCTTGAGCCATATAATTAGTGGTATTGGAATTTTGCCAGATCTGGGAAAGATGGAAGCTATTAGGGAATATAAACCTCCAATGAGTAAAAAAGATTTGAAAGGTATGTTTGGTTTATTTGGATTATATAGGCGCCTCATGCCAGGTCAACTATTTAATGCTCATGTTTAAGAAACCTTCTAAAGAAAAATGTGCCTTACAAATGGACAGAGGAGTGTAGGCTGCTTGTGAGAAACTTAAAGAAGCTCTATGTAATAGTAAGATATTACACCATCCAGATTTTTCCAGACCTTTTTGCTTACTAACAGTTGCTTGTGGGTATGGTATTGCATCTGAGCTGTTTCAGATAGATGAGGTAGGGGGTGGAGAGATTCACAAAACTATAGCATTTGCTAGTCGCTCCCTGCAACAGTCTGAAAACAATTATTGTATTTCTGAACAGGAAGCTTTAGTTATTATTTTTGGCTTGGAAAAATGTCAGCCGTATTTGTTGTGTAAAAAAGTAATTGCTTACAGTGACCACAGAGCTTTGACCTACTTACAAACTTGTAAATTAAAACATCAAATACTTACACATTGGGCTGTATACCTTGAGCAATTTGATATAGAAATTAAGTACGTTAAGGGATCTGAAAATGTAATGGCAGATGCCCTGTCTACAAGTGTACAGGAGAGGTATGAAATCGAAAATGTCCAATCTTATAGAGAAGGTGTACATATTTTTCAGTTACTATGAGAATTGATGAGGTATTAAAGAAAGTGTGTAAGAATCTAAGACATGAACAGAACAGTGATGACAGTATTAAATTAGTAGTTATTTAAATAATCCTAAAGTTACTGAATATTACATGATGCATAAGGGAATATTGTTTAGGAAACAAAAAAAAAAACACTGACATTCAGTGGAGAATCTGCTTTCCTGAACAATATGTTGACTTGCTCATTGATTATATTCATAAAAAAATTTCGCCACTATGGAGCAAATAAATGTATTGCTAAATTGAGTGAAACCGTTATTTTCAATAATATGTGGAGGAGGGTACAGAAAAGAATGGAAATGTGTGACAGATGTCAAAAGGTTAGAGCAAGTAATAAAATTATTCAAGGGAATATGTATAGTGTGGAACCTCAGAAAAGACTAGATCTCGTAGCTATTGATCTTTTCAGTGTGTTACCTGAATCTAAAGGGGGGTTGCGAGTATGTTTCTGTATTAGTGGATGGTTTTACAAAAATTCTATGCTATTAAGAAAGCTAATTCCAAGGTGTTAGTATATGGGAGAAGGACTACTTTGTCAAAGTAGGCGTATCTAAAGCCAGTCTCTCGGACAAAGGTCCCCAATTTATTTCCATAAAGTTTAAGGAGTGTTTGGATAACAAGAATATTGAACATGTAAAAATTTCAGCATATTTCCGGCAAGGTAATATGTGTGAATGGATAATGAAAGAACTGAACCGGTTGTGTAGGACTTACTGTCACAAAAAACACACTGCATGGGCACAATATTTAGACTATTTTGAGGAAGTGATAAATCATCTGAAACATGAGTCAACTGGGTTTGCTCCATGCGAATTAATGTGTGGAATTAGGTCAAATAATTAATTATTTGAGCTAGTGGAGTTTCCTGATATTTTAGAGGTAGCTCGGACAAAGAAAGAAAAGATGGCTAGAGAAAATATGCAGAAAAAAGCTAGAGAGAGGAAGAGGAGGCATCATGCCAAAGGTCCTCCTACTTTTTCTGTAAATGAATTGGTGTTAGTGAAAACTATGGAGAGATCAAAGAAAATGACATCAGAGACAAAGAAATTTACTGATGAATATATGGGGCCTTTTAGAATAGTTGAAAAACCACACCCCAACACTTGCTTATTGCTTAGAGTATTGGAAATCTGGTAAACTGTTAGGTTAAGTAACATAATTGATCTGAAAAGATACATTCCACAGGAAAGAGGTGAGGTGATGGTAAGTACTTGCAAAGTGCAGTGTGTTGAGAATGGTATAAAAAATCAAGGTGAAGGACTGTGGTACAAATGAAGATGAAGTATTTAATTTTGTATTTGATGAAGCAGGAAATATTGTTGACATTAGGGAATTAGATATCATAGAGGTAGAGAATTTTGTACAGGAAGTGGTGTGACAATATCAGGTTAAGGGATTGTAGTACGTGACTGATAGTAGTTAATAAAAATAATAAATGTGTCCAAGCTGAAAGTGTTAACAGCAGTAGGAAAGCCCAGCATGAAGGAGGTTAGTATGTGTGCAATGTTTTGCACTTAGTTACCAAAGATAACTGCCAAGGAGAGGAATGACTCTTGAAAAGTTAGGACTCAAACCAAGGCCCAGTCCAATGGAAGTGAACTGAGGCAGCAATTCAAGTCCTTGTTAATTAAAAACATGATGTTGTCCAGCTTTAATTCCAATCATTGTCTGAATAGTGACAATGTGGTAACAAGGAAGGAAGTTGGAAGATTAGGGTTTAACACCCAGTAGACAATATGGTCATCTGAGATGTTGCGGTAGCAGGGAAACTGTTGGCTTCACTGCTGTAATAGAGTGGGTAGCAAGGTTGAGCCGCTTGTTGACACAGAACAGACAGATCACATGGCTGCCACAAGGCCACAAGTTTTCTGCACAAAGCAGGCAATGACATTTGGCATGCTTCCTTTTGCACTCAGGACAAGACTGTAGTTTCTTCAATGTACATGATAGATGGTACAAAACTGAGGAGGGAACGTATTCTTGACTTACCCAGTTAAAATAAGGAAGGTCACCCGATGCTGATGGGATAACAGAATGGGGTACATACATATGTCACTAATGAGAGAATGCAGTGACAATGATCTATGCCCATGAACTCAGGTGAGACACAGAAGCAGCAGAGGCTAATGAGACAGAAACATCAGTTGATCACTGTTTACAACAGAGACTAACAGTTCAGGAAACATGAATATCATTTATAAAAGCATGTTCAGTTACCGAAGCAACCTCACACTCACTCACTCCGTGGCACTTTGAGCCTCTGAGGACCTTCACATCCACAATCACAGATTTCCAGTCATCTCGATCTTCAGCTTGCCTGTGCCACCTACTCACTCCCACTGCTACCAGATTGGCTTCCACATCTTCCAGCCATCTCACACACGATCATCCTCTCCTTCTTCTACCACCAGGATGTCCCATCATCATCTTCTTTGGGAGCCTTTCTTCTGTCTTCCACTGGACATGTCCTAACCATCCTAGTCTTCACATTTTGATTGATGTTACCAAATCCGGTATTCACTGAGTACAGTTTCCCCTTGTGCTATTGCATTTTATATGTGATAATTTACTTCTATTATTAATGTATAGTAGAGGCAATTTTTGCTCTTGAGAACTTTTAAGTCAAGCACGGAAGAAAGAAGAACAGCAACAACCAAAGATGACAGAATTATTGTGTTGGGCTAATCTGAAATCTCTCATTGAGTGGTCTGATGTTAAAAGACTTTTGTATTTTGTACATAAATACATTGGAAAGGACATTAATGGCACAAACTTTTGATAAAAAATTATTTTTTTTATATGTACTAATACTACAGCAAAGGAATGGTATGCGAGTCACAAACCAACTCATTTAAGATGAGTTGAAAGATTTGCAAGACACTATCGATGATCGTTCTATTGGTAACATTACCTGGCTACTACAAAAGTGTCAACAGAAAGTGTATTTTCTGTAATGAAGAAACCATGGGCCCATGAAAAATCCACACTTGTGTAATTACTGAGTAGAGTTCTACAACAAAATCCTGAAAATTTTTAAATGTTAAAAGTAAAGTATACAAATGTTTAGTAACTTTAAATGAAATTTAATTCCACTTCCGGAATTAATACATAACAAAACACACTTATAAAGCAAATACATGTGTACACTGAACAGATTGGACAAGAACTGTCTTCGTAGCTCTGCACTTCCCCACACTTTGTTCTGGTTGGCGCTACCATAGCATTATTTTGAGAGCAGTGCCCCTACAGTCAGTCACTTGGAATCTAACAGAGGCCATGTCAAACATCGCGCATGAAATCACAACACTTCTCCCCCTTTTGATTTGAGAACTCACCTGCTGTAGGTGGCTTGAAGAGCGCCTATGTCCACGCGTTCTACATGCATATCTGCAAACTACCTGGGAGGCACCTTCATGTATGGACGAAAGTGTCCCCGACTAGACCCCAGTCTTGTGGGAAGATGCCTTGAAGCGATGTTTGAAGATATTGGAGAGCTGCCAGATGTCTGATCCTGGTGTGGGGCACCTGATGCATGATAGTGTGTTGGAATGACCGGTGAACCTGGTGATTGATCAGGTTGAATATTTGTAGGGGATAAGGGTGACTCTTCCTGAGGTGTTTGTTCGACCTCATCCATAATGATGTCTTCTTGTGATTCTGGGTTGGTAACTGGTACAGGGACTGTCGGTGGCTGTTGCTGTGCTCGTGGTTGGCTTGCTGTGCCAGCAGATCATGGGATGTATGGTGGCACTTCCACCCCATTGGGTGTAGCTCTTGGTGAAGATGGTGTTGGCGTTGCTGCTTTAGAACCCACTACCGAAGTCACTCGGGGCCGAAGTTGGTCCTCATGGCACACCACTACTCCAGCAGTTGTGTGGACTCTGTAAAGGTGTTTGCTACGAGGGCTCAAGATCCGACCCTGAATCCATTTTGGGCCTCTGCCGTACCCCTGTACCCAAACAGGAGCGCTCTCTGAAAACTTTGCGAATGGAGTCTGCCCTGGCCAATGGGTTGGAGGACAAAGAAGGTGGAGCAACGTACGAGGCTGGCAGCCATGAAGGAGCTCAAATGGACTGTGGTCACCAATGCAACTAAAACAGTAGGACTCCAGGAACTGGAACAAAGCTTTGTCAGAGGAAGAAGTAGTGAGCAAATTTTTCATTTGTGATTTGAAAGTTCGAATGAGGCGTTCAACCTCACCATTGGATTGAGGATGGAAGAGTGAAGCAGTGATCTGTGTAACACCACGTTGAGTACAAAAGTCAGAGAATTCAGAGGAAGTAAATTGCAGCACATTGTCCGAGACCAGCGTGAAAGGAAGGCCTTCCAAGGAAAATATTCTGGCTAGCACCAGGGTGGTTGCTGCTGTGGAAAGTGACACACAACATACAACAAAGGGAAAGTTAGAACAGGCGTCCACCACAAGAAGCCAGTAGGTGCCAAGGAAGGGACCTGCTTAGTCAACATGTATGTGCTCCCACGGGCATGAGGGTGCAGGCCACTGAGATAGGAATGTCCTAGGAGCAGGAGCCTGGTGAGCATATGGTTCGCAGGCAGCAACCATGTGTGTGATGTCTGCGTCAATGCCGGGCCAGTAGACATTCCGACGCGCCAACCCTTTTGTGCGTGAGACACACCAGTGTCCCTGATGAAGCAGACGAAGAACAGAAGCCTGAAGGGATGCAGGAACGACCACTTGCGGTGAGGCCCCATCGGTGGAGAGGAGAACACCACCATTATGAGTAGTGAGGCGGAAACGAAGGGCAAAGTAGTTACACAATGGATCAGAGGCCTTTCCAGATGGTCGATCAGGCCAACCCCTTTGAATGAAATGCAGCATATGACACAGAACAGAATCAGACGCACTAGGTGTGGCTAATCTGTTGCCATTGATGGGGAACCCATCAACAACACTTTGCTCAGCAATGTCCACATGAAAGCACAACAGCTCATCATGGTCGAAAACAGGTTCTGGCCCCCTTTAGCAAACGGGACAATGCATCTGCGTTGGCATGCAGAGCAGTGAGTAGGAAATGAATCTCATAGTTGAAGTGAGAAAGGAACAGAAGGGACCTGCATAGGGCTGCCTTATCAGGAAGTGAGGCTGAAGGATGGAAAAGAGAAACTAAGGGCTTGTGATCAGTGATCAGATGAAACTTTGCCCCATAAAGAAAGACGCTAAACTTTTTCAAGGCATACACAATGGTGAGAGCCTCCTTTTCTATTTGAGAATCCTTGCATTGTGTGTTGGTGAGTGTGTTTGATGCATAAGCAATTGTACGTTCTGAGCCATCAGCCTAGCGGTGCGCCAAAACAGTAATAATCCCATAGGAGGCGTCGGTGGCTAGAACCAAATGTTGTCCAGGGCAATATGTGACAAGACAAGGGGCCTGCTGCAGTTGTCCTTTGAGATGAAAAAAAGCAGTGTCACACCCAGTGGACCAGCAAAAAGGCACATTCTTACGAAGCAACCAGTGTAATAGACGAGCCACCGTTGTAGCAGATGGCAAAAAACTTGTGATACAGGCTGTTTGTCCCAGAAAGGCCTGGAGCTCCTTGTCCGATGTTGGATGAGGGAGGGCCTCAATAGCAGAAACATGCTGTCGAAGAGGACGAATACCTTCACTCAATAACTGAAAACCCAAGTAGACAATTGACTGTTGAAAAAGACGATTTCTGGGGGTTGCATTTTAACCCTGCAGTTTGTAAAACCGTGAAGAGTGTCCAGAGGTTGCCGAGATGTTTGACAGTGGTGGCCCCGGTCACAATAATCTCATCTTTATAATTTATACACCCAGGAACAGTGGCGGGCAATTGTTCCAAAAATTGTTGGAAGATGGCAGGGGAACTAGCAGCTCCAAATGGCAACCTTTGATACTGATAAAGTCCAAACAGAGTGTTGAAAACAAAAAACTGGTGAGATTCAGCATCCAATGGAAGCTGGTGATATGCTTCAGATAGGTTGATCTTAGAAAAGTACTGATCCCCAGCCAACTTTGAAAATAATTCTTCAGAACGAGGTATTTGATATGTGTCAATAAGGCACTGAGCATTGACGGATGCTTTGAACTCACCACAGAGACGAAGACTGCCATTGGTTTTTTTAACAATAACGAGGGAAGAGAACCACTTGCTGGAAGAAATGGGATGCAATAACCTGAAACAGTCAGCCGATCAAGCTCCCGTTTGACTGCATCACCCAAGGCAACAGGAATGGGTCTGGCCCAAAAAACTGTGGCCAGGCAGCAGGTTTGAGAGTAATATGTGCCTCAAAATTGGTGACACAACCTAGACAAGGAGAAAAGAGTGTCAAAAATTCCCCTAATAAAGAATCAAGCTGAGCATAAGGAATGTTATAAGAAACACTGTGCACTGTGTCATCTACTGAGAATCTAAAAATGCGTAAGGCACCATACCCAAATAAATTCTCAGTGCCACTGCTGTCAACAACAAACACACTGATGGTGTGCACAACAGATTTGTAGGAAATATCTACACAAAGTGACCTAGATGTGAGATCTTCTGCTGATTATAGGTGCATAGGTGACCTACAACGGCCGAAAACGGTGGAGATCCCAGCTTTGAATACTTCTGCAAGTTAATAATAGTGGCCGCTGAGCTGGTATCAACTTGCATCCTCACATCATTTCCCAGCATTTACACCATAATTAAAGTTTGCCATAATGAGGGGACACACAATTACATACAGTACAGAATCATCATCAGCTACCCCGTTGTGCAAATCGTGTACTTTTTCTGACTTGCAAACAGATGAAACATGTCCCTTCTTTTTGCATCGGTGGCAAGTCACCCAACGCTGTGGACAATCTTCACACATATGTTTAGTGAAACAATGAGGGCAGGAAGGAAAACGAGAAACTCTGATCTGCTGCTTCATGTTGTTGTGACTGCCTGGCTGACACTGCAGGCACGTGCTTACTCATCCTAATTTGCATTAGCGCCTGGTGCGTCATCGTCTGCCCAACCTGACTGTATCTTGCCTACGTCACCCCATGCTTCTAACTGAGTGCCCGCGACGCGAGCGATTTCAAAGGACTGAGCTATGGAAAGTACTTCATCCAACGTGGGATTATCTAACTGAAGAGCTCGACGGCAAACTTCTTTATCTGGTGCAGAGTGCAAAATCGCATCCCTACCCATAAAGTAAGCTAATGATTCCTTGTGAATTTCCGTTACCAATTGACATTTTTGACTGAGTTCTTGTAATTGAGTAGCCCAAGTGCGACAGGTCTGATGAGGCTGTTTTTTGCACCTATAGATGCAACACGAGATGCGACAATGTGCATCTGTTTTTGAAAATATGTGGAAAGAAGAGTGCACATTTCATCAAACAACAACGAAGAAGGTTCTTTCAATGGTGCAAGTTGAGACAACAGTTGATACAATTTTGGCGATATCCCTGAAAAGAAAAAAGACTTACAGATTTGTTGGTCAGCAATGCTGAAAGCCATGAAATGCTGCCGAAGGCATTTTTCATAGTCTATCCAGTCCTCCAGCACCTCATCATACGGGGGAAAAGTGGGAATTGTCAGCGATGACAGGCGGGCATTGGTGTGAACAAAAACGAACTCACGTATAACAGTGGTGAGAAGCTGTTGCTGTTCGATTAAGTTGCGTAGAACCTGCTCTAGAGTTGCCATGATACTAACATTCACATTACTAAAAGTGACAGAAACTCTCAAGCTCATCATCAATAAAGTGTAGTAACTTCAAATGAAGTTTAATTCCACTTCCGGAATTAATAGATAACAAAACACACTTGAAAAGCAAATACATGTGTACAATGAAGTTGTTGAACAAGAATTGTCTTCGTAGCTCTGCGCTCCCCGCACTGCATTCTGGTTGGCACTGCCATAGCATTGTTTTGAGAGCAGTGCCCCTACAGTCAGTCACGTGGAGTCTAACAGCAGCCATGTCAAACAACACACGCATAACCACAACAAATTTAAAAAGTGTCTTGATTATGTTTCACTATACTCAGATCACAGTATCACCATAATTGCATTTCACCATTCATTTGTTTCACTATTTTTAGAGTGAAGATGTTGAGTCGATGAGTATTATACTTGTTGCATGTTCCATTAACCAATTTACAAGGAAAAAATAAAAATAAAGAAAGAAAGAAGAAGAAACGGGTGACGTAAAAT
This sequence comes from Locusta migratoria, assembly GCA_026315105.1. Taxonomy (NCBI): domain Eukaryota; kingdom Metazoa; phylum Arthropoda; class Insecta; order Orthoptera; family Acrididae; genus Locusta; species Locusta migratoria. Next base: position 596,118,051 of record CM048744.1, read on the forward strand.
AGGTAGTATTATGTTGCATAACTGATAGATCCTGCTTTCAGTGTCTGAAAATATGGCAGCCCTAAACAAGATGCATCTGCTGATTGTAGCACAAAAATTATCAAAAACAATTCACCAAAATCTGAGAATGTCCCAATTTCTGGACCATTTCATATAAACAAAAAGCAAAGCATTTTGTTGCTTACTGGAAATGTTGTATGAAAAATAGTAGAGTTTGAAATGGCAGAGGAAGACCTCCCAGCTCTCCGATGACTTATTCAATGCAATGGTGCTGAGAATGGTGAAAGTTCCATAAACGTGGGGTACAGAAGATAGGAACACTACATCAGTGGTGTGAAGTACTTCAAACATGTCCATTAAACACCATATACACCATTCTATAATATCTCAAAAAGAAAATGATAATTTCCATTCAGACACTCAAATATTCCCTAGTGGGAATAAAAGTGTGGCCATTAGCAATAAGGAATATGGACAGGGACACTTCATATGTGGTGTGCAGCACTTGAACATTGGATAGAACTAGAAGCATGTCCAGATCACCGAAGCAGCTAAGGGAAACCTGGGTTCAAATTCTAGTTTGGTTCATAATTTCAAATGCAACCATTCAAGTTATTTCGATCTCAAAGAGCAGCAAATGTTTGAAAATTATCTTTCATCATTAATATATGGCTGCTGAGTTGATCAGTTATGTCTGTTCCTTTGGATGTGTCTCAAATAAAAGACACCATACATAATTTTTTTGTATTAAACACCTTGAAAGGCAAATGAGAATTTGAGTGGAAATGCACATGTGGCAAGCAATATGGAAAGTGGATAGAGGCACTACATCAGTGGGCTGCAGTATTTAAGAATTTGGATAGGATGAGAAATGTAGCCTGATAGATGAAGTGGTTAAGGGACCAATCTGGTAAAGTGGGGCAGCCTAATCTGAATCCTAGTCCACAACAAATTTTCAAGTCCAGCCATTAACTTTATTTCAGTGTCCCAGAGGAGCTAAAGTCTGAAAATTATTGTTCATCGTAAATATTTAGCTGCACATTTTATCAATGGTATCTGGTCTTGAGGATGTGCCCAAAAGAACAGTTACCATACATATAACACAAAGATGATAACAGATTTGTGGTTAACACTTACTCAATTAAGTGACAACACACTAGATGCATCGACAGCTACATATAACACAAAGATGTATAACAGGTTTCTAATTACTAATTTCTCATTTAAGTGTCAAGACACGCTAGCTGCAACAACAGCAATGAGTTAATGACATAAATGAAGAATGTCCAATTGTGCAGGCTGATTCAGAATTCCTTTTACTGAGTTCTAGAGATGGAGAGGGACCTATACACAAAAAAGGAGCAAGGAAGATCCCAGTAATTACAGACCAATAGCACTGCTCTCTGTCTTTAGCAAAGTCTTCGAATACATAATGGCCACCAGACTTATGTCCTTTCTAAATAAAAATAATATCTTGTCACCTGCCCAATTTGGCTTCCAAAGAGCTAAGTCAACTTCTGATGCAATACAAGAGTTCTTAGACAATACACTGGAACTTGTCGACAAGAAACTTCCAGCCATAGGAATATTCTTAGATCTAACAAAGGCATTCGATATGGTAAACCATAGCATTTTGATGCAAAAGATGCACTCCTATGGGATAAGAGGAACTGCCTATGACTGGTTCAGTAGCTATCTGACAGATCGACAGCAGTACATTGAAATAAATGATTTGAAGTCTTCCGAAGCAGTTACCACCGTACAATCCTCCACACAAATCATCAAGCAAGGCGTACCCCAAGGCTCCGTCGTAGGCCCGTTGCTGTTCCTACTCTATATTAATGACCTCCCTGAAAACCTACCTGACACTAAAACCATTTTGTTTGCCGGTGACACCTCCATTCTTGTATCTGCTTCCAAAGAAGCCCTCCAATCTACCTTAAAAATACCACAGATAAATTAAGCACATGGCTACAGGGAAACAGGCTACTACTTAATGTCAAGAAGACAATTGGTATAATTTTCCACACAGCCCAAAACACTAACCCAGCAGTACCCAACATATCACTGGAAGACAATGTCATCAATCTGGAAAATGAAGTCAAATTCTTAGGGATCTCCATAAATGAAAATCTATTGTGGAAAAAACACATCAATTTAACAAGCACCAAACTTAGTAAAGTATGTTTTATGATTAGTTCAATAAGGAATATCACTAACTTAAGTACACAAATAACAATGTATCATGCCCTCTTTCACTCAGTTCTCTGTTATGGTATAATGTTTTGGGGCCACAGCTCTGAGGCAGTAAAGCTATTTAAGCTACAAAAAAAGGTAGTAAGAATAATCATCTTTAAAAAGCAAAGGGATACATGCAAACATTATTCAGGAAACTAAATATCTTGCCCCTTCCATGTCAGTACATATTGGAAATCCTATGTTTTACCAAAAAAACTATCAATAATCTGGAAACAAATATGGACTACCACCAATACCACACTAGATCCAAAACCTTTTTAAGATTACCCTCCCACTCAACAAAATTATATAGTTGCGGTGTCAAATATATGGGAGTGAAATTATTTAATTCAGGAAATAAGCAAACTTAAACGATCAGTGAAATCTCTCCGAATGAAACACTGCTTCTATTCAGTTCAGGAATATATGGAATCAAAGATGTCTTAAGATAAACTACAGCCATCCCTCCCAAATTGATAGATAGACTGCAATCATCCTTCACAAATACGTAAATATCATGTAAAACCACAGCTTGATGTACCTATTGGATCAAAGTAGAACAAATTGTAATTAGGTCAATTAGATTAAATAACATTCTGTATTATGCTCCACCTCTGTAATTAGCTTTATAAATATGTTGTATGGTACTTATTTACACTGCTTCATCTCTGTAATTAACTGTAATTATCTGACAAAATAAGTTTTATTGTACCAGTAAGGATATTACTTGCATTATAATCAACACAAGTGTACTGTAAGCTATGCCATTGTATTGACATGTCCCATATCAAGTGTACAATCCCTTGTACAAATCTGATTTACGGGAAATAAATAAATAAATTCAGTAAACTCACAATCAGATGAACTAAGCGCATGGCATTCGAATGAAGTCTTTAAAAAGTTATGACATAATAGGTTCCAAGTGTTTAAACAAATTTTCTTTGTGTAAATTAGATTGTCCTATTGAAAATATCAAGCCAAAACTGTATGAGTGGCTGGTCGATCATCTTTTTTATTCAATCGAGGAATTTTTTGAATTCAGTCAAAAACAAATAATATTGTAAACTTTGGCATTCCCTGATGTAACAAATTAATAATTTAGTTCCCTATATTAATAGCATTAGTAATAAGTATTAATTTTGATTTTTCTCTGTAACAGTTGTAACAGGTAGTCATAAAACTGAAGTAAATATCTCTTTGTATATCATATGTTTTCCTGTACTCTGTTTTCTTCTGTATTGGTACATTTTGTTGATTGGCTTTATTACCCTATTTATTTTTATGGTATCTCCTGTCTATTGATCATTACAGAACCAATGTAAAAGTAGTAATCCAAACTCTTGTATATAATTTTGTTACCTACTTTGTAACTTGACGGTGTCTATTGCTTTTTGTAAGCCTAACGACAATAAATTATTATTATTATTATTATTATTATAGTTAATAGTACCAAGGAACCCATGTCCAGAAATGTACTGTTTGGATGGAACTAAATTTGAAGACTCGATCACTTTGGAATCTTCTGTTCCACAATACACAATCATATTGTTGTTAATCCTTATTATAACTATGACATCATATATTACAACAAATTGCTGCAAGAAACCAGGATGTTTGTCATGAGATGGGTTGACTGTGGTGTTCCATGGACATACTGCACTCTTGATTATGAAGAGGATGTCTTTCATCACATAGAAGACAAACCAAAGATGACAACTCAAAACATGGGCTTCTGTAGAAAACATATACTCTATAATCCCTATAAGACAGTAATGGGAATTCTGAATTATCTTGTATAAGGGACAGTAAAATGAAAACAAAAATTTTGGGGAAAAGTAAGTAAACTATTTATTATTTCAAAATTAATCACCATAACTGATAATACCTTTATCTTACTGTGAGACAAACTGATCAATGGCTTCACAGAAAATCTTTACAGTTACCTATGGATCCACAATCATACGCAGCCATGTACCTTTCCATCTGAAGCAAATTGATGGCCACAAATATCTTCCTTCATGGCACAAAAAAATATGAAAACTGCATGGGGAGAGATTGGTACCCTGTGGAGGATGTGTAAAGGAATTTCAGAGAAACTTCTGTAATGTATTTGAAACAATATTGGCAACATGTTGTCAGGGATTAGCCCATAATTTTACAGTGTGAAGGAAACATTAATTGCTGTCAATGAATAAAAAACTGCATGCCGACATACAATCACAGTTTTACACACAACCCAAAAAGTTTTAACGAAGAAATTATATTACCTCATTGTAGGTAAAATGTATCACCAATTATGGCTGGTACTTTTTAAATATATCTGCCTTGCCTTATAATTTAATTTTATCTACTTTTTGTAGTTTCAAATGTAACTGTACATAATACTCTGAAAATATAATGAAACAAAGATTTTAGTCACAAATATCTGTATTTTATTACACTTTAAATTCCGGACTTGTGGGCCTATCTTTAGGTGTGTCAGGTAGTTGCATTAATTTTCTTGTTCTTTTTTGAGGTAATGCTTCAGCATGGTGTGTTTGAATTATTAGAAGTTTAAGGGTTAAATATGATAGTTTGGAATATACTTATCAGAGAAAACATCCAAAACTGGCCAGATAAGCTGAGTACAATATTCAAGGATGTTATAATTTTTCTTAAAGCAGGTAACTGGATAGCACTATACCATATTTATCATTACATGAAATTTTTAGTACCAAAAAACTAAAAAATAGGTGACTAAAATAATAATTGTAAATCTATTCCCCAATGAGTCCACATATTTAGAATCCCCACACAGTTTATCTGCTCCAATTCAAGTCTTATTTATTTAATCAAAATGGGAGTCATAGGATGTACACTTTATCATTGATTATGGAAAATGATAAATGTAGTTTCTGGACCCTGTCTCCTTGCATGCTATTTGTTTTACTTTTTGGTTATCTATTAGAATGTTACTTGCATTCATCACAAATTGTATTATTTTTTACCTTACCATAACTATATAAATTTATTTACTCAATTACTGCTCCATACTCATATCTATTTTGAATTATTCTCAAGTATTGTTGTTACAATTAAAGGCTATTTCAGTTCTCTAACAATGCATTAAAATTGCCTTTTAATATTAAATCACAGCTCAGTTTTGTTTCCATATCTGCCATTTGTATGGCCATAAAAGCATACAATATTTGAGTGATGACTGTTATGAGAACATCAAACTAAACATAATAACCTCAGTAGCATGTAAGAGGGGGAGGGGGGTGATGTAGATAGATACAGGGACAGAATTAATCCAATGTACCATTTGTGAATGGAATGTGACACAGGTGAAAAGAGATTATTGAGAAGTACCTATCATCACAGACTGTCAGATTACATTCAGAGTACAAATGTACATAAAAATTATAAAGAAATGGGGAAAATCAAGTGGATACATACTTTTATTATTTCAGACAAAAGATCTCCATCCTTACTAACTCCATTGACATCATTGGAAAATCCAAGTTTTTTTAAAACTTCTATTTCTTCCATAAGCTTAGCACGATCAGCAATTAGGAAAGCAACCTGAAACATGGAATTACAAATTTTATTGCAATACAATAACAAACATAATGAAACACTTTAATAGCTATACAGAAAATAAGTAACAGTCCCTTAACCACAATGTTTTGTCTGTATGTGAAGGCTAATCACAGGAAATACTCTATACCTAAGAAACTTCCTGCCAGATAAAACTGTGTGCCAGACTGGGATTCGAATCCAGGGCCTTTGCCTTTCACAGGCAAGCGCTCTTACAACTGAACTTCCTGAGTACACTTCACGACCTGTCCTCGCAGATTTATATCCTCCAGTACCTCATCTTCTACTTTCCAAACTTCCCAGAAGTTCTCCACAAAAGGCAAAGGTTCTGGATTTGAATCCTGGCTTGGCACATAGTTCAAATCTACCAGAAAGTTTCATACCAGTGCACACTTCACTGCAGAGTGAAAATTCCATTGTGGAGACATCTCCTAGGCTGTGGCTAAGCCATATCTTTGTAATACCTTGTCTTTCAGAAGTGCTAGTACTGTAAGGTTCACAGGAGGACTTTTGTAAAGTTTTAAAAGTAGTAGTCGAGGTAATGGTGGATCTATAGCTGTGAGAATGGGCCATAAAGTGTATACAGGTACTTCTCCAAATGGGTGTTTTAAAGCAATCAGTTGTTACATGTAATAAACTGCTTTATTTTGCAGATCTAGATTTCAGCAAGTTACTTGCCATTACCAGTGCATACATTTTTTATATTCGTATGTTATATTTGTGCATTGTATAATCCTCATAGATGGTCTGTAATACACTGTTTTCCATAGTTAGATGTAATACTATTACCAGTAAAGTGGGTTACAACTTGTGAATCATTTGAAGGGACAGGTCTTAAAACAAAAATAGGACACTGGTGGGAAGGAGCTCAATATGCATCCCGTCACTCATGTTGTGGAGCATGGGAACAGTATTTCTTATCTGCTGAGCAATGAGGCAAGGAGGATATCTGAGTAGGGTGCACCTCGTCCTGCAATGACAAACCCAGACAATTAAAAATGTCTAAACTCAAGAGGTTGGAGGTGCCAGCTGAGTGCACCACCAGAAACCGAGCAATGAAAGCTTGGCCAACTGACTTATGTGGAAAAATGCCATCAACACACATATGGTGACTGCTGAAACTGCTAAATTTTTGAGTGTAGGGTGACAATGCTGGAGAGCCCAATCATTTGCATGTGGCATCATCCACAATAGACATGAATGATGCTGTGGCCATTTGGAAAACCATTGAAATGTTTGCAATCTCCAAGGTAAGGAGGTGCTGTACTCCTAACTGGCGAATCATAGAAAATACTTATCCATCATTGTAATGTAGGGTTCCTGGGTTCATCACTACCCTGTGCATCCCTTGGAATTATGAAATCTAAGAAGTGTTCCCGTGTAGCCTGGCAAATAACAATGATATGGCCCATTTGGTGGGAAGCCATGCAACTTGCTAACTGGTGGTGGCACTTCAGATGTTGGTGTGTCTGGAAAAAGTGTGGGCATGATAGAAGACATGTGAAAGATCTTCAGTCGCACAGTGTGCCAACAGCCAGACAAGACTCAAGCCCAGTGACAGTAGACTAACAAGCTGTGAAAAAAGCTGGATTGAGGTATAGTGGCAGTAGCCAGTGAGCTTGTTCAAAGGCACAGAGGATTGGCAGACAGGTGTTGAGGGACGGGTCTTATAACTTCAAAATCTCAGCTCAAAGATGCTCGTCAGGTGCATGAAACACCATCCTATCGCAAATCAACGAAGAAGCATAGGACTGCTTGCAGGCAATGTTGGCACACCTGAATTTGCATCATAGGAGAGACCCCTGTAGTATTGCAATCCATTCCTGAAGTCTGATTTGGGGACAACAGAAACAGAAAAATTGGCAGGCAGAGGTGATGTGTATTTGCATGTAAAAATACCCCAATAAGCAGTTCTTAATGTGTGTATAGGAGAGATCTTGCAGTGACTTTTCAGGGTTTAATGATTGAATTAAATGATGCACCTGGTGACTACTGTTGCTAAAGAAGAAAGCCGAATGATGGATTTCCTCAAGGGCCCTGTGGGTTAGGAAACATTGTTTCAACCATTCTGCACAATTTGGTAATAGTTCCAAAGATTTATCATAAGCTGGAAATGTTGGCTGGGACATATTCAAAAAGTTCAATTTTCACATGTTGGATTCTACTCTATGAACTACATCTTGCAACGCTGGGGAGTGTGGGTGGTGTGCCAACCCTGAGATGCCACTTGTATCTGGAGTATAGTTTCTGGCAAGGATTGAAAAAATTCCTCTAAGGTAGGCATTATGATTGAAAGTGTAAGTTTTATCCATGTCACCAATACTGTAAGTGTCCTGCACTCTGCAGGAAATAAACTAACAATCCAGTGGAAATCCAATTTATTTAACTCAAAATGCCTTCTTGGTAGGCACCCAAACACAAAACAGTAATCTCAGAGGGAAAAAAAGACATAAACCAAATGCAGACAAAAAACTAACAAGTATAGATGGCAAAAAAAGCCTCACACTAAACAAACAAAATCTACTAGTGGTGTTAGTCCAAATAGATACAAGATAGCCAAACAATATAGTGGGTGCTGACAGATCTAGAGTAGGCATAGGAGCAGCCGATCACGGCCCTAGCTGTGATTGCACTGACATCCACACTTGCACTTGGTGCAGTTATAAAGTTGGCACCAGTGGAGGGCTACACTTGGTCTCACAGTTTGGATTGGCTGGACACCATCACTTGTAGCTTTTCATGAAGTAGTGCCGCACTTCAGCATTGTCTTGCAGGAAGTTGCCATCATCGCTATTTTGATTTCTGTTGACACTCCAGAGATTTGTTGGTGTCAGCACCTTGGAGGAAGCTAAGTAACCCACCTTGGCTGGCAGTTGTGTGGGCCTTCTAATGGGTAAGGGGACACTATCACAAATCTCATGTCTCTTTCAACTAATCTAGTGCCTACATGCTCCCTCAGACAGTGCTATTATATCTTCCACTAACCTTGCCTGTGTCCTTCCCTTTCCCTCCTCTCCTCTCCAAATTGCTATTTTACTGTTGATTCAGCATTAAGGTCACAGCTGTAATAGATGGTGATCATATGTGTGTGTGTGTGTGTGTGTGTTGTGCCTGTGTGATTGAACAAATTTGTGTGTCTGTGTGTGTGTGTGTGTGTGTGTGTGTGTGTGTGTGCACGCACACACTCACTCTTTTTCTGGTGGAGGCTGAGTCGTATGAGTGTAGGTGTGCTTTTTATCCACATTCCTGTGGCCTAGTGATTGTCTTTATGGTGACTTGCACCCTGTTCTTATATTATTAGTAATATGTCAAGTTTCTTTAATGTTTTAGAAGCTGACAGAAAATTCCAGAAGCCAGTTCTCCTCTTTTACATCTTTGACTATAGTCAGGAAATATTTCCCTTTAGTTGCACTGTGATAGGGACGTTTTTAATTCTGGTGTTTATATGGAAGAAGAACAGTTCAATTACTATTCCTCGAGGCACTTCTGACCTGGCACTATCTCTGACTTTTATACTGGATCTTCAACGAGTTATAAAATAATGTATAATTTATGTTCAAAAGAGACAGAGTGACTGGCCACTACTTACCAGAGTTTGGTACCACCTGTAGAACACACAAAAAGTGACACAAATGGCAACAAAATTAAATGTTTCCACTAGCTTTTGGAAATTTATATTTCCTTTTTCAGGTAGGAGAGGAGGGAAGAGAAAGGGGAGAGAAGGGAAAAGTTAATCACAACCTTGGTAGGTCATGAAGGGGGTGGGGTGGGGTGGGGTGGGGTAGTGAGGCGAGGGGAAGGGGACAGGTAGGTTATAAGGCAGTGGTGGGGATGGATACAGCATGACCTTAAGGACCATGTAGGTATTAGATGGATGGAAAGAGATGCATTTTAGGAATAGAGTGGAGTGGCTTGGGAGTGGGAGGAAAGGACATACGGCACATGTAATGAGAGAGGTGTAGGATAGAAGAGGACAAGAACTGTTAGATGTAGAGAAAAAGGGGGTTATTGTCAGTTGAGGCCGAGATAGTTTTAGGATCAGGTTGGTTGGTTGTTTGGTGTTTAAGGGGGACAAAACTGCGGAGGTCATCAGTCCCCCATTCCATCAAAGGGTGAGATAAGTGTGGAAATACTGAAAAATTCGACCTGAGTTAAAACTGCAACAGGAGGAAAACCCCACTCAATCAATAAAATATCAACAAGTTCGACAAGGGACAACATGGCAGGAGATAACACAAAAGGAGACAATCACATGGAAACAGCAAAGAAGTGTGGGAATGGAATGACAAAGGCGAAGTTCGTGGTTGACTGACCAGCCACGGATCAACACAAGGAAACCCTCAAGCAGAGGACATACTGACAAGAGAAACAAATACAATGCGCTGAAGCAAAGCGTCATATAGAGTTGTAAAAACTGCTGTCGCGAATAAAACCTAAAACAGAGTCAGCCATTGTGGTATCGTTACATAAAAGTCAGATAAAATTACAAGGAAATTAAAATCCCACCGCAGGGCGGCTAAAAGATGGCAGTCCATCAAAATGTGGGCCCCCGTCAAGGAAGAGCCACGACAACGAGGCGGATCCTCACCACGGAGGAGATGGCCATGGGTCAACCAAGTGTGGCCAATGCGGAGCCGGCACAGGATGACCAAGTCCCGGTGAGAGGTCCGCATGGAGGAGTGCCACACAGCAGTGGTCTCCTTTATTGCCCTGAGTTTGTTGGGATGGCTCAGGCTATGCCACTCGGCAGCCCAAAGCTCACGTACTCTATGGCGCAACACAGACTGGAAATCTGAGGCCAGGAGGCCAATCTCTAACACAGATACATGGACAGCCTGATTGGCGAGCTTATCAGCTCGTTTGTTGTTCAGGATGCCGATGTGACCAGGAGACCAAATGAAGGCCACAGAGCGTCCTGACTGATCGAGAGCAAATAGTGTCTCATGGATAGCCTTCACCAAGGAGGAACGTGAGTAACATTGATCAAGAGCACGAAGACTGCTCAGGGAGTCACTGCAGAGCAGAAAAGACCCACCTGAGCAGGAGCGCATATGCTCAAGAGCATGGAGAATGGCCACCAGCTCGGCAGTGTACACACTGCAGCCATCCAGCAGAGACCGCTGCTCGGCGTAATCGCCATGGACATAGGAAAAGCCAACATGGCCACAAACCAACAAATAGACTATGTCGTATCCAGTGTACTCTGCAACAATATCAAAGAACTGACGGCGGAGTGCATCTGGAGGAACAGAGTCTTTGGGTCTACCGGCCAAGTCCAGCCTATAGCATGGCCTCGGTACACACCATGGGGGTGTACGCGTACGGGCCGATATGGAGATGGGACAGGGAAAGACTCTAGTTCCAACAGAAGGGTCTGGACACGGAAGGCGATCGTGTGACCGGAAAGGGTTCGCCGTTGTTGAAGATGGATGACCATGCAAGAGAAAAGCAAACGCTGGTTCGGATGGCCTGGCGAGCTATGGAAATGAGCAGCGTAGGACGCGAGCAGTTGCTGGTGGCGGATCCACAGAGGTGGGACCTCGGCCTCTGCAAGTAAACTGTCCACGGGACTAGTGCAGAAGGCACCCGTCGCGATGCGAACCCCACATTGGTGAACTGGGTCCAGTAAGTGCAATGCCGAGGGGGATGCGGAGCCATAGGCAAGGCGTCCAAAGTCCAGACGGGACTGCAGCAAAGCTTGGTATATCCACAACAGTGTGGACCAATTGGCACCCCAGGTCGTATGGCCCAGATGGCAGAGAACATTCAGTTGAGCCAGCACTTCTGTTTCAGCTGACGAATGTGGGGGAGCCATGTCAGCCGAGAATCAAATACGAGCCCTAAAAACCTGTGAGTGTCAACAACCTCTAAGAGGTGGTTGTTGAGATAAAGTTCGGGCTGTGGATGAACCGTCTGATGACGACAGAGGTGTATAACTCTGGACTTTGCAGGAGAGAACTGGAAGCCATGGGCTAGAGCCCAGGACTGTGCCTTCCGAATGGCTCCTTGTAACCTACATTCAGCAACTTGGGTGCTGGAAGAGCTAAAAGAGATGCAAAAGTCATCAGCATAGAGAGAGGGGGATACTGACGACCCAACTGCTGTCGCTAAGCCGTTTATGGCTACTAAAAATAAGGGGACACCCAAAACAGAGCCCTGAGGAACCCCATTTTCCTGCACATGAGGGGCACTACGAGAAGCACCAACTTGGACACGAAACGTACGGACAGCTAAAAAGTTTTGGATAAAAATAGGGAGCTGGCCTCAAAGACCCCATTCACGTAACGTCTGAAGGGTGTGATGTCTCCATGTTGTATAGTACGCCTTTCTCAAATCCAAAAACACCGCAACAAGATGTTTACATCAAGCAAAGGCTGTACGAATTCAGGACTCCAAGTAAACGAGGTTGTCTATAGTGGAGCGGTCTTGACGAAAACCGCCCTGACATGGAGCCAGCAGGCCTCTAGACTCTAGTACCCAGCACAACCGCTGGCTCACCATACATTCCAGCAGTTTGCAAAGAATGTGGTGAGGCTGATGGGTCGGTAGCTGCCCAAATCACAGGGGATTTTACCCGGCTTGAGCACTGACACAATGATACTTTCTCGCCACTGTGACGGGAAGACACCATTGTTCCAGATGTGATTGAACACGGATAAGATGTTTCGTGTAGACTGCACTGACAGGTGTTTCAGAATCTGGTTATGAATGCAATCTGGCCCAGGGCTGGTATAGGGACTATGTGGAAGGGCACCAAGGAATTCCCATTCACTGAATGGACCATTGTAGGAGTCCATTCAGCGGGTTGAGAAGGACAGTCACTTCCATTCTTCCCACTCTTTCATGCTACGGAAAGAGGCGTGTAAGTCACAGATGCAGTACTATGAGCATAGTGCTCAGCGAGATGTTCAGCAATTGCATCTGGGTCCGTACAAACTACTCCAGTAATAGAAACCCCTGGCACGCCTGTAGCACTGTGGTATCCATAGAGGCGTCTAATTTTCTCCCAGACCTGGGATGGAGAGGTACATGTACCAATAGTGGACACATACCATTCCAAACACTCCTGCTTACGACACTTAATTAAAAGACGTGCTCATGCACGGAATCGCTTGAATGCGATGAGGTTCTCCAAGGACGGGTGTCTCTTATGGCACTGGAGTGCAAGTCTGTGATCCCTAATAGCCTCAGCAATCTCTGGTGACCACCAGGGCACTGTCCTCTGCCGAGGGGATCCAGAAGAGCTAGGGATCATACGTTCTGCAGCAGAAATAATGGCTATGGTGAGACTTTTACTCAACTCATCTATGGTGGCATCTGTTGGAGGACCAATCTTTGCAGCGGTAGTAAACTCGAGCCAATCAGCCTTATTAAGGCCCATCTGGGCAAACGTCCAGGGGACTGAGGCCGTGGTATTGAAAGGAATATCGGGAAATGGTCACTACCACACAAGTCATCATGCACTCTCCAGTGGACAGACGGTAAAAGGCCAGGACTACATACCGACAGATCATTGAAGAGTAAGTGCCATGAGCCACACTGAAGTGTGTGGCAACACCGGTATTTAAAATGCAGAGGTCAAGCTGAGATAATAAACTCTCAACGTCTCTGCCATGGCCAGTAATCGTAGTACCCCCCACAGGGGTTGTGGGCGTTAAAGTCACCCAGAAGTAAGAAAGGTGAGGGGAGCTGAGAAATCAGCACCGCCAAAACATGTTGGGGTACTACGTCGTCTGGGGGCAGGTATACACTGCAAATGGCAAAGTCGACTGTAGTCCTCACCCTGACTGCCACAGCTTCTAAAGGCGTTTGGAGAGCAACAGATTCACTGTATGCAGACGAAAGGACAAATATCAATACTCCACCTGAAAGCCTGTCATAATCTGTGCGATTCCGGTAATATCCCCGATAGCCTCATAAGGTAGGGCATCGCGTCAGGGGAAACCAGGTTTCCTGCAGGGCAATGCACAGTGGAGGTGAAGTGTTGAGAAGCTGCCGTAACTCTGCTAAATGGGAGAAAAAACCGCCACAATTCCACTGGAGAATTTGGTTAGTACTGACTGGATAGACCATGATACAATAAGGATAATTAGTTGATAGGTTCACTACCTGCTGCTGTCGAACGTGTACTGACTGGGTCCAGAACCATTGGTTCTGGAGAGTCCAGGAGAGCGAGATCCTTGGGGGATGCAAGGATCTCCAACTCCTCGTCAGAAGTGACAAGGCGTGGCTTTAAAGCCTTGGAAGAGTCCTTTTTCTTCAGCTTCTTCTTCTTCTTTTCCTCTCACTGTCCTTTCGGTCTTAAGGACTGAGAGGGCTTCTCAGAGACGGTGTCAGGGACCAACGTAGCGTGCGGAGCCCTTTGACCAAGGGTGTGCGAGTCCAACAGCCGTGGGCTGGGACCCTCCGTGGTCCTCTGAGAGGCCTCGGAAGGGGGCGTTCCAAGGGACCCCTTCCGAGAGAGAGGAGCCGGAGGAAGTTGTTGCTTCTCCAGCTGAGTGACGGGGACCATTGTCCCCGACAGTGTGGGGGGATGTGCTCCCCCAGGAGGTGTAGTGGGGGGAGCACAAGGTGGAGAGCCCCCAACCATCGAGGGGGCTGATGCAGTTTTATGGCTCTGAGGGCCCACAGAAGTTGGCACAAACATGGGGACCACCGTCACCGAAGGGAAAGGGGACGACGTGACACTCGCAAATGATGTCTTCAATGCTATTGCGTGCAGTCGCTCAAATTTCTTTTTGGCGTCGTTATATGACAATTTCTCCATGGTTTTGTACTCCATAATTTTCCTTTCTTTATGGAGCATCGTGCAGTTTGGCAAGCAAGGGGGGTGGTGCTGTCCACAGTTTACGCAAATAGGCAGAGGAGCACAAGGAGCGTCTGGATGTGATGGATGCCCACATTCTCGACAGGTGGAGCTGGAATTGCACCTGGAGGACATGTGCCCAAATTTCCAGCATTTGAAGCACCGCATCGGAGGAGGAATATAAGGCTTTACGTTGCACCGGTATACCGTAACCTTGACCTTATCGGGCAAAGAATCACCCTCAAAGGCCAGGATAAAGGCACCAGTGGCTACCTTGTTGTCCTTAGGCCCCCTATATACGCGCCTGATGAAGTGGACAACCCGTCATTCAAGGTTGGCGCGTAATTCGTCATCTGACTGCAGGAGGAGATCACGATGGTAAATTATCCCCTGAACCATGTTGAGACTCTTGTCAGGGGTGACGGTCACAGGAACATCACCCTGCTATTCACAGGCCAGAAGTGCCCGTGACTGTGCTGGGGATGCCGCTTCAATGAGGACTGTACTGCTTGTTGTTGTTGTTGTTGTTGTTGTTGGGTATTGAGGGGACTAAACATCTAGGTCATCAGTCCCCTGTTACTAGCTCAGAGTCCACTGCCAAGAACGACAAAAATTAAACAAAGCTCTAAAAATGAGCACACACATAAGGGACAGGTTGACAATGGACAAACCTCTGATAACTGAAAACGAAGACACACAGAAATGGTAAAAGAAAGTCAGGAATAAAACTGGATAGCAGAGTACCTTGGCTGGCTTATCACAAAGAAAAAACAGGATGAGCCAGCCATACTGCATACACGAAGAACCCCTAAGGGCGGAAAAGGGAAAAAACGGGATTGGTGGTGGCCTAAGATGTTAGGCCACAGCACCTACCGTTAGATCGAGTCATAAAAACCAGCAGCACGGATAAAACGTAAAACTTTGGTAGCCATAGAGGCGTTGTCTCCTAAAACTAAAGGTAGTGCGTCTGGAAGAGTAAAATAGTGCCGCAGGTCGGCTAAAAGTGGACAGTCCATCAAAAGATGGGCCACTGTCAACACAGTGCCACATCCACACACGGGTGGAGCCTCACGCCGAAGAAGATACCCGTGGGTGAGCCACGTATGTCCAATCCGGAGGCGACAGAGGACAACTGACTCTCGGCGGGTCGGCCGCAGTGAAGATTTCCACAAAGCTGTGGAGAGCTTCACTGCCCGAAGCTTATTCGGTTCAGTCGCCGTAACCCACTCGGTGCTCCAAACCTCGCGCACCCTCCAGTGCAACACCAGTTTAACATCCTGTTCCGTGACACCAATTATGAGAGGTGGTCCCATAGTGGCCTGCTTGGCCAACCGATCTACATGCTCATTCCCTGGTATGCCAACATGACCTGGGGTCCACACAAAGACCACAGAACGGCCTGATTGGCATAGGGAGTGAACAGTGTCCTGGATCGACCGCACTATTGGGTGCCGAGAGAAACACTGGTCGATCGCTTGTAAGCCACTCAGGGAGTCAGTACAGATGACGAATGACCCCCTGGGGCAGGCTTTGAGATGTTGGAGAGCTCTGAGAATAGCGACCAGCTCGGTGGAGAAGATGCTACTCTCACAGGGCAGAGAATGCTGTTCTACATGGTTGTGATGTAGAAAAGCATACCCAGCACGGCCATCTACTACGGAACCATCTGTGTAAATGGCGTCTGCGGCACGGAACGGCTCGAGCATTTGCAGAAACTGGTGACGGAGATGTACGGGAGAAACAGAGGCCTTCGACACATGGGACAGGTCCAGACAGAACTGCAAACGAGGAATGGACCAAGGAGGGGTGTGACAGGAATAGTGGAAAGTGGTTGGAAGTGGATAGGATGTGAGAAACGAAAGAAGGAGACGAACACGGACCGAGATCGGGTATCCCGACCTTGGCCGTCGTGGAGGGATAGGTAGTTCAGCGTCTGGAAAAAGGAGCCGGCGGTTCGGGTGGAAGGGCGAGGCCTGAACACGAGCAACATAGGATGCCAGCAGGTGTTGCCTACGGAACCGCAGCGGGAGGACTCCAGCTTCGACAAGGAGGCTTGTCACCGGGCTCGTGCGAAAAGCCCCCGTAGCTAAACGGACACCACAGTGTAAAATTGGGTCCAACGCCTGCAGTGCTGATGGCGCAGCCAAATCGTAGACTATGCAGCCATAGTCTAGGCGTGACTGAATGAGGGCCTTGTAAAGTTGTAGGAGCGTCGGGCGTGAGGCTCCCCAAACAGTGTGGCTGAGACATCGCAGGATGTTGAGGTGTCGCCAGCACTTTCGTTTCAGCTGGCGAAGGTGTTGCACCCAGGTGAGACGGTTGTCAAACAGCATGCCTAGAAACGTGTGTGTTTCTACGACATGTAGCAGGTCTCCAGCTAAATAGAGTTCGGGTTCTGGGTGTACTGCCCGACGTCGGCAGAAATGCATTACACGGGTCTTCGACGCAGAGAACTGAAAACCGTGGGCAAACGCCCACGACTGCGCTTTTCGAATGGCCAGTTGCAACCGACGTTCAGCAACACTGATGCTGGTGGAGCTAAAATACATGCAGAAGTCATCGGCATACAAGGAAGTGGATACCGATGACCCCACGGCCGCCGCAAGGCCGTTGATGGCGACTAAAAATAAAGGGACACTGAGAACGGAACCCTGCGGGACTCCATTCTCTTGACAATGAGGTGAGCTAAAACAAGAACCAACACGAACTCTAAAAGAACGCAACGCCAGGAAATTCTGAATGAATATGGGAAGCGGACCCCGTAAACCCCAGTCGTACAGCGTAGACAGGATATGGTAGCGCCAGGTAGTGTCGTATGCTTTCCGCAGGTTGAAAAATACGGCAACCAGGTGTTCGCGGCGACTAAATGCTGTACGGATGGCCGACTCCAGTGACACGTGATTGTCAACAGCGGAGCGACCGTGACGGAACCCACCCTGTTGGGGCACCAAAAGTCCCCGGTCCTCGAGGATCCACATGAGCCTCCGACTCACCAAGCGTTCGAGAAGCTTGCATGGAACGTTGGTGAGGCTGATCGGGCGGTAACTATCAGCCACCTGCGGATCTGCCCCAGGCTTAATCACCGGAATGATAATGCTTTCCCGCCACGAGGACGGAAAAACACCCTCCAGCCATATCCGATTAAGCAGGGCGAGAAGTTGCCTCTTGGCATCCGCTGATAGGTGTCGGAGGAACTGACTGTGAATGCGATCGGGTCCAGGGGAGGTATCGGGGCATGCAGTAAGGGCACCTTCAAACTCCCACTCAGTGAACGGGACGTTGTATGGTTCCCGACGTCGCGTTCAAAATGAAAGCAGATGTCTCTCTGCTCGCCCTTTAAGGGCGCGAAAGTCTGCACCATAAGCAGCAGTCTCTGAGATGCGACAAAAATGATCCGCCAGGTGCTCAGCGACGGCGACGGGGTCAGTACAGAGCGTACCCTGAACGCTGAGACACGGAATTCCCGCCGGTGGGCGGTGCCCAAAGAGGCGTCGAACCTGCGACCACACCTTGGAAGGAGAATCGCGGGAACCAATGGAGGCGACGTACTTCTCCCAGGAAGCCCTCTTACTTTCCTGTATCAGTCGCCGGGCTCGTGCTCGGAGACGCTTGAAGGCCACGAGATGTTCGACACAAGGGTGGCGTCGGTGGCGCTGTAGAGCTCGCCGACGTTCCCGGATGGCCTCAGCGATCTCCGGTGACCACCAGGGCACCGATGTACGACAGAGCGAACCGAACGTGGTGGGGACAGAGTTTTTGGCTGCAGAAACAACGGCCGCTGTGAACTGCTCAACGGCGGCATCAACATCAGCTGGAAAGTTTGAGGATAGTACAGCAGCTGCGGAATAGGCTGGCCAGTCAGCCCTACGGAGGGACCAGCGAGGCAGGCGGTCGGCAGGCAAACGCTGTGGGAGCGACAGGAAGATAGGAAAATGGTCACTACCACACAGGTCGTCGTGGACCCTCCAGGTGAGATGTGGAAGAAGGCTAGGGCTGCAGACAGACAAGTCTATTGCAGAATAAGTACCATGCACTGCACTAAAGTGAGTAGGAGCACCGGTGTTTAGAAGGCAAAGATTCTGCTCTGATAGTAAAGACTCAACATCCCTACCCCGAGCCGAGGTCTGTGTGCCACCCCACAGAGTGTGGTGGGCGTTAAAATCCCCCAAGAGAAGAAAGGGTGGGGGAAGTTGGGCGACCAAGGCAGCGAGGTCTACGGGAGAGACGACATCATCTGGTGGAAGGTAGACAGAGCATATCGTAAAATCTCGTAATAACCGGAGCAGTACAGCGACTGCCTCTAGAGGTGTTCGCAGAGGCACAGCAGCACTGGGGACTGAAGTGTGAACATAAACACACACGCCGCCGGAAACTCTGTTGTAGGAGTTTCGATTCTTAAAATAGCCCCGATAGCCTCGGAGGGCTGGGGTCCTCTCGACGGGGAACCATGTTTCCTGCAAGGCGAGACAGATAGCAGGGCAGTGGCAGAGTAATTGCCGCAGCTCAGTCAGACGGCGGAAAAAACCGCCGCAATTCCACTGCAAGATGTCTTTTGCAGCGTGCTGAATATCCGTAATTTAAGATGTTGAATGGTTATTCAGCAGTGGCACCTGCTGCCAACTCCGCAGACCCTGCAGGGTCCAGAACCATTGGTTCTGGCGACCCAAGTATGGCGAGATCCTCAGGCGACGCGAGGATCTCCACCTCATCTTCAGAGGCCGAAGATGTGATGGAGCATTCCTTCTGAATCGCCGAGGAGTCCTCCTTTGGGTCAGTCTTCTTCTTCTTCTTCTTCTTCTTCACTTTCTTTTTGCCCTCTCGCTGGCCCTTTGGTGTTAAGGGCTGGGAGGACTTCACGGGAGCGACATCAGGGGCTGTCGAAGAGCCAGAAGCCCTACGACCAGCAGGCTTCGGATCCTTCAGCCAAAGGCTGGGATCCACTGGCGCACCCTGGGACTCCCCAGAAGGGAGCGTCCCGAAGGACCCCTTCCGAGGGAGAGGTGCCGGAGGAAGCTGTTGCTTCTCCGGCTGGGGGTTGGGGACTGGTGTCCCCGATGGTTGTGGGGAAGTTGCCCCCACAACAGGTGCTACAGCAGCAGATGGAGTATTGCCCCCACCTAACGAGGGGGCAGTGGTAGTTTTGTGGCCTCTAGGGCCCACAGGAGGAAGCGATACCTTGGTAGACGTCGTACCCGTAGTGCGCGGGGACGACGTTACTACAGCATAGGTATTGTTCATAGTCACCGGATGGAGACGCTCGTATTTCTTCCTTGCCTCATTGTATGATAACCGGTCCAAGGTCTTAATTTCCATAATTTTCCTTTCTTTGTGTAGGACTTTACAGTCCGGGGAGCACGGCGGATGCAGCTGATTACAGTTCACACAGACGGGAGGTGGCGTGCCGTGAGTGTCCGGATGAGCTGGACGTCCACATTCCCTGCACGCGGGGCTGGAAGTACACCGGGAGGACATATGCCCAAACTTCCAGCACCTGAAGCACCTCATAGGGGGCGGGACATACGGTGTGACGTCGCACCGGTAGATCATGACCTTGACCTTCTCGGGCAGTGTATCGCCCTCAAAGGCCAGGATGAACGCACCGGTGGCAACTCTGTTATCCTTAGGTCCCCTATAAATACGTCTTACAAAGTGAACTCCTCTGCGTTCCAGGTTGGTCCGTAACTCCTCATCGGACTGCGACAATAAGTCGCGATGGTAAATTAGACCTTGGACCATATTGAGGGTCTTGTGGGGCGTGACACTGACAGGAATATCACCCAGCTTGTCACAGGCCAATAATGCCCTGGACTGGGCTGGGGAAGCCGTCTGTATCAAAACAGCCCCACTTCTCATTTTTGAGAATGACTCCACCTCACCGTACTCGTCCTCGAGATGGTCAACGAAGAACTGCGGTTTGGTGGACAAGAAAGAGTCTCCATCAGTCCGGGAAAAGACAAGATATCGCGGCGTGTAGGGATCTGAACTCCGTAAAGTTTTGCGCTCTTCCCATGGCGTAGCCAAGGAAGGGAACGTGTTAGGGTCGTATACTGTTGCATCAAAATCGGACTTTCCTCGCTTAGAAACGGCGTTTTTGCGACCGCCCACGCTAGTTAGTGCTCGTTTCATTTCCGTCCCACGAGCAGCTAGGGAAAAGAGGTCCACCCAGACAGAGCCCCGCTTGCCTGGGTAAGCCTTATACAACTGAGGTGCGGCAGGTTCCTCAGAGGTTGCTCGCTAGCGGCTGTTCAACCTCAACAGCCATGCATCTCCTCGGCACGTAGCAGACCTTGAGATTGAGGTTTTATTTATAGAGGTTTGTACCGTCCTTGCGACCCGGGCGATTAAGCCAAGATCCCCGGGCTCTGAGACGTACAACGTTCCACCGTCGCGCCGAACGATGGTCGTTGAAGCACGCACAGAGCTTACGGTGTAGCGGACTGTTGGCGCGACACAGCCCACAGCTCAGGACCCCGGGTTCGCCAAGCCCGTACTCAGCAAATTAATGCCGAGCCCCTGAGGGGGGACTGCACTGCTTCTCATCTTAGACACACCTAAGACTTCGCCAAACTTATCTTCTAAGCCAGGAAAGGGAACGATTGGGGGTCATATTGTGCGGCATTGTATGCACTTCTACCTCTCTTAGAGATGCCGTTTTCGCAGCCGGCCACGCTTTTATTTGCTCGTTTCATGTTCGTCCCACAAGCAGCTATAGGTCCACCCAGGCAGAGCCCTGCTTTCCTGGATAAGCCTTATACAACTGAGGTGTGGCAGGTTACTCAGAGGTTGCTTGCTAGCGACTGTTCAACCTCAACAGCCATGCATCTCCTCGGCACGTAGCACACCTTGAGATTGAGGGGTTTTTTATAGTTTGTACCGTCCTCGCGACCCGGGCGATTAAGCCAAGATCCCCGCGCTCTGAAACGTACAACGTTCCACCGTCGTGCCAAACGACGGTCGCTGAGGCACGCACAGAGCTTACGGTATAGCGGACTGTTGGCGCGACACAGCCCACGGCTCAGGACCCCGGGTTCGCCAAGCCCGTACCCAGCAAATTAATGCTGAGCCCCTGAGGGGTTTACGAATAGAGAATGTAATGTATGGATAATTACCATTTGTGTAATTTATAAAATATGGTAGTGAGGCGGAGAATCCATATGGCCCAGATTGTGAAGCAGCCTGTTGAAATCAAGCATATGCTCAACTGCATATTGTTTCACGGGGTGGTCTACTTTGTTTTTAGTCACAGTTTGGTGGTGGACATTTATCTTAATCGACAGCTGGTTAGTGGTAATACCAATATAAAAAGCTGTGCAGTGACTGCAGCATAGTTGGTAAATTACATAGCTGCTTTCACAGGTGACCTGGCCTTCGATTGGCTAGGATAAGTCTGTGATGGGAGAGGAATAGGAAGTGCTGGGTGGATGGATGGGGCAGGTCTTGTAGTGTGATCTTCCACATGTATATTATTCCTGAGGCAGGGGGGCTGGAGTTGGGCATGGCATAGGGATCGACTAAGATGTTGTGGAGGTTGGGTGGACAACGGAAGCCACTGTAGGAGGGTCAGGGAAGATGTTCGGCAGGATTTCTCATTTCTAGGCATGGTGACAGAAAATCAAAAACATGTACTTTCAAATATATCTAGTACCATTAAATATTAAAGGCACTATTTTTCCCTGAGAACAATAATTTGAAGCTGAAAATCAATTTTGAAATTTCTTGATCA
The DNA here is from genome assembly GCA_026315105.1 of Locusta migratoria. NCBI lineage: Eukaryota > Metazoa > Arthropoda > Insecta > Orthoptera > Acrididae > Locusta > Locusta migratoria. The sequence continues at coordinate 596,140,397 of CM048744.1, forward strand.
CAAATCTTACAGGAAAGAAACTGAATTGCGCCATTTGACTCTTTGGTAAGAGTTATAACACTGAAATCAACTTGTGAGTTTTGAATACATTGTGAACAGTAAACATTTACTGCCAAACAAATAATTAACTTTATAAATACCTGTTCTCCTAAACTATCATCTGCAATGCACTGCAAGCCACTTTTTTCCAAAAGAGAAGCTAATGTAGCAGCTTGCTCTTGCGATGATTCCAGTTTTGAGCGCAATGATATTGTTTCATTCTCCAAGTGATCTGCACGTTTTTCTGCCAAATCTCTGATGTGACCAATGTAGTTTTCCATCTCCTGTACAAATATTTGAAAATGAAACTTTACAAACTAAAATAAAAACTTCATTTTCATAAAATAAAAAGGAAAAATCAACCAATCAAATTTCCAGGCTCAGACAACAATATTATTTAAAGGATAATTGATACTTACCATACCAAAGAGGTATGAGTAACATAGAGACACAATGACAAATGTTTTTGCACTATTTTTGCCTGAGAACAATAATAATAAAAAAATTAAAAAAATAAAAAAAAACACTTAGAAATGTTTTAGAAGTAGAAGATACCACTCCCTAATAGGCAGAATCACTGAATGGTCAACAGATACTAACAAAACTTACTAATAATTTCAAATTGTTATATTTATTTATCAGTTTGTTATGAAATAGCTTTTGTCTTTTGGCTGTTTGGGCCAACGGCAGATAACTTAATATAATATTTAAGTTTCTGATGATGGCCTCAGAATCTGGAAGCCAGTTCGTAACAAACAAATAAGTAAATATTACTGTGGGACATAAATGCAGCATATACAAGTCCATGTTTGTTTATGTCAAAGTCCTTCCAAGAATACCGTATTTCATAACAATTAAATAATATCTGGTACCTGTATGAGTACATCATTCTTCAGTACAAATACACAGAGCACAAACAAAAACACACAACCAGTTAAATATTAGAAATAAGAATAATTTTCACAAAGATTTAAAATCACTTACACTCTTCAACAATACACATTTTCAATAACATGCCAGCAGCCATAACAAGTGTAACTCAAAATAAATTTCAGTTTGAAAAAGTGTCTAATGATTTTATTGGTGGCAGACTGACAAATTTCTTAGCAAAACCAACTGACACCTGTATGTTATTAATAACAACATATAATTGAAATATTGTGTACAATATGACTTTTGTATGAAGTTGTGCAATAATGTAATCATTGTAAATAAGTGTTGTAAAATGTTTTTCTTCATATATAATTATTTTAACAATAGGAAGTCAAGGTCGGCATGTCAATAACAGATATTCTGAATGACACAGATGGTAGTTGTCACTACAACACAGTCTATGGCTCCACAACCACCTTGGCATCAACCTAAGATAACTTTTCATCACCATATCCTATGCCTAACTGCCTGCCGCCGCCCCCCCCCCCCCCTTTGCCTTTAAGCAAAATCAAACAATAGAAATTCCAGGAAGGATTCGACAATATTTTTGACAAGGATAGGTTGCTATTCACCACAGAGCCATTCAATGAGCAGCATAAAGGCACACATTACAGATTACTTGACAAACCATATCCTCAGACACAATTGCTTCTCCTTTGAAGGCATCACCTACGAACAAATCCATAGCACAGCCATGGGCACCCGTATGGCACCTTCCTATACCAACCTGTTCATAGGCCATCTTCATGGGTACCTAGAATCCCAAACAATCATCTGGTTCAGAATCATCAATGACATCCTCATAATCTGGACTGAAGGTGAGGACACATCATCCACATTCCTACAAACCACCAACACCTTCTTCTCCCTTCACTTCACCTGGTTCAACTCAACCCAATGAGCAACCTTCCTTGACGCTTACCTCCACCCACATCAAACCTACCAACCATCAACAATGCCTTCATTTTGACAGCTGCCACCAATTTCACACCTGAAAGTCCTTTCCATACAGCCTAGCCACCTGAGGTCGTCGATTCAGCAGTAACAAGCAGCCCCTCTCCAAATATGCCAAACGCCCCACTGAGGCTTTCACAGCCCACAATTCCCACCAAACCTTGTCCAGAAACTGGCCCTATCTGTACAGTCACCCACCAGCTCCCCCACACCCAATATCTGCACACAAAGGAGAGCCTCTCTTGTGACACAGTACCACCAAGGAATGGATCAGTTAAACCCTGTTCTTTGCCAGGGTTTTGACTACCTTTCATCCTGCCCTGGTATTCCATCACCCACCAAACCTACATAATATCCTTGTCCATCCCTACTCCATCCCTGCTCCCAAACCATTACCCCATGGCTCACATCCCTACAATAGACACACATGCAAAACCTGTCCTATCTACCATCCCACCACCAACTACTCCAGTCCTGTCACATGCGTTTTCTATCCCATAAATGCAGGGCAACCTATGAAAGCAGTCATGTTATCTTCAAACTGAGCTGCAACCATTGCACCTTTCTTGTGGATATGACCGGCTAACTGTGGCCAGGAGACAGCGGGATCATCCTCCTACAGAGCATGCAGCCCTGCATGATATGGCTCACTTCAATGACTGCTACACAGCTGGTACCATATGGATCCTCCCCACAAACCCCAACTTTTCTGAAGTGTGCTGCTTGCCTCTGAACTGCTTCTATGTCTTCCTTTAAACTGATCTGCTGCACGTCCCAAACACTTGGGCAATACTCAAGATGTGGTCACACAAGCATTTTATATGTCGTCTCCTTTACAGGAGAAGTATATCTTCCCAAAATTCTCCCAATGAAGTTGGCTTACTCACAATTGTCCTTACATGTTCATTCTATTTCATATCGCTCTGCAATGTTACAACTAGATATTTGAACGACTTGACTGCATCAAGAAGCTCAGTACTAATGCTGCAAATGCCTTTTTGAAGTCAAGAGAAACACAATCCACCTGTTGCCCTTTATCCATGGCTCGCAAGTTGTCACGTGAGAAAAGGGCAAGCCAAGTTTCACATGAACGATGTTTTCTACACCCATGCTGATTCATAGAAAGAAGCTTTTCCATCTATATTCAGACTGAGAATATGCTCCAAAATTCTACATAAACTGATGTCAATGATATTGGCCTGTAATTATTTTTCCAATCACTAGGAACTTTGCGCTGAATTAAAGATTTGTGATATATGCAAGCTAAGTAAGGGGCCAATGCCACAGAATACTCTTTGTAAAACCAAACTGGTATTCCATCCAGACTAGCAGACGTTTTTGTATTTAGGTCTCTCAGCTGCTTCTCTACACCGGAAATACCTATTACTATGTCCTCCATTTAGGAATTAGTACGTTGATCAAATGATGCTACATTTGTGCAGTCCGCCTGTGTGAAAGATTTCTTAAAGGTTAAATTTAGAACTTCAACTTTCCGTTTGTTTTATTCTATTACTGCCCCGGAATGATCAACGAGTGACTGTATGGTGGGCTTTGACTCGCTTATCGATTTAACATAGGACCAGAATTCTTTTGGGTTCTCGAAAAGATCTTTTGCTAAAGTATGGCTGTGGTAATTATTATATGCTTCACGCATCAATCTTTTTATAGACACACAAATTTCTACTAACTTTTGCCTGTCATCATTTGTGTGTTCTTTTCTGAACCGAGAGCGCAACAGTCTTTGCTTTCTCAGTAGCTTTCTAACAGTATTATTATACCATGGTGGATCTTTTCCTTCCTTAATCGACTTTACAGGCACATATTTCTTTATGTACAATGCATTTAAATTTATTCCACAATTCCTCTACATCAATAGTACTGGAACTAAATGATGCCCATTCATTTTCTAAGTGGGATCCTAACAATTGCTTATCAGCTCTTCCCAACAAAAACACACTCCTAGCCTTCTTGATTGGTTTATGAACTTTGGTCACCATTGACACTATGACAATATCATGATCATCAATTCCTGTCTCTACACAGATTTCATTAATAAGGTCAGGCCTGTTCATAGCTATAAGGTCTAAAATATTTCCATTGTGTGTGGGTTGACGGTTTAACTGCTCAAAACATTTTTTGGAGAATGTGTCCAAAAGTAGCTCGCAAGACTGCTTGTCTGTACCACCTGAAATGTAACTAGAGAAGTCCCTATCTATACTCTTAAGGTTGAAGTCTCCCCTGACTAATATCACATGCCCCGGATACCTACCCACTGCCTGGTGTAGACCTTCTTTGAATGACACTAAAACTGCTACAGCAGCACTGGGGGGCCGGTAAAAACACCCAACTATTAACTTTAAAGACGTGGCGACGAGCTGCGACAGGCACATACAAAAGACACACACATACAACACATTCAGCTATCGGCCATGGCCTTCTTCAGAAATAGAGCACTCACGCAATCACACAGGCACACAACACAGTCATACAACCATCACCTCCGACTGCCACACTTCGAATCACGCTCTGCAGCGAATCGGGGACGGGAGGGGAGGGGAGGGGGAGGGGATAGAAAGGTTACGTCACGGTGGTGGGGATGGGTTAGATGGGAATAACGAGATGCAGCTTAGGAATGGAGTGGGGAGGCGGGTGAGGGGAGAAAATAAAATGAAATAAAATAAAGTAAAATAACACACACACACACACACACACACACACATACATATACACACACACGATCACACATTCACACACCACTCAAATCAGGCGAGGTTTGGGATACAGAGGTAGGAACTGTAAGGTATGGAAAATATATATATATATATACACATATATATATATATACACACATACATATACATACACATACACATATATATATATAGGGAAGTTATCGTAGGTTGAGGCCTGGTTGATTTCGGGATCGGAGAATGTATTGTAGGGATAACTCCCATCTGTGCAGTTCAGAAAAGCTGGTGGTGGATGGGAGGATCCAGATGGCCCGGGTTGTGAAGCAGCCATTGAAATCAAGCATGTGCTCCGCTGCATGCTGTGCCACAGGGTGGTCCACCTTGTTTTTGGCCACAGTTTGGCGGTGGCCATTCATCCTAATGGACAGCTGGTTGGTGGTCATGCCAATATAGAAAGCTGTACAGTGCTTGCAGCACAGTTGGTAAATTACGTGGCTGCTTTCACAAGTGGCCCGGCCTCTGATAGGGTAGGATAAGCCTGTGACAGGACTGGAATAGGAAGTGCTGGGTGGGTGGATTGGACAGGTCTTGCAGCGGGGTCTTCCACAAGGATATGATCCCTGTGGCAGTGAGCTGGGTTTCGGGGTGGCATAAGGATGAACTAGGATGTTGTGAAGGTTGGGAGGGCGACGGAACACCACTTTAGGAGGGGTGGGAAGGATCTTGGGCAGGATGTCCAACAATCCACAAACCTAATAATCCTGGACGCCCTATTGTGGCTGGTTACTGTGCGCCTACCGAACGAATTTCAGCCCTAGTTGACCAACACCTCCAACCTATTGTCCAAAATCTACCTTCCCACATCAAGGATACCAACCACTTCCTTCACCGACTCTCCACCATTCCCACCCCTTTGCCTCCTGGATCTTTACTTGTCACAGTGGATGCCACCTCCCTATACACCAACATCCCACATGCCCATGGCCTTGCCGCTCTGGAACACTACCTCTCCCAACGTCCCTCTGAACGCAAGCCTGATACCTCATTCCTCATAACCCTTACCAATTTCATCCTACTTAACAACTACTTTTCCTTTGAGGGGAAAGTTTACCATCAAATCCAAGGCACAGCCATGGGCACCCGCATGGCACCCTCCTATGCCAACCTGTTCATGGGCCGTCTGGAGGAATCCTTCCTAGCATCCCAAAACCTCAAGCCTCTGGCCTGGTTCCGGTTCATTGATGATATTTTCATGATCTGGACTCACGGCCAGGACACCCTATCCTCCTTTCTTCAGAACCTCAATTCCTTCTCTCCCATCCACTTCACCTGGTCTTCCTCAACCAACCATGCCACATTCCTGGATGTCAACCTCCACCTCACTGACGGCTCCATCCACACTTCCGTCCATATTAAACCTACCAACCACCAACAGTACCTACATTTTGACAGTTGCCATCCCTTCCACGTCAAAAAATCCCTCCCTTACAGCCTGGCCACCCGTGGACGGCATATCTGCAGTGACAAGAATTCCCTTTCTGAATATGCTGAAGGTCTCACAAAGGCCTTCACAAACAGAAACTACCCCACAGACCTAGTCCGCAAACAAATCTCCCGTGCCATATCCTCACACACCCCAAATCCTCTTCCTAACACTAGTAACCATCCACAAAAGAGCGCTCCCCTTGTCACCCAGTACTACCCTGGTCTCGAACAACTAAATTCCATCCTTCGCCAAGGTTTTGATTTTCTATCCTCATGCCCTGAAATGAGAGACATCCTGCCCAAGATCCTTCCCACCCCTCCTAAAGTGGTGTTCCATCGCCCTCCCAACCTTCACAACATCCTAGTTCATCCTTATGCCACCCCGAAACCCAGCTCACTGCCACAGGGATCATATCCTTGTGGAAGACCCCGCTGCAAGACCTGTCCAATCCACCCACCCAGCACTTCCTATTCCAGTCCTGTCACAGGCTTATCCTACCCTATCAGAGGCCGGGCCACTTGTGAAAGCAGCCACGTAATTTACCAACTGTGCTGCAAGCACTGTACAGCTTTCTATATTGGCATGACCACCAACCAGCTGTCCATTAGGATGAATGGCCACCGCCAAACTGTGGCCAAAAACAAGGTGGACCACCCTGTGGCACAGCATGCAGCGGAGCACATGCTTGATTTCAATGGCTGCTTCACAACCCGGGCCATCTGGATCCTCCCATCCACCACCAGCTTTTCTGAACTGCACAGATGGGAGTTATCCCTACAATACATTCTCCGATCCCGAAATCAACCAGGCCTCAACCTACGATAACTTCCCCATATATATATATGTGTATGTGTATGTACATGTATGTGTGTATATATATATATGTGTATATATACCAGGCGAAGGGGCACAGGCAGTAATAGCAACAAATAAACACACAGACACACACACACACTCAAAAATGCTAGCTTTCGCAGCCTAGCTGCTTCATCAGGCAGAAGGGAAGGAGAGGGAAAAGGAAATGATGAGGGATTTAAGGAAGGGGGTAAGGAGCCATTCCAATCCCGGGACAGGAAAGACTTACCTTGGGGGAAAAAATGGAAGGTAAATAAATGCACATACACCCACACATTTACACAGACACAAGTACACTTAGGCAGACATACTGTAGAACTGTAGAACTGCTTTCTACAGTTCTACAGTATGTCTGCCTAAGTGTACTTGTGTCTGTGTAAATGTGTGGGTGTATGTGCATTTATTTACCTTCCATTTTTTCCCCCAAGGTAAGTCTTTCCTGTCCCGGGATTGGAATGGCTCCTTACCCCCTTCCTTAAATCCCTCATCATTTCCTTTTCCCTCTCCTTCCCTTCTGCCTGATGAAGCAGCTAGGCTGCGAAAGCTAGCATTTTTGAGTGTGTGTGTGTGTCTGTGTGTTTATTTGTTGCTATTACTGCCTGTGCCCCTTCGCCTGGTAAGTGTTCTTCATCTATTTTTTACGTATATTTTTTTCCTGTTAGGAATTTTTCCTCTATAAATTATGTGTATATATATATATATATTTTCCATACCTTACAGTTCCTACCTCTGTATCCCAAACCTCGCCTGATTTGAGTGGTGTGTGAATGTGTGATCGTGTGTGTGTATATGTATGTGTGTGTGTGTGTGTGTGTGTGTGTGTGTGTGTGTGTGTGTGTATGTGGTCTTGTGCACTTGCAGTGTACATGAATTATTTTAAATTATATTATTTTACTTTATTTTATTTCATTTTATTTTCTCCCCTCACCCGCCTCCCCACTCCATTCCTAAGCTGCATCTCGTTATTCCCATCTAACCCATCCCCACCACCGTGACGTAACCTTTCTATCCCCTCCCCCTCCCCTCCCCTCCCGTCCCCGATTCGCTGCAGAGCGTGATTCGAAGTGTGGCAGTCGGAGGTGATGGTTGTATGACTGTGTTGTGTGCCTGTGTGATTGCGTGAGTGCTCTATTTCTGAAGAAGGCCATGGCCGATAGCTGAATGTGTTGTATGTGTGTGTCTTTTGTATGTGCCTGTCGCAGCTCGTCGCCACGTCTTTGCGGTGAGTAGTAAACTGTCCTCACTATATTATTTATTCCAACCTGGACTTTCCAATTTTATACAACTATTAACTTTACTTCTTTTAGACCTGTTATACATGCCCAGATAACTTCACAGTTACTTTCAACCTCGATCTCAGTAGAAACAATACCTTTTTCCACAGTGATGAACACTCCCCCTCCAGTTGTGTCCTATCTATCTTTCCGATAGACATCCACGCCTCGCTAAATATTTCTGAATTTGCTGCATCATGATTCAGCCAGCTTTCAGTGCCTAAAACTATCTGAGCACAATAATTTCCATACAGTGCGGCAAATACTTTGAAAGTTCTCTGCTAATATTTTGATTGTCGAATTTTTTAGAGGGATGCAGCCTGAATTTGCTGTCTGAATGTTGACAGGCGAGTGCTCATCAAAGTTAGCACCTAGCCTAAAAAATTCCCATGTGCACTCCACATGTACTCGGTCACCCGATTAGCCACTTCCTTAGTGTAGTGCACCCCTGAACTATCTAGGGGCATCCTACAATTCCCCACCCGAAAACGCAGATCCAGAAATCTGCAGCCTTGACTGTCACATAGTCGGCAAAGCCTCTGGTTCAGACCCTCCACTCGGCTTCAAACCAAAGGACCCCGATCAACCTGGGAACAATGCTACAAATTGACAGCTCTGCTTGCACCCCGCATGCGAGGGCAGAAGCCTTCACCAATTCTGCCAGCCAGCAGAACTGAGGCTGTCCTCAGAACCCAAGCGACAAGCGTCATTGGTGCCGAGGTGAGCCACAACTTGTAGTCGACCACACCCCACACCCTCGATAGCTGCTGGTGAGGCTGCCTTCACATGTCAGATGAGGCCCCCCCCCCCCCCCGGAAGACACACCGAGTGCATGTTGGACTTCTTTCCACCAGATCTCGACGCTATCTGCCTAAGGGGCTCGATCATGCTCCTAACATTGGAGCTCCCAATAACTAATAATCCCCTCCCCCCTTGATCCTGCTTGGACCCTGCTGAAGAAGAGGCCACACATCCACTCATAGGACGAATTGGCATGGACTGACAGCCAGCCTCTACATTGGCCTTTCGTCTCGAGCAATGTGAATGCCATTCAACCCACCACTCCCCTTGCAAAGAGGACGGCTTGACCACGTCCAGTACACCTGAAGGTGCCTCGGTAGCAGGGGCAGAGGGCGAAGCATGAGACACCTGAGGTGTCCCACTTGACGCATCAGACTCCCCACCACTACTGCACCCCGAGACAGCTGACGGCTGACTGTAGCCAACAGCATGCTCAGCCGTTTGCGAACCGTTGCCAACTCCTCCTGCATCCGCACACAGCAGGCACACATCTTATCCATACTATCAATACAATTAACTGTAGAAAGTAGAAAACTAAATAATTTTTAACTAGCCTAGTACTATAATAAAGGTGGCTGGCAGCTGACTGAACTGTGGTCAGTGGTAACTACAATGCCAAAACAATGAAACCGAGTCCGGAAGTTTTCAAAACAAACAAGAAAATCTATACGCGCAGGAATATTAGCTTTCTTAAAGCAGAACACGAAATAAGGAAGTGACAATATGACACTTAAATCATGTAGCTTGCGGCAGACGAAAACTATACGCATGCTATTTATCAAAATATGCGAGAATAATCTCTTAAAACAGTTAGCACAAACGAAATCTGCCAAGTAGGTGAGAAGAAACCTCTAAAACACAGAAGCACCAACAAAAATTAAAAAAATTATTGGCAATGAAATTCCACAGAATTAAATTATGATACTTAGTGCTCTGGGCGATGAGGCAGCGACAACAGCTGGCGCTGGACTCATGTCCATCTCCTATTCTGACACACATTCCATTCCCTCCCCTCCATTTCCTTCTTGTCCATCTGACAGCACTGGTTCATTACTCCACTTCCACTGTGCAGCCCTCCCCTCCTTTCCTGTTCCCCTTTCCATGCTGGTTCCTGACCCACACCACTGGATGCTTTTGCCTCGACTGAGTGGAGTCCCACATACTGGCTGTAGTAGCCTGATATGACACACCTACATACAATGGGAATAACAGAAGAGGACCCTAAATGTAGGATCTGTGATGATGGTGATGAAACTGCATCACATCTAATCTTCGAATGCATTGCTCTGGACAGTAAAAGGCACAGAACATTTGGGACAACCAGACCCGAAGAAATTGTGTCTAATAAAGAACTGGTAAAGGGACTCCTTGCACTGTTGAAGGGCATTGGTTGGCTTCACTAGATATACAGGGAGCGATACCGCACAATAAACATAGTTTTGGTGCGGGCAGTGGCGGGTTGGACCAAGACTGTTTTGGCTTTCCTGAGAGAATCAAATCAAATCAAATCAAATCAAGCCTGAGATGACAGTTGTGTTTGTGTGAGTGTGTTTGCATGAGTTGATCAACCTATCCTTCTCAAAAATATTGATGAAACCCTCGTGGAATTTCCATTGCTGAAAAGAATACATAAAAGATCCAAATAAAAGAGAATTGATGTAATTAAAATTATCAGACATGTCAGGCTGAGGGGAGCTGTTCTATATACACTGAAGAGCCAAATAAACTGTTACACCAGCCTAACTTTGTGTAGGACCCCCGCAAGCACACAGAAGTGCCATAAAATGATGTGGCATGGACTCGACTAATGACTGAAGTAGTGCTGGAGAAAATTGATACCCTGCATTCTGTGCAGGCCTGTCCATAAATCTGTAAGAATATGAGGTGGTGGACACATACGGGGTGTCACAATGTCCTGTTGGAATTGTCCAAGTCCATCTGAATCTACAATGGACGAGATCAGCCAGGACGTGTACATATGTGTCACCTGTCAGAATCCTATCTAGTCATAACAGGGGTCCCATATCACTCCAACTGCATATGCCCCACACCATTACAGAGCCTCCATCAGCTTGTACTGTCTCTGGCTAACATGCAGGTTCCATGGATTGATAGAGTTGTCTCCATACCCATACACGTCCATGTTTCCAGTCATTAACAGTTGAATGTCAGTGTTGATGGGCCCTGCATTGTGCAGTCATCAAGGATACACGAGTGGGCCTTTGGCTCCAAAAGCCGATATCAATGATGTTTCACTGACTAGGTCACACACTGACACTTGTTTATTGCTCAGCATTGAAATCTTCAGCAATTCCTGTCATTCCGCATGAACCTCTTCAGTCATCACTGGTCCCATTCTTGCAGGATCTTTTCCCTGCCCCAGCAATGTTGGTTCTATATATGCATGGTGCACTCGTGAAATGATGGCATGGGAAAATTCCCACCTCATCAGAGATGCAGTGTCCGAAGTTCAAATTCACTTAAATCATGATAACCTACCATTGTAGCAACAATAACCAATCAAACACCAGACCCATATTGTCTTATATAGGTGTTGCAAAAAGCAGCACCATCCTTTGAGTGTTTACCTATCTCTGTGCTTGCATCCTCATGTCTAAACAGTATCTTTGGCTAGAGTTGCAACATTATTTTCAAATTCTTTATTTAGAGGTTACTAGTTTTTATGAGTCTTAGTCATCATCTTCAGATCTATCTGTTTGCATATACAGTGTCCATCTCAAACAATGTTCAAATGTAAATGTCCTTAAAACTAACTTTGTGCAAGTAGTGCACAATGTCATACAAACATTTTTACAGCACTGTGCAAGTGTATAAGATTAATTCTGTTAGAACATTTTCTGTGTGTGTGTATGGGGGGGGGGGGGGGTGTTACTATAAACCTTAATATTTCCCCCACTTCATATAACTTATCTAAGTCATTAAAATTGTAGTGTAAATCACAATAGTGAAATGTCTCAATGGGTCTCTTTCACGTGATTGACCTCCTTTAGTCTTAAATCATTTTCACTCTATCATAACTTTCCAATAATCATATAAACACTAAGATTTAAGATCCAAAAGATATGACTAACACTTTTTGTATCCAAAAAAAATTGGTGAACAAAACTGTTTCTCACCTCCATCTCTTCACTACGTAAGTCACGGAGCTTGTCCAGTTGTCGTCTTGTACTGCGTAAGTTGCTCTCTGCATCCACAAGCCACCGCCATACGTGAAGAAGTCTCTCCTCAGGTCCAAGGTTCTCAAAGTCGAGACCTTCTTTCTCAAATCTTTGCTGAATTTCTGACCATTCATCTTCACACTACAAAGTAGATAAATTTATTAGCAATTAAAATTATACAATCTACTCAACTGCTTTACTAGATGATAAATTGACATATATTAGTGTGTTAGATTAAGCAACATCTCTACCTAACATAGGAGTGAATCACACAGGAGGCAAGGTCAAATGTCATTGTAACTTTGTACACACACACACACAACCACCACCACCACCACCATCACCAATAGTGGATACATTAATGATTACCCTACTGTTATCAGCTTACTGTATTAGTGTATTCCTTATTATGTCTTGTTACAAGGTATGAGAATATCATAAACACCTGCCTTTCTCAGTTGTAAGTCATCTTTCACAGTTCCTACTAAGGTCAAGCTCTTTGCTGGTGGGCAGAAGATAACCTTGATTTTTTTTATATTTCGCAAGCAATCTGCTCATTTCAGAGGACACATTTCCAGCATAAGGAAGAACTGCAGTTGATTTGCAGTCATCATTACTGTCCTCTGTTGTTGCTTCTTGTTATTATAGTTGTACAGTCCTCCTTTATTTGGTGAGAACTGTGGCCATTCTCTTTAAAAACCTTCTCCAAATGTTCTAATTCTGCACAGAGGTTTTCATCATCTAACATCACGAGCACCCAATGTATTAAAGTACTGAGAACATCAGCAGTTTTTGCAGGGTGATGGCAGCTAGACGCCTGTAAATATTTATCTCTGTGTGTAGGTTTCCTTTACACAGAGTGTCCCAATGAACCATCATTCTTACAGTTCACTAGCATGTCTAAAAAGAGTAAAGTCCCATCATTTTCGATCTCCATCATAAACTTGATGTTCTCATGCAATGAATTTAAATTACAATGGAATTTCTCCAATTCTTCTCTATCATGAGGCCATATAACAAAAGTATCATCTACACAGTGCCAGAACACCTTGGGGTATGAAACAGCAGACTCAAGTGCCCTCTACTCATAGTCCTCTATATACGGGTTAAGCATTACAGGGGACAAAGGGCTCCCATGGCGATGCCAACTGTTTGTTCATAAAATCTGTTATTGAATAAAAAGTATGTTGAAGAAATTATGTGTTAAGGCCAGGCTGTCAGTTCTGCACTAAGTAAAAAAAGCACTAAGTAGTGTGTGTGTGTGTGTGTGTGTGTGTGTGTGTGTGTGTGTGTGTGTGTGTGTTCCAGTACCTACATAATGTTGATATCTAGTGGTAGTTTTTATGAAAATGCATAATTCATAATTTTCTATATTTTATAAAATGATGATTTCAATCAAAAAACATACCTTACATTTTTTACAGGATCAGCTTCATTATTAGTTGACGAAGGTAGTCATTGATTGTTAAGTTTGTGAGAGCTAGTTTTTCATTGTTTTCTAATTCAGTTACCTAAAATATTTAGGGATCTGTAATTCCACATGTTGTGTCAGTTTTTGTGTGTGTGTAGACGAACTAAACACCTTGTAGACGCCTAAAACGATGGTTGTGTAGGGCAGCTGCTTCAAAAGCCATTAGTTACTATGGAGAAGACTTTTCAAAAACTACTGTAGCTCTTCACTAACTTAACAATCAAGGACTACCATTGTCAGCTAATAGTGAGGCCGATACTAAAAAAAATGTAACATTTGTTTTTTGATTGAAACCATCATTATTTTATAAAATATAGAAAATTACGAATAAATAAAAATGTGTGTTTTTCACAAAAGTTGCCATTAGATATTAAAATTGTATAGGTGTTCGAGCACAATGAAATTTATATATATATATAAAAGAGATGACTTACCAAATATATATATATATATATATATATATATATATATATATATATATATATATATATATATATATATATAAAAATCGAACCACTGACTCCATGGTTGTGAGCCCAGAATGCTAGCACCTCAGCTACACAAACAGATGGTTTAACTCTTTTTAGTTATTTGTACTTACTGCAAAACTTCAAAGTTGATTTTCTTGACAATTTTTGAGAGTTGTTTTGAATGGCTTTGACTGATTATCATTTAAGTTCTATACTTGACACAGCGTAAATATGAAAAAATACTAAAATCTGACACCCATGTGGTCTCCTTATCAGAGCTACAGTGGGCACCCATTCCACTCTTGGGTTTGTTTTTGGCCAAGGCCACATATCAAAATGTTCGCCATTCAGTGGCATTTATGGTCGTTAACAGTGCAGCAGCTATGAATAGTTTTGGCCTTAACACATTCCATGCCTTTGGCTTTACTATTACTGACTATCTGATTTGTTTCCAATCAGATTTTATATGAGGACTCTCAGGTGTGCTCAGAATTTGCGTCTTTATTTGCACCAGATCTTGTGTGTGTGTGATGAACTCCATCAAGCTCAAACCCACTGCTCAACCTGTCTTTTGTTGGGCACGCCCCATTCCTATTGCCCTCCAAGGGACTGTTAAAGCCGAGTTAGATCATCTCATAGCTGCTGATATTCTGCTTCCTGTCATGGCTAGCAAGTGGGCCTCACCTCTGGTCATAATATGCAAGCCCACAGGGACCTTTTGCTGATATGGTGACTTTAATAAGCTGGTGAATTCACACTCCATCATTAATTCCTTCCTGATCTCTCGCCCTGCGGATTTGATCAATTAGTTGGTGGGATTGGGGGCGGGAGGGGGGGGGCAGTATTTTTTGAAGATCGATCTTGTGGAGGTGTATCTGCAGTTGCCATGGGATGATGAGACAAAGTGGGCACTAGTGGTCACTACCCCTTTCGGCCTTTTCCAATATCAACCATTGCCATTTGGGGTGGGCAGTGCCCTTGCCATATTTTAGTGGTTTATAAAGGAGCTGCTAGCACCAATACCCTGTTGTGTGAATTACATGGATGATGATGTTATGACGGGGTCCATGGTAGCTGACCATCTTGGCAACCTCTGCTCCCTGTTTTGTTTTGGTGGCAGCCAGCCTCCACTGTAATTTCCAAAAGTCATCTTTCTTCCAACCTTCTACTGAGTACTTGGGCATGAAGTTTCACAATTGGCGTGCACCCAGTGGCCATCATACACGTGCAGTCGCGGACTTCCCCACCCTTCAACTGTTAAGAAACTTCAGGTATTCCAAGGCAAGGTCACCTGTTATCACCGCTTCCACCCAAACGTAGCCATGGTGGCACAACCCCTGCATCAGGTGTTGCATATAGGTGTCCCTTTCTGCCAGTCTCCTACTTGTGAGCAACCTTTTCAGTCACTTACAGCGGCACTTTTTGTGGCTCCTTGCCTTGCCTCATACACCCAGGAAGTCTCACTTGTGGTGACAGCAAACACCTCCGAGTACAGCATGGGGACAGTACTTGCACATCATTTCCCGGATGGGTCTGAGTGACCTTTAGCATTTGCATCTAAGATGCTTATAGAGGCTCAATGCCAATATTCCTAGGTGGAAAAAGAGCCATCGTTTTTGCTCTCAAGAAATTTTATGAGAACCTCTTTGGGCATAATTCACTCTATATACGGACCACTGCCCACTAGTTTCCTTCTTTCACTTGGCAGTGACGCTTCCTGACAAGGCAGCCCATCATCTCCAACACTTGGCCTTCTATGTTTCATGTTTTCATTATGAGACACAGTATTGACTGATGGCTCATCATGCCAATGCCAACATCACTCTCACCTCCCATTTCAAACCAACCCAATCTTTTACGTTGAAGAACTTTTGTGTTTTGTGTTGGACGAGTCAGCTGTACAGGTGGTTGCAGGTTTTCCTATAACTAGCCTGTGGGTAGCAGAGGCCACTGCAGTTGACCCTGTCCTACAGGCCATCCTCCTAGAGGTGCAGCAGGGCTGGTCGAAGTGCCCTCCAGGGCGGGCCTCTGACCCGCTGCAGGATACATCAGACAAACCAGCCGTGCACCACCTGGCTGTCCCACACTGATAAACAGTTGGTCTCATTCTCTTTAGTGTTGTACGAGTGATTTACTTTAGTATTGAAAGATGCAATGTTACAAAATCCACAGAATTTTGCTCAAAACACACATTATTGTGCAACATATTCAGCCTGAATTCACTATGAACATATTAATCATTATCAAAACAGAAAGTCACATAGGAAACCTATGTCTTGAAGTTGGTGCCTTTACTCATTTGGAATGCTGAAACTTGTTAAACAGCTGGAGTATTTCAGTATCAGTTGTCCTGTACAGTGTGCTCTGTTTGGCCATTATAGTTTTTGACACAATATTTGGTTACAGTATACCTGAGTTTCACCCAGTTGACTTCATCGATTAAAAAGTAAGCTTAAGCAGTTCAAAGTAGGTGTAGGTATATTACAAAAACATCTTACTTCTCTTCAGAATAATCCACAAGAAAGGCAAGGGGTACCACATACATGTCATATACACTGTGGACTGAAGACCGCAACATGACAGACACATACCAGAAGAAATTGGAAATGAGAATTCACTGTTACACAATAAAAAGACTGGTCAGTGCAAGCTAATTACAAACACTACAGAGTACCACCACTTTATGTTGTTGTTGCTGTTGTTGTGGTGGTCTTCGGTCCGTCATACTCTATCATGAAGAAGCCCCTTCATCTCTTCATAAGAACAGCAACCCACATCTAATTTGTTCTGCTTACTGTATTCAACTCTTGGTCTCCATCTGCAATTTTTGCCCCACCCGCTTCCCTTTAATGCTAAATTTATGTTTATTTGATGTCTACAAATGTGTCCTACCAATCAATCCCTTCTTTTGGACAAGGTATGCCAGAAATTCCTATTCTTCCCAATTCTGTTCAGTACCTCCTCATTAGTTATGTGATCTACCCACCTAATCTTCAGCATTTTTCTATAGCACCATATTTCAAAAGCTTCTATCCTCTTCCTGTCTGAACTATTTATCTCCATGCTTCACACCCATACAAGGCAACACTCCACACAATTGCCTTCAGAAAAAAATTCCTTATGGTTATATTAACATTCGAAAATAGCAAATTTCTTTTCCCATGACACTTTTCTTCCTACTTCCATTCTGCATTTCATATCCTCTGTACTGTGACCATCATACATTAGTTTACTGCCTAAGTAACAAAACTCATCTACCACATTTATTGTTTTGTTGCCTAATCTAATTCCGTCAGCATCACCAGATTTTCTTAGAATGCATTTGCTTACCGTTGTTTTGCTCTTGTTAATGTTCATCTTAAACACTCATTTCAACACACTGTCTATTCCGTTTAATTGCTCTTCCAAATCCTTTGCTGTCTATGTCATCAGGAAAATGAAATGTTTTCATTTTTTCACCATAAACTTTAATTTCTCCTACAAATTTCTCATTGCTTTCCTTCACAGCTTGCTCAATGTACAAATTGAATAACAATCCTCTCTTACTCCCTTCCCAACCACTGCATCCTTCAACTCTAACTGCTGTCTGGTTTTTGTGCAAGTTGTAAATAACCTTCCATTCCCTATATTTTACGTCTGCTGACCTCAGAATTTGAAAGAGTGTATTCTAGTCAAAATTGTCAAAAGCTTTCTCAAAATCTACAGAAGCTAGAAATAAGTATTGCCTTCATTGTTCCTACATTTCTCCTGAATCCAAACTGATCTTCTCCTCAGTTAGCTTGTACCAGCTTTTCCATTCTTCTGTAAATAATTTGTGTTCAAATTTTGCAGCCTTCACTTATTAAATTGATGATTCTGTAATTTTCACACCTGTCTGCCCCTACCTCCTTTGGAATAGGGGTTATTGCATTTTCTTAAAGTCTGATGGTATTTCACCCATCTCATACATCATACGCACCAGGTGAAATAGTTTTCTCATGATTGGCTCTCCCAGAGACTTCAGTAGCTCTGAGCGATTGTCATCAACTCCAGGAACCTTGTTTCCACTTTGGTCTTTCAGTGCTCTGTGAAATTCATCTCTCAGTATAGTAGCTCCTATTGCATCTACTTCCTCTCCCCTTCCTATAATATTGTCTCAAAGCACATTTTCATTGTAGAGCCCCTCTTTACAGTCTTCCACCTTTCAGCTTTCCCCTTGCTCAGAACCAGATTTACATCTGAGCTCTTGATATTCATACAGCTGCTTTTCTTCTCTCAAAATGTCTGTTATTTTCCTGTAGGCGTTATATATTTTCCCCTAATTATATATTCTTCTACAAACTTGCATTTGATTTCTAGCCACTCCACCTTAGCTATTTTGCACTTCCTGTCCCTCACTTTTCTTAAATTTACTGCCTTTTTATATTTATGCTGAAGGATATTTTGTAAGTCTTATCTTTCTACCTATTTGGTCCACTGCTGCCTTCACTATTTCTTCTCTCAAAGCTACCCATTCCTTTTCTACTGTGTTATTTCCCCCCATTTCTATCAATTATTGCCTAAAGCTCCTTCTGAAACTCCCAACTCAGGTTCCTTCAATTTATCCAGGACCCATCTCTTTGTTTTCCTACCTTTCTGCAGTTTCTTCAGTTTCAGCTGACAGTTCATAAGCAATAAGAGATGGACAGAGTCCATTTCTGCTCCTAGATATGTCTTAGAGTTTAAAAGTCT
This sequence comes from Locusta migratoria, assembly GCA_026315105.1. NCBI lineage: Eukaryota > Metazoa > Arthropoda > Insecta > Orthoptera > Acrididae > Locusta > Locusta migratoria. The sequence goes on from CM048744.1 coordinate 596,159,259, forward strand.
GGTTTCTAAACCTATGCCTTACCATTATAAAGTCAATATGGTACCTACTCATGTCTCCTGGTTTCTTCCACATATACAACCGTCTTTCATGATTCTTAAACCAATTGTTTGTTCTGATTAAATTATGTTCTGTGCCAAATTCTACCAGGTGCCTTTCTCTTTTATTCCTTTTCTGCAGTCCATATTGACCTCATATTTTCCGTTCCCCTCCTTTTTGTACTACCAAATTCCTGCCCCCTGTCACAGTCAAGTATTCCTCTCCATTTATACCTGCTTGAAATTATGTAATTAAGGATATATGGAAATTCATCCTTAATGAATTACGATCTGGGATACCTCACACAGAGACACAACAGCCTCCAGTATAATTTCAAGCACCACCATTGTATGACATCAGTCCATCTTCTTAATTACCAGTACTTGTTTTGCTGACAGTGTGGTACCTTGCCTCTGTTATGGAGTGATCTAAAGACAATATAACAATGAACATAACCACAATAAAATAATGGTCAAAGAGTAAAATATGTGCACTCATCTGAACCAGCTAATGTTTACTTTATAACCAATGAAGGTATCTGGATGTAACTCGGGCATCTTATGAAACCAAATATAGTGCAAAACAGTATAATAGGCAAACAGAACACACTGGTCAAGTGAAACTGAAATACTCCAGTTTACAAATTCAAAGCATGTCCTTCCTACATTGCTTTCTATTTAGAAGGATACATGTATACAGAGTGTGAAACATAGTGTTTGTACTAATTCAGCTTGAATTAGTTGTGCAATAAAATGTGTGTTGTGTAAAAGCAACATTAGTCTTTTTCATACATACACATTGCCAAGAGTACAATAAAAAAAAGTTATGCATTGGAGTAAAACAAACATATTTTGGGGGTAATTAAACTTCAATTAAATTTACACAATGAGGCAATTTATAGTGTACATTGCATTTTAAGGGGTTCTGAACAGTCATTTTTTACTATTTCATAATTTTCAAAAGTCCAAATGTCCATGTGTGTATGCTTGTAATATAACCAATTTTTTCCTGTGAATTCAGCCTCATCACCTTTATATACAAGCTAAATATCATTTCAGTACTCCCCACCAGTCCTAGGATTTTTATCTGTCACTTTCCACTTCTTTCACCTCTGGCAATGTTGGTGAAATGAAAAATATTGAGTGGCATTGTGGTTTGGAATCTAAATTAAACTGTATGTTCTCCTATAACTGGCTGGGTAAGTCAGTCAGAAGGTCGGAGGAAGGCAATGGCATACTACCTCCAAACACAACCATGTCTACGAAAGCCCTGTGGTGTTCAAACCAATCTTCAGATTGTTGACTGCTTTACCTTTACTGTCATTTACATGCAAGATAAAAAAATTACTGCAACATTGCAAAAATGCAATGAAGTCTGTAGTGGTGTATACATGTATTACTTCTGAGCTATGAATCACTATGTTCTATAAGAGAGAAGTGTTAGCTTTCAAATTAGACTGACCATTGACTTTATTTGGTTTAGCACAGGAGTTAGGTGGTCACCCGTGGTGGCACATTTTTTCATATAAATGGAAAAAATTGCAACTCTGAAGGGGCCTATCAAATCTCCCTGGTGGTTACACATTTCAGTACCTCAGAAATGAACTTACTTTAGTTTAGGTAATAGCTTTACCAAATGATATTAAAATCTGTACCCATGATGCAACCCTAATGTGATGATTTCTAATGGAATGACCTAGGAGTGTTACACACAACACAGCACCCAGAGGTGTGTGCGCGAGAGAGAGAGAGATTTTCTTTTTTAACCGCCTGTCTGTGGGTCCACAGTTGCCTTTGAGGTGAGTTACAGCTATTCTCATTATATTGTTGTCTTTCATTTCACATATTATTCAGCACTCTGCACATTTTGGCCCACTTTAGGTTACGGTAGTAACACTAAAAGTGGGCCTTTGCGATCGTCTTTTGACAGCTCGAAATTTAAATGAAAATAATGGCTTAACTATTCATCTGACACGAAAATTGAATATCCGAATTTGTAGAGGAGAAAATTCTCTACAACTTTGCTCTCTTGTGGGTTTTTTTTTTCCTTCTTTTTTTCATATCTCGTAGCGTTTCAAAGATATTTGCAAAAATAATGGCGATTTTGGAATGGATGGATGGATGGACGTAAGTCTGTCTGTCTGTCTGTCCGGCTGTCTGTCTGTCCGTAATGTGTTCCCTGTTTTTAAGATGAACCGTTCGACCAATCAGCACCAAATTTTACAGACATGATTGTAGGACTCCAGACACCAGAATCACCATTTTTCAAATTTTCCAGACGAAACATACGGTAGTAATACCAAAAAAAGCCATTTGTAATATAATTGTAAGTGCAAATGAACTGTTCATCTGACAAAAGAATTTAATAACCTAATTGGTGGAGGAGAAAATTCTCTACAACTTAGATCCCTTATGTTTTTTTCTTAAATCACATCATTTGAGAGATATTTGCAAAATAGTTACTTTGAAAGAGATTGTTCTTGACAAAAGACAATCTGAGCTTAGGCAGCACCTCTAATGACCACATAGTGAATGGGAGGTTAAACCCTAATCTTACTTACTTCCTTTTATTTTATATTTATGTGTTATGTGATTTTTGCTGGTAAGCACTTATTATTATTATTATTATTATTATTATTACTTTAGTAAGATGTATGCTGTATGTAATTAACGTAAGTGAGAGGCTGTGTTCTGGTATGTGGAAGTAAATATTAATGGAGTTTTTATGTCATTTTATTAGTTGCAGTTAATAATGGTTGGTTAAGGTTTATGGTCATTGTGGAGACTGCCCCAGATACAGATAATGTACTTTTATGTGGCCCCTGAGTGGAGAATGTTGGAAGGTGGAAGTTTGCATTCAGCTCATAGCGCAATCGCTGCTACAACAAGCCCCACCTCCTCCTCCCAGTGTAGTCAGCTTACGGCATATAGCTTACAGGTTTTAAAAGAAACAACACGTAATGGATTAAAATGATGCAGAAGGAACATGAAATTAAGCATCACTTTTATATTTGACTGATTGAAAATTGGACAAAACTGCAGAGGTCATCAGACCCCATTCCATCACAGGGCAGCACAAGAAATGTATTAATGGGGGGAAAAAAGTGCCCAGAGATAAAAATAGAAACGGGAGGAAAATCCCATGCAATCTGCAAACTGTCAATGAAACTGACAAGAAAAAACACGAAATGTGACAACCACACATAAACACCCAACACTGAAAGGAAGAAAAACAACAAAGCCAACGTCTGTGGTTGACCGACCATAAGATTAAAAATAGTAAGGGTCAAACACGCAGCAACATAAGGTAACCACCAATCAAAGGACACAAGGCTAGACAATCAAAGACGATGGACTGAAGCAAAGCTTTAAAGGAGGAGGATAAAAACCCCAGCACAAATAAAACCTAAAACTGAATCAGCCATTGTGGCATTGCCACATCAACAGCTGATAAAACTGCAGGAAAATTAAAACTCCACCACAAGGGCCTAAAATAGAGCAGTCCAACAACATCTGGACTACAGTCAAGTGGGAGCCACATTGACACTGGGGTGGGTCCTCACCACAGAGGAGATGGCCATGTATGAGCCAGGTGTGGCCAATGCGGAGCCAGCACAGGTCTACTAAGTCCCAGCGAGAGGCCCACATGAAGGAACACCACATTGCAGTGGTCTCCTTTACTGCCCAGAGTCTGTTGGGCATATTCAATGTACACCACTCTGTATCCCGAAGCCTATAAATATGACGGCACAACATCGATCGGAGATCAGAAGACGGAATGCCGATCACCAGATTAGACTCATCAACAGTCTGTTTTGCAAGCCTGTCGGCATGTTCATTGCCCAGGACACCAACATGGCCTGGAGATCAGAGGAACACCACTGATCAACCTGACTGGTCAAGGGCAGATAGGGTCTCTTGTATACCTAACACCAGGGGAGAACACAGATAGCACTGGTCCAGAGCTCGAAGGCTGCTCAGGAAGTCACTGCCGATAAGGAAAGACTCACCTGAGCAAGACCAGATATGCTCGAGAGCTTGGTAAATGGCCACCAGATCCGCGCTGTAAACACTGCAGCCATCTGGCAGAGAGTGCTGTTTGATATGGCCATCATGAGTGTATGAAAAGCAAATGCGGCCCTCAACCAGTGAACCATCCATGAAGAGCAGGTCATATCTGGTAAACTCAGCAACAACAGCAAAGACCTGATGGTGGAGTGCCTCAGGGGGAGCTGATTCTTTGGGTCCATGGGCCAAGTTCCCGCCTAGTACGCAGCCTTGGCATGCACCATGTGTACGTGTGCAGGCCTGATACGGAGAGAGAAGAGGAAAATACTCAAGTTCTAACAGAAGGGACTGGACATGAAAGGCAATTGTGTGACCTCATCTGGGTCGTCGTCATTCGGGACGGATGACCACATCAGAGAAAAGCAGACTATGGTTCGGGTGGCCTGGCGAGCTATGCACATGGGCTGCATAGGCTGCATGCAGTTGTTGGCGGCGTACCCGCAAAGGTGAAACCCTGGCCCCCACAAGTAAGCTGTTCACAGGGCTGGTATGGAAAGCACAAGTCGCAATGTGAACCCCACAGTTGTGAATGGGGTCCAGCAAGCACAATGCCAAAGGTGATGCAGAACCAAAGGCAAGGCACCCAAAATCGAGACAAGACTGACCAGAGCTTTATAGTCACAACAGTGTGGAGTGATCAGCACCCCAGTTAGTATGGCACCAGCACTCCTGTTTCCACTGACGAATGTGGTGAAACCCTGTCAGTCGGGACTCAAAGACCAGCACTAAAAACCTACGTGTTTTCACTATGTCTAACAAATGGTTGTCAAGATATAGTTCAGGCTGAGGATGAACCGTCCAATATCGACAGAAGTGCATGACACTAGTCTTGGTGGCAGAAAACTGGAGGCCATGGGCAAGAGCCCAAGACTGCACCTTCCAAATGGCTCCCTGGAATCTGCATTCAGTAACTTGGGTGCTGGAGCAGCTTAAAGAGATATAGAACTCATCAGCATGGAGGGAAGGGAATACTGATGGCCCAACTGCTGTCACTAAGCCATTAACGGCCACTAAAAATAATCGGATGCTCGAAACAGAGCCCTGAGGAACCCCATTTTCATGGACATGAGAGGTGCTATGGAAGGCACCAACTTGAATATGAAAAGTACAGGCAGCTAAAAAGTTTTGTATAAAAAATTGGAGCGAGCCCCGGAGACGAGTATGTGACGTCACTAGGTTATGTAATATATTTTGACCACATCAAGAAAGATGGCTACAAGGTGCTGACTCCTGGAAAAGGCTGTGCAGATTGTGGACTCGAGGTACACCAGATTATTGGTGGTAGAGCAACCTTGCCAAAACCACCCTGGCATGAAGTCAGTAAGCCCCAATTCTCAAGGATCCAGGATAACTGCTGACTAACCATTTGTTCCAACAGTTTAAAGGGAACATTGGTAACAATCCATGTGAAGAGGGTTTTGCCAGGCTTAAGAATTGGGATGATGATACTCACCTGCCACTGCAATGGAAAAGCACTGTCACACCAAATGTGGTTGAAGAGAGCAAGAAGATGACACTTTCTGCTGAGAGGTGTTTCAGCATTTGACTAAGGATGCTATCAGGCTCCAGAGATGTGCCGGGACATTGTGCAAGAGCAATGAATGGAGGTTTATATGTAGAGGTCTGCGCAGATGCGGATATATCCGCCGATATCCTCTGTATTTCTTACTTTGCAGATAAAATTGTGAGCAACGCTGACATTCACATGATGTTGTTGTTGTTGTGGTCTTCAGTCCGGAGACTTGTTTGATGCAGCTCTCCACAATACCCTATCCTGAGCAAGCCTCTTCATCTCCACATAAGAACGGCAACCTACATCTCTTAATCTGCTTACTGTATCCATCTCTTGGTCTTCCCCTGCGATTTTTTCCCCCCACACATTTCCCTCCAACGCTAAATTCACAATTCCTTGATGTCTAAGAATGTGTCCTATCAATCTATCCCTTCTTTTAGTCAAGGTATGCCAGAAATTTCTTTTCTCCCCAATTCTGTTCAGTACCTCCTCATTAGTTACGCAATCCACCCACCTAATCTTCAGCATTCTTCTGTAGCACCATATTTCAAAAGCCTCAATCCTCTTCCTGTCCGCACTGTTTATCGTCCATGTCTCACTCCCATACAAGGCAACACTCCATATAAATGCCTTCAGAAAGGACTTCCTTAGGCTTAAATCAATATTCGGAAAACGCTTTTCTACCCATTGCCATTCTGCATTTTATATCCTCTGTACTGCGACCATCATTTGTTATTTTACTGCCCAAGTAACAAAACTCATCTACTTCCTTTATTGCTTCGTTACCTAATCTAATTCCTTCAGCATCGCCTGATTTTCTTAGCCTGCACTCCATTACCCTAGTTTTGCTCTTGTTAATGTTCATCTTATATGCGCCTTTCAGCACACTGTCCATTCCATTCAACTGCTCTTCCAGGTCCTTTGCTGTATCTGACAGTATTACAATGTCGTCGGCAAAACGTAATGTTTTTAATTCCTCCCCCTGAACTTTAATTCCTTCTCCAAATTTCTCCTTGCTTTCCTTTATAGCTTGATCAATGTACAAATTGAATAACATTGGAGAAAGGCTACAACTCTGTCTTACTCCTTTTCCAACCACTGCCCCCCTTTCATGCCCTTCAACTCTGACAACCGCTGTCTGGTTTTTGTACAAGTTGTAAATAACCTTACGCTCCCTATATTTTACTCCTACTTGCTTCAGAACTTGAAAGAGTTTATTCCAATCAACATTGTCAAAAGCCTTCTCCAAATCTACAAAAGCTAGAAATGTAGGTTTGCCTTTTCTTAATCTATCTTCTAGGATAAGCCGTAAAGTTAGTATTGCTTCCCGTGTTCCTACATTTCTCCTGAACCCAAACTGATCTTCCCCGAGGTCGGCTTCTACCAGCTTTTCCATCCTTCTGTATATAATTCATGTTAATATTTTGCAACCATGACTTATTAAACTGATGGTTCTGTAGTTTTCACACCTGTCTGCACCTGCTTTCTTTGGAATGGGGATTATTACATTTTTCTTAAAGTCTGAGGGTACTTCGCCTGTCTCATACATCTTACACACCAGGTGAAACAGGTTTGTCATTGCTGGTTCTCCCAGAGACTTCAGTAGCTCTGAGGGAATATCATCTACTCCAGGGGCCTTGTTTCGACTTAGGTCTTTCAGGGCTCTGTCAAATTATTCTCTCAGTACAGTACCTCCTATTTCATCTTCATCTACATCCTCTTCCCTTCCTACAATATTGTCTCGAAGTTCATTTCCTTTGTAGAGCCCCTCTATATACTCTTTCCACCTTTCAGCTTTCCCTTCTTTGCTGAGAACTGGTTTTCCATCAGTGTCCTTGATATTCATAGAGCTTTCTCATCTCCAAATATTTATTTTATTTTCCTGTAGGCTGTATCTATTTTTCCCCTACTTATACATTCTTCTACATCCTTGCATTTGCCTTCTAGCCACTCCTGCTTAGCTATTTTGCACTTCCTGTCAATCTCATTTCTTAGTCGTCTGTACTCCATTTTGCCTGTTTCATTTACTGCATTTTTATATTTTCTCCTTTCATCCTTTCATCCAAGGAATTTTGTAGGTCTTGCCTTCCTACCTATTTTGTCCTCTGCTACCTTCACTATTTCATCTCTCAATTTTACCCATTCCTCCTCTACTGTTTTATTTTCCCCAGTTTCTGTCAATTGTTGCCTAAAGCTCCCTCTGAAATTCTCCTTCAATTTATCCAGGTCCCATCTCCTTATTTTCCTACCTTTTTGTAGTTTCTTTAGTTTCAGCCTACAGTTTATAACCAACAAGTTATGGTCAGAGTCTATATCTGCCCCTGGGTATGTCTTACACTGTAAAACCTGGTTCCGAAATCTGTGTCTATCCATTATAAAATCTATCTGGTATCTCCCGGTGTCTCCTGGTCTCTTCCACGTAAGATATCTACTCAGTATGTCTGTCGAAATGTTAGCTGAAAACTTCAAGCCTATGGACATTTTTGGAATCCTTGCAGGGTCCAGGTAGAGCAGAAGTCTGTTGTTCTCATCCCCTGGCCAAGCGGACGTAGCTGTACCCGAGGGACATGTGCCCAATATGTTTATGTGACTGTGTCTTATCTTGCGGTCTGTCAAGTGCTTTCTGGGTGGCAAATCGACCCCTGCCCACCACTCCTTTCAGTTAGTGCTTTGTAGTGACTGAGTGACAATGTACATCACAGTGAATACAGTGACAGTTCTTTCTTAAAATGACAACAATATCAATGGATACTATATCATATAGGATGAAAATAGACGATTTGACATTAGTGAAGGAAAACAAATTGAAATCGTCAATTTGGAAAAAAATTGGATACATATTTGACAGCAAGGAAAAGATCAACAATATAGTGGCCTGTTTTGCATGTAAAAAAGTATATTCTTACACTGTTTCATCGCAACTGAATGAACAGTACAGCCCTGCATAAAATACGAACAATCATACAAACAAACATTCATGTTTATGTCTTAGATAAATGGTGATGGAAGTAACAAAAATTGAAAATAGCATTTTATAGTAACTTTCATAATCAGATAAGGTGTACAGTGAAAGTAACGTATTTAGGGAGGTACACAATGTTAGGCTGGCTGTAGCTGCAGCCGACATTGTCTGTTTTTACTGAAAGTTACCAATTAGAAGTAGACAGCAGTTTTAAAACTTAAAATGACATGCTTTGCTTTGTGTCACATAACCTCTTGTGCTTTAATATGGGGAAAAATGCCCCTTTTGTCAAATGTCCTCTATGCCGATCAGTTTTAACCACTGATATTTAAGAAGATGCCTATATTACACAGATGAAGTCATGCTCCAACCACACAGGCTCTGAAGTGCTATTGTGTGCGTCCAGAGCGCCAGTGTTTTCCTGTTTGGAATAGCTTGTTTTGGAGTAGTTATAGAACAGTTACCATGATTCGAGAAGTCAAAAATAGTTAAGTTGTCGCAGAAATAACACTAATTATATAATTAAAAATCAAGGTTTTAAATACTGCTATCTATTATTATTGTTGTTTTTGAGGTCTTCAGTCTGCAGACTGGTTTGATGCAGCTCTCCATGCTACCCTGTCCTGTGCAAGTCCTTTCATCTGAGAATACGTTCGGCAACCTACAGCCTTTTGAATCTGCATACTATATTCGTCCCTCGGTCTCCCTCTACAATTTTGACCCCACACGCTTCCTTCTAATGCTAAGTTGACAATTCCTTGATGTCTCAAAATGTGTCCAACCAATCTATCCCTTCTCTTGGTCAGGATATGCCAGAAACTCCTTTTCTCCCCAATTCGGTTAAGCACCTACTCATTAGTTACATGATCTACCCATCTAATTTTCATCATTCGTCTGTAGCACCATATGTCAAAAGCTTCTATCATCTTTTTATCTGAACTCCTAAAACTCCACGTCGCACTCCCATACAATGCTACACTACAGACAAATGCTTTCAGAAAGGACTTCCCAACATTTAAATTAATATTGGATGTTAACAAGTTTCACTTCTTTAGAAATGCTTTTCTCCCCATAGCCATTCTGCATTTTATATCGTCTTTACTTCAGACATCAGATGTCATCTTGCTACCCAAATAACAAAATTCATCTACTGCTTTTATTGTCTCATTACCTAATCTAATTCCTTCAGAATCGCCTGATTTTCTGACATTGCATTCCATTACCTTCATTTTACTCTTGTTAATGTTCATCATATATCTTCCTTTCCAATCCATTTAATTGCTCTTCCAGATATTTTGCAGTCTCTGACAGAATTACTATGTCATCAGCAAACCGCAATGTTTTTATTTATCCTCCCTGCACTTTAATGCCCTCTCCAAATTTCTCCTTCCATTCCTTTACTGCCTGTTCAATGTACAGATTGAACAACATTGGGGAAAGGCTACAACCCTGTTTTACTCCCTTCCCAACATCTGCGTCCCTTTCTTGCCCTTCGACTCTAATAACCACTGTCTGGTTTTTGTATAGGTTGAATATAACTCTTCGCTCCCTATATTTTACCCCTGCTACCTTCAGAATTTGAAAGAGTGTATTCCAGTCGACAGTGTCAAAAGCTTTCTCCAAATCGACAAACGCTAAAAACGTAGGTTTCCCTTTCCTGAGCCTATCTTCTAAGGTAAGTCTTAATGTGAGTATTGCCTCCCGTGTTCCTACATTTCTCCTAAATCCAAACTGATCTTCCCTGAGTTCGGATTCCACAAGTTTTTCCATTTGTCTGTAAATAATTCGTGTTAGTATTTTGCGCCCGTGACTTATTAAACTGATAGTTCTGTAATTTTCACACTTGTCTGCACTTGCTGTCTTTGGAATTACGATATTATTCTTGAAGTCAGAGGGTATTTCCCCTGTCTCATACATCTTGCATACCAGGTGATACAATTTTTTCACGATTGGCTCTCCTAACAACATCAGCAGTTCAGACGCAATATCATCTACTCCAGGGACCTTGTTTCGACTCAAGTCCTTCAGCGCTCCGTCAAATTATTCTCGCAGTATCATATCTCTTATCTCATCTTCCTGCACTTTGTATTCCATTTCTAGAATACTGCCTTCAAGTTTATTTCCTTTGTATAGGCCCTCTATATATTCCTTCCACAGTTCAGCTTTCCCCTCTTTGCTTAGTAATGGTTTTCCATCTGAGTTCTTGATATTCATACAACTGCTTTTCTTGTCTCCAAATATCTCTTGTATTTTCCTGTAGCCAGTATCTCTCTTTCCCCTTTTACAGTTCTGCATTTGTCCTCTAGCCACTTCTGCTTAGCCAGTCTGCACTTCCTGTCACTCATTTTTCAGATGTTTGTACTCCCTTTTCCCTGCTTCACTTGCTGAATTTTTATATTTTCTCTTCTCATCAGTAAAGTACAGTATATCCTGTGTTATCCTGGGGTTTCGATTAAGCCTTGTTCTTCTGCCTATATGGTCCTCTGCTGCCTTCACTAACCTATCTCTCAGAGATACCCATTCTTCTTCTACTGTATTACTTTCCCCCGTTTCAGCCAATCCTTGCCTAATGCTCCCTCTGAAGCTCTCAACCACCTCTTGTTCCTTCAATTTGTCCAGGTTCCATCTCCTAAGCTTTGTACCTTTGCAGTCTCTTAAGTTTTAATCTGCAGTTCACAACAAAAAATTTATGGTCAGATTCTATATCTGTCCTTGGATATGTCTTACAGTTTAGAACCTGGTTTCTAAATGTATTCCTTACCATTATAAAGTCAATCTGGTACCTTCCAGTGGCTCCTGGTCTCTTCCATGTATACAACCTTCTTTCATAGTGATTAAACAAAATGTTGGTGATCATTAAATTGTGCTCTGCACAAAATTCTGCCAAGCGATCTCCTCTTTCATTTCTTTTTCCCAGTCCATATTCACCCACTACATTTCCTTTTCTTCCCTTTCCTACTACAGAGTTCCAGTCCCCCATCACAATCAAGTTTTCGTCTCCCTTAACTTTCTGAATGATTTCTTTTATCTTCTCATACATTTTTTAAATGTACTCATCGTCGGCGTGCTAGTTGGCATATAAACTTGCACTACTGTAGTCGGTGTTGGCTTCGTGTCTATCTTTATTATGATAATGAGTTCACTATACTGTTCATAGTAACTTACCCGCATTCCTACTTTCTTATTCATTATCAGACCTACTCCTGCGTTACCACCAACTGATTTTGTATTGATAACCCTGTACTCACCTGACCAGAAATCCTGTTCATCCTGCCACCGAACTTCACTAATCTCTACCATATCTAACTTTAACCTATCCATTTCTCTCTTCAAATTTTCTAGCTTACCTATGCGTTTAAGGGTTAGAACATTCCACGCTCCAACACGTAGAATGCCTGTTTTGTTTTTCTTGATGACGACATTCTCCTGAGTAGTCCCCGCCCAGAGATCTGAATTGGTGACTATTTTACCTCCGGAATATTTTACCCAAGAAGATGCCATCATCAAATAGTCATACAGTAGAGATGCATGTCCTCGGGAGAAGTAATGACTGTAGTTTCCCCTTGCTTTCAGCCGTTCACAGTAACTGCATTACAAAGCCATGTTAGCTGATGTTACAAGGCCAGCTCAGTCAATCATCCAGACTGTTGCCCCTGTAACTACTGCGGCTGCCCCTCTTCAGGAACCACACATTTGTCAGACCTCTCTACAGATACCCCTCCACAGTGGTTGCACCTATGATACGGCAATCTGCATCGTTGAGGCATGCAAGCCATCCCAACACGGCAATGTCTGTGGTTCATGGGGATGGCTATTACTATTACTCATTCAAAACTTTAATTTCTGCAAATTCAGATATCGAACTTGCGGGAGCAGATAAAGTGTCACGGATAATACTTTTATTATCCACGCAGACCTCTAGTTATGTGTCTCAGAGCGCTGGTTGGTAAAGGAGAGCTACCTGCTCCTTTAATGTACAGAAGCCCGGTGGGTAATTCTGAGCAGCAGAGACGCAAGCACAATGGGCAATGCTTAGCAAACATCTCTGCAAGTGTGGCTAGGTCTGTACATATAGCTCCATTCGTGGAGATCCCAGGGATATCTTCTGGTATCTGGTATCCCTTTAGGTGCCTGATTTTTCTCCAGACCTGTGAGGTGCAGGTAGCTGACCCAATATTGGAGACGTACCTTTCTTTCTTTTAATGAGTATTTTAATAAGGGCACAAGCACAGAGTTGTTCAAAGGTAATGAGGCCCTCTAAAGAGGGGGTGCCACTTGTATCACCATAAGGCCCACCTGCGGTCTTTAATTGCCTAAGTTGCCTCAGCAACATCTGGCAGCCACCACGGCACTGTCCTCTGCCGTGGACCTTGAGACTGAGGGGTTTTTTTTTTTTTTTTTTGTTTTGTGGTTGCTGAGGCATGCACAAAGCTTACAGTGTGGAGGACTGTTGGCGTGATGCAGTGCACAGCTCAGGGCCCCAGGTTCACCAAGCCCATACTCAGCAAATTAATGCTGAGCCCTCTGAAGAGATTTTTAACGGCGTTATTAAGTAGGTGTAGCAGTGTTTTATGACTCTTTTTACTGTCGTATAACTGAATAACAATCATATTTACATTTCTCACATCATTTTGAATGATAATCTTCCTTTTTCTCAAAGGAGTCATCAGGGTGTATGGAGCTATTTTTGCAAATAACAAGGTGGAAGACAAGAATCAATTCCATGCACGATTCATCAATAATTGAGGATGGCTACGTTCCACAATGCTGTTACATACGTAAGGTTCACAAAGAGTATAAACAATCAATATACAGATGAACTAAGCTAAATTCCTACACAGACAGGCCATGTAAAAGTGTGTGAATAGTAGTTTGGTTGTTTCGTTTTCAATAAATTTCCATCTACATCCACACTACGCAAGCCACTTCATGTTGTGTGGCGGGGGGGGGGGGGGGGGGGGTACTTTGTCTACCACTGTCAATTCCTCCTCCTATCCCAGTTGCATATGGTTTGCACACCTCCGTGAGGGCACTAATCTCTCTGTTTGTACTTTTATTGGTTGGTTGGTGGTTTTTGAAAGGGACTAAACATCAACGGTTATCAGTCCCTTGTTCCAGCCTGAGAGATAAAACATTGTGTTAAGCGTTTCGAAGCATATGCTTTAACATGTCAAAGTTTAAAAGGAACATGTAAAAACAAAGAAAGGGTCCACATAAATACGAAGAAGGGATAAAAGTACCGGAACATGACAGGAGTATTTTTGCTGGGTGATCACATAAGTATCACATCCAGCTTCTCTGGTACACATTAAAACACCTACCTAATAGACTATCCCAGTGGAGGACAGATAAATGACAGGCATACAAGAGACATTAAATGGATCGCTACAGTCCACACTCATGAATAAAATTTAAAACACTGTCAACCATGGAGGCATTGTCAGCTAAAACAAGCGTCAAGGCGTCAGGGATATTAAAATTTCATCACTCTGCGGCTAAATTGGGGCATTCCACTAAGATGTGGGTGACTGTCAAAGTCGCACCACATCGACACTGAGGAGGGTCCCGCGACACAGTAGTTGTCCCTGCGTCAGCCAGGTATGGCCAATATGCAGCCGGCAAAGGACCACCGACTCCCTGCGAGAAGCCCGCAGTGAGGACTTCCATGCAGCGGTGGAGGTCTTTACAATGCGGAGCTTGTTTGGTTCGGTCAAGCTCGCCCACTCAGAGGTCCAAACCCCTAAGGACCCTGCTACGTAACTGGGACGGAGGTCTTTTTCTGGTAGGCCAATATTCAGAGACCGTGAAGTGGTGGTCTGTTTGGCCAGCTGATCAACACGTTTATTGCCTGGGATGCCTATGTGGCCTGGCGTCCAGATGAAAGCGACCAACCGGCCTGACTCGCCAAGGGCAAAGACAGCATCTTGGATTGCTCACACTAAAGTGTACTTGGGGAGAAACTGGTCGAGGGCCTGTAAGCTAATCAGGGAGTCACTGCAGATAACATACGACTCCCTGGGGCGAGCTCTGAGGTGTTCAAGTGCTCTTAAAATAGCGACCAGGTACGCAATGCAGATGTTGCTTCCACAAGGCAATGAACCCTGTTCAGTATGGTCACTACAAATAAACGCATACCCAGCATGAGCATCCACGAGGGAGCTGTCCGTGTAGACAACTGCTGCATCGCGGTATGAATTGAGCAGCGCTTGGAACTGGCGATGGAGAGCTTGTGGTGGGACCGAATCTTTCGAGTTCCAGGACAAATCCAACCTAATCTGCAAGCGAGGGATACTCCAAGGAGGGGTATGGAAGGAGCAGTGGAAACTGCAAGGGAAGACAAGGAAATCAAGAGATGAGAGAAGGGAACGGAGACGGACCGAGATCGAGAGACCCGACCTTGGCCGTCACTGCGGAGATGGGTGGGTGGTAGTCGAAAAGAGAAGCCTGCGATTCAGGTGGTGAGTGAGGTTTGTATGCGGGCAGCGTAGGAAGCGAGCAACTGCTTCCGCCGGAACCGCAGGGGAGGTACCCCTGCTTCGATTAGGAGACTTGACCAGATTTGTGCGAAAAGCTCTCGTTGCCAAGCGGACACCACTTTGTAAAACAGGGTCCAGTACCTGGAGTGCTGAAGGCGCCACCGAGTCATACACTATGCTCCCATAGTCCAGTCTTGATTGTATAAGGGCCCTGAAGAGCTGTAGAAGTGTGGTGAGAGGCTCCCCAGACAGTATGGTTGAGGCACTGTAGGATGTTAAGACGCCGCCAACATTTCTGTTGCAACTGACGAAGGTGTGGCACCCAAGTCAACAGGCATCGAGAACGATGCCGAGGGAACGATGGGTTTCTTCAACATGAAAACGTACATCGCCCAGGTACAGCTCGGGGTCAAGGTGAAGTTCCCGACAGCGACAGAACTGCATTACTCAGGTCTTGGGGCCCGAGAATTGGAAGCCATGGGCAAAGGCCCAGGACTCCGCCTTTCTAATAGCACCCTGCAGCCGACGTTCAGCAACACTAATGCTCACAGAACTGAAGTAAATGCAGAAGTCGTTGGCAAATAAAGAGTAAGAGACCGATGACCCCAGTGCGGTAGTAAGACCATTTATGGCTATCAGAAACAAGGGAACACAAAGAACTGAGCCCTGTGGGACACCATTCTCCTGGACACGAGTGGAACTGAGACAGGTGCCAACCCGGACCCGGAAAGAGCGGGACAACGGGAAGTTCTGTATGAAAATCGGGAGCGACCCCCGGAGATCCCATTCATAGAGTGTAGATAAAATATGGTGACACCAGGTGGTATCATACGCCTTCCTAAGGTCGAAAAAGACCGTGACCAGATGCTCACGCCTGGTGAAGGCAGTGCGGATAGCGGACTCCAGTGACATGAGGTTGTCAATCGCGAAACGGCCTTGGCGGAAGCCCCCCTGTTGTGAGGCAAAAAGTCCCTGATCTTCAAGAATCCACATGAGGTGCCGACTCACCAAACATTCGAAGAGCTTACAGAGAACGTTGGTGAGACTAATCGGGTGGTAGTTGTCGGCCATGTGCGAGTCAGCACCAGGCTTCATCACTGGGATGACAATGCTCTCACGCCACTGGGACGGAAAAGCTGCGTCTACCCAGAGGCGATTGAATAAGCCGAGAAGTTGGTGTTTAAAGTCCACTGGCAGGTGACAAACGAACTGGCTGTGGATTCAGTCAGGGCCTGGGAAGGTGTCAAGACACGCAGAGAGGGCACTTTGAAATTCCCATTCAGAAAATGGGGCATTATATATTTCCTGACGGCGCGTGCGAAAGGAGAACTGTCGCCACTGTTCATCCCGCTCTTCGAGGGCACAGAAGTCCACGCCATAAGCTGCAGTCGCAGAAGTCTGGGCATAGTGTTCGGCCATGTGTTCAACAATAATGGCTGGGTTGGTGCATAGAGCATCCTGAATCTGCAGACAGGGTATTCCTGTTGACGGGCGATACCCGAAACCTTGTCATACCTGGGACCAGACCCGCAAAGGGGAGGTGCGAGAGCCGATGGTGGCTACATACCACTCCCAGGAGTCCTGCTTGCCTTGCCTGATCAGCCGCCGAGCGCGGGCGCTTGAAGGCTATCAGGTTCTCGAGTGAAGGATGGCGCCCATGGTGCTGGAGCACTTGCCAACGTTCCCAGATTGCCTCTGCGATCTTTGGCATCCACCAAGGCACAGACTTACGACGGGGGCTGGGGGGGGGGGGGAGACCAGTAATTTTGGGAACCGTTGCTTCTGCGACGGAAATAATAGTGTCAGTGATATGTTGGACCGCCGAATCCACATCGTCTGACAGCGGCACAGGAGCTGTCGCAGCCAAGGAGTAACCCTGGCAGTCCGCCCTATGAAGAGACCATCGGGGCAGACGATCTGTCGGTTGGGAGTGTGGGAGTGACATGACAATCGGGAAATGGTCGCTGCCACAGAGGTCGTCAAGGACTCTCCAAGTAAGGTGCAGTTGGAAGCTTGGGCTGCAGGCAGAAAGGTCTATTGCTGAATATGCGCCTCGTGCCATGCAAAAATGTGTGGGGGCACCTGTGTTTCAAAGGCAGAGATCTCACTGCACCAAAAGGGTCTCTATGTCCCTACCACGGCCGGTGGACTGTGTTCCACCCCACATTGGGTGGTGGGCATTAAAATCACCCAAAAGAAGAAAAGGTGGAGAGAGTTGGTCAACCAGATCAGTGAGGTCAGCTAGAGATATGGCCTCATCCGGGGCAAGGTAAATACTACAGACAGTGAATTCCTGGGTGGCCCGGATTCTGACTGCTACTGCCTCAAGATCTGTATAGAGTCGCACAGGGGCACTATGGACTGAGGCAAGGACATAAAGACAAGACACCACCAGATACCCTGTCGTAGATAAATCTGTTTTTAAAGTTGCTCCAATACCCACGTAGGGCAGGAGTTCGCTGAGAGGAAACCAGGTTTCCTGGAGGGTTACGCAAAGAGCGGGGAAGCGGCACAGTAACTGCCGTAGCTCAGCGAGATGTTGAAAAAAGCCGCCGCAGTTCCACTGAAGAATTGTGTTGTCTCCAAGCTGAATAGCCATGTGGAAAAAAAGAAACAGGTTATTCTACAGGATCACCTGCTGGCAGCTGTGCAGAGTCTACTTGATGAAGCACCATAGGTTCAGGTGAACCTGTTATTGCGAGATCCTTGGGAGATGCGAGGATCTCGATTTCATCCTCTGAAGCAGAGGATGTGGCTAAAGGTGGCTTTGCAGCCACCATAGGTTCTTTCTTCTGTGGTTTTTTTTTTTTTTTTTTTTTTTTTTTTTTTTTTTTTCGCCTCTTGCTGGCCCATCGGTGGTAAGGGCTGTGAGGGTTTCTCAGATGTGGCTTCTTGGGCTGGCAAAGAGCAGGTAGCTCTTCGACCAGAGGTCTGGGGATCCAGCAACGGCTTGCTGGGATCCTCTTTGCCACAGGGAGAAGCCTTGGAAGGGTGCGTCCCGAGGGACCCCTTCCGGGCGAGAGGAGCCGGAGAAGGTTGTTGTTTCTCTGGTTGTGGGGTGGGGACCGACGTCCCCTGAGATGGAGCGGTCATTGCTCCCAGTGTAAAGAGTGTGGGAGCAACAGAAGTGGAAGTGTCAAGAAGTGGAAGGGGCAGGTGTAGAGGACGGGAACCGAGGGCCCACTTTAGACGTTTCAACAAGTGGGACTGTAATCATCACAGATGGCATTGTAGATGTTGCTGTGGCATATGAGGTCTTCATGCTCACAAGGTGGAGTTTCACATATTTCCGTTTGGCTTCTGAGTAGGACAAGCAGTCCAGGGTCTTATACTCCATGATCTTCGTTTCCTTAAGCAAAACTGAGCAATTGGGCGAGCATGGAGGACTGTGTAGTCCACAGTTGACACAGACTGGAGGGGGGGGGGGGACAAGGGACGTCAGGATGTGATGCACGTCCGCACTCCCGACAAGTGGGTTCAGCATCACACCGGGAGGACATGTGCCCAAACCTCCAGCTCTTGAAGCAGCACATAGGGGGAGGAACGTAGGGCTTTACATCGCACCGGTAGATCATCACCTTGACCTTCTCAGGCAATGAATCGCCCTCAAAGGCCAAGATGAAGGCACCGGTGGCAACCCTGTTGTCCTTCGGACCCCTATAGACACGGCGGATGAAGTGGACTCCGCTCCAAGTTCTTGCGTAATTCATCATAAGTTTGCAAAAGGAGATCTCTATATGATGCCCAAGACCATATTAATGCTTTTATGCAGTTTGATCGTAATGGGAACGTCAACCAGCTTATCACAGGCGAGCAATGCCCGTGACTGCGCTGGGGATGATGTCGTTATTAGCACCAATCCTGAAGGCATCTTAGACAGTCCATCCACTTTTCCAAACCTATCCTCTAGATTGTCAACAAAAAACAATGACTTTGTAGCCGCAAATGATTCGCCATCCGACCTAGTACATACTAAGTATCTTGGAGCATATTGCTCTCTTTGATTCCGTGCCCTACGCTCTTCGTAGGGAAACGTTTGGGGATTGTATTCAGCGGCATTATATTCATTCCTACCTCTCTTAGAGACGCCAGGTTTGCGTGTGGTGACGTTATTATTTGCCCGTTTCATTCTGGTGCCATGAGCAGCTAGGGAACTAAAGGTCCACCCAGGCAGAACCCCGCTTGCCTGGGTAAGACTTATACAACTGAGGTGCGGCAGGTTCCTCAGAGGTTGCTCGCTAGCGACTGTTCAACCTCAACAGCCATGCATCTCCTCGGCACGTAGCACACCTTGAGATTGAGGGTTTTTTTATAGAGGTTTGTACCGTCCTCGCGACCCGGGTGATTAAGCCAAGATCCCCGAGCTCTGAAACGTACAACGTTCCACCGTCACACCAAACGATGGTCGTTGAAGCACGCACAGAGCTTACGGTGTAGCGGACTGTTGGCGCGACACAGCCCATGGCTCAGGACCCCGTGTTTGCCAAGCCCGTACCCAGCAAATTAATGCTGAGCCCCTGAGGGGTGTACCTTTATGGTCATTTCATGAGCTACATGTAGGAGAAAGCAATATACTGATTGACTCTTCGAGAAACGTGTGCTTTTGGAATTCTGTCAGACACCTGTACTACAATACAGCGTCTGCCACTGAAGTTTCCTACTCATCTATGTGATGCTTTCATGCTTACTAAATTAGCCCATAACAAAGCGAGCTACTCTCTGTTGGAACACCTCAATGTCTTCTATTAACCTGACCAGTACAGATCCCACACTGACGATCAATATTCAAGTGCTGGCCAAACAAGTGTTTTGAAACCTTCTTCCTTTGTTGGTGGACTACAATTCCTGAGGATTCTCCCAATGACTTGCAGTCAGACATCTGCTTTCCCACTATTAAGTTTATGGGATCATTCCATTTGAAATAACTCTTTATTGCTGCTCGCACATATTTTTAGGAAGTAACTGCTTTCAGTGTTTGCCCTGTTATTGTGTAGTTATATAATAAAGGATGTTTCTTTCCATGGAAACATAGCACTTTGCAATTGTTTATGTTGAAGCTTAATTTGCACCATGTGTTGGTATGCTGCAGATCATCCTGCATTTCATTACATTTTCCAGTGTTGTGATTTCTCAATAAAGTACAGCATCATTAGCAAAAAGCTTCTGTGAAATGTTGGTGTTATCTACTAAATCAATTATATTATTTGTGAAAAGCAAAGTTCCTATAACACTCCTCCGGGGCATGCCAAGAATCACTATAACATCTTAAGACTCCTCTCCATTAAAGGTGACGTGCTGTGTTACGTTGGCTAGAAATGCCTCAATCCAGTCACACAATTGGTCTAATATTCCATATGCTCACACTTTGTTCATAACAGGCGACAGTGTGGAACAGTACTGAATGCCTTGCAGAATTCGTGTAACAAGGAATCTATCTGGAATCCTGTACATAATGTCTTTGGGTCTAGTGTATCAACAGCATGAGCTGGGTTTCACGTTATATTTGCTTTTGGAAACCATGTCGTTTCCTACAAAGGAGATTCACGGTCTCCAGAAATGTCATAATACTTGAACATAAAATGTGTTCCAAAATTCTGCAAATGACCAATGTCAGAGGCTCACTGAGCTACTGACAGACACAAAAATTTATAATCACATTTACAAACCTTTAAATTTTCGGCCATGGCCTTCGTTAGAAAAAGAAACACATACATTCACACAATCACTCAGACAACTATGCACACACAACTATCATGTCTGGCCACTCCAGCAACACAAGCTAATCAAATTTTCCATTGTTAAAATGACCAATGACAGATATATATAGGACTATAGTTTTATGCATCTGATTGATGTCCCTTCTTGAAAACAGGAATGACCTGCACTTTTTTTCCTATCCTTGGGAAAGCTTCACACTCCTAGAGATCTTTGGTACACTATTATTAGAATGAGGGCAGATTCCCTGGAATATTCAGAGTTGTGTGTGTCATCCTCTCTTTCTCCACCATAATGGTCACACATTGTCTGGATATTTGGTTTCAAACCATTTACTGATTTTATAGGAGCAAAATTTATTAGAATTTTCTGCCAAGTTGGTACCCAAAACATTGCTCTTGTGATGGGACATATCACTAGCAGTGATATAATGAACAACTTTCCCAAACCATCAAGTAAGGATCTACACTACAAATAGGAATTAAATAATTATAAATAAAGAAAAAAATGTTTTATATGTATATTGCATTTAAAATTACTTGTGACTTTTAACAGATTGATCCAGAGTGACAGGAGGGGCTCATAGTTGCAAAAATGTTCAAATATTTTTAAACCTATTGGACCAATCTGCTGTGCTCATCAGTCCCTAGACTTATAAACTACAAAAACTAACTTACACTAAGAACAACACACACAAACACACACACACACACACACACACACACACACACACACACACCTACCCAAGAGAGGACTCAAACCTCTGGTAGGAACAGTCACCCAACCCATAGTATGATGCCTTAGACCACGCGTCCATTCCATTCAGCCATGTAATTGCCACTGTGAGCTAAGTGCACCTGCAGATGGTAACGCAATGCCTACTTTAATAGTGAGCCCCCTGAGTCCACTTCCAGGGAAACATTCTTGGCCAGTAAAGACATGACTACACTGAACAGAGAACATTCTGACAACAAAGAAATGACAACAGTGAGTACCCAACACCATGTGACACTGCTTACTCACAAGTTGGCAACAGGGGCCCCTTACCAACCAAACAGGAGGCAGGTTGGGAAAACCCAGCCTGCTATTGCTGTTACCAGTGAAATTGTGTTGCACTACCCACAGCAAACCATACGTTAAAAGTTGCAACTAATTTTAAACATATTATAATGGACAACAGCTATTGCAAAAAAAAGAGCTATCTCTTTATGTGTATGTATTGAGAACGGTGTGCATGCTGCGTTTCTGCAAGGCAGAATGATGCCCGAGAAGTGACATCATTCTCATTACATGTGACAGATTGGGCAGTTATTCCTTGTCTTCTGTCCCAGTCTTGGAGATGTGCATGGTCCACAGAGAAAAAGGAACAATTGAAGGTACCTCAGAGAGGCCAAGTGCTATTATAAAAAGTTTAAGTTTGTGGAGGTTGAACTGAGAAGACCAATGCTGTTTTATTGTCCATGTTCCACATTTATTTATAAAATACTCAAAGTTGTAAGAGAACAATTTGCTAAAACATACTATTCCATCAAGAAGGGTGTGTCAGCCCTTGATCAAAGTAGAAATTTGAGATGTTTAGAGATTATCCTATTTCAGCATTTACTAACTCCAGGAGAAGAACAAGAAGTCTGAAGAAGAATTTGCTACTGGTGGAAGAACATTAAGGTGAGCTAAAGAAAAAAAAAAAAAAAAAAATGTTATCACAATACTGCTGAAGCCTGAGCTCACTCAAGATCAGTCACTATGCAAATAGCAAGCTAACCATGCAATTTTAGTGCAGAACCTTGCACTCTAAAAGTTGTTGCATGCCTCTCGCATGGCTTTCCTTCTATTAAAATTAGCATTATTTGATTTTTGCTTGTCGGCAAGACTTCGCCTACATTTATATTTGCAGTGAAGTTTTCTTTGTGTCACAACAGTTTCCTAACTCGCTTGTTGAACCATGGTGGATCTTTCCTATATCTCATAATTTTACTCAGTACATATTGCACAGTACTCTTGAACTATATCCACATATGCTCAACATTGTCATTGTTAAGAGATGAAACTTTCATGTTAAACAGACAAGTACTCAAATTTGTCCCTTATTGCATTTGGTAAACAATAAGATCTTCCTAACTTTCTTAATATTTTTATTTACAACTGTAATTTTTGATGCTGTAATGGCCTTATGATCACTGATTTTCTGTTCTACACTAACTGAGTTGAAGAGTTTAGGTCTACCTGTCATCAGCAGGTTTAAAGGCGTTATTTCCATGAATTGGCTCTCCATTTAACTGCTAAAGGTATTTTTCAGATACAGCACTTAGAACAACATGGTTCAATTCTCTGTTCCTGCCACTTGACAAACATGTGTCTCTCCCAGTATGTATCCAGTAAGTTAAAATCCACACCTGAAACTATAAAATGACTAGGAAATCTAAGGGAAATATTTTTCAATTTTACCTCAGATGTTTCACCAATACTGCTGCTGAGCCAGGTGGTGTATAAAAACATAAAAAGACCACATTTGAGCCATTGTTAACACTGACCTTCACCCAAATTATTTCACATTTTGTACCTGCAATACTTTCATCCACTTTTTATCACTACAAATGTGCATCCCCTTTCAGTGTTCAGCCTATCTCTGCAGTATACACTCCAGTCTAAATTTAGGATTTTATTACTATTGAAATCTGATTTGAGACAGCTTTCCACCCCCAGTAATATGTGGGCACTGTGATTCTCTAAAAGTGAGACCAGTTCTAGGATTTTTCCATAGATGCTCCTGCAGTTCACTATTAGTCTATTAATCTTTTCTTTCTCTGTCCTATTGTTTTAAGTTCTGGTCTGTGAATGGTGCTGCTAATTGATAGCTCTGATTATATACCATGAGCGACTCTAGCTGTCTTCATCAAATCTGCCAGCCACCTGAAGGAACTGAGAATAGCCTCTGATAGCTTAGGCCAGAGTCCAGAAAATTCACAAAAATTGAAAACTTTCATTGCACTCACCTTGCCTTTATGTATGGTGTCACATTGTAAACGTAAAACTCAATACAATATCAGTACAACTGAAAAGATCAGTAGTGGTGGTATTTTTATTTTGACTAGTTCTTTGATTCAGGTATAGTAATCTTGTCATTAATCCTTTGTTGTTGTTATGGTCTTCAGTCTGGAAACTGGTTTGATGCAGATCTCCACCCTACTCTATCCTGAGCAAGCCTTTTCATCTCCTCATAAGAACGGCATCCCACATCCACTTGAATCTGCTTACAATACGCGTCTCTTGGTCTCCCTCTGCTATTTCAGGGTGGCCACCAAATCTTCATTTTCAAATTCAAGGTTTTTTCCCGGTTTTTCAGGTTAAAAATAGTTATTTTTCAGGTTTGCACGAAACTTAATTTTGATCAAAGGGTTTAGCAAACAACTATACCGTAAAGAAACTAGTTACATATTTTTAAGACACATTGCATCCAAGTTGAACCATGTCACGTTGTAATATACACCAAGCAGTGGCGAATTCCTGGATTGCCGGCCGTGGTGGCCGAGGGGACTGAGGCGCTCCAGTCACGGTCAGCACGCCCACTACGGTCGGGGGTTCGAATCCCCTCACCCCCTCGGGCATGGATATTTGTGCCGTCCTAGTTCGTAAGTAGTTCATAAGTAGTTTGTAAGTTTAGGGACTGATGACCCCGTAGTTAAGACCCATAAGTTTAACAAACATTTGAACATTTTTTTGAATCCTGGATTTGTATTGGGGAGAGAGGGCAAAGCTCATAGAAATTGTGGCATTGTACCTCAAACTGATCTACAAAGAACCAGCTCATATTATGAGGTTTTTCCTCATGGTTTTGGGGGATCTGCGGCCCCTTAGACCCCCCCCCTCCCCCACCCCAGATTCGACAGTGACACAATGTATAGTACTGGATGTATATTTTAAGTTGACAAACCAGAATAACTACAGAAAAAAAGAGAAAAAAAGTATATATTCAACAACGGTTTTCACCATTATTAACGGACGGCAGAGGCGTAGTAAATGATACTGAACTTGAACTGCCTCCACCGTTTGCGAGCGGTGTGGGTGGCTGGTGTAAAATTTTAAATGGAAACTCCCATTTTTTTATTGAAGACTCAGATTCTACAGACTAAATCATGTATAGTTTGGTTGATTTTTTTTTTAAATTCAATTGCCAACATATTACACCGTAATGGTAAGAATGATTTGCCATATTGCTGAAGAAATGTACCACCCAGGAAAGAAAATAAAGGTTAATCATATTGATGATGCTTCAGAACCCAACTTTGAGGTTTTTTCTTACTAAAACTACAGGGATTACTTATTTACACTTAAGTACAATTCGAAATGGTCGTGTAATCTGAGCAATAGGCTATACACGCGAACGATCGTTTAACTCTTAAAGCCGCGAGATCTCATGGGTTAAAAATCCCGGTTTCTGGCTGAAATTCAAGGCTTTTTCCCGGTTTTCCCCGGTTTTTTCAAATTCAAGGCTTTTTCCCGGTTTTCCCGGTTTCAAGGTTCGGTGGCCACCCTGTATTTTTACCCCACACACTTCCCTCCAATGCTAAATTTACAATTCCCCGATGTCTAAGACTGTGTCCTACCAAGCAATCCCTTCTTTTAGTCAAGGTATGCCCAAAATTCCTTTTCTCACCAATTCTGCTCAGTACCTCTTCATTAGTTATGCGATCTACCCACCTAATCTTCAGCATTCTTCTGTATCACCATATTTCAAAGGCCTCTATTCTCTTCCTGTCCGCACTGCTTATCGTCCATGTTTCATTCCTGTACAAGGCAACACTCCACACAAATGCCTTCAGAAAAGACTTCCTTACCCTTAAATTAATATTCAATGTTAGCAAATTTCTCTTTTTCAAAAAAGCTTTTCTTGCCATTGCCATTCTGCATTTTATATCCTCTGTAC
This sequence comes from Locusta migratoria, assembly GCA_026315105.1. Classification (NCBI taxonomy): domain Eukaryota; kingdom Metazoa; phylum Arthropoda; class Insecta; order Orthoptera; family Acrididae; genus Locusta; species Locusta migratoria. The sequence continues at coordinate 596,184,953 of CM048744.1, forward strand.
TGCAACCATCACATGTCATTTTACTACCCAAGTAACAAAACTCATCTACCACCTTCATTGTTTCATTACCTAATCTAATTCCTTCAGCACCGCCTGATTTTCTAAGACCACATTCCATTATTTTTGTTTTGCTCTTATTAATGTTCATTTTATATGCTCTCTTCAACACACTGTCCATTCCATTCAACTGCTCTTCCAGGTCCTTTGCTGTCTGACAGAATTACAATGTCATCAGCAAAACGTAATGTTTTTATTTCTTCCCCCTGAACTTTAATCCATATTCCAAATTTCTCCTTGCTTTCATTCATCACCTGCTCGATGTACAAATTGAATAACATTGGAGAAAGGCTACAACCCTGTCTTACTGCCTTCCCAACTGATGCTTCCCTTTCATGCCCTTCGAGTCTAATAACTGCGGTCTGGCTTTTGTACACGTTGTAGATAACTCTTCTTTCCCGGTATTTTACCCCTGCTGACTTCAGAATTTGAAAGAGTGTATTCCAGTTAACATTGTCAAATGCTTTCTCCAAATCTACAAAAGCTAAAAATGTAGGTTTGCCTTTCCTTAATCTATCTTCTAAGATAAGACGTAAAGTGAGTATTGCCTCCCGGGTTCCTATGTTCCTCCTGAATCCAAAGTGATCTTCCCCGAGGTCAGCTTCTACCAGCTTTTCCATTCTCCTGTAGATAATTTGTGTTAATATTTTGCAACCATGACTTATCAAACTGATGGTTCTGTAATTTTCACACCTGTCTGCACCCGATTTCTTTGGAATTGGGATTATTACATTTTTCTTAAAGTCTGAGGGCATTTCGCCTGTCTCATACATCCTACACACCAGTTAAAATAGTCTTGTCATGGCTGGCTCTCCCAGAGACTTTAGTAGCTCTGAGGGTATGTCATCTACTCCGGGGGCCTTGTTCCGACCTAGGTCTTTCAAGGCTCTGTCAAATTCATCTCTCAGTATAGTATCTCCTTCCTCTTCTCTTCCTGCAACATCGTCTCTAAGTTCATCTCCTTTGTAGAGCTGCTCTATGTACTCTTTCCACCTTTCAGCTTTCCCTTCTTTGCTGAGAACTGGTTTCCTATCTGAGTTCCTGATATTCGTAGAGGTGCTTTTCTTGTTCCCAAATGTCTCTTTTATTTTCCTGTAGGCGGTATCCACTTTTCCCCTTGTTATGCATGCTTCTACAGATTTGCATTTGGCTTCTAGCCACTCCTGCTTAGCCATTTTGCACTTCCTGTCAATCTCATTTTTTAGTCGTCCATACTCCATTTTGCCTGTTTCATTTACTGCATTTTCATATTTTCCCCTTTCATCAATTAAATTTAGTATTTCCTGTGATATTCAAGGGTTTTTTGTAGGTCGTGCCTTTCTACCTATTTTGTCTTCTACTGCCTTCACTATTTCATCTCTCAATCTACCCATTCCTCTTCTACTGTTTTATTTCCCCCTGTTTCTGTCAATTGTTGCCTGAATCTCCCTCTGAAATTCTCCAGAACTTCACTATCCTTTCATTTAGCTAAGTCCCATCTCCTTATTTTCCTACCTTTCTGCAGTTTTTTCAGTTTCAGCCTACATTTCATGACTAACAAGTTATGGTCAGAGTCTATATCTGCCCCTGGGTATGTCTTGCAGTTTATAACCTGGTTCCAGAATCTATGTCTTACTATTATAAAATCTATCTGATACCTTCCGGTGTCTCCTGGTCTCTTCCACGTATACAACCTTCTTTTGTGATTCTTAAACCACGTGTTTGTTACGATTAAATCATGTTCCGTGCAAAATTATACCAGGCGACTTCCTCTTTCATTCCTCCTGCCCAGACCATATCCACCTACTATTTTTCCTTCTCTTCCTTTTCCTACTGCCGAATTCCAGTCTCTCGGCCGAGCTAGTTGGCATATAAACCTGTACTACTTGTCGGTGTTGGCTTCGTATCTATCTTGACAATGATAATAGGCTCATAGTAGTTTACCCGCATTCCTATCTTCTTATTCATTATCAGCCCTACTCCTGTGATACCCCCAACTGATTTTGTATTTATAATCCTGTACTCACCTGTCCAGAAATCCTGTTCATCCTGCCACCGAACTTCACTAACCCCCACTATATCTAACTTCAACCTATCCATTTCCCTTTTTAAATTTTCTAATTTTCCTACCCGATTAAGGGATCTAACATTCCACGCTCCGATCCGTAGAATGCCAGTATTGTCTTTCCTGATGACAACATCCTCCTGAGTAGTCCCCGCCCGGAGATCCGAATGGGGGACTATTTTACCTCCAGAATATTTTACCCAAGAAGATGCCATCATCATATTTCCATACAGTAGAGCTGCATGTCCTCGGGAAGGGTAACGGTGGTAGTTTCCCCTTGCTTTCAGCCGTTCGCAGTAACTGTGTGACAAAGTCACATTAGCTGATGTTACAAGGCCAGTTCAGTCAATCATCCAGACTGTTGCCCCTATAACTACTGGAAAGGCTGCTGCCCCTCTTCAGGAACCACACGTTTGTCTGGCCTCTCCACAGATACCCCTCCGCTGTGGTTGCACCTACGGTACGGTTATCTGCATCGTTGAGGCACGCAAGCCACCCCACCTCGGCAATGTCTGTGGTTCATGGGGGTGGATTAATCCTTTATAAAACAAATATTTAGCAATATAAAATATTCTCTCTTCCCCCTCCCTCTTCTTTTCACATTGATCACTGTTTTCTCTATAGGCAGATAGGGGAGAGATTTTCTTGCCCACACTATAAGAAATAAGGGACTGATAACAATAGTCATTCAGTCCCTTTAAAAATCAAACCATCCATCCATCCATCCTATAAGTAACGGCAATCATTTTATACAGATAACTAAATATTGAGAATAACCACAGACCATATATTACCAAATTTTGTTCAATAAGCTCCCAGTCACTACAGATTTCATGCAACAAAATTATGTTGAGAAGTTTATTCAATATTTGTAAGAACTGAACTAGCAGGGCTGTTATTTCACTATCACAGGATATACAATGACCAACTTGTGCTACTTCATAGTTTAAACGTGATATGCAAAATATGTACTAAACACGCATTAAAACCCTAATCCGAAGGAAGTAAAATTAAGATTTTGTCCTCATTGATGTCATTGGAGACAGGCCACAAGCCTGGCATATATAAAGGATTGAGAAAGAAATCAACTGAGACCTTTCAAAGAAACTATCCTGACATTTGCTTGGAACAAGTTAGGAAAATCAAGCATATTCTAAATCTGCATCGCCTTGATCTGAAAACTTAAAGATTTGACCTATATCAAATGAACATTTTTAGAACAGACCTTGCAGCTTTCATTTTAATAATGAAACTGGTATTCATTTTAATGGCAGAAGCAGTATAGTGACCCAGCTGAGACTCGTTACATGATCTCCCACACTCAATTTTGAAGTGTTATTGTAAACCACTGTACATAGAAGGTAGTTTTTGAGGTGTGTCAGTATTTAGCACATTAATACAGTATCTCCTGTGCTAAGTACCATACAGGGATATATCAAGCTATGGCCTGAAAAGTTTGTTGCAAATAAAATAAGTAGTTTCAGAGTAATAGCAGACACTTAAGTTTGGTCACAAAAGCAATAATTTTTTTAATTGATTATTTGTTTTCCTTCCATCATTTTGCATGAGATGACAGTCAGAAAAATTTTATGTGAAGTTTGTTGCAAGTCGTGAAGGGTTACTTTCAAATGGTGACTGAACAAAGTGCAAATATTTCAGCACATTAACCTTGAAGACGAACAGACAATTTCTACGTGTAATATGTAATTTAAGTGTTACATTTAAAATTTAACATTAGATTTTACCTCTTATTGAGTACTTTATAACAGCATTTTAATCTTTAAATATATTCTATAATCACACAAAATACTGAAAATGAAATTTTTGTTGCCCCTGGAAGCCATCAGTTACTTGTAGGCCAAAGAAAATGTACAACAGACAGACTGAGCAAACCACAAAAATGGATATCATATTGTAGGATGCATGTTAAGTATGGGAAACAGCACTTAAATATGGCACAAATGTAAGCCATTACACTATGCTACTATGCTATCAATGTGATACCACAACCTTAAATTGACAATGAAATTTCTTGTATCTGCCAACTGAATTATCAAATTACACCCACATCTGGATGTTAGGTTATGCAAATCAGTACATTCTTGTAACCAACAATTACAGGGGTTTCAGTATCATTTACATTCCAGTATAGTTTCTAAAAATGAATGACATCCCTCAGTTTGGTAAGACATGATAATATTTAATCTGTGAAGCTAGCAGGGATAAAAAAAATCAAGAAAAAAGATACATATACACTACCCAGAAACTATACAGCAGTTAATACAATTCTTCTGGGCATGAAACCGCATTGTCAATCTTTAAGAACCTGACTGACATTTAAGCCACTATTGCAAGTGACCTTCTTCGGGATATTTTTCTAACTGCTGAATGAGTGAAAGCTCGATTCTTATATTTCAAACAGTGCTTTGATGATGAGGAAGGGGATGTTGGACTTGGTTTATTGTTATTTGCAATAGAGAATGTCACTGACAGCCTTAAGTACAAAATCTCAGTTCCTCCGTTGTGGCCAATGGCTATAGAATGAGAGAGATAAACAAAACAATGTTGACATATGATGAATGCAGTAAGAAAGAGCAGAGAGAAGTGAGAAGCATTGCTCTCTTACCAAAAGACAAGGGGTCACTGAATGTGTAGGCAAATTCTTCATTGGGCAGACATCAAGCCAATCCACAGAAGCAACAACATAAAGGATGTCCTTGGCTCCACGAAAGATGCAAGAGACAAATTGACTAATGCTGGTGAATACGAAATCAGTTGCAAGTGAGATTTGATATATATAGGAGAGACCAGATGACTAATGAAGACAAGAATTTCAGAACATGGAAGATATATCCAACTTGAACAGCAAAAATCAGCAGTGTCAGAACATCAGAGAAGCTATCAAAATAGCTAAGGGACCCACCAACATGAATAGAGAAGATGAGTATAGATTTATGCATCCAGGCTGCTAGCGGAGGCAACATTACGAGGTGACCACACACACAAAGCAACTCAACCAGGCACGCACAAGACAACTGCGAGCGTACATGCATGACGTGCTGGTGCCCACAGCAGTCAATACAATGGCACACAACTGCTGCTCACTTTCCACATTCACCTATCCTAGCCAAATTCTCGGCAAATGCCAACTGACAAGGTTTATTCTCACTAATGAGACAATATAATCCAACCAACAATTGCATGAAATATTGCCAATACCAATCAAGAAAGCCCAAGATCCTACCTCCTTCTCATAAAATATTTCCAATATTATATGAGAACTAAGCCTTCACTCATTCAGCAGTCAGACAAATACCCCAAAGGAGGCCACTTGCAACAGTGGCTGAAATATCAGATTCATAAAGATCGACAATGGTCATGGAAGCCTAAGTTTACGTTTTTTATACGGCAATTAAAAAAGTGAAAGGTCATGAAAAGGATGCAGTGGTTGAGGGGAATACAACAGGATTATGGTGTTTCCCCATTTATATTGAATCTGTACATTGAGCAAACTGTGAAGAAACAAAAGAATAAATTTATAATTTAAGTTCAGGGAGAATAAATAAAAACCTTGCTTATTGCCAATGACATCTTAATACTATCGAAGACAGCAAAGGTTTGGAAGAGCTAGTGGATGGAATGGATAGTGCCCATAAAGTAGAGTTTAAATATGTGTAGCTTGGTAGCACATTGGTAGAGTGCCAGACTTTGAAGCCAAAGGTTGCTGGTCTGATCCCCACCAGATCCTAGGATTTTTATCTGTTACTTTCCAGTTCTTTCACCTCTGGCAATGTGAAAAGTAGCGAGTAGCACAGTGGTTTGGAATTCATGTTAAATTGTAGGTCCCCCTATCACTGGCTGGGTAAGTCAGTTCTAAGGTCGGAGGAAGGCAATGGCATACCGTGGCATGCCTAGTAAAGCACTGTGGTGTTCAAAGCAATCTTTGGATTGTAGACTTCTTTACCTTGCCTTAAAATGAACATTAACAAGAGCAAAATGAAAGTAATGGTATTTAGTTGAATAAAATCTAGCAATGCTAAGCGCATTAAGTTAGTAGACGAGTTTCGTTATTTCAGAAGTAAAATAAATTATGATGGATGGAATAGAGAAGATATAAAATCCAAAATAGCAATGGCAAGAAAAGTATTTGAAAAAACGGCAATTTTTTGAAAACTGAATATTCCATTTAAATATTATGAAAGCATATGTCTGAGTGTAGTATTGTAGGAAGTTAAAGGTGGATAATAAGAGTACAAATTCAAAGAGGTTAGGAGCTTTAGAAATTTGGTGTTATAGAAGAATGGATACATTGGGCAACTAATGAGAAGGTACATATTAGAATTGGAGGGGAAAAAAAAGAGAGATTTATGATATATCTTGACAAAAATGTGGCTTGATTGGTGGTACACATTCAATTGAGGTATCATCAATTTAGTAAATGGAGGGAAGTGTAGGTGGTAAAAAAATCACAGACAGGGGCTTGAATAGGATACAGTAGCAGGGAGAGATGCTTCAAACAAGTATTTTGGCTGAAGCACCCAACAGTAATTTTCAGTAACCTAAGTATGACATTTTCACAAGGCAGAATTGTGAAATACATAACAAAGAGATTGGCAACACATTAAGCAGCCGGAGCAAGCTTATGCTGTGGTTCCATCATACTTCCAGAATACAGCATTTTGTATTAAAAAAAAAAAAAAAAAAAAAAAATTAAAAAAAAAAAAAAAAAAAAAAAAAAAAAGTTTTCCCTTTGTTCATATTGTTGCTCTGAAAACAGTACCTACTCAATGGATGGAAATGGGAGGAGGTAATGAGAAAACAAATAAAAAAAGAAAACATAAAATGTTCAAAATGATTTATTTGTCTAGGTGTGCTGAACGTTTAACAAAAAGAGTATTACATTATTTACATACATGAACCATGATGGTCAACATAACAATACATCTCGTGCAAAGAGTATATTGATAACCAAACACTAAAGTAATTGGAGTAGCATATTATTCACGATTTGCAAAAACTTAAACTAGTACTCATTTCACAAATAGTCACATCCATGCATGGAAAATCAGTTGGGATTAAACGATATAACTTCATGCAAATGCTTAGAATGACTTACTTGGGATAACAAATAAATATTTAAAGAAGGGCGTTATTTTAAAAAAAATGTGGTTCTATTGTATGCCATTAGTGTCATATCACCTAAATTAATTGTTGGATAAAATAATCAGAACTGGTGATCAATGACTACAAAAAACATTTCCCATAAAAAGTAAACAAAACGCTACTTGGAAGTTCACCAAACACACGCAGATAAGAAAAGCAGCCTGTAGAAACAGTCTGTTTCTTTTCCCCCCATCATTGTTTTTCAATTCAATACACCTGCCAGAACGATTTTCACACAAATACAATGGTGAATCTAACGTCAACATAAAATATACGTACCACACTATCCTTTCGGCTCATGTTAATTTTTATTATCGTGATGTCATCGTTTCAAAAAACGGTCTTTTTCCGTCGCGACTGACCCTCATATCCGTAAATCGCGCGGTATATCGCAATCATTTCGTAACTTAAATTATTTGACAGCTAGACAGGTGTGAAAACACAAAGATATTTATATTCACCTCAACCCAATGAGCTCAATAGTGTAGAGCTCACTGCTTACCAGGTTTCACACCACACAGATACTTTGGTCAATCCTCCACATGCAAAGCTCTTTAGTTTAATTCGAGTGAGTCCAACGAGTTGGCTGACACACGAGTTACAGCGCTCTTTGCGGCAACCTGCGGAAACTCGGCCGCCATATTGGCAGTGGGCAGTACACTTTACAGGAGTCTGTCAATCATATGTTGTTATTGAAAGTGAAGTGCTTCATTTATTGTACATTGTATTTAGTGTACATTTTCTTTACAATCTTTGCTTCTGCAGTATGCCTAAAGTGTGTTCAGCATTTAAATATACAAATCGATGTGTTAAAACGACAAATATATCGAGCAAGAACACCAGCTGTTATGCCTCTTTTGGTCTATGTCTGCCTATACACAAACAAAACTCCTGGCTAATGACACATAGCTTCCCCAAGAGTGAAGCTTCAGATGACCTATGTTGCAATTCCTTTGAAGTACACTCCATCAAAAAGGCTCAGTTTTCTGCCTAGCATCTGTGTGTTTCTTCTTCTGTTGCTGCTGCAGTTGATGAAAGAGTGTCTCATCTGTTGAATAATAAAATAAACACTTTTGAGTGTCTGAACCTTCTTTAAAAATATTTTCATTTGTTGTTGACAATACTTGATCAAGCATGGTTAACATATAATCATTGCAAAGCGCGGAAGCAATATTAACAGCCGTAATTATTCACTTGTTAAATGTTTGTGTCCTGTGTAGCAAATATTTAGGTATATCAGCGTGGCGACAACGTAAGTTATTAACGATATGTCATTTCGGTGTAGAATGCTCTTGTGGAGGTTGACCTAGGCGCATTTTTTATTGCAATATTCTGTTGTTACATACGTCTTTGGATTCAATATTCATAGAATATATGACATCAACTGCAATTGGGCAAAGCTGAAAATGTGTACCCAGCCGGGCTTCGAACCCGGGTCTCCTGCTTTCTAGGCAGTTGCGCTGACCCCTACACCACTGGGGACACAGTGATCACCGCACCTGCAAGTAGTGATGGGAACAATCGAATGAAAACAATCGATTCATTCGGTTGTTGGAAAAAAATCGATCATTCGATTGTAGTTTCTCGTATCGGTTGAATTATTCATTCATTCTTCTGAGCGAAACCAGTCGGTGGGCCAACCGAATGAAACAACCGATTCAGTCGGTTGGACTATTCATTCATTCTTTTGAGTGAAACCAGTCGGTGGGGCCAACCGAATGAAAAATCGACGCAGTCGGTTGGACTCCTCATTCCTTCTTTTGAGTGAAATCAGTCGGTCGGAGCAACCGATTAAAAATGTCGACACAGTCGGTTGGACCACTCATTCCTTTTCTTTTGAGTTAAATCAGTCGATGGGACCAACCGAATGAAAATAGTGACACAGTACGTTGGCCTCTTCATTAGTTCTTTTGAGTGAAACTAGTCAGTTGGAGCAACCGAATGAAAGAGTCAGTCTATCGTAGTTTTACTATGTTGGATTAATATTCGTTTATTTCTTTCGAATGAAAGTAGTCTATGGAAACAACCGAATGAAAACATACTACACTTTTGCTGTTTTGTACATTGCCTGAACTACTCATTCTTTCTTTTCAAGGGAAAAGAGGCAGTAAGTTTTTCTGTCGGTTGAACCATGTAATCATTATCCCAATTCAAAAGACTCATTAGTGTTTTAGCTTACAGAGCTATCCATTTAGTTCTATGAATGAAACTGACATGCACATCAGATCACATCAGATAACTACAGCAGTGCTACATTATACCGCCATGTAAAAGGGGTATGCCAAAGTTAAAATGCATATTACAATGTTCATTTAATTATGTACTGAATGAAGTAACTTTTCGTTTTATAATACACAGTAACAGTGATTCATATTTTGTTGTAGATTAAATTGTTCGAGGTGCCATCAACGAGTAACTAATTAGATGTCATATCGCTGGAGCAGGCCTGCGATCACTTTCATTGCCCACCACAGACCTCAAAAACATCGATCATCTGGGCCCGATCAGATTACTTTCGCAGACACCCACAATCTGTAGAACATAAGTGGCCGATGACCACAAAGTACCGCAGGGAGCGGGGACACGAGGGGGGTGCTGCCTCGCTTGCGTTTTCACTGCTAACAGCGCCAGCAGGCGCGCGCGAAACTCCACACAACAGTGTCTGGCGCGCAGTGCGTGCCATCACGCATTGTTGTCGATTTCTTACTCTCTCAATAAAGAAGCGTGGAAACTACAGGGTGTCCCAAAATGATCGCTACAAGTTTAATCTCGCATACTGTATCTCCGAAGTGGGAACAGGTAGAAACGTGCGGTTTGCGGCTTATTGTTCATACATATCTAAGGTACTAGTAGGACAGTATTAAGTATTTTAACTTTGAGCATATTTGCTAGATCCAAATTCGAAGATTACTAAGACATTAGGTATTGTAAAAAAAAGTTTATTAAAGTATTTTGTATAACAAAATATTTCTTGTAAAAATATTTTTGTTAATTCCATCTAATTTCAAGGAGTACAAGAAGACGTACAACATTTATCAGTGCTGTAAATTTTCTTCAGCGCGTCTGAATTCGTCAACAGTGTATGAAAACATTCATCTGAAGTTTCATAATCATTCACTCTTGTCACAGATATTTCTGTGATTATCGGTGAAACGGTGTGGAAGTTTATTCCATCCCTCCGCCATGTGCCATACAAAATCTTAGAGGAACAGTGAACTGCCACGTGTTTTGAAAGTCAAGGGTGCAAAATTTCATCAAGATTGGAATAAAACTCTATATTGGCGTCGAAGTCTGGAATACCTTCTCTCATGCATCAAACTGAAGTAGATGTAGACGGTGACCATACTCTTTCTTTGAAGGTGAAGAGTGAAATATATAATTCAAATTCGAATGCAAACGGAATTTGTCGAAGTTAGTAGGTAAAATACCTTCCGCCATGCACCTACGAAATGTGTTTTATACAGTTTTAAAGGTCTGGTGTGCAAAATTTCATGAAGATTGCAGCCAAATTGTGGCTTTTGTCGAAGTTAGTATGTAAAGTACCCTCCGCCATGCACCGAATGAAATTTGATTTTGACAGTGATGTTCCTCTTGCTTTGAAGGTCAAGTGTGCAAAATTTCATCAAGATTGGAACAAAACTGCAGATTTGCATGCATGGACACACTGCTATATTTTTAAGATTTGTCTATAAGAATGTTTCATGCTGAATCACGATTCATTTATACCCGAAAAGGCTGAGGAGTATGCAAATAAAGTCACACAAAGTCGATGAATTAATAAAAACATCCACATAACAGCAGAAACCGACAAAGACTTTTCTAGTCGGTTGTATCGCATCAAGTGAAACCACTCAATGCCTAGAAAATACATATAAAGGACAGACTTGTTTCATTCGGTGGTCGCGCATCGACTGAAACCACTCAAACCCACTAAATGAGTGAAAACATTCATATAGCGGCTGCAACCGACAGAGACTGATTTCATTCGATTGTTTCGCATCGACTGAAACCACTCAAACCCCGCCAGTGAGTGAAAACATTCATACGGCCACAGAATTTTCATTCGGTTGTTTCATTCGACTGAAAAAACCGACTGAACGAAAAAACAACCGATTGACCAATCGGTTGTTAAAAACAATCGGTTGTCCCATCACTACCTGCAAGGACTACCTAGGCATGCCTCCCGTCAGATACTAATTTCCAACTTTGCCCTGCCCACAGTACTCAAACTCGTAGTTATGAACTAATTCCCGTAAGAGTAAGGACTTTCAAATTTGCCCACCCCTCCCCACTAACGATAGGATCATTGCCCGTCACCGGCATATTATATATATATATATACGTGTGGCGTCTGTTCCGAAAGAATAGACGTCACTTCTGATCCTGCAGTTGTTATTATTTAATATTCATAGAATATATGACATCATCTGCGATTGGGCAAAGCTGAAAATGTGTACCCAGCCGGGATTCGAACCCGGGTCTCCTGCTTTCTAGGCAGTTGCGCTGACCCCTACACCACTGGGGACACAGTGATCACCGCACCTGCAAGGACTACCTAAGCACGCCTCCCGTCAGATACTAATTTCCAGCTTTGCCCTGCCCACAGTACTCAAACTCGTAGTTATGAACTAATTCCCGTAAGAGTAAGGGCTTTCAAATTTGCCCACCCCTCCCCACTAACGATAGGATCATTGCCCGTCACCGGCATATTATGTATATATACATGTGGCGTCTGTTCCGAAAGAATAGACGTCACTTCTGATCCTGCAGTTGTTATTATTTAATATTCATAGAATATATGACATCAACTGTGATTGGGCAAAGCTGAAAATGTGTACCCAGCCGGGATTCAAAACCGAGTCTCCTGCTTTCTAGGCAGTTCCGCTGACCCCTACACCACTGGGGACACAGTGATCACCGCACCTGCAAGGACTACCTAGGCACGCCTCCTGTCAGATACAAATTTCCAGCTTTGCCCTGCCCACAGTACTCAAACTCGTAGTTATGCACTAATTGTATTCAAATTTCGTCATCCAAACTTCACAACCAAACCCTTTAACAGCAATTTTACGAGTACGTGGATTTAAATACGTTTAATAAGCACCAGATAAATGTGTCTTAGACTCTATGAAAGCAGGTGTTACAACAAATTAACAACAGATGCAAATCCGTGATCATGATTGTTCGTCATTACAATTACATTTCACTGTACAAGTTTTGCAGAACTTTTAGACTATGAAATTGCATTACAATTAACACAAATATTTTCAAAGCGGCACTTTCGTTGTTGGATCAAGCCTCAGCTGTTATACTTCGAACTGGAAGTGTATTACTGACAGATTCGTGATATTTCATTACTGCATTTTAAGAAAATACACTATCTGGCTCATCAATTCGCAGCTTTGATAAAGTCTGGACACGCCAACGGAACTTCATGCACATTTATACTCAATAGTCAATCTTCATTTAAAACGTAAAACTGTGTAAATAGGTAAAATTCTCTAGTTGGTGTGGCATACCAGCTGTCAGCCTATACCCCTAGTAACATGGCGGACGGCAGTTCAATTTGCCTCAGACATGGCGGACCTATCGCCCCTCTATTAAATTCAAGCTCGTTGGGTGAGTCCAAGAGACATGACGTTAGCGGCGGAAAAATACCAACCGGAAGTGCTTGTAATTTAGCAGCCAGAAGTATAGTATCTGTGTCTTCAAGATCTTTGAGTAGGCTACACAACGCAAAGTGACAGCTCAGAATGAAAACAAAGCAGACGATCAAGCTATTTTGTGTTGACACTTGGGTAGTGTTTACTTCAGTCTGTTCATTACTCGCGAAATAGCTTGGTGTTTCTTTAGGTATTGTGTGATTTTCTTTCCTGTTCGAGTGAAAAATAACCGTTTCACAGACAGTACTTAACTTTCAGTAACTATTCAACTACTTATTTTTTAAAATAAATATTCAATAATAATGTTCTTTAAATCGTGTACCCAGCCACAATCTATGTTGTAAATAGGCCCTGCTGGCTACTGTCTAGGAGTTTCCAGCCAACGTTTTTTGATTTTACAACTTACGTTTCACAGATTGGCTAGCACCGTTGAAATTTTACACTTCATTGCTCTTGGAGGGTGAAACTTGAGCAATGTCAGCAGCTCATAAAGGGGTGAAACGTCTGACTAACCTCAAACTTCGACAGAAAATCTCGAGACAGATGCCAACGGACAACATGCCAACAAACTGCCATAAAAGCTTAAAATGTACAATAGGTAAGAAGTTGGGAAACGCCTTTAAACATCTGTGTTTGTCAGTATCTTGAAGCTCCAGTAGTTGCGACGGTTATTTATCTTATAATTGACGATATCAATAGATTGTTTGGATTGCACCTACCTTGTACCCACAATAAAACATTTAAATGCACACTGTGTCATTAGCTCCTGTTCTGCAGATGACTAAGAAGCTGCTTATAAATTACTCAGACAAACCTGCTTTCTTTATTAATGACCCCACCAATGAATAATGTCTACTGTCAAGACTCAAATACAGAAATATTTATCCTTCTCAGCGTACTTTGTTAAGTGATATTACCCATCCGAAAATATTATTACGGTACTTTACAGTGATTTGTTATTAGGACAGTATTCCCCTAAACACACATGGAAATTGTCACATATTCGGAAATTACTATCCAAATAACTGTTTCGTCCTTTGTTTTCTAATCAGTTTTAAATGTAAATAAAAGACAGAAACGTAGGACTAACTTTTAATACAATCAGATAAGTTCATTTAAAAACGTAAAGACGAAACAAAAATATTGGGACAGGATACGAGTCGTACATACATCTATACATAATTCAAGTTACAAATACCCAACGCTATCCATTATGCTACGATTATATGTGCTGAAAGATGCGTTAGATTAGTTACACCTAAACTTGAAAAGTTACGTTGTTAATTTGCTACAAACTACTATTTATTTATAAGGTAAGCATTTTCGTGATTACTCTTAAAGGCATCATAAATGCATTCCTCATGTTTAAAGTTCACAATTTCTGAATAAGCTCAATTTAAAATGGCGCCTTTCACATCGTGCCAAAGATTCTATCCTTGCTGTATATAGTCTCTGATCCAAAACGGAAGGGTATTTTTCCGCCGCTAACGTATACTGTCCAAGAGTGGGTCTAATTGTACGCTCGTTACAGAGCCTGACAGCGATCTCTCATGAAAGCAGCCGAAGCTGCACAGACAGAAAATACACATCTACAGGGGTAGTGGCGTGACGCCAACAAGTCTGTAGATTTTGTTGATGTAGAAAGAAAAAAATACACGCATTTAGAGTGTGGAACTAGGTATAGTTGCAACAAGAAATTGAGGAAACACGTATCACATTCACTTTCAGCAAAATTGAGTAATATCGCTCCACAATTAAAACTGGAAAAGCTTTATAAATACTTGTGTAGTTCACATGCCAAACAATTTAACCAGGAGGGCAATTTAATATGCTACAAAAGAAACGAACATGCAATGGAAATAGGTCTACCAGACGTCCTCTTTTACCTGGACACATGCTCTATTTGGACCCTAAAAAAATATGGCCAGGTTTTTAGGAAAATGAAGAAATGTCCTCTTTATTTTGTTGTTATGCAGCTGCTTTAACTTGATAGTGCGTAATTACAACTAGCCAAACTGACACAATCACTAACTCTAGAGAATTTAAATCAAAGTGATTTTTCTCTGTTCTGTGTTGCCTCTACTCTGAGATCAAGATACTTCAGAACAATCGAAGTAACTGGCATGCCATCTGTCATGGGATATGAGCTACGAGGTAGCCATTAAAAAATTACATCAACAGCAATGCAAGATACATCGTCTTCTAAGAATTTCCCATCAGAACGAATATATAGAACTGCTCTTAGTTGTATGTTGGTTGCGGAGAAGGGAAGCAATGGTCATGTTTCACCGAAATCATGCCAAAATGCAAATGTGTCTTTAGTGACAAACTACTAAAGTGAATTCTTGGGTTCATGCCAGTATGAAACAGCTCAGAGACAGATGTATTTCTGTCCACCTGACACATTCCTTTAATTGTCAATAAAGAACAGGTTTATTATCTCACAAGCGTATGTGTATAAACAGCTAATAAGAGAGTGGAAATTTGCTTAAAGACGTTCAGCGTTTGTGCCCTGGATCACTTATGATACAGCGTCATAATTATTATTTTGCATGGAAGATGGACCTAGAAGTTCACCAAAGCACAGGTAAACACAAATGTGGGTTCTTACATATGTATATTCCTCCAAAGTTGACTACCCCTTTTTTTTCAGAAAAGGATTCTAAATGCAGTGATCTGGTATGTGCAGCTGAACACACCATATCTTTTCACACCATCAAACACTAGTAAAGTTATAAATCGACGGATTGTACATGAAAACTACAGAAAATGTTGTTCAAAAACTAAACTATAATAAAAGAATGTCATGTGTTCGCAGTGAAACAGAAGCAGTTAATAATTTTGTATTGGCGTGTCATTCAGTTGAAATGTCAAGCAAGCATACATCATTAGGCTACGCAAGTAGGTGTGTACATTCCAATATCAGATGGAATACATGTAAGCATGTTCACTCTGTCTGGCCACACACAGCACAAGGAGAGAACGAGGAAAATATTTGCTGTCTTGACTGACACAATGTCATCTACACATCATCTGAAGGTTTTAAAACTCCATATATAAAGCCTAAATGCAACATTAGCGGCTGTAGAGTCCAATACAGTTCAAAGAATTCGTCCCTGTATTTCTTCAGCAAAAAGAAACAAAGTATACAACCTCACAGACTGGTGATCTCTACAAAGACTGAGAGAAACATAGCCACTTACAGAAACCATCTACAGCTGAGGCACAAGACATTACTGTTTTTTTGTTACAAGCTAGGTAAAAGATATTGCGTTTTACAAAATGCAAATTTTTCGGTTTCTGCTTGTGACATTTCTTAGTATTCGACAGTTAACAGTATTATTATGTTGTTGTTATTTCAATGACAAAAATCGAGTATCTTCCCTTAATAAATTTAAGCTACTTGAATTGCAGCAGTGCTATGTTTTTCCCTCTTTCTTAAAATTTGTAACTTCTGCTACAATCGTTATTAAGACAATAAAAAGTAACCTCTTACAGGTAATATTATAAAACTTGTACAGTTGTAGGCTTTTATATGTTTTTAAAAGATTCTATTTTATAATAATATAATATTTAATCAGACAGACACATGTTCATAGTAATAATATTGAAATTTCATATTTATTTATTTTTTATTTTTATTTATTATTTTATTTTATTTTATTGTAATTACTTCAACTAGCATGTTTTGTCTCTGTAGATTTCAGCTAAGAGAAACGTATTAGCTGATTAGTATACATCAAGGATGTTTCTAACCTCCTTGGTCTGCTTCTAAATGGCTGATGTGCATGTTCACAAGTGCATAATTATTCTCTTTGAAAGCGGGGTTAGTGCACCTCAGGGAGGACATCGTTATGGTGTAGATGCTTCCACAGCAATGAGATGGATCAGACGATTCAGAGATAATGGTGAGGTAAGCAGATGTCCAATACCTGGAAGACCGTGAGTCTACTGGAAGATAGATAGATAGGGTAGGATGTTTTGGGCGCACAACAGCAAGGTTTTTAGCGCTCTACTGGAAGAGAAGATGATAAATTGATCATTGGCTTTTCAGAGAATTACATCATTAGTTTTGTATCGGGTGGTGACTTCAGCTACTCTCACACAAGATTGTATTGTATTGTATTCTTTATTGGTCCTGCTAATCGTGACATAGTACACAATTTGTACATACAATATAGGATAAGTCAGTTTTATACTATAATTGCAATCTATATCTACTTTAATTTGTGTAGATATATATATATATATTATGTTTTCCAAATATGATGACATGTGGTTGTATAGCATAACACCAGTGTGGTGAATACACTTTTTACATATTTTTGTGTGTACTGTGTTTACATGCAAGTTGAGCTTCTGCCTAGTGTTGTAGGAGTAAAACTTACAGCTGTACTTGAAGACAGGTTCTTCTTTTAATAGACTTCCTTTAGTGACGATTAGTGCTTCATAGATATATAAACAAGGAAGGGGAAGTATCCTAAGGCATTTAAATATTGGTCTGCAAGAATCTCTGTACGTAGCATTTTCTGTAGTTCTGACTATCGTTTTTTGTACCCAAAATGTTTTTATACTGCTTGGAGTCTTTTCCCAAAAGATAATACCGTATATCAGATGTGACTGTATACTGCTGTGGTACATTGTGAACACTGTTGCACGACTTGTATTCTGAGCAAGGATTCTTACTGCATATGTTAATGAAATTGACTTCTTATTCAGGTTATTTAAGTGTATTTTCCATTTCAGGTTTTCCTGAATATGAACGCCAAAAAATTTTGTCTGCTTTACTGATGTGACATTTTTCCATTAATGTTAAAATTTGGTGTTGTGAAGTGAAGCTGTTGTGATGTATGGAAATTTACTGTCACTGTTTTATCTGTATTTATAATAAGTCTGTTAGTTCTGAACCATTGCTCTAAATTTTGAGTTAAATCAGTAGTTGCTTCTTGAAGGCTGTCTTTATTATGTGATCGAATTAGTATATCAATGTTATCGGCAAAATGTACTGTTGTCCCATTGGTTACACTTTCTGTTAGATCATTAACATACAAAATGAAAAGAATGGGACCAAGAACTGAGGCTTGAGGAACTCCATAACTGACAGTTTGTTCTTTACTATAGAAATTAGAAACTAGATGTGTTTTTGTGTCTTTGTGTTTAATTTGTGTGATCTGTTGACGATCATGGAGGTAAGACTGTATCCACTTGTTCGGTAAGCCACAAATCCCATAAGTATATAGTTTCTGCTGTAAAATGTTTTGATCAATTACATCAAAAGCTTTTCTAAGCTCCAGAAATATTCCAGAAACATGTTGCTTCTCATCAACGGCAGTTAAAACATCATTTAAGAATGCAAAAACAGCTGACTGGGTTGATCTGCCAGTTCTGAATCCATGTTGTGAGTCACTTACTATTTTTTCATTTTTTAGAAAGGCTGTGAGTCTTTTAAGAGACAGTTTCTCAAGAATTTTTCCAAATCCTGACAGTACTGACACAGGTCTATAATTTGTGGCAACACATTGGTCGCCTTTCTTGTACAGTGGTGTTACTTTTGCAGTTTTCAGATTGCTTGATAATATACCACTTTTAAATGATGAATTGTATATGTCTGATAATGGGCTACAATGAATTCAGAACTTACTTTGACAATAACATCTGGTATATCAACAACACCCACTGAGTATTTATTGGGAAATCTTTTTATTATCATAGTTAATTCATCTGCTTATAACATCTTTGTAAAGGTATCTAGTGTGAGAGTGGCTGAAGTTATCAACAGATACAAATTTGATTATGGAATTCTCCAAAACGTGTGATTACAGAATAATTTCTGTTGAAAATTTTTGCAACCTATTCAGCATACCCGCAGCACTACCAATTAAACGTAATAAGACTGTGTGGGTAATTGGCCAGACCTCCGTTTAAGAACTCTGAATCCTTGTGGGATTTGGTTTATTTTTCATCAGAGAGAACTGCCATGGTTGAAGGCCTTTTCTCACAGAGAAGTACATTCTATGCCTCAAAGGATCTGGGCTGTTCTTGATGACAGTGACATGTGGACAAAATACTGAAGATATACGTAGCCTGCATTATATTATTCTTATTTTAATGGGAGGTATACGAATATCAACATCCAAGGAAGATTATTTTATGGGAGGTCAGATGAAGAGGATTTTTTTCTTTTTTCTTTTTCTTTTTTTTTTTGTTATGGATGGTCAAATATATATTATGTTCCAAGGAAAATTATTTTGAGATATCAAATTGACATACTGTAATTAGTTATTTACTAAAGAGAATCATTCAAAACTAAAACCATTATAATTTAATAACAAAAAGTGGCTAAAGCAAGAAATATTTGCACTGTGATAAAAAAAGAAATAAAATTTAAAAAAAGTATATGCTTTGGTGGCAACTGATCAAATGCACACCACTTAACCAGGGAGGCTAACACTATCAATGGAGCTACCTGTCTTTTTTGGTTAGTGTAACAGTCGAATACTAAATTGGGAACAACAGATAATGTAAGGCACAGCCACTCACTCGTGTAAACCATGTGTAAGGACTTAGAAAATTATGCCTATCTGTTGTTACATTTATCTTAGCTTAACCCTATAGATTCACCATGTGGCAGTCACAGTATTTACAAATAGATGCATCCATTTTAAACATTTTTACTGTGGCTATCATTTGTCTCGTTGTTTAATAATGAGGAATTTAGAAAAGCCTAAAAAAAAAGTAGACTCAAGTGCTACTTGAAGTCGCACCATTCAAGTTTTTAAACTGTACGCCTATTAACTCAGCCAACGAAACATTGTAACAAGCGATTCATTGTAGTAAATCTAACCATTTGGAAATCTTATACTTCAAGCACTTGTTCATGCTCCAATAAAGTTTGCCAAAATAAATGATATATGAGTCAAGCAACTATGAATTTTAACATATACTGTATCCCAACTATTATTTTGCTTCTATTTTACGATTTAAACACCAAGCTGAAGTTCTGAAGACCATTAGTGTTGGCAAGACTCACACTTCGGAACTGGGGCATGAACAATGTTCTGTTCTTTGACTTTAAATTCCTCAGGCTGGGTAATCTTTTTGTCCACCATTTTACATAATTTAATGGAGCAATCAATGATATGAGCTTAGATCTTGCCTTTCGACCTTTTCTCTTGTAATGGTGTTCCAAGGACTTCATTATACTATGCACTACATCCTGCAAATCGTCCAGATGCAAATACATTCCCATTACAAACTTCAAGTTCCATAACTTTCGTGGGTCATTTTTAACGTTCGATACCACCCATCAGCTTTGACCAAAGGTGTCACATCTTACGTCATTCTATCACAGATGATTGTATTTATGAAATCGAAATATTTGAACATTCGACCGTTTCAGGAGATTGAAATAAATTCAACGACTAAGTTGAAAATTTGTGCTGGACTGGGGTCTTAACCAATTAGGCTATCCAAATTCGCTTCCCTTCCGACCCAAATTCTCATCTTCTAGCCCTGTAGCCATTGATTCCTGTTGCTCACAGCCTGTTTCTGTGCAGAATCGAGCGTATAAATGCATCTGCATTGAAACTGCCATTACCTGTTTCGTGCATATTTACAATTATTGATATGGTTACTGTTCTTTTAGGACATGTCTGAAAGAACAGACATCATTAGTTGACAGTAAAGGCCAATTCACACTGTCTGTCACGTCACGTCACCATCCGTCAGGACATTCCGCAATGTATTTCTAATGGCGGCGTTCACACTGTCCGTCATGGACCGTCACGTCAACGTCCCGTCAAGCTTTCTCGCGAAAAATGTTTTGACAGAACGGTCGTCTGCTACCACGGAAGTTAACCTAATTTCGTCACGTGAATTAAATGTTGCAGTCGACGATTGCACTGTTTATATGCAAATAAGTCTTATTCGCCTTTATTTTGTTGTTATACATCGTTTCACGGGTAAATCTAAAATGTTTCATGACGACTTAAATGTTTTTGTCAATTGAATGTCCCCCTAAAATCGAGGTCGGATATCTGAAACCAAAAAATGCCATGTTACTTTACATTGTTACAGAAAAGACTGAAGCAAACTGTTTATTAGAATAAGATTGTAATTTGATTACGGATTTCTCATGAAATAACATTTTAAATGAAAAAGTCTGTTCTAACGAAAGACAATAATTCAGTTGTTTACGACGGTATTAAGAATGTCAACGGGCAAATTGTAATGGATAAAGTAAACAGGCGCCATTTATGCTCTTATAAGTGTTGTTTGATGTATTCATATGTTTATTTTTTCGCTTGAAAATAGATGTCGATGTTTTGAAATGTTGTTTCAGTTCCCAGTAAATTGGCCAAAAACACATACTGTAAATCAGTTTGGAAAACATTGTTTCCTTTCTTGGAATGAACAGCGAACTTATTAATTAATAATAAAAATAACAGTCTAGTTCGCAATAGACTGTTATTTTTATTACATACTGTAAAGTTTTATTTGGCTGTCAATAACATTTAGCATTGTTGTTCCTTCAATTCTGGTATTAAACTATTACTGTCTACATAACAGATCGCTACTCATAACCTCACTTTCAACATCGCGTATTGAGATCGGCGAATTGACGTGACAGACACTGACGGACAGTGTGAATACATCTTGACGTGACGCACCGTGATGTGACGGACAGTGTGAATTGGCCTTAATGGCCGTAAATTTACGAAATCGAAATACTGGATAATTTCGAACATTTTGGGGGGTTGAAATAAGTTAAGGTGACTGCTGGCCCAAAGCAGGAAATCCGAGTTCGAATCCAGCAAACATTTTCAACTTTGTCGTTGAATTTCTTTCAACCCTGCAAAACGGTCGAAATGTTCCAATATTTCGATTTCGTAAATTTGTGTCCATTACTGTCAACTAATGGTGTCTGTTCTTTGAGACATGTCCGAAAAGAACAGACATCATACCAATAATTGTCAATAAGTTCACAACATACAATCACAATTTCAATGCAGATGCATTTAAACACTCGATCCCTTGCAGGAATCCAGTATAGGATGCGAGCATGAGGAATCAATGGGCGAAGGGCTAGAAGTTGAGAATTTCGGGAAGACAGCGTAATTGGTTAAGGCGACTGCTAGCCGAAAGCGAGAAATCCGGATTCGAATCCTGATCCAGCACAAATTTTCGGCTTTGTCTGAAAATATTTCGACACCATTCACTCCCCCCCCCCCCCCAAACGGTCAAAATGTTCCAATATTTCTATTTCGTTAATTTACGGCCGGTACTGTCAAATAATGGTGTCTGTTCTTTCAGAAATGTCCGAAAAGAACAGACAATATATCAAGAATGGTTACATTTATGATTATTATCAGTCACCGATAATATTGGAACTATTATTATATTTTTATGGGTGTATATGTATATGCATGCATATTGTGTTGATGTAATAAAAAGCTTTTTAGAAATTTAAACTATATTTGAAAAATAGTTACGATATATTAAGTTTATTAATCACGCAGAAAGTGTGAAATCGATCAATATATCGTTATGTTAAACAAGACATTGATCTGGGCACAGTTGTGAGTGGCATAATACATATATCTGTTTGCATCCCATGATATTTGTTAAAAACCACATTGATCTGTGCAACATTGTGAATGGCATAAAATATGGATCTTTTGTATCCCCTCATTTATTCTTTTAAACAATAAACTGATCTTGCCATCATTGTAATCTGCATAACACATGATCGAATTATTTAAACAATGCATTTATCTGGGCATCATTGCGATTGGCAGTTTGCATAACCTGAATTTTTCGTATATTTCGTATTATTCTTTGTAGATTTAGTTCAGAAATATGTAGTGGGTATCAGTAACTAATCCAATGGACAGAGTGATGGGTTGTCACGAAGGGGACCCAGGTTCGATTTCTGGGTTGAGGATTTTCTCCAGTGAGGGAATGGGTGTTGTGTTGTTCTCATCATTGTTTATCGCCATCAGTACACAAGTCGCCCCAGTATTGTCATGTAAAGACTTGCTCAAGGCAGCAAGGCAAACGCTATCCTATGGAGTCTAAAGGCCAAAAATGCCACATGGAATCATCATCAGTAAATAGGCCAGAGCAATATAGGTCAAGTCTAGTTACCAGTACTAGATCTTTATAAATATGTAGCAAAATTTTGGTATTTTGGACTTCGTTTGAAGTGTGTTAGAGCTCAAGTTTACTGATCAATATCAGTTTTCGTATTTTTATGCTTCTATAGGAGGGAATTTTGGTATTGTGGGTTTCATTTGAGATGTATTAGTGTTCATATATAGTGATTGATACCAGTTTTATTTTGTTTGATTTTACAGGGTAAATATTTCTATTGTGTGTTTTATTTGAGGTGTCTTACAGCTCCTGTATTTGTTTGTTTACGTTTTTGTAGGGTACAATTTTTGTATTGTGGGGTTCATATGAAGTGTATTAGAGGTGTTTTGAAGAACCGTTTAGTCGATATTTTTTTAATTACGCGTTTTTCGATTATTTGTTTGTATTCATGTCTTGTTATTTTTTACAATTTTTTTAATTTAGAAACTACCCACTCAAAACCCACTAATCATATGGTGGTCCCATCAGATTATTTTCATTTTCTTTAAATTTAATTTTGCATCTACCTGTATTCCTTTTCCAAATGGGTGTTTTTGCAGCACTAGTCGTTATTTGTAAGAAAGTGCTTTATTTTGCAGATATAGATTTCGGCAAGTGACTTGCCATTATCAATGCTAAATTAACAAGAAGCCATCATCTGTATACATACATTATGTGAAATATAACATTGACAAATTAGAAAAGAGTCAATAAGATGTACTTTATTCCAGACTTTATATATATATATATATATATATATATATATATATATATATATATATATATATATATATATCTGTGTGTGTGTGTGTGTGTGTGTGTTGTGCATGTGGATTGTATCATCCTCATAGATGATCTGTAATACATTGATTTCCTCAGTTAGATGTAATGCTATTGCCAGTAAAGTGGGTTACGACTTGTGAAATGTAACTGTATGCAACCATGACCCATATGCAACAATGTAAATATTGAAATTAAATGTTTGTTTATGACTGGTTGTCTAAAATAGTTTCTTACAAATAACGACTGACTGCTGCAAAAACACCCATTTGGATACCATAAATACAGTCATGGGTGCAAAAAACCTTATTCATTTTGTTATTTATTTCATTATAATCCATTCCTCTGAAAACAATATAACACTTGCAATATATTCAAATAATACGAAAAAATAGATCAAGTCTAGTTACCTATACCAACTATACATTTAATAAATTTAGTCAGCAGTTTAGTCCAGAAAAAGTTTTCAACAATATTTCTTCATTCAATTTAGTATGTCATAACCCAAAACTACCACTTTACTGTAGTACTCCTGTTAAATTTCGTGATATATTTACAACACATGATAATTAACGTGGCTTATATTTTCAACAATTTTATGTTTCAATTTAGTATGTTCCTGCCAAAACCCCCAGTTTCCTGTGGTAGTCCTGTAAAGGTCTATGAACATTATTTATACTGCTTGACAACTATTCTCATAGGACATTTCCAGAATTTAATTTACTCATAACTCATATAATAATTTACTCATAACTATAATTTACTCATTAAGAACATATTCTCTGTTGTTCTGGTATGTATGTAATATTTCGAAATTTCATTTTAAGCATTTCAAGTCATACAGACATTTATATATAGTGACGTAAGGAAGGTTCTTTCTACATACAATTGTTAGCTGCAGTGCATTCATTGTATCAAAAGTATAACAGATATAACGTTTCTGGATAATATATTACATTATTGTTAAAAAAAGTTACAGTTTATGGGACTTAACTACGGAGTCATCAGTCCCTACACTTACAAACTACTTATGAACTACTTACGAACTAGGACGGCACAAATATCCATGCCCAAGGGGGGATTCGAACCCCCGACCGTAGTGGTCGTGCAGACCGTGACTAGAGCGCCTCAGTCTCTTCGGCCACCACGGCCTGCCGTTATTGTTCAAAGTCAACGAGTGGTATCAGAACTACTGTACTGTAGTGTCATTTTCACGACCTAATAGTCGTTCTATGTGCGGTATTTGTGTTGCACTCATTTTTTACTATCACTTTATTGGAATGTTTATATTATGGATTTACGCAAAGTATTGTGCAAATAGTCTTTCCAACTCTGAAACTCTGTATATCCGTAAAGGATAAAAATTTCGAAAAATTGTTAATCTGTGATTAAAAGAAACTGAGATTTATGCTCCAGAAGAATAGCATTTCTGCACACTCTGTTTCCAATCATATTAATTGACTGGACGTTAAATCCTAGAGGCGATGGTCGCAGTCGCAGAGAGCAAAGTCGCCAAGTAAGTAGTGCTGCCACTAGATGTCAGGCGCAATGAGTTCTGTTTTTCATATGGAGGTAAGAATAAAGGGAGGTGGCGCTACATATCCCAGCCGTACTAAGATTTAAAGCCATGGCCGCCATGACGCTCCGACCAAAACTGACAGTGGGTTATAGCTGTGTCTGTATCTGCAGTCGCTGATTGCATCATATACACATGTGACGTCTTCAAATTTATTGTTTCAAGTTTTTGTTTAACATAAAATCTCGAAAAACGAAAAAATTTCGCATTTAATGTGTTTACAAATTGTTCGCACTACAATATTACGAATCACAAAAGTGGGATCTTTCTTTAGCTAATCTGACGATCGTCAGATAAAATAATTCGATTGAGTGAACCAATGCCAGATTTACGAGCACAGTGACGATATCTTTTCTTTCTGTAGAAGTTTCATTAATATTGAAACTAGATTTTGCTTTCAAAATCACTGACTTAATAAAAATCAAATTTATATTTCATTGCTTATTCATTCGTAAATAGTATGTTAAGTGGAGGAAATAACTTTCATCTTTAGGAAGTCGTAAATCATGAGCTAAAAATACACTAAATTACAAGTGAAGATGTTGTATGGGTTCTTTCACAATAAAAGTGGGAAAATCACACATTAGTGGGGTAATTTACACATGAAATGGTATTTCCTTCTATTTCGCGTCACAATCAGAGCGATTCATACATATAAACATCACACAAGTCACCATGAGAATGCAAAATCCTTCCAAAAACGAGCGACAAGCATACACAAACATAGTAATTGTAACAGTGCTTTGGTCGGATCGAGATGGCTACCCTGGGCTTCACAACTGTGGGGTCAGAATGCCTCTATCTATTCTTACCTCCATGGTTTTTCATAACGCGAAAATACGTGTGATGTATTTTTGCTGGTGTCTGATTTGTTTACACGCTCTATATGTGTTTGCTATCTGGTCTAACAGTATGCTTCAGTAAACATAAATATAAGTGTTTATCGCCCATAATCCACTTATGAACATATCTGTTTTCTCAAAACTGTGGCTTGTACAGGTGGCTAAAGGAGAAGAATTTATTTGGAATGAATCGGTACCGTGTACAAAACTGCATTCTGGCAACTTCACTTACTTTTATTTCAATACTATATTTTCTGTGAAATGGAAATTATAATGAATAGATGTGAATCTACAGTCTTTAACGGAGTAGCGTACATGCTGAAACGTAATTTGCTTGCACAATAAATTGAGATTTATCTGCCAGGAAACTTCATCAATGATGTTGGTGAAATTCGTACATGCTTGTTTCTCCTTGAAAGGAAAGATAAAAGACTAGATTTTTGGTATTTAGCAGGAAACAGAGGAGGTATCAAATACCCCAGAAAAATGCACATGCTGTTGATCAGCAGACCTTTCTCCACATACAAATTGTAAAAATTTGGAAGACTGGATGTAAAAATTTCGAAGAAAGCTCTAAAGATCAACTACAAATCGATTGTCAGGGTATTTTATATCTCCTCTGGGTGAGGCTAATGCTCAATAATTCCTTCCTTCTGTGGCGAAATCATGTATGGTACGAATTATACAAGTCCTACCAATGAAACGTCCTGGCAAATTAACCTCGTTTTAAGCTGCAGAAATATTTCGTTGCATCATTCTCGCCACTGAAATGTGGAAATTATTCTCCAGTAACTGTTATGGGTGTACAGAAATCATTAATGTGCCTGTATCGAACAGTTTCATACAATTCACAATATAAAATAAAATGTAATTATCATTAGAAAAATATTCACATTTCGTTATGATTCCCACACGACAGAAAACGTGGCATTGAAATGAAAATAAGTAAAATTATCAGG
Organism: Locusta migratoria; assembly: GCA_026315105.1. NCBI lineage: Eukaryota > Metazoa > Arthropoda > Insecta > Orthoptera > Acrididae > Locusta > Locusta migratoria. Next base: position 596,212,168 of record CM048744.1, read on the forward strand.
CAGTAAGAAGGTTTGAAGACCTTTCCACTGATAATCCATAACCCTATCCATTACACCACTATTACACAATGAAGTAGTTTTTTTATAATAGGCACTCATGTACATGTGATATTTGCTTATGTACACATCTATTGAAGTAAAATTTATGTTACGTATTGTCTCATGAAACAGTACACAATACAGAGTGTGTAACAAGTCCGACAGTAACTAATGTATGCTGCAGTAATTTTCCCATAATGAATTCTCTGCACCTGGCATCTAATGGCAGCATTGCATATTCGTGGTGAATACCATGTGACCGCGACCTTCGCGACCAAAGGATTCAATGCCCAGTATTAATTGAACTCACTGTTGTGCAAGGTCGGATGATTGTGTCACCCATCACAATGCCAAATGATTATAGGCTTCATACTTAGACGATGGTAACCCTATCATAAAACGCAACTTGCACTTTTCAGGTTCCTTCGAATAAGAATAGCTTTGAAAAATTCCAGGTATGTTAGATTCTCCCCAGCTTCCAAGTTCTGCCACTGCACTTTATACTATAGCGAGCAGTTCCATCACTGTTTTCATTCTTGCTAATGTAGAAAAAATTCCTTATGGAAATGGCGTAAAAGGACTGCCGAATATGCATGACTTCATACTTTGTCGACAGCGACAGATTTCAGTCGAAAACTGTAATACATTTCGTAGCAGTGGGAGTCAAGATACCCAGATACACCATTTTTTCCCCATCAGGATGCCATCTTACTCTATTACACCTCGTATCAGTTCAAATAACCTTCAAGGGTTATGAGAGAATTAATGCGTCGTCGAGTGTGATTCAACACCACCTGGAAGACAAGGCCTCACAACTGGCTGTGCCTACTTCACACTGAGAGGCCACGCACGCAAGCTGCCTGGTCTGCCGCTATGAGGCTGTGGGCGTGCCTCAGCGACCAGCCAGTTAGCTAGTGGCCGCGGCCTCTCGGTGTGATCAATGCATGGCCAGTTGTGATCACCATTCATCCCCAGATCCATCTATGAACTCTTGGATGTAGACATTATATGTTAAACATTCTTACAAGTGATGCACTTCATATTTAAATTTTCATAAAACTCATGTAATTTGCTATAATTAAGTCAGCAGATGGTCAAATACGAAAGAAAAAAAGGCGGCGATTGGACTAGAATAGGATACGAAATACCACTTACAGTTTTCGCTAATTTTACTACAGTCTATAATGTGGTGCTGCGTGATGGTTATTCATTGATGAACTTTCGGCTGTTTGAAGTTCGATTTTATTAGTTTCGATCTATGGATTTTGTAACTGTCCTCAGCTACTTGTCGATAATAGGTCCGTTCGAAGAGTTGCCAAAAAATTACTTGGAGAGCCAGCAAAGAGGCACTAATGCGCATGCGTGGCAACACTGATGTCATGTGTCTGTACTTGGTGTTTGGGCTCTTCAAACACCCATATCGTTTTATTTAGCCTGTTTGCCAACTTCGCTAGTGTAGCGTGAAAAGACATAGGAATAACAGCTACAGCGCGAATGTTATTTACATCACGTTTGATTTGATTTATTTATTCACCACTTATCATTTACAAAATTACATGAGATGGGTTTCGTCACAAAACATAAATATGTTTAGATGCATACCGGTACTTAAATGAAAGATACACCACATATAGAAAATTATATACCCAATATAGCACAATGTACTACTTGCAATACATACAGCTTCACATTTTACTAAAGAATGTTGTCGGTATTTCATTTAAATACTCTTTCACCATAAAATAACTTTTTGTAAGGAGAAACATTTTGATAGCTTTTTTAAAAAAAAGCTGTGCATACTAGTCATTTGTTTAACGTCATGAGTCAACTTATTGTACAATACTGTCCTGAGATCTCACTCTGTGTTTTCTTGTCAGGTGCAGGTGCTTCCTAATTCGTGTATTATGGTTATGTATAGAGCTGTTCCTCCCACACAAGAACCACTCGAGTTCCGGACACAGGAAACATAGTGCTGCAGAAACTCTAAATTAACTATCATCGAGTTCTGCAAGAGCCTTAGCGAGAGATTTAAACGGAAGCAGCAATTTCGGGGTGGTATGGAGGCTTGTTTGAAAGAAAATTGTGGAAAAGCATTCACTATAGTGTAGTGCGAGAACAAATGGAGATTACTGATAAGGGCATACAAACATATTGTCGCTAGTAATATTAACTCCTATTTTTAAGAGAACAAGGTTGAATTTACTGTCTCGCCATGTTAAACGCCCAATACTTCGATACGCTGTCAGCAAATGCTTCAGCCCGGTATAAGCCCTGTCACCCAAAATATAAAAACCTTGGCACTTTTCTTCAGTGGTTTTCGACAGCGAGCGGAGCGTGCGGTTGCTCGCCGTGGAGGTTCGAGTCCTCCCTGGGGCATGGGTATGTGTGTTTGTCCGTAGGTTAGTTTACCTAGGTTTAAGTAGGTTGTAAGCTACAGACTGATGAGCACACAGTTTGGTCCGATAGATTTACAAACATTTGAACATTTTTTTTCCGACAGCGTACTCGTTCTGAATACTCTGATATCGTGGGCCGCTCCACAATAGGTCTCTAGCGGAAATCACCTGCAAGCTCTTTTAATTTCAAACACAACAAGCTGTAAACGTCGAACCTGTCTGCTACATTACGAAAACTTTCAGTTCACGGCATGCAAGCCACAAAAAAAGTTGTAATAGGAGTATGTCTCCCACTCCCACATCCTGGTATTTATAAGAAACCGAATTTCTAAATTGTTTTGCCAGAAGTTGCCGCATCCAAAAATAGTGGACAAATTCCGTATCTGAGAAATGTGGCAAAAAGTATAAAAAAAATCTGATTTCTGCCTTTTATTTCGGCGCAACAACACTGCTTAGAAATCGAAGTCACTAGAGACGAAATCTGAATCGCTCGACATCTGGAACAAATGTCATTTTGAATTCTGTTACCTTCTATGCGTAGTTTTATAAGAATAAATAAGACCACAGAATTTCAGAAGAAACACAGAGCAGACTAGTGTCCACTTCTGAGATCCATTTTGAACAAGGGAGCGTCGTGTATCCCGACTACAAGAGAGCTATGCGCATGCGCGAATCTGACAGCCAGAAAAATTTCCTCGGGCAGCATCTGGCTACTTGGCTCTGCTTGCTAGCAGCTCTTCGAACAGCTGGCGTCCCTCTTCAAGTACACCGAGCGAGGTGGCGCAGTAGTAACGCACTGGACTCGTATTCAGAAGGATGGTGGTTCAAATCCACCTCTGGCCATCCAGATTTAGGTTTTCTGTGATTTCCCTAAATCACTCCAGGCAAATGCCGGGATGGTTCCTTTCAAGGCCAACTCACACTGTCCGTCACGTCACGTCACGTCACCGTCCGTAAGAACATTCCGCAATGTATTTCTAATGGCGGCATTCACACTGTCCGTCACCGGACCGTCACGTCACGTCAACGTCCGTCAAGCTTTCTCGAGAAGAATGTTTTGACGGAACGGCCGTTTGCTAACATCGGAAGTTAACCTATTTTCGCACGCGAATTACATGTTGCAGTCGACGATTGCACTGTTTATATGCAAATGTGTCTTATTCATCTTTGTGTTGTTGTACCTCGTTTTAGGCGTAAATCTCAAATGTTTCATGACGACAAATATTTTTGTCAATTGAGTGTTCCCCTACAATCGAGGTCGAATATCTGAAACCAAAAAATGGTTTTGTTACGTAACAATGTAACAGAAACGACTGACGCAAACTATTTATTTGAATAAGATTGTAATTTGATTACGCATTTATCATTAAATACCACTTTAAATGAAAATCTCAGTTCTAATGAAAGACAAAAATTTAGTTGTTTACGACGGTATTAACAATGTCAGCGAGCAAATCGTAATGGTTAAAGTATACAGGCGCTATTTATGCTCTTACAAGTATGGTTTGATATCTTCATATGTTTATTTTTTCGCTTGAAAATAGATGTCGATGTTTTGAAATGGTGTTTCAGTTCCCAGTAAGGTGGCCAAAAACATACACTGTAAAGTTTTCTTTGGCCGTTAATAACATTTAGCGTTGTTGTTCCCCCTTTCTAGTATTAAACTATGACTTTCTACATAACATATCGCTACTCATAACCTCACTTTCAACATCGCGTATTGAGATGGACGAATTGACGTGACGGACACGAACGGACAGTGTGAATTCAACTTGACGTGACGGTTCCGTGACTTGACGTTGACGTGACGGACAGTGTGAATTGGCCTTTAATGTTTACCCCAGAATACAATTCTTTTGGCTCTCGCTAACTTGTGATGCTATTCATTGTTCTCATTTCGCACAGAGCTCTGGTAGCGTAACCGTAGAGACGCGAAGTCTTGGGTGCCTCTAGTCGCCTGTGCGCGATAGCCAGAAAGCATCTCTTCCAACGAAGATGATATGTCGGTCTGTGGTGATATCTTTGTACTGTTTACTCCCTCCGGAAGCTTTGGAATACATGTGCATGTGTTTATGTTTTATATGTCAAACTGTCAAAAATGAGGTGTATACTTATTTTTGACCAGTTAAGCGATGTACTCTACACAAAATATGATAGAAAGTTTCTTAAACATCTTAAAAAATTAGCAAGACAACAAGGACTTATCCGGGAAGGAAAGGTTTGTTAGTAATTGCATACATTTATCATACAGTTCGTGAAGCAATTCGTACTGTTACTGCGTCCAATATAACAATATTTGTACTAAGTTGAATAACGGTGTATGTATGTTGTTAACATTCAATATTTGAATTGTGGAAATGGAATTGTTTTAGCTTGCTACAGTGCATTTTTATTCATTGCAGGATGAAGACGAGATTAGTCCAAATATCATAATTCAGATATTTTCTCCGATAGTAGCATCTCAGAGGATAATGGGGTGTCAGTTTGGAAATTCATATACTTCTATACAGTGTCAAGATGGTACTAATATGGTATTTGACGAGGTAATGATTTTATTTATAAAACCGAATTTTTCCAAAAAGGTTCACATGTAACAGCGATGTCTAACTTGTCATAAGAAAATATGAAGTTAGAGATGCCAATGCAGAACAAAGACTAAGATTTGGAAAACTTCAGTAATTTATCAGTCCAAAAATTTATCAATATTAATGTGTGCCTTTCTTCTCAGAATACAGCCCCCTAAAAAGCATGGAAAATGGGTTGGGAGTGTGTGTTTTATAAAACATGTAGTTGATGCCTATATTGTTGGCACCTACTCTTGCACAGTAGCTCATTGAAACAACCTACGACTTTTTCTCAAAATGGTTTTTTCTTATGTGTAGGAGTGCAGTGGATTAGTTCAGTAGTATGGTGAAAATCAGCCACCAACAGCTGTACTGCAATTTAATCTTCGAAGCCTCTAGAAGTTTGAACCCCTACTGTTAACATTTAGGTCTAATTTAAAGGTTCGATGTGCAAAATTGGTAAGAATACTGATGAATTAAGAAGCTCAGTGTTTGTGTTAGAAACAGGCTCAGCTGTAGACAGGGATACCGCCCGTCAGCTGTGACCCATGATCTCATTGCTGTGCGGTAGTTTTGAGGTGCGTGCGTGTTTGTAGGAGGAGTGAGTAATTATGTGGTGGTTGAGCTAAAGACGATAGTTTGTTTACAAACAAAACAGATTAATATTTTGTGTTTAAAGGATCTGTAGCTTCTGTCTGGTGGTTAGGTGTAGGTTAACCAAGATTTTTTTTCGCTTTGTATGTGAGCACCAAAGGCGCGAATATTTGGGCTAAGATCTGTGATCAATGGTGCATTCTGTTATCTATAATAACTACAGATTATTTGTATACAATACAGAAGTAATAAGATATCCCGCATACTGGTTTTCCGGCGTCTTGACGATGCTATGGGTCAAAGTAGACGAGTGGTATCCCAGTCTACAGTTTTGCCCAGAAACACACAGGCATGCTTACTCACCCAAATTAAGGTGACATTCGGTACGGTGGCTTATGTGAGTGGGTAGGCCCTGTATGCGAAATGGCTTCACAGTTGCCCCCAACGGCCATGGCTCTAAGTGCCGATTATAATGTTTGTAAAACTTGTATTAAAAGAGAGAGAGAGAGAGACAAAATACAAAGAATAACTATAACATCTAGGAATAATTGACCTGTTTTAGACTGGTCAAAGAATGAATTAGGAACCAGATTAGTAACATCATAACACAACAACTTAAACTGGTGACAATTTCAGTTAATGGATTAGGCAGATGTGGTGTTGACTAGGAAGTGGTTTAATTAAAACATCAGCAAGCATTTATTTTGACTGCAAATATTTAACACCAATATTAAAATGCCTTATAACACAAACATGTTTCAGCCTTGAATGCAGATCCAGGATTTAGTGAGAGTCTGATTGAACTCTGAGAGAGAAGGAAAAAAAGAATGCCTATACGCCTCCATACGAGCCCTAATTTCTCTTATCTTGTCATTGTGATCACTACGCAAAATGTATGTAGGTGGCAGCAAGATCGTACTACACTCAGCTTCAAATTCCGGCTCTCTGAATTTCATCAACAGAAATTCACAAAAAGAATGTCGTCTTTCCTCCAGCGAGGAGCATTTCCGTGACACTCGCGCATTGGTCAAACCTACCAGCAACAAACCTAGCTGCTCGCCTCTGAACTGCTTCTATGTCTTCCTTTAAACTGATCTGCTGCGGGTCCCAAATACTTGAGCAATACTCAAGACATGGTCGTAAAAATGTTTTATATGTGGTCTCCTTTACAGACGAAGTACATCTCCCCAAAATTCTCCCAATAAACCGAAGTCAGCTGTCCTCCTTACCCACAGATTAGATATTGCTGCCTGTGGTATACAGATGATTTTTCTTAGTGTACTATAAATTGTGGTAGATCTGACATGTGGGATAGGCATAATCTTTTGAAAACTCTGTAGGCCTTGTACCTTAAGACAGTCTGCATATTTTCAGTATATGTTTCTGTATATGTCATTCAGTAGCCTAATTGAGGGTTGGATGTATATATCCACAGCAGGGGCATGAGCTATTACACACTGGTGTGAGATTTTGCAGTGTGCAACATACATTCTCTTTTTAAAAACACACATTATATACATTGCAGCTGGCTATTCAAACACACTTAGCCTCTGTGTAAATTGTAATAGATCACTATTCACTCTTAATTTATACTATGTTATTCTTTCACTGCAATTTGCACAGTTTTCTTCACTTTGAAGAGTAAATTACTCTATTCAATGGCCAGTTAGGAACCTTTGAGAGCTTGATTTAATTTTTGTCAACTGTGTTGAATTTTTATCTTTGATCACTATGGAGCTATCACCAGGAAGCAATATTTCAAATAATCCTGATTTGTGGAGTAAAATGTTGTTAGCTATGTCCGATAACCTTAAATTCGAGGTAATGCCACTTACATGACCACCTTAGTGCAATGCCTCAAGAACTGCACTTTCAATGAGTGATCAGCCTGTGTTGGAAAGATCACAAAAGATTTTGGTGCCTGATCCTTAGTAGATGAAACATGTCATAAAAATTATAATTTCTTTGAAATTATGTTGAAGTAAACATTCAGAATTTTTGCTACTTTGGTGTGGCTTATTTTACCATTTTTGTTTTTAACTTGTGTATTAAAGTAGCCTATTTTTGCAGGAAAGAGGCATTCTGTCATTTGATAATATCCCAGGCTACTTAACTTCACTTGTTTTGACATCATAGGACTGGAATTAATGCTGAAAACTGTTGTCAGTTTACATTACCTGAAGTAAACTGTTACACCCCTGGTTCTTGGTTATTTCTCCAAATGACATCTGCTAACAATTTGTGTTTTAAAATAAATTCTATGAACTTGACGACGAGCTGTGACAGGCACATACAAAAGACACCCACATACAACAGTTTCAGCTATCGGCCATGGCCTTCTTCAGAAAATAGAACACTCATGTCTTTGCGGTGAGTTGTAAACTGTCCTTACTATAGTATTAATTCCAACCTGGACTTTCCATTATTCTATGTACTTGATTGTGACTTAGGTATGTTGTCATTCGTAAAAGCTGACGGGTGGCATCCCAGTCTTCAATTACGCCAGTTCAGGAACTTTTTGTTCACATTTGTTTCAGCATAATCTTCTTCCCACTGTTTAAATTATAACAAAATAGTGAAACTTGAGCTGTAAATAAGTGCAAAATATAGTTTGAATGGGTTTTGAGCGATGGGTTAGTTGGTGTTGTGGACACACAGTATTTCAGTGAGCCAGCTGTTTGTCATTTTAAGGTGTGACCATGATTAGTTGTTTTAACTAGAGTACTGATATAAACTCCATATAGCATGGATACCATTGATTGGTAACACAACAGAGGGCAAATATCAGCTTAAATTGAGTGATAGTGATGAAATCCAGGATCAGTATGGAAATAATACACAAAGTTTCCTGGACCAATATTCAGGTACTAGAATTGAGTTAATTAGTTGTGGTTGCAGAGGCATCAATAAACTGATGAGCCAGCTTGTGGACTGACTATTTATTTCATTTAGTTGACCAGTATCAATCTTAGTGTATGGTGTTTTTGCAGCCCAAATCAATGAAAATTGTTGTTGTATATTGGATGGAAGGAACCTTCTAAACTCACTATCAGATAACCATCAAAATGTCACCCAAACTAACATGTGAGCCTGTGGACATCTCCATGTCAGACACAACCCAAAAATACCAATTTATGAGGTGAACATATTACTGAGTATTACAATGCAGCACCAAGAAACTTGGATATGGGGGGAAAAACCTTGTGATTTTCCAGTAACCAAGATATGATGGTACCGACCTTGTGTGTTTCAGAAGTGGTGAGTAGTGGCATGGTACCATTTAATGTTTTTGTAGAAGGAAAGACAACTGAAGATAAATTCATCTTTAGTATAATTAAAGTGCTACAACTCATTAATGTATGTGATAATAGTGGAGACTCATTTAAGAGATAACTGCAAATGGCAACACATCTTCTCAGTGAGTGGTGAGATAATATGTATGTATGTGTGTATCAGAGAGAGAGAGAGAGAGAGAGAGAGAGAGAGAGAGAGGGGGGGGGGGGGGGGAGAGCGAACTTATGCGACAGACACTTCATGACATGTAGATTTTGCCATCGGTGTGATGACTGATGGGAAGTGAAAGAATAAGAGATAGGCAAATAGTTTTATGCTTTGTAAACAAATAGGCATGGTGGACATGCTGATTTTTCCATGAGATAAGTTTGTAGAATTTCTCTGCAAATGCAAATTACTATGAGATTGTGAATCAGAAAAGTAACTAGCAATCCAACAATTTGTTTTATGTATTTTAAACCTCATTTATTTACTGAAACTGCAATCGATTATTTTTCTGTGACTATGCAACGATACTGCAATATGTTGATCATAGAAACATTTATGTCCACCATGTTGATTTATTTATAAAGCATTTCTTATTCCTTCACTTTCTGTTATGCATCACACTGTTGCCAACATCTACACGTCAAGTATCAGTCATGTATGCATCAACTACAGTTTAGACAGAGAGAGAGAGAGAGAGAGAGAGAGAGAGAGAGAGAGAGTGCACTGTTGTGATAACATTTTTATGTTTTACATAATAAGATGTTCTTATACCTCATTTGGCTTATTGAAATTTTCAGTACATGGGATACTTGTTTGTCCACATTGGCCTGAAGAATGTTACATGGCTAAAAAGAATGCTGGGGATTTGCGTTACTGTGGTGAAACACCTTTGCGGGCCAGATGTTTCAATGTAAGTACTTTGCAGAGTGGTTTTGTAATACTTTAGAAGTGTTCTATATATAAAGTTACAAGCTGAAAACCCAGTGTTGCACAGGCATTTATTTATTCAAGGCTTGAGTTAATACTCCTCCCATTCCTTCTTGCTCTGTCCATCTCCTCTTTTTTATAACTGTTATATTTATGAGAAATATATAAAAAATAAGACCTTCTTGCACAGTGTACAAAATTATAAGTGCAGTATGCAAACAAAGAACGATAGTAATCAAAATACAAATGGTGTGTAACATTCATGTATTCACTTAATTCAAAATTTGACCATAAACATTATTTCTTAGTCGGCTCACCCCTGAGCAAGTGACATTAAGTTGTCCATGTGAGAAACATGGAAACATAAAAATCCATTCCACGCTATTTAATACATTACCCTGTGATTTATTAATCTTAATAGAAAATGCAAGTCTCACTGGAAACTGCAGTCCCTTCAAGTTAAAAGGTAGATCTGACAGAAATAAGGGTACTTGTTGGATGTACACAGTTTTTCTATCCTTTCCTTGTAGCTCTGTAGAAGTCTGTTGCTGTCGCCCCCTGCCATGTGCACTTCACAATTCAAAGTTGGTTCAAATTTGTCAAAAACACTGTCATCTTTCAGGAATTTCCTTAATCTGACTTGAATACAGGAGTGTAAATATGTAAATGTGGTGCATGATGGAAAGGTTTTTACCCATCATAGTTATATGATCTCATATTTATTGAATTATATGTTATACAATTGTATGATTTTGCAGGTATATATTCATTTGTACAAGTGCTATAAGTTGGTAAAATCTGTCTCGAATACAGTTAGTAGTAAAGAAGTAATAGATTAAAACTAGATGGTTGATGAGGCAGTTTCCCATTAACATTACTGTTAATGTCCTCATATCTCACAAACTATGTTTTGTATCATGATACAATTTAAGAGGTGCATTCAACTGTATGTATGTATACTGCTGTAAAAATTTCATGCAAGTACAATTTGTAGAGGTGTGCCTCGGCTGCACAGTGGTAGAGTGCCAGACTATAAATCCAAAGGTCGCGGGTTTGAGTACCGCTGGGTCCTAGGATTTTTATCTGTCACTTTCCACTTCTTTCACCTCTGGCAGTATTGCTCATGTGAAAAATACCGAGTAGCACCGTGGTTCAGAACCCACGTTAAACTGTAGGTCCCCCTATAATTGGCTGGGTAAGTCAGTTCGAAGGTCAGAGGAAGGCAACGGCATACCACCTCCAAACAGGACCATGCCTAGTAAAGCACTGTGGTGTTCAAACCAATCTTCGGATTGTTGACTGCTTTACCTTTTTACAATTTGTAGTGTAGAAATTATAAATTTTAATGCCATACCGAATGCCGTAGTTTTACTCCATGAACTCCGTGAACAATGAAAAAGTAGTAAGGGAGGGAATTCTTTCCTTTCATCATTGTGCTGTGATTATCAGTGATAAAAAGTATAATAAAGGTTTGAAATTATGTTTATAGTTTGTTGCAAGTCTCTAAGTATTTTCATTCTCATATAGTATATGAATATTGTCTCCTCACATTGTGTGTCAATTTCTTGCAACTCATATCGTTTATGGCATTATAACTCCTGAACCATGTGTGGTACAATATGTGGTTCTTACCCCTGCAGTAATTGTTACCTCATGGTAAGGAATATGAGTACCAAATTTATTTGACATTGGTTCAGTGGCTTAAGAGGAAATGTGCAACATTGTCGCATAATGAAGCATTTATTTGAGCATCTCATTGTTTATGACGTCATATGTCATGAACTAAGTGGTGTCTGTGATTTGGACACTTACAGTAACTGTCCTCTTGGTTTGAAGGCTGTGTGCAAAATTTCATCAATATTGGAACAAAACTGTAGATTTGTATGCAAAACGTACACACACACAAAGACACATGCGGACACTCAGATAATAACCTTACTTAAGTCCAACCATGTAATTGAATCACCTGCCATAGTGATGCATAAGTTTAACACACACTTGCAAACACAACAGACTTCAAACATGGTGGTATTAATTCAGTCTATTGTTCCTTGCCTCTCATAGGATACATCTAAGTAGCATGCCACTGGCTACAGTTGTGCATAGTCAAACTATGACTGTTATGGCAGTGTCACCAACACTTGTCCTGACTCTGTGGCTGACTTAAGCCGAAGAACTGGATTCTTGACATTGTATCAATGATCTATAACTCCTCCACCAAGACCCAGTCTCCATCTAGTCTGTGGTTGTGGCTACCATTTGTAGGAAACTGCAGACATTCACTGGTGTCTGTGGTAGCATAGGTGTAGTTACTGGCTGTCAGAAAATTGTGTTTGTTGAGTGTCTTATCAGTTAAACCTAGTGATGGTTCCCATGGACTTACTGATATTGTAGGCATGGTGCCGCTTAAGTCTCCTTGGCGTGAATTTTGAGGATGTCTTTAACAACATTATCCAAGTATTTCCATGTTTATGTGTATGTTTACATTCCACTGAATTGAAGACATGGCCAGTAACAGGGAAAAAAATTTCTCTGTTCATTAATAAAATTGTGGATCACATAGGATTCGAAGTGTGGCAGTCGGAGGTGATGGTTGTATGACTGTGTTGTGTGCCTGTGTGATTGCGTGAGTGCTCTATTTCTGAAGAAGGCCATGGCCGATAGCTGAATGTGTTGTATGTGTGTGTCTTTTGTATGTGCCTGTCGCAGCTCGTCGCCACGTCTTTGCGGTGAGTAGTAAACTGTCCTCACTATATTATTTATTCCAACCTGGACTTTCCATTATTATAGTGTAAGTTTTATTTAGATATAGAGACAAAACACTCTTCAAACCTACCTAGAAGTTTAAAAAGTAAAGGAATGGAAAGATATGAATGTTACCCCTAGTAATACCTGGGATATTTAAAATTCCATGCAGCTGTAGATAAGTATCTATTGTAACCACAAAAAGAAGTGTCAGTCCTTGCATGACTGAACACAGCAGGAACTGTCATCTGGGACACAGCAGAACATCAGCCATAGCAGATTTTTTGGGATGAGAAATTTTAGTGAGACAAGCATATTAGCAATGGTATGATATTACAGTGTGAATATGTATTGAGAAGCAATTGAAATCCACACACAGCATAATAATTTTCATAGACAAGAAGAAAGTTTGAAGTTAAATAAAATGTTGATGTAGAATTTGCAGTAGCAGAATGATAATCAGTTACTTTTAAGCACATTGATGATGCCAAGTAGTCTTGGTCAAGTGGTGGTTGTTGGTGCTTTCTATGCACTTTATAAATGTGAGAGCCTCTCGAGCTTGAGTGTCAGTAGCTGGCATACCTTTGAAGATGTGACTGGCAGTTGGAGACAAAATGTCAGGAAGTAATTTCTGTACATCGATCATGGTTTTCAGCCCTAAAGTTTTACTGGAGTAAAGACCAGCTGTAAAATCCTATGTTGTATGGTTAAATGCCTCTACTGGGAGGATATGTCAGTTTTGATTCACCGACGAGACTGTACAAGAAGTTCCTCAACTGTGTAAGCTCTGTTTCTTGTACATTGCCATGAAGTTTCTTAGGGCAAGGAGAATGTTTCACCCATTGCTAGTTAAATTAATTACGATTGCATAGAATTAGCAATAATATGGGAATGGATTCACCAGGAGTGGTGAACTGGTGGCAAATAATAAGATTTTATATCTCCATTTATAAATCAGTAATGTAATGCAGTGTTGTAGCTGGAATAAAGTGGATGCAGTCATGTTTTGGACAGTGAAACTAGTCCGGAAGTGTTAACTAATGGGCAGAAGATGAAGTTCAATCACTCACTCTGCACAATTTTTTTGGTGTGACTTGATCAGCTGACCATCAAATTGAATGGCAACTGCCATGCTGTAGTACAACATGCAGCTGAGCATAACACAATTGATTCCAAAGGCTGCTTCACAACCTGGGCCATCTGGACACCCCACCTCACTACTGACTTTTCTGATTTGTACAATTCCTATGTGTTATATTTTACCCTCTCTGTTTCCCCCCTTTCCTCGACCCAGCATTGCGTTCCTAAGCTGCTACTTTTCACCGGTCTAGTATCTACACAATAGGTCAGGCGGTGCTAATATACCTATCACCACCATCAACCTGCATCCTCCCTTCCCTTCTGAGTTGCTCTCACTGAAGGGAGTTACTCAGAACATAGCAGCCTGTGTTACTGAGTTGTACCTGTGTGTGTGTGTGTGTGAGAGAGAGAGAGAGAGAGAGAGAGAGAGAGAGAGAGAGAGAGAGAGAGAGAGAGAGAGAGAGGAGGGGCGGGGTCAATAATTATCTTTGTGGTGAGTTGCAACATATCCTCATTAGGCCATGTCCTACATGGGTGACAAAAGTGAGCGAGAGCGCGCAACAGCTTCGAACGACAAATCTTAATCACATGTACCATTACGGGTCTGTCCTACGTGGGTGACATCTGCAATGTTGGGCGTCAGGCATGACAAAGGCGGCATTTGAATCTCAGACCTGCTTGAATCTTGTCGAGTTCGTTGAGAATCGTCTGCTTGTCAAGGTTACAAAGGATGTCGCAAAAATTCTGCGAGCTAATAATGCCTGAAGTTTATGAAACTGCAAATGTTTCTGAAATAACAATATACAATTGCAGTTGTACATATAATTCAAGATTTTGATTGGGATAATTAGTGTTCAAAAATAACTATCTTGTAAAGTTATGACTGAAGTTAAGTTTTTAAATTGTTTCTAATATGCCAGTCTTTTGTTTTTAATCTTGATTTACACAATGATGAATGTTGTCTTGAATAATTACATTTGTGTGCTTTTTAAGCATTTGCAATAACAACAAACATACTCCAGGGAGAGAGAGATAAAACTGGGATGTCACGAAAGATGCGTGTAAAATTATGTTTCTGAATAAAATATCTTAATATAATGTTTCAGTTGGAATTTCATGTGTTTGTTAGCCTTCAGTGGGATATGTGTTTTGGCAATAAAGATTAATATATTGGTATTAGCTTGGTAAAAGAATTACAACTTGGTAGCCCACATCACTAACCCTGGGCAACGCCAACTGCTAACAATTCCGTCCAGAATTAAATGATTTACTGTCGTCTTACACTAAGACTCATTTTGTACTTATTCAGTTGTTGATTGTTTGTAGTCACAAAAGAAAAACTCAAAAGTATCTGTACTCCTCGTTGTATTTGACTGGTGATCTTCACTGTTTATTTTTGTATTTGAAGTTATGAATGAAATAGTTCACAAACATTCTTCACTTTGTAAATTTATTGCACAGCACTCTTTTTATGTCTTATTTCCTAAACTAAATAAAATTTTACTGCTTTACACTGGAGCTATCGTTATTCTATGGTTGATGGATGCCAATTTTTAGAAACAGCTGATTAGTTCTGGCCGCCATCTTGTAGCGAGAAGTTGTCATTCATGTAGGAAACCCAGTCATGTCACTGATTGTAGCTAGTGTGTCATGTAGCTGCATGTTGCGCACTCTCGCTTGCTTATGTTGCTCAAGTAGGACACGGTCTTATATTCTTGAATCCCAACCAGGATTTTCCATTGGTAGATATATGATTTTATTTAGACACTGCCTTAGCCCAACATCCAGTACAGAAATGAGTTTTAATAAAAAAAATAAAAAAATAAAAAAAATAGATAAGGTGATTATAGTCAGCTATCTTAATCCAGCAGTTATCAATTTATTTATGGAGCTTTTCGAACAGTGGCCACTGCAGACACCCAGAAAAGACTGGCTAAGTGGTACCACTACGTAGACAATAGATTTGTAGTTTTGACTCATGGTGAAGAGGTATCTGATCGATATTAATCAAGAGATAAAATTCTTGATGCAAAAAGGTAGCAATTAATGCAACAGGTGGATGGAACTATGGACCATAACATACACAGAAAATAAATATGTACTGATAGATATGCCTAATCAAGGAATCAAAAAGCCAACAAAATCTGAGCCAGCTTACTTACAGGGTTTATTAAGTTGATATTTCGTGCTTCATGGAGAATCTTGAATGTAGAAACTATTTATTTGCTAACAATGATTAATTAAAAACATTATTTGTACATTTATTAAAAATTATGGTAAATTGGCCTGGCAAAAACATTTAATACAACACATTCCTTACGATATACTGTTGCTGAAACACACCATCTCGGCAACTTTACCTTTCACCTTTCAACATTCAACTGCAATGTGCTGAGAAACTTCCAGATTGTTTAGCTCTTACTGTAGCTAGTTGGCAAGTATTCTGCCTGTGTCAGAGACTTTGGGGATTGTAGCCTTCCAGAAATTTAATTTCATCTTTTTAGCAGGTACTGTAAGTATCTTAAAAGATCATAGGAAGCAGATTGATTTCAGTGTTCATTCAAGAGGGTCATGTCATTTTCCTTCAAAGTGAAAAAGGCTTTCTTTTGGAGTAGACTTACGGCAGTCCATGACCAACCTACAGGTCTCATTACTACGTTGTAGTGTTTGGCATGAGATGAATCGTACCAAACAGGACAGGTACATTTCATGGCAGAATAACATAGGCATGGGAGAAGTACGCATGATTTTTCTTTACCAAGGTATGTAAGTGTTTATATCTAATGTAAATGTTTAGTATTCAAACAATATTTTTTTAATGTGACAATTCTACCAAGCATCATATTTTGGAGTTTCACAATGTTGTAAATACATGCTGGACAATACTATTGGTGAATTATGATCAACATACCTATTCTTCAGGTGAAAGTCACAAACATGGGTTTTTGAAGGGTTAGGCCTGAGTTGGTTTGTTTTATAATAACTTGACAGATTCTAGAGAGAAAGAGTTAGACCCCTTTTCACTGTGTTTAAGTCTGTGCTTTGCACTGCCACAGTTAGATCATCACCATATAAGAAGCTTCTGGTATTTGGAACTATTTGTTGTTCATTTGCATGTACATTGAGGGGAGTTGATGCATTCATGCGCGCGCGTGCACACACACACACACACACACACACACACACACACACACACACACACACTTCCTTCGGGAAAACCATTCTTCTTCTTCTTCTTCTTCATGTCTATTGTACATGATTACCTTGTTGCAATATATTTAAATGTCCTTCTGGTTGCTGGAATACCAGATTCAATACATATCCACTAGTATAGTATGCCTACCATGCCTCCATGAATCAGACATTGCCAAGGTGGGGTGGCTCGCTCAAAGAAACAGATAGCTGGACTGTTGGAGTACCACAGTGGAGGTGTATCTTTCGAGAGGCCAGACAAACATGTGATTTCTGAAGAGGGGCAGCAACCTTTTCAGTAATATTCATAGAATATATGACTTCAACTGTGATTGGGCAAAGCTGAAAATGTGTACCCAGCCGGGATTCGAACCCGAGTCTCCTGCTTTCTAGGCAGTTGCGCTGACCCCTACACCACTGGGGACACAGTGATCACCGCACCTGCAAGGACTACCCATGCACGCCTCCCGTCAGATACAAATTCCCAGCTTCGCCCTGCCCATAGTACTCAAACTCGTAGTTTAACTAATTCCCGTAAGAGTAAGGGCTTCAAACTTGCTCACCCCTCCCCACTAACGATAGGATCATTGCCCGTCACCGGCATATTATATATATACATGTGGCGTCTGTTTGGAAAGAACAGACGTCACATTCTGATCCTGCAGCTGTTATTATTTAATGTTCATAGAATATATGACTTCAACTGCGATTGGGCAAAGCTGAAAATGTGTACCCAGCCGGGATTCGAACCCGGGTCTCCTGCTTTCTAGGCAGTTGCGCTGACCCCTACACCACTGGGGACAAAGTGATCACCGCACCTGCAAGGACTACCCATGCACGCCTCCCGTCAGATACAAATTCCCAGCTTCGCCCTGCCCATAGTACTCAAACTCGTAGTTATTACGCACTATTCAAACACACGCGCCTCACGTTACCAAATTCCTCCCCCTTTACGGTATAATGTCCAGGGGTGCCAAACGCACCCAGGCTACGTACATGAGCGATGCCTCGTCAATCTCCAGCTGCCATCATCGGGCTGGTACGACCCCATGTCGTCGTTGTGGTCTTCAGTCCAGAGACTGGTTTGACCCCATAAGGTCGATAATGTCTTGATTGTCTTTGCCAGGAGTGGCTGGTACCTCTATGTATGTTGCTTGCAATTACCAGGGATGAGGGCGCACCATCCGCCCCCAGAACTAGAGATAAAAAAGGAGCAGTTTCATTACTCACAGGTTCAGTCATGGTCCTTTCCGGCGTCTGGATGTCCATAGCTTCGGAAGCGGAGGCTCTCTCCCCACCGTCCAGTGCAGGAGGCTCAGAGAGGGAAGACGAAGGTGGCGGCAACCCGGTGCCCAGGGATGTAGCTGCTGGGACCGGTGCCAGTGCCGGGAAGGGCACCTGTACCGTCGACGGAGCTCGGGCGGATACAGTACTCAGTGCAGGAGGCGGCGACCCCACCCCCCTCCCCGAAGACGTCGGCACGGCGCATGTCAGTGAAACAGGCCCCGGAGGAGGCGGGGGTGGAGGTGGCGCTCGTGAATCTGCTGGGAGTCGCGGGTGCAACTGATCCCAGTGTTGATGAAGAGTGCCCACAGCAGTGTCAACAGTGCTGAGACGGCGGCCGAGACATGACTTCACCTTACCTGGCAGCCAACGAGGATGCCGGCCAAACCCGTGTGCCCACACGAGCGCCCCCGCAACTTGCTGACCTGATGGCCGTGTGGGCACACTTGGTGGCTGAGGCAACAACAAATGGAAGAGAGTGCGAGGTTGCCGGCCATGAAGCAATTCCTCCGGGCTGCATCCCCCCGCCTGGGTGAACCGATAAGACATAAAAAAACGGATAATGCTTCGTCCACTGAACAAGAGGTCACATATTTGCGCATTTGGGCTTTAAAAGTGCGCACTTACCTTTCCACTTCACCATTAGACTGGGGATGAAACGGAGGGGCCGTGATGTGGCGAATGCCCAGACGAGCACAAAAATCTTGAAAAACAGAAGTAGTGAAAGGGGTGCCATTATCTGAAACAAGTGTGTGTGTGTGTGTGTGTGTAAACCCCTCCAAAGCAAAACCTTTAGACAGGGATTGAATAGTTACAGCAGTGGACATGGTATGACAATGAAAAATGTATGGAAAGTTTGAATAAGCATCCACAAGAAAAAACCAATAAGAGTTCAGGAAGGGGCCAGCGTAATTGATATGCACCCATTGCCATGGCTGTCGGGGTTGCGGCCAAGAAGAGAGAGAGAAGCCCAAGGTGCCGCCTGCAGCAGCATGGGATCGGACGCCACCGCTTTGGCCAACACTGGCGCCGTAATAGGAAAACCATCAACAGTAGCCTGAGCTTCCTCATCCAAATAAAAGCATAAAAGCTCTTCTCAATCAAAGTCAGGATCAGGGCCTACCGGGAGGCACGAAATGCCGTGGAGCAGAAATGGATTTCATAATTATAACGGGAAAGAAAGAGAGCCCAACATTGCAAACTATGAGCTACCTTGTAGGGCAGTGCGGCTGTAGGGTGAAATAGAGACACCAAGGGCTTATGATCAGTAATAAGATGACATTTGACCCCATACAAGTAAACGTGAAATTTCTTCAAAGCATACACAATGGCTAATGCCTCCTTTTCAATTTGAGAGTACCATTTCTGGGTTGCCGTCAATGTTTTAGGTGCGTACGCGATGGGACATTCCGACCCATCGGGATACTTATGGGCCAAAACCTCTCCAGTGCCATGTTGAGACGCATCTGTAGCCAGAACCAGATGTTGCCCAGGAACATACGTCATCAAACAAGGTGCAGAAACCAATAAGCACTTTAACGTGCAAAACGCCCATTCACATTCAGACGACCAGGCAAAGGGAACACCCTTGTGAAGCAGATGATGTAAAGGATGCGCTACCCGGTCCCCAGTAAAATATGGTGGTAATAGGCAATGTTGCCTAAGAAGAACTGTACATCTTTAACAAATGCGGGACACGGCAGGGACTGTACCGGGGCCACGCGATCCGGCAAAGGGCGGACACCTGTTGAAGACACTTCAAACCCCAAATAAGGAATAGAATGTTGGAAAAAAATGAGACTTGGCCAGGTTGCAGCGGAGACCTGCTGCTTGTAGGACAGCGAAAAGTGGCAGAAGGTTTTGTAAATGTCCGTGGAGTGAGGCCCCGGTCACAACAATATCGTCTAAGTAGTTAACACAGCCTGGAACCGGATGGAGGAGCTGCTCCAAGTAGCGCTGAAAAATAGCCAGGGCACTAGCGACTCCGAAAGGGAGTCGCTGACATTGGTATAACCCAAAGGGAGTGTTGACGACCAATAGACATTTGGTGTCGTCATCCAAAGGAAGCTGAAGATAGGCTTCCGCTAATTCTATGTGAGAAAAAGAGTGGGAACCAGAAAGTAAAGGAAGGAGTTCATCTGTACAAGTCATGCGGTACGAGTCAATCACAGACTGCATTGATGGTGACTTCAAAGACACCCCCACTCCCATGCGTCTTTACAGTAACCAGTGACATATCCCATTCAGTGGAAGAAATAGGAGTTAAGACCTGCAAGTTCTGTAGGCAATCCAATTCAGCCTTAAGTTGGTCGCGCAGTGCCACCGGCACCTGGCACGCGTGAAAAAACTTGGGTCGCGCCGTCGGTTTCATAGTAATGTGGGCAGTAAAGCCCATGGCACAACCCCCGAAAACAAGGAAGAAAATTCCTGACAAAGAGCTTCTAACTCCAAGAAAGGAACCAAATCCGACAGGAGATTGACAGAATCATCGATAGAAAAACTAAAAACATTAAAAGCATCCAGGCCGAAAATGCTTGCAGCCGCAGTGTCATCAACAACAAGAAAAGTGACCGGCCTGACAACAGATTTATACGCCGTGGAAGCTGTGAATTGATCCAAGATAGGAATGTGCTGGCGGCTGTAGCCACGCAAAGAACGGTTGACAGCAACCAGAGGGGGCGAGCCAAGTCGTACATATGTGATATAATTGAGAAGAGAAACGGAAGCTCCCATATAAACAAGTAAGGTAACCACCCTGTCAAAAATCTGAACTTCAACAAAAAGTTTGGGAGATGGAGTGTGAACATTCTGGACAAGATGAACTTCCATCTCGTCATCTTGCTCAGTCGGCCGGGAACGGCAGACAGAAGCTATATGGCCTTTTTTCTTACATGAGTGACATGTAACCCAACGCTTGGGGCAATTAGCCCTGTC
Source organism: Locusta migratoria (assembly GCA_026315105.1). Lineage (NCBI taxonomy): Eukaryota > Metazoa > Arthropoda > Insecta > Orthoptera > Acrididae > Locusta > Locusta migratoria. The sequence continues at coordinate 596,233,205 of CM048744.1, forward strand.
ATGTTGTACAACACAAAGGGGGCAAGATGGAAAAGGTGGCTGCATGCAAGTGGGAGTATGTGGTGCGGCCTGCAACGGCCGTGAAGCCGTGGCCTGTTTACGACCGCGCGTGCAGCGAGTGGGGCGCTCCCGTACAAAAGCGACGTCCGTGCAATTCAAAGGTGCCGAGCCCAACTACAAAACTGCAGCAACATCACCCCAAGTCTCAATTTGGTCCCCTGCATCCCTTGAGACTTCAAAAAACTGCACAATGTTTAAACCATGTCAGGGTAGGATTTTCCAGCTATAAGACGCGTTGGCGCACTTTCCAATCGATCTGGAGTAAGCCGGAGAGTTGCGTCCCGAACCATATTGTCGGCATATGACTCCTTGTGGGTCGGAGTAATGAACACACATCGACGGCTAAGACCCATGCCCGATAGGACTGAGTGGGTTTCTTATGCGACCAGTAAAATTCAACCCACACCGCAATAACATGCGTACGCGGGCGGTAATGGTCTGACAGCAAATGACACCTCTCATCAAAAGACAAAGCAGCCAGTTCCTGCAGGGGGGCTAATTGACGCAAAAGTTGATAGATGTGAGGGGAGACCCATGAAAGAAATAAGGCCGTACAGAACGCCGGGTCGGACACCCCAAATGCAAGGACGTAGCCGGTTTTCATAAGAGTCTCAATCTTCTAAAGTATCGTCAAAGCCAGAGAATGAAGGTGGAAACATTGTAGTGGGAGACACTGAACTAGAATCAAATGCGGGCCAAGGAGCAGATGGCAACCGCGACACCAGGGAGTCAAAGTAGTCCGCCTGACCTGACACAATCGTAGTTAACCGCTGAACGGACTCAACCACAGTCTGTAACGATTGCTGCAGGATTTGTCCCCACGGGGGCAGCTGAAATTCCGCTGGAGCCCATCATCGTCCACGACGGAGTACACGCCAATTCAAACACCACCTTCGTCACCAATTGTGCTATGACTATTAACACACCTATGCACTTTATGCCAGCTAAAAGTGTTGCTAGGATCCTGAACCGTCCCATCGAAGTCCAACAAAAGATATGTCCGTACACACTCTTGTCGTATCTAATAGTATTGTCCGGAGACACGATCGCGAGCACAGTAAGCATATGACTGAGGCGAGGTTTATGGCTGGCCCAGTGCCTCTCTCAAAACGCCGTGCAGCCGGCAGGGTGCAGCGTGGTTGTGCAACCAGCACCGCACAGCAGCCAGTCCTGGTAACGGGCGCCGCGCCGTTCAAACACATGCGCCTCGCATTACTACAGCCATACAATTACTGTGAGTGGCTGAAAGCAAGGGGAAACTACAGCACTGAATTTTCCCCATTGACATGTAGGTCTACTGTATGAATATATGATGATGGCATCCTCTTGGGTAAAATATTCCGAAGGTAAAAAAGTCCCCCATTTGGATCTCAGGAGGATGTTGTCATCAGGAAAGACAGCACTTGTATTCTATGGAAAGGACTCTGGAATTATAGATCCCTTAATCGGATAGGGAGATTAGGAACTTTAAAAAGGGAAATTGATAGGTCAGAGTTGAATATAGTGGGGATTACTGACATTTGGTGGAAAGATGAATGGGATTTCTGGTCAACTGAATACAAGGTTATAAATACAAAATCATTTGGGGGTATTTCTGGAGTGATCTATCAGTGAATAAGAAAATATAAATGTGAGTAAACTACTATGAATAGCACAGTGATCGCATTATCATGCTCAAGGTAGATACGAAGCCAACACAAGTTTTTAAGCCAACTAGCTCTGCCGATGAGGAGGAGATTGACAAAATATATGAGGAGATAAAATAATAATAATAAGGGAGACATAAACGTGCCTGTGATGGGGGACTGGAATTTGGTAGTAGGAAAACGAAGGTAAGGAAGAACAGTAGGAGAATATGGACTGGTGAAATAGAGTGAAAAAGGAAGCTGACTGGTAGAATTTTGTGCTGTTTACTAATCATGAAGGATTATGGTTGTATATGTATAAGAAGCCAGGGGACACCGGAAGTGACCAGGTAGATTTTATAATGGTGTAAGACATAGATTTCGGAATCAGGTTTTAAAAGTAAGTCATTTCCGGGGGCAGGTACAAACTTTGACCATATCTTACTGGTTATAAACTGGAGACTGAAACTGAAGAAAGGTCAGAAAAAGTGAAAGAACCAGAAGTATTAGAGAGTTTCAGAGATAGCTTTAGGTAACAGTTGACAGATATGGGGTGAAGGGGATAACACAGTATAAGGTGAGAGATGAAATAATGAAGGCAGCAGAGGGCCTAATAGGTAGAAAGACAAGACCTACAAAAAATCCTTGGATATCAGAAGTAATCTTGAATTTAATTGATGTACGGAGAAAATATAAAACTGCCATAAATAAAGCAAGTAAAATGTCGTACAGACAACTAAAAATGGGTTTTGACAGGAGGTGCAAAATGGCTAAACAATAGTGGCTAGAGGGCAAATGCAAGTCTGTTGAAGAATTTATAACTAGGGAAAAGATAGATACAGCCAACAGGAAAATAAGACACAAGCTGTATGACTATCAAGAACTTAGATGGAAAACCAGTTCTGAGCGTAGAAGGGAAAGCTGGATTGGGGAAAGAATATACAGAGGGTCTCTAGAAAGGAAAGGTACTTTGAGACAATATTATAAGAAGAGGTACTGAAGTCTCTGGGAGAGCCAGCCATAACCAAACTATTTCACTGGTGCGTGAGATGTATACCCTTAAACTTTAATCCCCATTCCAAAGAAAGAAGGTGCATGTAATAATCCCAATTCCAAAGAAAGCGGGTGCAGACAGGTGTGATAATTACAGAACCATCAGTTTTATAAGTCATGGTTGTAAAAGTCTAAGACAAATTACTTACAGTACAACAGAAAAGCTGGTAGAAGCCAACCTCGGGGAAGATAAGTTTGGATTTAGGAGAAATGAAGGAACACCTGAGACAATACTGATGACTTATCTTCAAAGATAAGTTAAGGAAAGACAAATCAACATTTCCAGCATTTTTAGATTTAGAGAAAGCTATTGACAATGTTCACTGGAATACACTCTTTGAAAATCATAAGTCAGCTGGGATAAAATATAGGGTATGAAAGGTTACTTACAATTTGTGCAAAAATCAGATCACAGTTATTAGAGTCGAAGGGTATGAAAGGGAAGCATTGGTTGGGAAGGGAATAAGACAGGATTGTATCATTTCCCCACTGTTGTTCAATTTGTACATTGATCAAGCTGTGAAGGAAAGCAAGGAGAAATCTGAAGAAGGAATTAAAGTTCAGGGTAAAGAAATAAAATTGTTGCAGTTTGCGGATTTCATTGTAATTCAATCAGAGACAACAAAGGACCTGGAATAGCAATTGAAGACAATGGACAGTGTCTTAAAAGGAGTGTACAGGATGCTGTAACACACAACACACACGTGAAGCTCACCCTGATAAGACTCGATCATAACTGCCAACACAGCTGCGCCTGCCTCAGCTCCACTCTCTGCCAGGTGTCGTGGCAGCAGCCATGTTGAGCATTGAGCGAGATCTCTAGCGTACACATTGAGTATTGTCACCAGGATCTGAGCTGTTCGGCGTCATGGTCGATCGTGCTTTGTAGCATCCCTTCCCCTTTTGGAAGTAGATGCTCCACCCATGAAGAAGTACATTAGTCGTCAAACTCCATTCCTTCCATGGTAGAAGAAGCAGGCCTGGCCACCCTGGGTAGAGAGGTTCCTAGCTGATACTGAAGCTTATGGAACAAATTGACGAGGCTTAGGGCATTTGTATGTTCATCCATGGACTGGTGAGGTTGGTGCGGGTGGTATCTCAGCATCTGGCACTTCAGCATCTTGCATCTCAGCCTCATGCAGGTTATGCGCTGCAACAGTGTGGTATGGGCAGGCACTAATCCCGAGACTTCGAGCACTGATGACCTTTAGCAACAACTGGCAAGAGTGGGTACTGGTGGTCATTAGACACCGGAACATCTGTGACAGATGTTGTATAACCTGGGAAAAAGGCTGCAAAGGCCTTGATGCTAGGTGGTGGTCGGTCCGTTGTACAGACCCGAGGAGATGATTCCTTTGGCACATGGAGTGGTGGGGTCACTGTGGTGAAGTTGTGGAGGTGACCCCAGGAGGTAGTAATATACAAGAAGAAGGTAGTAGCCCCTCCACAGCACGTGTGCTACCTGGCTCAGGAAGAGGCTGTAAACTGGAGACCCAACATGGCCCACTAGATGGCAAAGTCACTACTCGTGGACACAATTGATCATGGTGGTGCACAAACACACCATCACACCAGTTGACAAAAGCATGGACTTCACAAACTGTGCACCACAGTGGGAACCATTTTATGGTGGCACCCAAACCCTCGTGCCCCAGACCATAGCTCCAGGGCCATACCGAGAAGGTCGCCGATCAGGAACATGAGGAGATGGACACAAGGATAGCCGAAGAAGATGAAGCAGGGTGCAAGGTTGATGCTCATGTAACAGTTCTGCAGTGCTTTTATCCCCAATGGGAGTGAACTGATGTTGTTGTTGTTGTTATGGTCTTCAGTCCACAGACTGCCCTGTCCTGGGCAAGTCTCATCTGAGAATATGTTCGGCAACCTAAATCCTTTTGAATCTGCTTACTGTATTTGTCCCTCGGTCTCCCTCTATGATGTTTACCCCACACACTTCCTTCTAATACTAAGTTGACAATTCCTTGATGTCTCAGAATGTGTCCCACCAATCTACCACTTCTCTTAGTCAGGATATGCCAGAAACTTCTTTTCTCCCCAATTCAGTTAAGCACCTCATTTGTTATGTGATCAACCCATCTAATTTTCATCATTCGTCTGTAGCACCACATTTCAAAAGCTTCAATCATCTTTTTATCTGAACTCCTTATCGTCCACATTTCACTCCAGACAAATGCTTTCAGAAAGGACTCCCTAACATTTAAATTAATATTGGATGTTAGCAAATTTTGCTTCTTTAAAAATGCTTTTCTTCCCATAGCCATTCTGCATTTTATATCTCCTTTGCTTCACCCATCAGAAGTTATCTTGCTAACCAAATAACAAAACTCATCTACTACTTTGTCTCATTACCTAATCTAATTCCTTTAGCATCACCCGACTTTCTGACATTACATTCCATTACCCTCATTTTACTCTTATTAATGTTCATCTTATATTTTCTTTCAAGACACTGTCCATTCCATTTAATTGCTCTTCCAGATCCTTTGCAGTCTCTGACAAAATTACTATGTCATCAACAAACCGCAATGTTTTTATTTCTTCTCCCTGAACTTTAATTCCCTCTCCATATTTCTCCTTCCATTCCTTCACTGCTTGCTCAATGTACAGATTGAACAACATTGGGAAAAGGCTACAACCCTGTCTTATTCCCACCCCAACCTCTGTGTCCCTTTCTTGCCCTTCGACTCTAATAACTGCTATCTGGTTTTTGGGTAGGCTAAATATAACTCTTCGCTTCCTATATTTTACCCCCGATACCTTCAGAATTTGAAAGAGTGTATTGTCAAAAGCTTTCACCAAATCTACAAACGCCAAAACTGTAGGTTTGCCCTTCCTTAGCCAATCTTCTGAGATAATGTGTAATGTGAGTATTGCCTCCCGTGTTCCTACATTTCTCCTAAATCTGAACTGATCTTCCCCGAAGTTGGATTCCACAAGTTTTTCCATTCGTCTGTAAATAATTTGTGTTAGTATTTTGCGCCCATGACTTATTAAACTGATAGTTCTGTAATTTTCACACTTGTCTGCACTTGCTGTCTTTGGAATTGGAATTACGATATTCTTCTTGAATTCAGAAGGTATTTCCCCTGTCTGCATACATCTTGCACACCACGTGATACAATTTTTTCAAGACTGGTTCTCCTAACGATATCAGCAGTTCAGACGGAATATCATCTACTCCAGGAGCCTTGTTTCATCTCAAATCCTTCAGCGCTCTGTCAAATTCTTCTCACAGTATCATTTCTCCTATCTCATCTTCCTCCACTTTGTCTTCCATTTCTAGAATACTGCCTTCAAGTTTATTTCCTTTGTATAGGCCCTCTATATATTCCTTCCACAGTTCAGCTTTCCCCTCTTTGCTTAGTACTGGCTTTCCATCTGAGTTCTTGATATTCATACAGCTGCTTTCTTGTCTCCAAATATCTATTTTATTTTCCTGTGGGCAGTATCTATTTTTCCCCTAGTTCTGAATTCTTCTATGGTTCTGCATTTGTCCTCTAGCCACTCCTGCTTAGCCAGTCTGCACTTCCTGTCAATCTCATTTTCAGACATTTGTACTCCCTTTTTCCTGTTTCACTTGCTGAATTCTTATATTTTCTCATCTCATCAATTAAGTTCACTATATCCTGTGTTATCCTGGGATTTCGATTAGGCCTTGTCCTTCTGCCTATCTGATCCTCTGCTGCCTTCCCTACCCTATCTCTCAGAGCTACCCATTCTTCTTCTACTGTATTACTTTCCCCCAATTCAGCCAATCCTTGCCTAATGCTCCCTCTGAAACTCGCAATCACCTCTGGTTCCTTCAATTTATCCAGATTCCATCTCCTAACTTTTGTACCTTTCTGCAGTCTCTCTAGTTTTAATCTGGAGTTCATAACCAATAATTTATGGTCAGAGTCTATGTCTGCACCTGGGTATGTCTCACAGTTTAAAACCTGGTTTCTAAATCTATTCCTGTTCATTATAAAGTCTATCTGGTATCTTCCAGTGACTCCTGGTCTCTTCCATGTATACAGCCTTCTTCCATGATGTTTGACCCAAGTGTTGATGATCATTAAATTGTGCTCTGCACAAAATTCCACCAAGTGATATCCTCTTTAATTTCTTTTTCCCAGTCCATATTCACCTACTACATTTCCTTCTCTTCCCTTTCCTACTGCAGAGTTCCAGTCCCCCATCACAATCAAGTTTTTGTCTCCCTTAACTTTTATATATAATCATCCTTCATGATGATTAAACAAAGTGTACGTGATGATTATTTTGTGCTCTGCACAAAATTCTACCAGGTGATCTCCTCTTTCATCCCTTTTCCCCAGTCCATATTCACCTACTACATTTCCTTCTCTCCTGTTTCATACTACCAAGTTCCAGTTCCCCATCACAATTAAGTTTTCTTCTCCTTTAATGGTCTGAATAATTTCTTTTACCTCCTCATACATTTCTTCGATATCCTCATCGGCCTTACTATTTGGCATATAAACTTGCACTACTGAGGTGGGTGTTGGCTTCGTGTTTATCTTTGCTATGATAATGCGTTCACTATGCTGTTCATAGTAACTTACCCGCATTCCTATTTTCTTATTCATTATCAGACTTGCACCTCCGTTACCACCCACTGATTTTGTATTTGTAACCCTGTACTTGCCGGACCAGAAATCCTGTTCATCCTGCCACCGAACCTCGCTAATCCCTTCCATATCTAACTTCAAGCTGTCCATTTCTCATTTCAAATTTTCTAACTTAGCTACGCGATTAAGGGTTAGAATGACCTGTAGAATGCCCTTTATGTTTTCTTGATGACGGCATCCTCCTGAGTCGTCCCTGCCCAGAGATCCGAATGGGGGACTATTTTACCTCCGGAATATTTTGCGCAAGAAGACTGTAGTTTCCCCTTGCTTTCAGCCATTCACAGTAACTGACTGGCAAAGCCATGTTAGCTGATGTTACATGGCCAGCTCAGTCAATCATCCAGACTGCTGTCCCTGTAACTACTGAAAAGGCTGCTGCCCCTCTTCTGTAACCACACATTTGTCTGGCCTCTCCACAGATACCCCTCTGCTGTGGTTGCATCTACAGTACGGCTATCTGCATCGTTGAGGCGCGCAAGCCACCCCACCTCGGCAATGTCTGTGGTTAATGGGGGTGAACCGATACAAACTCAAAAAATGTCGAGGCCTTCATAGTGAATGGACCTTCAACATCTTTTCTCATTTGACCCTTGAACGTGTGAACCATCCTCTCTGCTTCACCATTAGATTGAGGATGAAGTGGAGGAGTCCGAAGTACAAAAGTATCAAAAGGATTTGGAGGCAAGCTGAGGACCATGTGTGCCACAATCAGAAGAAAGTCCTTAATAACAAACACATGGGACAGAGCCTGAATAGTGGCTTTCCTGAACAAGCCCACTGTGTTCACTGTCCCCGTCTCAACAAACGCTTAGTGAAGTGTCTCAGTGTGTGCCCATCAGAACTCCTACTTCTGCTTCCCGCAAATACTCTGTCAAACAGTCATGCGCACCTGCCATACAGAGCTTAATTTCACCAATCAGCTCACCAGCCTTCGCTGTGATGTTGGCAATGCTGTTTCCCTGCCAGTTCATGTTGCCTCGCCTGCCACTTGCTCATCTGCTCGTGCATGCCTCCCCACCCCAGCACTCCGGCTGCTGTTTCTCTGAGTCTGACACTTGCCGCTTACATTTCCTTGGCGCCACGTACACCCGTCTTTGGCCAACATGTCCACTGAGCACTCACAGTCGCGGTTCAACTGTTCTGCGGCTGCTACGTCTACTTCGGCCGCTGCCACTGTCACTGTGTCGGGGCCACACACGTCGACTCGTGCACCCTCTGAGGGCACCTCGTCACCTATGGCTCCTGCTTCGTCTGCTGTTGCTTTCCACGTGCTGCTGTCCTCTATCATGGCCTGTGCAACTACTTAGTCGGCCAGCCACATGCGTGCCGCCTGCACCACTGCATCTACCTACTCACCGCTGCCGGCTGCTGACACACCTGCGCGGCGTGCCACCCCCACCTCTTCCAGCTGTCACTCTGTACAACCCGCTGTCGCACCCGCTATGTTCTCCGCACCCAGTGCTACGCCCTCACCTGTCTCACAAATAGCTATTGTTATGGATGGTACGGTTCACAGAATGCGCCTCACTGACAATGTCCCTGTGTTCTCTATACCACGCTCTCTGTGTCCCAAAAATTAGCCGCAGTTGACGCGTAATTATCTGAACTACTGTCAACTGGTGTGATCGAGCAATCTTGTAGTAGTAGGGCCTCACCCATTCACTTTGTAAAGAAACATGACGGCACATGGTGCACGTGCGGCGACTATCGCAAGCGCAATGCTAAGTCTATTATGGACCTCTTTCCGATTCCAAATGTCACCGATTTTTCCAAATTACTTGCCGGATCTAAGGCTTTCTCATTTGTTGACTGCAAGCATGCTTACCATCAAATTCCCATGGCCCCCGAGGGCGCTGAAAAAATGGTCATCACCACCCCACTCAGCCTTTTCCAGTATTGTTTCTAGCCTTTCGGACTTTAAAACGCCACACAAACCTGCCAACGATTTAGAAGTGCGGTGTTACAGGACTTAAAATTTTGCTTCGTGTATTTAGACTACATTCTGATTTTCAGCTCCTCGGTCGAGGAAAACAGAAAACATTTGCAAATCATTCTTGACAGGCTGGCCAAAGCTGGGATCGAGTTGAATGATGACAAACGCCAACTGCATCTCCCCTCGGTGCAGTTCCTCAGGTATACAGTCTCATTGTAGGGCGTCATCCCCCCTTGACAAGATCAACTTGGTAAAAAACATCACATGCCCCTTCAATTACAAAGACCTTCATAGGTTTCTTGGCACCATTAACTACTACAAGCGGCACCTGCCCAATGCGACTGAGGTTGAGGCTCCCTTACAGATGTGTTGGCTGGTAAGCACACGTCAGGTGACCGCACGGTGCCCTGGATGGATCAAATGATGGAATCCTTCACTGCAATCAAAAAATTACTTGCTCAAGCAATCACGGTTGCTCATCCACATCCCAACACGGATGTTTTTCTCACTACAGATGCAGGGGACACTGCCATTGATGCAGTTCTCAGCCAGTTTCCCGATGGAGTTTACTTTCCCCTGCAGTTCTTTTCCAAAAAATTAAGCAGTGCACAATGCAAGTACCAGGCCTTTGACAGGGAACTTCTTGCCATCTACGAGGCCGTTAAGCATTACCATCCAGAACTTGAAGGCCGCGCCTTTCACGTTCTTACCGATTACAAACTGCTGGCTGCTGCCATTAAAAATACCCCGGCTGACCCGCCTCCTAGGCACTTCTGCTACTTCGACTACATACCGCAATTCACAAGGGACGTGCAGTATAACAAAGGCGTGGATAATGTGGTGGCAGATTTCCTCTCTCGGATCGATACTGTCTCTACCGTCATCGACCTCTCTAACCTATCCGCCCTAATATCCATCGAGGATGATCTCCTTGCTCTCGTCTCTGACCCTTCCTCTTCCCTACATCCCATTCGCACCACTTTCCCAGGCATCACTCGTGACGTATGGTGTGATGACTCAACAGGTAAACTCCGTCCCTTCATTCCCCAATTTCTTAAATGACCCATTTTCCAGAAATTGAACAAGCTCACGCACCCGGGTATCAAAGCCTTGACACGCCTGGTGTGCGAGCATTTCGTTTGGAGCAACATGAGGTGGGATTGCCAGATCTGGGCCCGCTCTTGCATCGCGTGTCAGTGGAAGAAGTTCGTATCTGACACCTCCCCTCCACTTGGTTCATTCCCTCCTCCATTCGGCAGATTCAAACACGTCCACTTGGATCTTGTTGGCCCTCTGCCACTGGTCAACGGTTACTGGTACATTCTTTCTATGATCGTCCACACCAAAAGGTGAATGGAGGCCACCCCTGTGCTTATTTCTACCTGGATTGATTGCTTTGGCTGCTCCTTGGTCATCACAAATGACCGGGATGCCAATTCAAGAGTGTCCTTTTCACCTATATCAGCCACTTCTGTGGCATTTGCCAGATCCACACCACCGTCTATCATCCACAGAGCAACGGGCTGGTGGAGCGGTGGCACTGGACCCTCAAGACGGCCCTTCTATGCCACGGGTCACTTTGGCTCGATGCCCTTCCCCTAGTTCTCCTTGGCCTGCGTTCGACATACAACGAGGACCTCCATGGCACCATTGCAGAGTTCATATACGGGCAACAACTCACCTTACCAGCGAGCTTGTAGCCCCATCCCTGCCCCCCTCGCTCGAGGACCTTCCTTCATTGCTTGACCAAATCCGCATTATCTGCACTGGCATCTCCCCTTCCACTCCTGCCAGCTACTCTACTCCGCCTGTAAGGGTACCTTCGGACCTGCAGACTTGTGAGTTCGTGTTATTGCTTGATGACACCATCCGCCTGTCCTTACAGCCCCCTTACTCTTGATCCATATCCTGTGCTCCTCCATGCAGCAAACACCTGTATCATCCTCCTCCATGGCAAACCTTTCACTGTATCCATCAATTGCCTGAAGCCTTCACAACCCAATCCTGCTTCTCCTCCCGAGGTCGAGGCTCCTACCTCTTCCTTCTCCTCATTCGAGACTCCCTCTCCCATCTGCACTTCCCCTCCCCTCTCCTTTGCCATCGGATCATGCACCGCCTTCAGTCGGTGACTCCTCTTCCTCCTATCCGTCCTCCCCCTTTAGAGGTGTGTCTCGTCCCCTTCCCCGCTCTGATCCCTGATATCAGTTCTCCATTCCTGTTCCCCCACCACTCACAACAAAGCTGTCCATCGTAGTCTGCAAAAAGAGCTTAGTATCTGGGCCACAATCTAGATCTGGCTAAATTGTGGTAAGCACTTTTCGAACTTTGAAATAGGCCTGATCGGATGGTTAAGTTTGTGCACCTTGAACTGTGAACGAACTTTAGGTGGTTGAGGGGTCATATTAACGAGAGTTTTTCTATGAAATGGCTTAAGCAAATATTTTGCGTCACTGATGACCTATCTGACTTCTTTTTGTAATTCACAATTTAGCCAGATTTCTTCAGGAAACATTGAAAAATTCCTTCATTTTTCAGAACAATTATTCAGTTCCCAACAGTCATGTACTAATGCATAAAGTAAAAGATCTAGATTGTGACACAGATACTAAGCTCTTTTCACTGGATTTAAAAAATCTTTATACCAATGTTCCCGTAGTTGAAACACTTAAAATTGTAGAAAAGAATTTATGTCAATTCAAAAAACTTTCTTCTGAACAAATAACTGATTTCATGAATTTAATTAATGTAGTAGTCAAATACAACTATTTTGAATTTAACGGAAAGTTATACCAGCAAGATGATGCTATGGGAAAACCTTTAGCTGGTATCCTTGCTGATCAGTTCTCTAGAAGAGAAATTCTTCCACAAATTCTCTACTACAACATTAGGCATTGTTTCCTTTTCTAGATATGTTGATGACATTTTAGTCCTCTACAAAGGACCTACCACTGGCATTGATCAAATTTTTACTCTTTTTAATGGACTAGATGAGAATATCACCTTCACCTGTGAACTTGAAAACGAGAATCGTCAAGTGAACTTTCTCGATTTGACCTTAACAGTAGAAGAAAATAAAATCTCTTTCAATATCTACCAAAAAGAAACATACACTGATCAAATTGTACCCGCCTCTTCTATGCACCCTCAATGTCACGAAAATGCTTTCTTTCATTCTGCCATCCACAGAGCCATTTCCATCTCACTCTCGAAAGAAAAATTCAAGGAGGAAATAAATTTGATATAAGCCATAGCAATTAACAATGAATACGATCCTGCCATAGTTGACAACATCCTTAAAAAGAAAACTGCTAAAAGAGTTACAACACTTGGCACTCCTATTGAATCTGACCAAAAGAAAAAAATATTTCTCCATTCCTTTCCTGGGGCCCATTTCCTATCAGATTCAATGACTTATTTGTAATATAAGTATAAGTAATATAAGTATAATTGCAATTTTGCCTTCTCGACCAACAATAATCTGAAAAAAATTTCATTCATAATTGAAAATCAACCTGTTTTCCCTTAGATAATTCTGGCATTTACAAAATTGTTTGTGATACTTGTTCTTCCTACTACATAGGTTAAATGGGATGTGCTTTTAAAATCAGGTTTAAAGAACATCTTTTGAGAAAGAATGGCATTAATCCTGATAATTCATCTTTTGCTGACCATCTTCTCATTACAGGTCATGCACCATAGCCATTCATCACCTGAACATTTTGCGTACCGAATAGAAAGGCCACAGATTGCAAATATTTAAACATTTTTCTTGTAATGATGGACTTATTCTAAATGAACGGTTACAACTCCATAATAGAAGTTTTTTAATGGAACTAAGCCATTACTCGGTCTTTGATGTTGTACTTCTTGCAGTGTCCGAAATATTTTTTCCGACTTGATCCAAAGCATTTGTTTTCCAAAAGCTAATTTTTAACTATTTTGCTTATTAAAACTTTGTTACTCATTTATTCTCTCTATTAATATTGTATTGCGTAAATGACGCCTCAGCCATCTGTCGTGTTAAACAAAGCATTTCGTAGCAATTGTTTTTTTTTTTCAATACTGTTTTTCTTTGTACAGTGGCCTTGTTGTAATTGCGGCTACTAGATGGCACTACTGAGGTAACATCTTCCTGTTCACAACTCCACTTAGCACACGCCAGTCTGATGCCTCCATGCAGGCGTGCACCCATAGTGGCTGGCTTTATCAAAAAAAAAAAAAAAAAAAATTTCTTTTTAAATTTTATGACCTAAGCTTTACAGCTAAGTTATATATTTTATTATGTGACTTGTTTCATTTTATAATTTCTGATGAAGGCAATCTTAGTCATTGCCAAAACCAGGTCAAATAATTTTTAATTTGCGACCGAGGGATGCTTTTTTATCCATTGACATTGTAACAGTCAATGACAATAGCAGCTATGTTAAAAAAATTAATATTAGCATCCGTGAACCCGAAGTGCGAAAATGTTGCCACAGCCTCTTCTCATAAGTGTTTCAGTCTTCAGCTGAATCATCATACTGAGGAAACAGGGTCAGAAATGACAACGGCACATCTACCCTAGCAGACAGTGTTGTGGAAAGCATCATGATAGCAGATATAAAAACTCTCTGCTGTTCGAGAAGATCCTGAATGACAGCGTCTGTATCCATAAGCCCGTACAAAAAACATGTACATACATAAGTTGCGGGAAAAGTTGAAACTCATCACCAATTTCTGCTGTAATGCACCACACACACGCCAAGCCTACCCTGAAAGGTCTCAACCTCAACTGCTGACGCAGCTGCACTTGCTTCAGCTGTGCTCGGTGCTCTCTGCTAGGTATTGTTAGCTTTGTAGAGCATTGAGTGAGACCTCTGGTGGACAAATTGAATTTAAACTGGTCCACCTCATGGTTGATCATGCTTTGTAGCACAGGATGAACATTAACAAAAGCAAAACAATGTAATGGAATGTAATCTAAGAAAATCAAGCTTTGCTGAAGGAATTGGATTAGTTAACGAAACAATATAGGTGGTAGATGAATTTCATTACTTGGGGCCCTAAAATAAAAAAAACGATGGTCCCAGCACAGATGGTATGAAATGCAGAATGGCAATGGGAAGAAAAGCGTTTCTAAAAAAGAGAAACTGGTTAACATTTAATACCAATTTAAGTGTTGGGAAATTGCTTCTAAAGATGGGGGGATTATTGCCCTGTAAAGTAGTGAAAAATGAAAAGTAGATAGTTGATACAGGAAGAAGCCTTTGAAATGTGGTGTTACATATGAATACTGAAAATTAGGTGGGTTGATTGCATAACTAATGAAGAAGTACTGAATTGAAATGGGAAGAAAAATAATTTTTGGCATACCTTGACTAAAAGAAGGGATCGATTGGTAGGACACATTCTTATTACTCAGATACTTTTTCGTGGCAGTCAGTCGCAAGTGTAAACAAATGAGGCCTATACAAAAAGACCACTTTACAAGTAGCAAAACCACCTCTGCCAGAGTCATTTGCTTTGAGGAAGAAAGTTTTATATTCTCTGAAATTATTTGTCTTCTTACATAAAAAAGATGAATGCCTGTTTTTCTTATTTGTTTATGGTTGCAGCTGACTGCCATGTTACAGCGTTATAGCAGAAGACACTATCTAATCATTAATTTAGCATTGTAGGGAAGAGTATTGGATAAAATTCACAGAGAGAGAGACTCGGGGACGAATATAGTAATCAGCTTAAAATTGATGTAGGTTGCTGTTCTTATGAGGAGATGAAGAGGCTTGCTCATTACACAGTAAGGTGGAGAGCTGCTTCAAACCAGGCTTCAGACAGAACACCACCACCACAACAACAACTTTAGACCTCTAAAATATAGGGAAACACTACAATTTTTGCATTGCTGTATGCTTTTAAGTTTTTCGTCTTGAACACAACTTGTAACTTGATGATACTGGGTTAGGAAATGGATCTCTTAATGATTGAGTTTTTGCTAGATTATGTAAGTGTTAAGTATGCATTGTCTGCATCCAGTAAGGTAATGTGTTGGAATGTGGTATCTATGAAAATATATTGTTAAATAAATAAATTTCATGAAGATATCATAAATCCAGAATTTCTAACATCATGAAATATTAAGTTAGTTCTCAATCCATTGTAATAGTTTTTGTTTAATATTACAATTTCACTCCTATGCTGGTCAGTTATTTACGTCATCATTTCATAAGTATATGCAGGTAGAAAGCCTTTGGGTGGCTACCAATTTATTGTCACAGTTATGCTGAGTGGATAGTTCAACATAAGTTAAGAAGCACCATCAAACGGTGAGTTCATTGGATGCTCAAAAGTACATATAGTAATGTATTAGCCTACATGTTATTTATCTTAGTTTATATTCCAAAGAAAAATGTTTCCTGGTACGGTATTGCACAAAATCAATCACCACAGAGTGTCATATACTTATTGAAGTGTATAAGGTAATTATTGTGTTCAATATGTGTAATAAATTGAGAGAAGCTGTACTCATGTGGTACTTCTTTGAATACAAAAGGAAACAGGCAATAGACATAAGGCTCCTCTTTCAGATAATGAAGTTAACAAATGATAAATGAAAGAAAATCAACGACATGACTGTCAAGATTGCCCGTAGACTAAAAAATATGTTAATATATTTAGAAAAATTACTTTTATATGGTACAGCATGTTTCATTGAATGTTTCACTCACGTACAAAGTCAGTTACACTGCTGTCTTGTATGAATGTAGTGGTCAGATCCCGTGAGAATATCCATGGAACTATAAGTATTAGAAAGACTTTTTTGGGAAAGTTAAGAAATCACCATCATGAATGAAGTGTAACAGTACTTTCAAAAAGAGATCACAGAATACTTTTTTAATAGTGAAAGAAGAAATGATGTGAGAAACATCATTGGCTGCTTTTCTGTTGGTTCAGTTGCTACATTTGCTTCTCATAACTGAGAAATTACTGTGTCAATTTGTTCTTGTTTCAAGTGAAGTACATATCTTCCCAAATTTAATACAAACAGCATTATTTATCATTTCTCTTTAAAAATTTCTATTCAACAGAACAAAAGTTATTAGTTGAGAATTCATTGCTCCAGGCTCATATCTGACATTAAAATTCTAATTTTTTCTTTAAATTTTCTCTCAGTTTTTAAAAATGTTGTTCAGGGATTTTTGTAGCTCTGATGAATACACATTACATTTGTAATACTACAGAATGTGTAATTAATTTTTTCCAGATTAAAAAGTAACAAAAGTCGGGCAGCTTTATTATCACGCCTTCTTGATACCTGGACACTCCTACAAGATACGGATCAGGCTGTACTTGTAGAAGCAGTGGAGCAGCTGATGGTGAATGTAGACTTAAGTTCAGCAACTTTAAGAACACTTCAAGAAGCAACAGAGAAGCTCAAAACATGTCCAGATTTCTCAAAATTACATACAATGATACTTGTTGAGAATAAATTTCTTTCACTTTATTCAAGGTCAGTGTATTTTTCAGTGTTACATACAATGATACTTGTAGAGAATAAATTTCTTTCACTTTATTCAAGGTCAGCGTATTTTTCATTGTACTTTCGTATTTCTTATTAGTAAATACAAATAGAATAAAAATTGATAGCATTTTTATAAACCTCGATTACTGAAGGAAATTTTCCACCGAGATTCTAAAATATTCTTCAAAAGAGATAGATTGACTGGCTAGTACTTATTTTAGTTCTGTACTGCCATAGTCACACTTAAATGCAACTGGAGACAAAAATAAGAGGACACTAACCTTTGGACCTATGTTGCTTCATCGGGAAGGAGAGGAGGGAAGGTAAAGGTTGTGAGTAACCTTGCTCTTCTGTTCCTGTTCCCTTTTCCTTCACTCCTCTAACTGATGAAGCAACTCTTTTATTTTAATTTCTATTTGCATTTTTTGTGGGGTATACCATAGGCGGTACAGATCTAAGGTAAGTACTGACCAGCCAATCTCTCATTTGAAAAAAAAATTATAGACCTCTTTATATTAAATATCAGGAAACAATTAGCTGAGCTAATAGGAAAAAATTACAAATTGTTGCATACTAAACTTGGCAGATTAAAGCTGTGTGCTGTGTAAATTCTGATTTTACATTTGGACCACTGTAGTTGGTACACACTGTGTGGTGCGTGTGTGTGTGTGTGTGTGTGTGTGTGTGTGTGTGTGTGTGTGTGTGTGTTTTCAAGGGGGGCACACCCTGCTATCTAACTTATGTTAATTTAAGCAAGTATTTGAGCCATTTCTGAAGGGAAAAAAAAACTATTTGATGCAGGACCTTCATATTTTTACTTAATATGTTTACTTGTTTTATTCATTTTATAGTTCTTAAGAAATATTATTTTAAATTAATGAAAAATATTAAGTTTTGTCTGCATAAAATATTTTTTGTGAACTTCCTAATGGGGGAATATTAATGAATGTAGTACCAGAGGTGGCGTTTTATGTTATGCAGAGTCTCTGAAGATTTCATCCATTTATCTATGATTGTTTCTGATATAATGGGGCATATGTACTGAAAATTTTAGTTTGCAGGAAATTGACTTTAAAGAAAAAAAACTTTTTGAATTTGTTACTTACAGTTAATTAAAACTGACTTGCTGCATATGGTGGCCCTTCTTTGGCCTCTAGGAGGCCTTCCAGCTTTTACTTTTTTCACCTTCCTGGAGGTTTGTCTTGCTTTCTTGGCCATATTAGATGCAGACCTGTATGCATCGGCTATCCTCATTTTATCGCAATGTTGCAGCCCAGTGATTAATTCTCAACTCTTTCAGTACCCAACACTTTCCAATATTACCACAATTGAATGTAATAACAGCATTGTGAACTCCTAGTTTCATTGTATGCATGCCTACAAATACAGTTTTAGGATGGCATTTTCAAATTATGCTGTTGAAACATTCATTTGGGTTCCATGTCTGCCCATGCTGACATTTCCTTAGGTCAGGATGAGGCGAGTCACTGAAAACAGGTTTAATTGCTGTAATAACAGCAGCAGGAAGAGAATGCTGGTGAGAATAAGCTTCTCCAATTGTCTCAGCTCTATTGTATTTGCAGCACAAATTATCTCCTGATGGACACAATGCAGGGCATGGCTTATCATCAGTAGAGGACCTATTGAAGAATATGGCCCAAACATCTCTCTTCATTGCCTCCAGATTTTCTTTATTTCTCCTAATTTCCTGTCCATTGTATAACTGCAAGTTTTCTATTTGTTTTAGTTAACCGACTCCGTTTGCAAACAGCAGAAACAGCAAACAGCCAACACACTCAGGTGTAAAAAAAAACCCTAACGTGCAATGTAGGGGATATAAAGATCTAAATATATATGCAGATAAGTGGGCACGACACATAAACATGTGGTAAGAAAATGCTCTTTAAATGCTCGAACAAAATTTTTCAGAAAAATCCTTTTCAGAGTACTTAAATGAAACCTTAATCTGTCAAAATATGATGAAAACAGAAAATAGATTTTTTTCGGCCTGAACCATGGTGTGGTCCCTTTAAGAGGATGAGAGTTGTTCCTAACATAGTTCTTACTAAAACATGTAATTTGTAAATCACAGAGCAGGAAATTAGAATTTGTGTCCAAAAGAAAGAACTTGAGTTTTGAGTTTAAAAATTTAACAACAGTTGGTTTAGATTCGGAAAAATAAATAAAGAAATAACAAACACTGATAGACAAGATTAAGATATAAAAGACAGAATGCTGAAAGAGTTCTTTCAATATAATACTGGTAAACACATTTGAAGTTTTACTTAAGGTAAGAAATCACACAGTCAGAAGCCAAGTACAGCATATGGTCAGCAAGGATGTTTTAGAACATGTAATGTGAGAAAGGGAACAGCTCCAGAAAAAGTATTTCCAGACAGTAAGAACACAACACTTGCTGGTGGTGTGTCCAAGCTGTAGAGGAGATATAGCCAAGTGCTCTACCAACTGAGTTATCCAATTATGCAGCATGCCTCATCCTCACAGCTTTGCTTCCAGTAGTACATCTCCCAACTTCCAAACTTCACAGAAGCTCTCCCACAAACCTTGCATCACTCCTGGAGGAAAGGATATAGTACAGACATGGCTTAGTCACTTCCTGGGGGATGTTTTAAGAATAAAAATTTTCTGTCCTACAGAGGAGTGTGCTCTGACATGAAACTTTGTGGGAGATAAAAAGTGTGTGCCCATTGGAATGTTGAAACCAGTGCCATTGCTTTTCATGGGCAAGTGCTCTACCAACTGAGCTACCCTAGCACAACTTGCACCTCTCTGTCATAGCTTTACTTCTGCCAGCACTTTCTCTCCTTTCTTCTAAAATTCCCTGGTGGTAGTAGGTAGAGGAAGGAAAGTTGTCATAAATGATGAAATGGGAGTAGCACAAGATGAAGCAAAGGATTTGAAAATCAATTTTCTCCCCTAATTTAGTTGACAATGTTTTCTGTTTGTTACTGAAATACATCTGAATTATTAACTTTGTTTCTTGTATGTATTAATATGTGGCACAGCATGCAGCAGAACACAATACTCTGGATTTCAATGGCTGTTTCACTCCACCACCAGCTCTTCTGAACTGTACAGATGGGAGCTGTCCCTTCAACACATTCTACAGTCCTACAACCAACCTGGCTTCAACCTAAGATAAATGTTCCATACCTACACCCTATGCCCAACATCTCCCCTCCACCCCCTCCCTCCATCTTCCTTTCCTACTCATTATCCTGCATCTCTCCAATTCATGTCTTCTTTGCAACTGTGTGATGTCACTTACAACATCCCATTATTCATTAGTTTTTATTTTTTCCTATTTTTATTTTTTCCTTATTATTTTTGTTGTTCCAACACCCCCTCCCCTCCCCCACCACTCCCTCTCCACACCCCTCTACACCACCCTTTTATCCTTTCCCACCCCTTCCCTTTGCTGCATTCATTGCCGCAATTGAAATTCTTGCTTATCAGAGCTGTTACAATCCATCATGCAACACAGAACTTTCCAATGCCACTTTTACCCAGCATCATTCCCCTTCCCTCCACACCTCACTTACAGTCTAGATGCTTGTGGTGCTGTAGTGGCCAGACATGATGGTTGTGTGTGTGTGTGTGTGTGTGTGTGTGTGTGTGTGTGTGTGTAGTTGTCTGAGTGATTGTGTTAATGTATGTGTTTGTTTCTGACGAAGTACACAGCCAAAAATTTAAGTTGTGTGAATGTGATTATCTATTTCCGTGCCTGTCAGCAGCTCAGGAAGCTTCTTCACGGTGAGTTGTTACCTATCCTCTATTACTGAGAAAGTAATCTAATCTAATCCATTAATTATCGTAAATTCCCCTTTCTTGTGCTCTAATTTGTTCAAGGGACGGATAATTTCTGCTAGTATGGCGTCCTTTTGCCCATCAGAAATATCATGGAAGGCAGCCAGTCAGTCACTATCTTCTTCATTTTCTTGTTGATTTTGCACCGGACTTCTTGAGAGGCAAGCAGCATCTTGCTGTTAACTTCCAGACTTAATGACCACCTGGCAAGTCATCCTGTTGGGTTTCTGAAGACATGCTAACCAACAAAGTGAATGATGATGTGTAATGAATGTGAATGGCCCACAGTTGAAATACTGCTGAAATTTGCAGATGGCCCAAGTAATAGGAAGACATTTTGTTTTGTAGTTGAGTAGTTTCTTTCAGTTTACCGAAGTGGCTCAGTAGCACAGTTGTAGAGTACCAGACTATGAAACCAAATGTCCCAGGTTTGATCCCCACTATGCCCTCAGATTTTTGTCTGTCAGTTTTCACTTCTTTCACCTCTGGAAATGTTGCTGATGTGAAAAGTGTTGAGTAGTACCATGGTTATGAACCCCCTTTAAACTCTAAGTCCCTCTATAACTGACTGGGTTAGTCAGCTCGAAGGCCGGAGGAAGGCAATGGCATGCCACCTCCAAATAGGACCATGCCTAACAAAGTACTGTGGTGTTCAAACCAATCTTCGGATTGTTGACTGATTTACCTTTTTTAAGTGCTCTAGACACACATGCTATTACCTTCTGTTTTGTGGCTAAGATTTGTACCAAAACAGCACAAAGTCCATATCCACTAGCATCTGTGTGTAACTCTGTAGGTGCTTTCTGGTAATTTAGACCAAGTACAGAATCAGTTATCAGAGCTCTTTGCAGGATATTGAAAGAATCTTGTTGAACATTTACGTGACTAAATTAACCCCAGTTTTTAACAGTTCTTTCTAGGGGTCTGCCTTCCATACAGAAGTCTACTTTTAGGATTAGGATACCTTAAAGTTTTATTACGATCTTGAATAAATTTTCCACACTTGACATTCAAACCAAGGGGAATGTCAGTGTATACCGTATCTTAAAAATATCACCAGTTCCGGTTCATTTGCAATAGTCTCTTGGAAATTACATTCACGCAAGTTCAAAATGTATGTTCAAGTGTTTGTTAAGTTTACGAGATTTAACTGCGGGGTCATCAGTTCCTAAATTTACAAACTACTTATAAACTGCCTTATACTAAAGACAGCACAAACAACCATGCCAAAGGGAGGATTCGAACCCCCCGAGGGAGAACAGCCTTGCGCCTCAATCCACTCAGACACTCTGCCGCTGCACGTAAGTCAATGGCATGCTATATAATACCATATTACACTTCTGCAAACTGTAGTAGTTTTAGTGTCCAGATTTTTCGATCACTCTAATACATTTATTTTGTGATATGAATTTTTAATGCACTAATGAACAAAGCAACACTTAGTCACCAAAATGAGTGTGAAATATGACTATTGATCTGACCACATGATTACCATTGCGCATGGACGGAAATGGAGTGCCAGTGTCCTGCATAGAAGCAATTGTCAGGCTGTGGTAATAACTATAGCAGACGTGTCCAAAGTTACTTCTTTTACTATTGGTACTAGGTGGTGTCATAGCTAACCAAAGATGTTTGGAGGAAGACACACACAGATATTCTTTCATGAGTCACTGACATATCCCTGACCCTGTAGAGGCAAGGGGGGGGGAGGGGGAAGGTGGAAGGAAACTGTAAGATCATATATGTTTGGAAGCTAGTGGTACAATTTGAGATCTGTGCGTGCCCTATAGATAATCCATTTTTGAAGCTGCTAATTGTTAATAAATGTAGTTACATGTAATTTTAACTGAACTGCACGTATTGAAATGGAGAATAGCTCTTTTTGTCATACTGTAATCCTTTCAACTCGACACACATTAGCAACGCCGTCTGGAGAGAAGGCCTCCGTGCTGCCATGCCACATCACGCAGTGTAGGGCGCGACCACGTATCTCACTATCTCACTGGCTGGCCAATGTGATGCGGTGGGCTGTGCCCCCATCGGTCAGCCAGTGAGCGACGCAGTCGTGACCTACTCTGCGTGACGTGGCATGGCAGTGCGGAGGCCTTCTATTCAGACGCTGTTCACATTAGGCAATGAGGAAGTGAGTGAGCTAGCTGCACCACATGAACTGACAACATATCAATGGAGCTAAGGTAACATATCAGTTTTTATGCATAAAATAAAATCTACCACATATTGCTACTGGCAAACTTGTAGAAGAGAGCCTCGTTATAATGGTCGAATCTTTTTGTGACACTTGTATTTCCACTATCAAATCTCATTCTTCACTATCTCTTGGTGTTAACTGAAAATAGTCATACTGCAGGAAACACAGTTCTTGTTGTCCTACCTAATAGTATTCTACACCTACATACATACTCCACAATCCACCGTAAGGTGCGTGGTGGAGGGTACACTGTACCACTACTAGGCATTTCCTTTCCTATTCCACTCCCAAATTGTTTGAATTGTAACCACTGTATGAGGACCCCCTCCCCTTACACACACACACACACACACACACACACACACACACACACACACACACACACACACCCTCATTGCCCTCATTTTCCTTTCATCGCCTTGCAACCTCCTCCAAACTGCTGCTACTGCTTTGTCATAATTATTGCATATAACAGTGATCCTTGTTGTATACTCATGCTCTGTAATAATTTTTGACAGTCGTAATGCGCAGGACCTGTCACCACATGATGTAATATTTCTGAGCTTACTGTGTGAAGCCCACTATATGATGCCAAGTGGAGTACGTCCTTCTGAAGCAACTGAAAGTGACTCTAGTGAAGAGTTCTACAGCCCTGCTGGTAGTCCTCATGATAGTCCACACCATACAAGAAAGCAGTTTGCAACTTCTCTTACAGTTAGTGTGGATATGTTTGATGGCAGTTGTGAACAAGATGCCCTCAATACACATCTTGTCCTGTTAACTGGTGGTGTTTCTGAGTACACTCCACATATTGTACATATAACTACAATTGAGGATGGTGTATATCTACTATTCATAATTGAGGTAAGAATAATTATAGAAAATATGTTTAATGCACAGGAGGGATGATTTCTGGCCCACTTTAGGTTACGGTAGTAACACTAAAAGTGGGCTTTTGCGATCGTTTTTTGACAGCTCGAAATTTAAATGAAAATAACAGCATAATGATTCATCTGACACAAACATTGAATAACCGAATTTGTAGAGGAGAAAATTCTCTACAACTTTGCTCTCTTACGTTTTTTTCATATCTCGTATCGTTTCAGAGATATTTGCAAACATAATGGCGGTTTTGGGATGTATGTATGTCTGTTCGTAACGTGTTCCCACTTTTTAAGACGAACCATTCAACCAATTAGCACCAAATTTTACAGACATTATTGTAGGCTGCCAGAGACCAGAACCTCCCTTTTTTCAAATTTCTCAGACAAAAAGTACGGTAGTAATAACAAAAAAGCCGTTTGTAATTGCAAATGAACCGTTCATCTGACACGAAATTTGTATAACCTAATTGGTAGAGGGGATAATTCTCTACAACTTTGCTCTATTATTATTATTTTCCATATCTTGCATTGTTTCAGAGATATTTGTAAAAATAACGGCGATTGGATGATGTCTGTCTGTCTGTCTGTCTGTCTGTCTGTCTGTAACATGTTCTCACTTTTTAGGTCGAACCATTCAACCAATCGGCACCAAATTTTACAGACATAATTGTTGGCTACCAGAGACCAGAACCTCACTTTTTCAAATACTTCGGACAAGAAATATGTTAGTAATAAAAAAAAAGTCTTTTGTAATGTAATTTTAATAGCAAATAAACTGTTCATTTGACGCAAAAATTGAATAACCGAATTAGTAGAGGAGGAAATTTTCTAGAACTTTGACCCTTCTGTTTTTTTTTTTTTTTTTTTTTTTTTTTTTTTTTTTTTTTTTTTTTTTTTTTTTTTTTTCATATCTCATATTGTTTGAGAGATATTTGCAAAAATAATGGAGATTTGACACCCTCCATTGTAATAACCGTGTAGGCCGCTCCAACTCGAGTGCTTCGCGAACACCGGCCGGCACAGCGAAAAGCAACGGTGCTCTGCTGCAGCACCGGTGGTATGGGGCATGTGAGCTGGGCAGGCACACTGCTGTCATGGCAGTGGTAGCAGGGAGACGTGTTGTCACAGCGCTTAGCGCGGCTTGAGTCGTATTGTTTGTGAATTATTGAAACTGATAATAATAATGCCAATTTTTGTGTATGGAGAAAAAGAATAGTTTCATTTCGCTCATTATTTTGCACGAATTTTCAATATTGTTGATATTTGGTATCACTTTGAAGCCACTAATTTTCTCATATTAGCCACAATTGATTTGGCAGTTGCAATTAGAAATACAGCTTGGAATGATGCAATAAACTTGAGCTTGTTTTTGTGTTGTTAATATTCATAACTGAAAACATTTGTTTGAATGTAGTTCAGATCATTGCAATGCATTTTAGGATAAGGGCATGAACACTTGTGAATTCTTCTTGATCACCACCTTTATAAAATGGAATTGACATCACTATTGTAATTGTGGTAGTGGTCTGTCAAAATTGAATCATACTGTAGTTCTATCCGCTCAATTTGGAGACATGATGGGACACCCTCTGGGTGCACTGAAAAAGGCATCATAAAAATGTTTGAATGTAAGTTTAGTTATTTTATTTCTTCAAACCTATCTTCAAACTTTTTATGCAATGAATGTAACGCTTTAGTGTACCCCTAATGCGGAAATAAGTACTTAATTCAAAGGATTCTGAGAGGGAAAATTTTTGAGATTTTCTACTCGAATGTTTTGAAAGCAAAACCTGCATTTGGAACTTCCAATACGATCATATGTAGTACTGATTAATTCATTTTTAGCCTGCAAAGTTTTATTTAAGTCATGTAAGTAACCTTTGATGTCTTTCTTGAAAGCGAGGTCAGCGATCCAAATGTTCAAATGTTTGTAATCCTATGGGACAAAACTTCTGTCGTCATCGGTCCCTAGACTTACAAAGACGCTAAGGTAACTTATACTTATGGACAACTCGAACCTTCGACTTGAGGGGCACAATTAAAAAAAAAAGGTATATTTTCTTATAAAAATGGCACACATATACCTGAACCTTTTGTGCTCATGATAAATGTCCACAAGATACATGAACAGTGTCCTATTTGATAAAATTCAGAATGGATATACAGTGCACCCAAAAAACGCGAGAGTGAGCGCTGTCTTTGTCACACGCGTGCTGTTACGCGGCGAGGGAGAATGCACCGGGTCCGTATGGCGCAGCCCCCGGGCCCGCAAGCACCGAGTGCTCGAGTTGGAGGTGCCCTATTAATGAAAAGCAGCCATTCAGAGATGTCATGTGACATTCCTTGCCAAGAACTCTCTTTGGCATACGCCATCTTGCATTGCGTATTTGACGATTTTCTTATTGTAACTTACACATTGTCATTTCAAAGCAATGGAACACTGAAGAATTAACAAAAAATGTTCTTTGTATGATAAATAATAATCTCGTGTCTAAAAATGCCGTATTAGCATCATTTAATAACGGCCATCAATAGTACGGGATTAAAGAAAGTAATTTACAACTATTACCTGAAGCGTAGTGGGAAATTTGCTGGTCTGTGATAATGGTCAGTGGTTCGGAACCTGCCACTACCTATATTTTTCCCCCTAAAAGTCTTTCAGACACTCTTATTAATTAGAGCTATGTTCTTCACTGTTTGGAGTTGTGCATATGTAAGCATGTTCCCTTTAAAATGCGTGTTTGTTCTAGTTCGTGAACATGCCGTGAAATAAGTAACAACGAATTGAACAATGGTCTTCTGAAGCATATGCACATAAACTGGGAAGATACTGTAATAATGAACATTCTGCAAAAAGTGCTGATACAGATAGTTTCGTTTATAAAGGAAATCCCAGATTTCTGTGGAAAGTGTAGTTACTTAATCAAACAGACGAGAAATGTATGCATTGCAACAAATTACCTTGTTTATTTTTTTCTAAGCGTTTATTCACTATTTGTAGAAGATATTGAAAGTCATTAATTAGAATCAATGCATCTAATAAAATGTTTGTCTTTGACATAGTTGCTGTGGACACTTTTAACGTAGATGGTATTACCTTTCCTGTAGTTCAGATATGACTTCATTCAAGTAACACTGTTCTGCACTAAAATAAAGAGCAAATATTCTATCAAACCATGATTACGTTTTCTTTTACAGCTAAAATCACAAATGGAATAAGTGTGTTAATACTGAATCCCACATAACTCTAGTGCTCAATATATACAAAGTTAGTACTACCAATACGTCATTTACAACGGTCATTGTAACAGTACCTACCCAGTTTATGTACATGTGTTAAAGAAGTCTATGTTTACAATTCATTACTATGTATTTCATGGCATGTTCTTGAAACAGAACAAATGCGCATTTCAGAGAAAGTGCTGTTACCTTTGAACAACTCACAATCTTGCAGAATACATTTGCATTCAGTTAACAAGAGTGTGCAAAAGTCTTTTAGGAAGCAAGAGCAAAAATAAAGTAGGAAAAAAAATGGCAGTGGTGCTTATATAATATTATAGTAGGAAACTTTCCTGGGGGGATAAATTTATATAAAAAATAGAAAATGGGTGACTTACCCAAAGGACAGACTCGTCGACAGACACAAATAAAATCACACACGTACAAGCTTTCGCAACCGTTGGTTGCTTCTTCATAAAAAGAGGAAGAAAGGAGAGGAGAAAGGAAAGGATACGGGTTTTAAGGAAGTGGAAAAGGAGTCATTCCAATCCCAGGAGAGGAAGGACTTACCTTAGGGGAAAAAAAGGAAGGTAAACAAATACACACACACACTCACACATATCCAAATGCAAACACACCTAGACAGACATTCTAGGTGTGTTTGCATTTGGATATGTGTGAGTGTGTGTGTATTTGTTTACCTTCCTTTTTTTCCCCTAAGGTAAGTCCTTCCACTCCTGGGATTGGAATGACTCCTTTTCCACTTCCTTAAAACCCCTATACTTCTTTCTTCCTCTTTTCCTGAAGAAGCGACCAATGGTTGTGAAAGCTTGTATGTGTGTTTGTGTGTGATTTTATTTGTGTCTGTCGACAAGTCTGTCCTTTGGGTATGTCATCCGTATATATATCGGCCACCCAGTAATCTTTCAATTGGTTTGTCGGTTTGAATGGGTACTTTGTGGATGTTGGTTTGTTTTGTCCTATTTTGATCGTTTCGGATAACTCATTTTTTTCATTACAGAAGGCGTCGAGCTACCATGTCGGCAACCCTCTGACCTAGCGTGCTGAGAAACCGTGCCCTAGCATGTTGCGGACTACCGTTATAACATGTTCGTACATCACAAAGTAATTTGACATATTTTTGATCATTTTCAGTGCGCCATTGCCTTGAAATGACAACGCTTGAGTTATAATAATAAAGTCATCAATTAGAGAAAGCAAGATGGCATATGCAAAAGAGATTTTGGGGCGAGGGATGTCACGTGACTGATTTACGAATGCCAAATGTATGCTTTGTTTTATTCATGCTATAGTTACTCGTCCGAACGCCAAATGTACACTACGTTTGTTCCAGCCTGTAGTCATTCGTAGACAGTACAGGCAAAGAAAATAAACTTTTAACTACCAAAGCAAGACAGGTGATATTTTAACGGAAAATCATAATGAAATTGTCGGAGAGGTATTAAAATGATAGTTCAAAGAAGTAAAAGTTCAAAAAAGAATATGTTCATTAAAGCTAAACTCAAAAATCTTATAACTTTGGCTGTTTGTTAAAATACGGCCAGAAAGAATATTACATAATATTGATTGATTCTACTGTCGGTTCTTGGTGAAACATTTCAAATTAAATAACTGAACACTTGTTATTGTCGTGTTTCACAAAACTTTATTTTTATGACCTAGGTTTCAGGTTATGAGCCCATTTTTAAGTACTTTACTGATTCCAAACTTTGGAATCAGTAAAGTACTTGAAAATGTGATATTCAGTTATTTAAGAATATTACTTGTTGGGTGCATGGATATTACCACAATAGTAGAGTCGCAATCTTATCACCATAATTTTTTATTATTTAGATTATTATTTTGGTCCAAAATGTTTGCAAAAACTTATAAAACTACAAATCTAAAGTGGGCCGTAGAACACGTCAATGCCATTTTTTTTTTCCTTTATATCAAATTACTTAACTGTTTAGCAAATCCTTATGTTAGTATATATCTACAGTTATCTTTTAATTTTTGTACTAATTTATTAATTTTTTTATTACCTTACTGTTTCCACTTGAAATAGATCATATGGTTTGTATGTGACATTATTGATCTTCATATGTGTTAAATATTTAGTTTTCTCACTGTTCCAATGGCATAGCACAACTTTTTCATCCCATATTTTCTATATCAAATGTAGATCAGACAGTTCTAGAATCTTTTCAAGCTATCCCTGCATTGTTAAACATTGATGTTCTGGTATCATATCTTGAATATCTGCCTACTTGATATATGCCTGTGTACATCAATGTGTTATTTTCATTACTATTATTTCCATTTGTTTTCTGCTTTACCCCTCACTCTATATATGTAATGACAATAATATTAATATATAAAATGCAGCAACCAGTTGCTTGCGATAATTTTATTTTTGATGACCGGTTGTGGCACTTAAGTGCTCCTCTTCTGGTCTCTGTACAGGTAAATAAGTGCATTGGTATTAGAGTAAAGCATATAAAACATACAAAAGTCAGTTACAGAATTTGAAATAGTGAGTATAAAAGTATTTGACTTGAGTGTGAAAGTTTATAAAGCAAATACAATGAGTGATGCAGTTTTGAAACAAATAGATAGTAATAAAAGATATGTTGCTATAAAGAGAGGAAATTTACACTTACATTTTAGTATTGTCACTTAATATATGTACATGCTAGCAGGAGACTACATGCTAAGTGCTGTGATTATACAAGGGATAAAAATCAGCTGCTAACAAAGTATCTATGGATGAGCCTCATAGTGAAAGGGTAAAAATAAATAAGGAAAAAAAAAACTGTGGGATAAAATAGTGATAATCGATGATGTAGTTGACAATAAAAGCATAACAAGGGGAGCAGGTGACTGACAAATCAACCGCTTAACAGATTAATATTCAGTAGTATAAGAAGTACAGTCATAAGTGGTGCCATAGGTGGAATATTTCAGAACTAGCCACTGTCATACTAGTAGGATGCTTAGAATGCTGCTATCAGGGCAACTGTCCGCATAAACAAAGTGTCATTATGCCTATGGCTTCAGATATGAATGGGGATAAACTAAGAAGTCATTCTCATACGACAAGTTAAGGATGTGGGTTATAAGCGTTAATATGTGTGAACTAATGTGCACGCATACACACGCCAGGCGTGTGTGTGTGTGTGTGTGTGTGTGGGCACGCACACACGCTTGTTTGCCTTTCCTTTTATCCCCTTATGGTAAGTCCTTCCACTCCTGGGATTGGAATGACACCTTTTCCACTTCCTTAAAACCCGTATCCTTCCCTTTCTCCCCTCCTGCCTTCCTCTTTTCTTGAATAAGCTACCAGCGGTGGCGAAAGCTTGTATGTGTGTTTGTGTGTGAGTTTGTGTCTGTCAACGGGCTTGTGCTTTGGGTAAGTCATCCTGTTTGACTTATCCAAAGCACAGGCTCGCCGATAGAAACAAAAAACACAAATAAAAACACATAAACATTTAAGCTTACGCAACCGCTGGCAGCGTCTTCAGGAAAAAGAGGAAGGAAGGAGAGGAGAAAGGGAAGAATACGGGTTTTAAGGAAGCGGAAAAGGAGTCATTCCAATCCCAGGAGTGGAAGGACTTACCTTAGGGATACTTATATATATAATAAAGCAGATGAAGTCTACCCATAAGGTGAAGGAGCACAGGCATGTAATAGCAAACACAAACAAAATCACAAAAGCAAGCCCCCGCAACCCTGCCGCCGCCTCAGGGAGAGCAGGGAAGGAGAGGGAAAAGGAAAGGATTCGGACCTAAAGGAGCGGGCGATGAGCCACTCCAATCCCGGGAGAGGAAAGACCCACCCTTGGGGAAAAAGGATAGGCACACACACACACACACACACACACACACACACACACACACACACACACACACACACACAAGGCAGACACATGCAAAATGCAAAGAAATGGTCCAACTTCTTTGCATTTTGCATGTGTCTGCCTTTGTGTGTGCACACATGTTTATGTGTGTGGGTGAGACTGACATGCTGTATTCTGTTATCTAGGAACTCCTCAATCCAATCACACAATTGGTCTGTTAGACTATATGCTCTTACTTTGTTCATTAAACGACTATGAGGAACTGTATCAAATACCTTGTGGAAGTCAAGAAACATGGCAATCTACCTGAGAACCCTGTCTATGGCCCTCTGAGTCTCATGGCCGGATAGCGTGAGCTGGGTTTTACATGATCGTGTTTTTCAAAACCCATGCTGATTCCTACAGAGCAGATTTGTAGTCTCCAGGAATGTCATTATACTCGAACATAATATATGTTCCAAAATTCTACAACTGACTGACATTAGAGTTATAGGCCTATAGTTCTGCACATGTTTGACGTCCCTTCTTGAAAACGGGGATGACATGCGCTATTTTCCATCTTTTGGATTCCTACGCTCGTCTAGAGACCTATGCTACACCACTGCAAGAAGGGGGGCAAGTTCCTTCATGTACTCTGTGTAAAATCGACTGGCATCACACCAGGTCCTGCTGCCTTTCTTCTTTTGAGTGATTTTAATTGTCTTTCTAACCCTCTGTCAATTATTTCTATATCTGCCATTTTGTCATCTGTGCAACAATCTAGAGAAGGATCGTCAGTGCAATCATCCTCTGTTTCAATACCATTTTCATCACAGAGTGTGTGGACATTTTGTTTTGATCCGCCTACCGCTTTGACATAAGACCAAAATTTCTTAGGATATTCAGCCAAGTCATTACATAGAACTTTACTTTCAAATTCATTGAATGCCTCTCGCATAGCCCTCCTCATGCTCCATTTCGCTTGTGTAATTTTTGTTTGTCTATGAGGCTTTGGCTATGTTTATGTTTGCAGTGAAGTTCCCTTTGCTTCCGTAGCAGTTGTCTAATTCAGTTGTTGTACCACAGTGGCACGTTTTCATCTCTTACGATCTTGCTTGGTACATACTCATCTAATGCATATTGTACAATGGCTTTGAACTTTGTACACTGTTCCTCAAAACCATCTGTACTTGAGATAAAACTTCTGTGTTGAGCCATCAAGTAGTACTCTGAAATCTGCTTTTTGTCACTTTTTCCGAACAGAAAAATCTTCAAGAATTTTTAAAATTTTTTAATAAATTATCGATATTGTAACCGCTCTATGGTCGCTGATTACCCGTTCTGCATTAACTGTTTCAATTAGTTTTATGTGATCATGTTACTGTCGAGCTCTTTAATCAACTAGACTTATAATTGCACAGCATTTTACGTTGGCATGAAAACTAACCAGCCACATCAAACTGTGGCAAAAAGCAGGATAGACCACCCTGTGGTACAGCATGCTGCTGAACACAACACACTTGATTTCAATGGTTCCTTTATATCCTGAGCCATCTGGATCATCTCCTCCAATAACAGCTCTTCTGAACTGTGCAGATGGGAGCTGTTCCTAAAACACATTATTCGGTCCTGAAACCACACTGGCCTCAACCTAAGATAAATTATCTTCTCTACACCCCACGCCTAACAGTCCCCATCCCCTCCTCCACTCACTTTCCTGTATCTCCCTCCAACCCATGTCTCCTTCCAACTGAGTGCGAGTGCATGCATGCGCACGTGTGTGTGTGTGTGTGTGTGTGTGTGTGTGTGTGTGTGTGTGTGTGTATTTTTGTATGGTTGTTATATTTGTTCATATTTTCATGTGTTCATATCAAGTGTCTACCTCCATCCCAGACCTAATCTGCAAACTGATTTCCTGTGTCATACCTTCACACCACCAGTCCTCCCTCCGCTTGCAGTAACAAGCCACGAAAGAGTGCCCACCTTGTCACCCAGTATCAGTCCGAACTAAAACAACTGAAGCACATCCATTGTCAGGGCTTTTATTATATGTTATCATGACCTGACATCACAGACATCCTACCCAAGTCCCTTTTGATCTCTCCTAAAGTAGTCTTCTGTCAACCAACCAACATCCGCAAGATCTTAGTCCATCCCAATCCCCCCTCAGAGGCTCAGCATTATTTTGCTAAGTATGGGCTTGGCGAACCCATGGTCCCCTAGCTGTGGACTGCGTTGCGCCAACAGTCTGCCATACCATCAGCTCTGTGCGTGCTTCAATGACCATCATTTGGCATGACAGTGGAAAGTTGTAGATTTCAGAGCCCGGGGATCCTTGGCTTAATCAACCTGGTCACGAAGATGGTACAAATCTCTATAATAAATGGAAAAAAAGAAAAAAATAAATAAAACCCCTCAATCTCAAGGTTTGCTACGTGCCGAGGAGATGCATGGCTGTTGAGATTGAACATTCTGAGGAACCTGCCACACCTCATTTGTATGAGGCTTACCCAGGCAAGCGTGGCTTTGCCTGGGTGGACGTATAGTTCACTAGCTGCTCGTGGGACCACACTGAAACGAGCAAGTAATAGTGCTGTCTGACGCAAAACCGGCGGCTCTAACCGTGGCAAAAGAGAGTTCAATGTGGCAACCTATGACCATAAGACGTACCCTTCCCTAGCCTCCCCATGAGGAACGAAGGGCCCTTAATAGATCAGAGCCATACTCACCAGAATATCTTGTGTAAGCCCGTTTCGTTGGAGAGTTGTTCATGTCCACTAAGCCACAGTTCTTTGTCGAACATCTTGAAGACAAGTTTTGGTAAAGTGGCGTCGTTATCTAAGATAAGAAGTTGGGCTGTACTGATACAGATGGCGTTCTGAACCCAGTCAAGGGCATTACTCACCTGTGATAAACTGGGTGGCATCCCGATGAGTATCATGCTCCACAAGTCTTTAAACATGGTCCACAGTCTAATATAACACAGGTATTTATTAACCAACACCAATGAAGAGTTGCGAGCAAACCTGCAGCGATGAGGGGTACACTTCATCTTGCAAGTGTACAGGGGACCTAAAGATAACAAGGTTGCCACCAGTGCCTTTGAAGGTGATATGATATACCAGTGATGTGAAGCCATATGTCCCTCTTCGTATGTTGTTTTTCCAGTGCTGGAAGTTCGAGCACATGAAGCACATGTACTCCTGATGTTCTTCCAGACCAACCTGCAGGGAATGTGAGCAGCCAACACACCCAGACACTCCATGTACCCCACCTCCCCTTTGCATGACTTGTGAGCAACCTCATCCACCATGCTCGTCGAATTGCACTGTTCTATGTCGGGAAAGGAAAATAATGTAAATACAGACCCTGGACCGACTCACTTTCTCTGAGGCACGTAAGAAGTACAAGCGCCTCCATCCCATACGACTGTTAGCAACTTTTGCCGCAGTCACAGCGGCACTAGTTTCATTGAGAATGACAGAACCAGTGTTCTCTCCATACATGGGCCCTACGGGCCATCAACCTTTCACTGTCCCATCAACAGGTGCGGGCACCTTTACATCCATTGCTCCCCCAACACCTGTGGTAGCAATATCCCCCTCCCCCTCACCATCAGGGACACCAGTTCCTATTCCCCAGCCAGAGAAGCAACAGTCTTCCCCAGCCCCTCTTGAAGGGGTCCCTTGGGCACTCACTTCCAAGGCTTCCACGAGTGGATTAGAGGATCCCAGCCAGAGGCTGCAGGATCCGCCCGCTTCCAGTTGACGGGCTTCCCAATCAACGTCGGGCCCTGAAACTACTTGTGAGAAGTCCTCCCAGCCCTCAAAACTGAAAGGGCAGTGAGAGGCTAAGGAGAAAAAGCACAAGAATAAGGACTCCTCGGTGACTTCAAAGTCACAGTTTCCTACATCATCTGCATCAGAAGATGAGGTGGAGATCCTCGCATCTCCCGAGGATCTGGCCCTCACTGAGATGCTTGAGCCAATGGTTCTAGATGATGTAGATGCACAACACCTGGCAAAGCGTAAATGATCAGATTGACGATCTTCTGTCCTACATCATGGCCTTCCAGCAAGGAGTTAATCTAATCCCTCTTTGGAATTTCAGTGTTGATTTCCAGAAATCATGGAAGCAATCTCAGAATGTCAGCGAGCACTCCAGCACCACCCTTCAATAGAACACCTGATCACCTTTAAGCGTCTCTGGGCCCAAGTTTGGAATCTAATCCAGCAGAGTAAGCAGGATTCTTGGGAGTGGTACCTTCCCTTCCTCTGTTGAGTTACTCCCTCTCTCTCCAGCTTTCTCCTACCAACCCCATACACCCCCTAGGTCCATCCCATGCCTGCAGCTCCACCTGGAATTGTCTCAGCTCCAAAGGCATTGGTTTTCCACTAACTCTCCATCACCAGTTTCTGGCCACTCTCGATGCATCCCGTGCCGTTGACATCAACTACACTGATGGCTCCTCAGTAGATGGCCGAGCTAGGTATGCCTTTATACACAGTGACCACAGAGACCACCTTCTTTGTAAAGAGGACCTGCCAGAGTGCCTATGTGGCGCCCTTCTGACAGTGGTTCACCTTTTGTTGGATTGCCCACTCATAGCCTCTCTGCGGCAGTCTTTTAATCTGCCTGCTGCACTACCTCTAACTCTTTGAGACAATGTCTCTATAGCTGACAGTATTTTAGATTTTATTTGTGCATTAGTTTGGTTTGTAATTCTGTCTCTTCCTGTGTGTCCTTCCTTTATGTGTTAGCAACATGTTCATTGTAGCTCAGTACATTTTGTCACTTTTCCCCCTTGGTGTTCTGTATTTTGTTTTTTAACATTTCACAGTTAACTCTTTTGTCGGAACAAGCGACTGATGACTGAGCTGTTTAGTCCCCTACAACTCCTAACAACAACAACAACAACAACAACAACAACTTGAACAACCACCACAAGACAACATCCCATTCCCATCCCCTTGCCACGGGAATCATATCCCTGTGGAAGACCCCATAGCTAGACCTGCCTGTTGTATCCTCCCTGCACTTCCTATTCCAGTCCTCTTCGCAGGCTTCCTATCCCATCAGTGTCCAGACCATCTGTGAATTGCAGCCATGTGATTTACCACCTCTTTTGAATTACTACACAGCTTTTTACATTGGTATGCTACCAATCAGTTGTTCATAAGTATGAATAGCCACCATTAAACTGTGGTAAAAAGCAGGATGGACCAACCTGTAGCGTAGCATGCAGCTTAGCATAACATGCTCGATTTCAGTGGTTACTTCACAGCCCAACCAGAGACTTCACCTCTACCAGGGTATGAGGAAGAAAATCTGTTCAAAATGCTAAAATGCTAGACATTGCACAACAGTTCCTACTGAATCAAGTGTCTTCTAATAAAAAATTTCAACTGTATTATTTCTTTTTCTACAGAAAACTGTTGCACACAGTGAAAAATATAGGTGATTGGTTTTCTAATTTAGGAGTCTATAAATTAATATGTGATAACTGTTCGTGTTACTACATTGGCCAGACAGGCAGAGCCGTTATGACAAGATACAAGGAGCACTTATTAGGAAAGAAAGGAGTGAACATACATAATTCTACATTTGCAGAAAACTTACTGATTGCCAACCACACTCTGAAAAAGTTAGAAAACACTATCATTTTACACAGAGAAGTTAAAAGGCGAAATCTCGATCTTTGGGAAGAACTTGAGATCTTTAAACATCTAGAACTCAAGGATGGCAATTTACTAAATGGTCAGTTAAATCTCGTCTGTAGACAATATTTGAAGGCTTCAAACCCATACTGCCCATGAAATCTTCTTACAGCTGCCAGCAGCCTTTGCGATTTGTTCATTTCCTCAAAAATCTAAAACCTCCTTACATTTGTAATTCTCTATTGTAATTGACATGACATCCATTTTATTTCATTTGCGTCACCTACTATAAGCCATATACTAATCCAGTTTATTTCTATTCATCTGAGAGGTACACTTTTCTATCATTATTGTTTGTTTACGCAATGTATTTCAACTGTATTTGTAAGCATATTTTTTGCAATTGATCAATGTAATATTTGTTTCCACAGCTTCCCTCAACCTTCTCACCCTCTTTTTATCCAAATATTCCATTTATTGACATCGTTATAAATTCAACGTACATTCTGCCAATGGCTACTTAAGCCACAGAAAGTTCCATGGCACATGCACCATCGGTCCTGGTATGCATGTTCCTTGCTTCAAATCAGTAATTGTGAATGACTGCAAATGTGCTGATGTTTCTTTCAGTCTAAATCACATTCTCTAGATCATAGGGATGTGCAATTATTGTGATATGCAAGTATAGTAAGTAACAGTTTTATTCTGATTTTTATTTCACAATGTTTTAGACAATAGGTTTGGTATGATGCATATTTCAGGCCTAATGATTATGAATTTGTAATTTATGATGTCACATTGTCTATAGGTATAACATGTATTTCTGAAGACGATGGGTTTATATCCATCGAAACCGTGGTCAAGTTTATTAAACAACTATTATTGCAACTGGTTGGCTGATTATTAATTTGATATACTATACTGTTTAATAAGAACGGTTTACAACTTTCTGCAAAGACGTGTGTGTGTGTGTGTGTGTGTGTGTGTGTGTGTGACTGAACTTTGAACTGTGATTGTTCTTTATTCTGAAGAAGGCCATGGCCAATAGCTTAAGTGTTGCATGTGCGTGTCTTCATTATGTGCCTGTTGCAGTTCGTCATTACATCTTTGCGATGAGTTGTAAACTGTCCTTATTAAATTGTTGAATTCCAACCTGGAGTTACCATTACTAGATATATTATAGTGTACTGTACTGTACTATACTATATTATACTTACACTTTTTCAGACACATGGTGCTTCAGTTGCTTCTGGTCTGTGTGAAGCCTTTGGAGCCATGAATGTTCTTCAAAGTGTGCAGCTACAGAAGGATCTAGATGAACTGAGACATTCTTTTGATAATTTAGATTCCAGTATAAAGAAAATTTTCGAAGGCTTTAAGAAATTTCGCTCCTCTAAACATGAGTTAGAAATCAGCTATAAAAGACTGACCAGTAAATGGGACTTCCTCAGGAAGAAATACATTGAATATATAAAAACTCAAGACAGTGAATGTATACTCAGAATAGAGTCAAGTACAACTAGCTTCATAGATGTACTGAAGGAAATGTTGCAACTTACTTGTTGGGATACATCTTTGATGCATCAAGGGAAGGAGCTGCTATTAACTGTTGCAAACTATGTGAAGCAAAAGTTGTCTCATTTTAGTGAATTTCTTAAAGTGAAAGCTTTAAGAAACTTTACGTTGGGATCATATCCTTTTAAAATTGTGTAATTTATTATTGTTCCTGTTTGGTAACTCCATAACTTAATTACAACATTAGAGAAAGTGAAACATCAACTTACTTGTACATCCTAATAGTGAGTTTGTTTCCTTGTGATATAATCATTTAATATAAACTGATTTACCAACCTACTTCTAACAGATTGACAATCTGAAAGCCATGGAGAAAAGCAATCAGGTACATACAGTATTTGATTCCTTTCAAAAGTTATTCCTACACCTGCACTAATTATTTAAAGTAGATTCATACAAGTGGTTAATGTTGTGGGTTCCTGTAGTCGTGTCCTAGTTCATGAACCACAGGCAATGTATGAGTGGCCAAGTAAGTGGTCCTGATAGTTGGGATACCAGTTACTTTTGAATATGGTTGGGCATCTCGGACGTATTCTGAGTCGTGGGCACTTGTTGCACAGATGGCAAAGACTGCCAAATCCACCAGTTAGTCCCTCAATCATTAGAAGTGAAACCTAGTGGGGCCCTGGGCAAGTAAGGCTAACAACCTGCTTCCCAGGTACTTCAGTGTGATGCTGGCAACAATCAGAGCAAAATGCCTTGGCCCTTTGGAGTCCCACCTCTAATTGACAGACCAGGGACTCCTCAGATATGACTTGACAAACAATATGGAATGAGGTGGGGAGCTGTTAATATCAATGGGAATTACACTGGGAAGAAGGTAGAACTGGAAGAGGCTTCGAGTAAGGTGGGTTTAGATGTTTTAGCTGTTTGTGATGTTAGTGTAAGGGGAGGACGAAGTCAGAGAATACAAGGCCTACCTGTCAGGAGTCAAAGCAGAAAGAGCACAATGGGGTGTAGGCCTTTACATCAGGAAAGCAATCGAACACAGCATAATTGTAATATGGTATTTAAATGAATGACTGATGTGGATAGATTTGGCCATCTCCAGCAAGAAAATTAGGATTGTGTCATTGTATTTGCCCTTTGAAGGGACAGATAAAGATGAGATGGACAGATTTTACAAAACACTCAGTGATGTAGTTGTTAGAGCGAAGGACAAGGACAGTGTTTTGCTCATGGCTGATTTCAATGCTAAGATAGGAAATCAAACAGAAAGGTATGGTAAGGTTATGGATAATTTTGGAGAGGATATGGAGGCCAATAGAAACAGAAAACTGATGGGCTTGTTGTTGTTGATGTGGTCCTCAGTCAGCAGACTGGTTTGAGGCAGCTCTCCATGCTATCCTGTCCAGTGCAAGCCTCTTCCTCTGAGAATACGTATAGCAACCTACATCCTTTTGAATCTGCTTACTGTATTCATCCCTTGCTCTCCCTCTACAATTTTTACACCACACACTTCCTTCCAGTGCTAAGTTGACATTTCCTTGATGTCTCAGAATGTGTCCCAGTAACCTATCCCTTCCCTTAGTCAGCGTATGCCAGAAGCTCCTGTTCAGCACCTCCTTATTAGTTACCTGATCTACTCATCTAATCTTCATCATTTGCCTGTAGCACCACATTTCGAAAGCTTGTATCATCTTTTTGTCTGAACTCCTTATCGTCCACGTTTCACTCCCGTACAATGCTACACTCCAGACAAATTCTTTCTAACATCTAAATGAATATTGGATGTTAACAAGTTGCGCTTCTTCAGAAACGATTTTCTTCCCATAGCCATTCTGCATTTTATATCTTCTTTGCTTCGGCCATCAGAAGTTATTTTGGTACCCAAATAACAAAATTCATCTTCTACTTTTATTGTCTCTTTGCCTAACCTACTTCCTTCAGCATCACCTGATTTTCGGACACTCATTCCATTGCCTTAATTTTACTCTTGTTAATTTTCATCATATATCTTCCTTTCAAGACACTGTCCATTCCATTTAATTGCTCTTCTAGGTCCTTTGCTGTCTCTGACAGAATTGCTTCGTCATCAGCAAACAAAGGTTTTTATTTCCTCTCCCAGAACTTAAATTCTCTCTCCAAATTTCTCCTTTCCCCTCGCAATGTACAGATTAAACAGCTTTCGGGAGAGACTACAACCCTGTCTTACCCCCTTCCCAACCACTGTGATCCTTTCATGTCCTTCGACTCTATTGCTGTCTGGTTTTTGTACAAGTTGAATATAGCTCTTTTCTCCCCATATTTTACCCATGCTACCTTCAGAATCTGAGAAAAGTGTATTCCATTCAACATTGCCAAATCTTTCTCAAGATCCTCAAAATTTAGGTTTCCCTTTCCTTAATCTATTTTGTAAGATAAGTCTTAGTGTGAGTATTGCCTCGCGTGTTCCTACATTTCTCCTGAATCTAAATTAATCTTCCCCCAGGTTGGATTCCACCAGTTTTTCCTTTAGAGTGTAAATAATTTGTGTTAGTATATTGCAGCCATGACTAATTAAACTAATAGTTGTGTAGTCTTCACCATTGTCTGCACTTGCTTTCTTAGGTATTGGAATCACTATATTCTTCTTGAAGTCTGATGGTATTTCCCCTGTCTCATACAGCTTCCATACCACGTGGAACAATTTCTTCGTGACTGGCTCTCCTAACAATGATAGCAGTTCAAATGAAACATCATTTACTCTAGGGGCCATGTTTCTACTCAAATCTTTTAGTGCTCTGTCAAATTCTTCTCATAGTATATATCTCCTATCCCATATTTCTCTACTTCATCTTCCATTTCTAGAATACTACCTTCAAGTTTATTTTCTTTGTACAGGCCTTCTATATATTCCATCTTTCAGCTTTCCCTTCTTTGCTTAGTACTGGTTTTCCATCTGAGTTCTTGATATTCATACCACAGCTTTTCTTGTCTCCACATGTCTTTTTTATTTTCCCTTAGGCTGTATCCATCCTTCCCCCAAATATATGTTCTTCTACAGTCTTTCATTTCTTCTCAATCCACTCCTGCTTAGCCAGTCTGCAGTTCCTGTCAATCTCATTTTCCAGACATCTGTACTCCCTTTTGCCTGCTTCGCTTGATACATTTTTATATTTTCTGCTTTCATCAATTAAGTTTAGTATATCCTGTGTTATCCAGGATTTCTATTAGGTCTTGTCCTTCTGCCTATATCACCCTCTGCAACCTTTACTACTCTATCTCTCAGAGCTACCCATTCTATCTTTTACTGTTTTACTTTCCCGTATTTCAGACAATCCTTGTCTAATGCTTCCTGTTAAAATCATAACCCCCCTCTGGTTCCTTCAATTTGTTCAGATTCCACCTCCTTAATTTTCTACGTTTTGGCAATCTTTTAAGTTTTAATCTACAGTTCATAACCAATAAGTTATGGTCAGAATCTATATCTGCCCCTGGATATGCCTTTAGTTTAAAACCTGGTTTCTAAACCTTTTCCTTACCATTATAAAGTATATTT
This sequence comes from Locusta migratoria, assembly GCA_026315105.1. Lineage (NCBI taxonomy): Eukaryota > Metazoa > Arthropoda > Insecta > Orthoptera > Acrididae > Locusta > Locusta migratoria. The sequence goes on from CM048744.1 coordinate 596,274,714, forward strand.
GATACCTCCCAGTGTCTCCTGGTTTCATCCACATATATAATCTTCCTTCATGATGATTAAACAAAGTGTATGTGATGACTAAATTGTGTCTGCACCAAATTCTACCAGGTGATCTCTTTCATCCAGTTTCCCCAGTCCATATTCACCTACAACATTTCCTTCTCTCCCGTTTCCTACTACCGAGTTCCAGTCCCTCATCACAATTAAGTTTTCTTTTCCTTTAATGATCTGAATAATTTCTTTTACCTCCTCATACATTTCTTCGATCTCCTCATCATCGGCAGAGCTAGTTGGCTTATAAATTTGTACTACTGTGGTCGGTGTTGGCTTCGTCTCTGTCTTTGCTATGATAATGTGTTCACAATGCTGTATTTAGTAACTTACCTGCATTCCTATTTTCTTATTCATTATCACACCTATTCCTTCATTAGCACCAACTGATTTTGTATTTATAACCCTGTGCTCACTTGACCAAAAATCCTGTTCATCCTGCAACCGAACTTCACTAATTCCCACCTATCCATTTTCTTATGAAATTTTCTAACTTATCTACCCAAAAGAAGGATAGAACATTCCATACGCCAATCCTTAGAATGCATGTTTTGTTTTTCTTGATGATGACATCCTCCTGAGCAGGCCCGCGTGGAGATCCAAATGGGGGACTATTTTATCTCTGGAATATTTTACCCAAGAGGGTGCCATCATTATACTGTAGAGCTACAGGTCCTCAGGAAATGTAACGACTGTAGTTTCCCCTTGGTTTCAGCCATTCGCAGTAACTGCTTGGCAAAGCCATGTTAGCTGATGTTACAAGACCAGCTTAGTTAATTATCCAGACTGTTGCCTCTGTAACTACTGAAAAGGCCGTTGCCACTCTTCAGGAACCACACATTTGTCTGACCTGTCCACAGATATCCCTCTGCTTTGGTTGAACCTATGATGCAGCTATTTGTATCGTTGAGGTACGTAAGTCACCTCACCTCGGCAATGTCTGTGGTTCATGAGGTTGGAGTATGGGCTTAGGTATCACAAATGCGTTTTTTAAGCATGACATTCACCGGTATACTTGGGAAGGCAGGGGAACCAGATCTGTCATTGACTACATAGTCGCTAAATTTACATGCAACTCATTTCTGGAAGACAAAAACTGATTTTTGTAAACCGTTTTTCGCCATTGCATTTACATGCTATAGCCAGAAGCTAGATTTTAATTAGTGTTGTGGGGAAAATATTCTCAGGTGTTGTTGAAAGGAGAGTGTGAGTATTAGTTGAGGACAAGTTCTATAAAAATCAATTTGGGTTTGGGTCTCTTAGAGGCTGTCAGGACCAGATCTTTAGCTTATGACAGATAATGGAGGAGTACTATGAGTGGAACAGGGAATTGTATCTATGTTTTATATATGTAGAAAAGGTTTATGATTGTGTTCCTAGGAGGAAGCTGTTAACAGTTCTACAAGATTACGGAATAGGAGGCAAACATCTGCAGGCTATTAAGAGTCTTTATGTATACTGTCAGGCAGCAGTTAGAGTAGATGGCAAATACAGTTCATGGTTCAAGGTTGTTTCAGGGGTAAGACAAGGCTGCAACCTGTCACCACTGTTGTTCATACTGTTCATGGGTCATATGTTGAAATCAGTAGACTGGCAGGATGGGATTAAAACAGGTGACAACAAAATAAGCTTTCTTGTATATGAAGATGACATAGTTGTGATAGCAGATTCAATTGAAAGGTTGCAGTCTAATATTTCAGAGGGTTATGATATGAAGATCAGCATCTCCAAAACAAAAGTAATGTCTGTGGGAAAGAGATTTAAACAGATTGAGTGCCAAATAGGAGAAACAAAGTTAGAACAGATACACAGTTTCAAGTACCTAGGATGTATTTTCTCACAGGATGGCAACATAGTGAAAGAACGTGAATAAAGATGTAGCAAAGCTAATGCAGTGAATGCTCAGCTAAGATCTACTCTCCTGTGCGAGAAGGAAGTCTAACTTTCGACCAACGTTGTTGAGTGGGAGTGAAAGCTGGGTGGACACAAGTTACCCTATTCATAAGGTGGAGGTTACAGATATGAAAGTAGCAATAATGATTGCAGGTACTAGTAGGTGGAAACAATGGCAAGAGGGTGTCCATAATGAGGAAATCAAAGAAAAACTGGGAATGAACACCATAGATGAAGCAGTTAGTGAACAGGCTGACATGGTGGGGACATTTTGAAGCAAAATTACCTAGAAATCTCATGGGCTTGGCAGCAGAGGCTAAGAGGAGTCGAGGTAGACTAAGGTGAAAGTACTTAGATTCAGTGAAGAATGATTTTGAAGTAAAAGGCTTAACTTCAGACAAGGCATCAATGCTACCATTGAATATGGGATCTTGGAGGAATTTTATTAGGTTGACTACGCTCCAGATGGAAAGCTGAAAGGCATGATCAGTATCTGACGACGACGACGACGATGATGATGATGATGATGATGATGATGATGAGTTTCGTACAAAAGTGGTCTGAAAAGTTTCTGACCCAAAAGGAGAACAGGTTTTCTTTATATTTATTTTTATTTTTATTTTTCAGCATAATCCTCCTTGTGTGGTATACACTTCTCCTACCAATGCTCCTCCAAATATTAATTAGTGTATATCTCAGGAAAATAGTTACTTACAAAGGAATGGCTTCTTAATCGAACAAAAACTTCTGTTTTCTGTGTTCAACTTATAGACAACGTAACAAAATAAGGTCACTTGGGACTATATCTGGTGAGCAAGGAGACTGTTAAACATTTCAAACTAAAGTTCAAAGGTTTTGTCGTGGCAAGTGCTGAGATGTCTTTGCAGAAACAAATATTCGTTCATTCAAGTATGGCCATTCTTCCTCACTTTCTACTTTCATTTTGCCATGTAATGCCATACTGTACACTCCTGTAATGGTTTCATCTTTTCCGTGTTAAGATAACTCCTTGATCGCCCCAGAAAATATTCCCCCATGACTTTCCCAGCTTTTTATTTATTTAAATTTTTGATCTGATTGTTACTTTGTTTCTCAGCTGTAGCATTGTAGCCAAGTTTTAGCTATAGTAATTAATCAGTGCAAAAAATGTTATGTGTTGTTAAAAAGAATTTTGCATATATTTATGTGAAGACACATTCGGTCCAGAGTGAGTAACAGTGGCATGGAGTCACACATCCTAAATTTTCAGTCAATGTGGGACAAAAATATGATGTAGATAATTATGGCTCTCTTTCTCGTTTTAATTTGGCAGTTTTCAGCACCATTTAGTGAACATGAGTGGCATTCTTGTTAGTTGTTGCCACTTTTGGTCAACCCAAATATTCCTCTTCAGTGTGGGTGGTATGGTCATGTTTAAATTAAGCAGTTATTGATGATTGTGCAGAGTCCCTATACACAGTCTCTAACTCATACTTAATTTGGTTATGCATATTGCCCTTCAAAAAACTGTTGAGTTCATTTTCACAAAAAGACACCAACTCATTATAATGACAGTCACACAACTACTTTATGTCCAAGATGGCTGAACTTTTTGTTATTGTTTTACAACAAATGCAAGCATATTTTCCAACATAGACAAGAGCTTCCACATTCATGTTGGTCAGAAACTTTTCAAACTATCCTTGTATAGAATATTGAGTAAAATTTGTGATTGCACGGAGAATGTTTTGTTAGGGAGGACACAGCATATTATCTGGGATGGAATCATTGAGAGATATCCTAAACTGTAGTTGTGCCGCAGGGAAGACTGTTGAAACCCTTGCTGTTCATGTTAAAACTTTGATATTGCTGACTATTTTAATAGTAAGTTCAAACTTTTTCAGGTGACACATATCTATAATGAAATCCCACCTAAAAAATCTGAGCAAATATCCAATCATATCTTGAAGAGATTTCCAAGTGGTTCAAAGACTGGCAACTTGTTTTAAATATTTAGGAATGTTAAACTGTATTCTTCACATAAGGCAGCAATGACTGCAATCTCAGTGAGTTGCCATTGGAACCAATCAAATTGAACAAATATTGGAGGTGTAACAAAGTGGAGGGATATGAAATGGTATGATCACATAGACTCAGTCTTAGGTAAAGCAGATCACAAACGTTGTGCGATAGCAAGAAAATATGATCAATTTACAAAGGTTGGAATATAAGTAAAAATAAGGATAGGGCGCAACTCATCATAAAGACAATCATTGGTTTACAGATAGAAGTAATAGTGTGATGCTGTTTTGGCATGCATTGGGAGACTGAAAAGTGGAGTAGAAGAGGAGAATAGGAACAAAGTGCTGACAATTGGGAGAGTGTCTTGAATTGGGAGGAGGTGTAGGATGGGGGACAATAGGTTTCCATAAATTGATACTTGGACAATTAAGAGTATAAAATCCCATCTGCATAGTCCAACAGAGCTGGAAGTGGAGATGAGGTTCCAGATGGTGCAGGTTGTAGAGCAGCCATTGAAATCAAGCATATTATGCTCAGCTGTAAGCTGTGATACAGGGCTGTTCACCTTTGTCTTGACCACAGTTTGGTGGTAGCCATTCATTCTTATGGACAGCTGGCTGATAGTCATTGCGGTAAAGTAAATTTTCTCCCTCCTGTCTCTTCCCTATTTTAATGTGCACAGACTTCCGTAACCCATCCTTTCAGTACTTTTGGTGAATCCTTTTTCCATTTTTCCCATGCCTGATGTTCATTTTTTTTGCATGCTCTTACCTAATTTTGAGTATTCTTACATGTTTGTACATGGTTTTGTATGCATTGCCGATTGGTACATATTTTTGCTTATTGGTGCATATTTTTTCATTATGACAAGTATTTTTGTGTATCTGTATGGGCACACAGTTTTATATATCTGGGCACATTTGTGTATATTTTCACATGTCTCTTTCAGCTACCCAGTTTCCCCTCATCCTCTTAACACCATCATTGCACCATCTTTTCCCATTCTGTTAAACCATCCCTGCTCCAGTGGATTCCTGGTCCATATTTCTGCATTAGTTCAGAAAAGTATCTCTTTCCCTGATTAAAACTCAGTCTCACATCCTGTTGCTTAAATGCTGCTGAAACCATGGAATTCCCCTTCCAATGGTCTAAGCACTGGGGGATGTGATCCCTGTGGTAAGGAGGCATAGGCATGGACTAGAATGTTGTGGAGGCTGTTGTTGAGGGATTGTAGGTCACTGTCTCTGCTAAAATCTTATGGCCCTTCCCAGAACCTCTCTCCCAAATCCATCTCCCTCCTCACTCTGCACACCTATTTTTTACATGCTCCCAAAAATCCATAAACCTAACAATCCTGGATGCCCATCAGTGGCTGGTTACTGTGCTCCCACTGAAATCGCAGTCTCAAGCTGTGCAACCGAGGTTAACATAGCCTGAAGCTGGGAGTGAAGTATCACCAACTCAGTTTGCATCCACACACAGCAGTCAGTCCCTATCCATGACTACTGAGTAAAACGAATGACTAAAAAGGCATTATGTAGACTTGACAGTGAGCAACTAAGGTAAACAGAGGACTATAGAAATTCATGTAGTGGAAAAGTACGAAACCAGATATGTAACGTGAATCAGAATCTAGTATACATACGAGAACACAATAAATCTAAGAAACAGAAGGAAGAATTGCTCAGTAAAGTCAAAATATGTCACTTGTAGTGAGGAGCCAGTTGCAGTTAAGAGATATGAAGGTGGGTTCTGATATGTACCTTACAGTGGTCAGACATACATGTATTAAGGGTGTGTTCACATTGCTGGTCGGGCTGGGCCAGGCACAGCTGAGACATTAAACACATTTTTTTTTGCATTTCAGTGTTCACACTGGCAGCTACAAAATTAAGTCAGCTCAGGCATGGATGCATGTAAATATGTTTTTTGGACTTATGACACTTGTCATCTCAGACTAGAAAACCACTGAATAGAATATCAGAGAATTTTATTTCAATCCATTAACAGCAAAGTGGCAGTTTAAATTAATTTATTCTTGTCCTCTATTTCCAAAAACAAAATATAATTCCGCTAATAGTATGATGTGGCCAACAAACCAGTTGTTTGCCTTGTATAAAGTCAATTTTGACCTAACATAAAATCATAGCAGATAATTGTCCATTGCAATTGGTTGTCCCCCAAGAAGAAATATATTTGTAGTTTTCTGGCTATGGATCATTAACACATCATGAGGGACTGATACACATGGCCAGCAATTTGTTTTTACAATGTTGCAGTGCTTTACACTACACCCAATACCCACTTAATCTGTAGGCTTATGGTTGAGGCATTGTCGCTGCTCAGGTAACTCGCAATTACCTGTGAAAGGAGATAGGTATCAGTGTGACTACCATTTCAAATGTTTTTTGTACTTTTAGATCTATTTCACTCACTGTAATGTATGATTTAAAATGATTAGAACAGTAAGATGTCCATTATCAAAGTTTTTCAATACACAATTTGTAAATCAAATGGATGTACTTGAGTAGTAGCATAATTTCAAAACTACTGTTATGATTATGAAAGGTGCATGATTTATTAGAAAGCTAAGATGCTGTACTATCATGTATCCAAAAACTCGGACTTTTTAACTGCAAACTTTCTTCGAAATAGTGTGTCGAGCGTTGTGAAATGAAACACTCATGCTGAATGAAAAGTACGCATTTTCTACTTTCACAAACACAGCAAGGCTTATAAGGAACACAGAAGTTGATAAAATGATGTGGGGTGGTCATATATACTGTCAATTTTTTTTTTACAATGTGAAAATCCCCATTTTTCTTGGTCCAGCAACTGCAAGAGCGTTTGCGCGCGCACACACCACACACACACACACACACACACACACACACACACACACACACACACACACACGGGCCAACAGCATGCACCAAGTATGCCAGCACATCCCAGCTCAGCTGGCAGCATGAATGCAGCCTAATATTATGATGCAGTGTGATGCTTTTTTTTTTAATGATTTTCTGAGAAATCATTTTTTCTTCTTTTCACAGCAACACAAAGCATGTTACACATATAGAATTATTTCTTTTACTTTCCTACTTACTTCATTTAAGAGTGAGGCACAGTAAAGCATGGCCTGGTATAGCTACTGTTAAGTAAAAGTTCATTCACATCTTTAAGGTACAGGAGTTGAGCAAAGGCTTTGTGGGGCTGCAAAATGAATTATGTTATGAAACCTTAGTTGTATGGGATTGGGATTAATCATTCATTATATGGTATGTAAACTTGTTTTTCATGGTAAAATGATAGATCAGTTCATTTTTAACAAAGCATAGGCCAAAAAATTCTAAATCTTTCAATTTTTTTGAATTTATGATGTGTTGAGTGTTACAAAGCTACAAGGCTGGTGTAATCACAAGAAATGAGGAAACAACTCACCCCATAGACATAATGGCAAGCTGCAACAGGCAAATAAAAAAAGACACATACATACAGCACTTAAGCTATCAGCCATAGCCATCTTCAGAATAAAGAACAATCACACAGGCACACTTCAGTCATACAACCGTCATCTCCAGCTGCCACACTCCGAATCACATTCTGCTTGTCGCAGCTCCTCATTACATGTTTTGCAGTGAGTTGCAAACTGTCCTAATTATATTGTTGAATTCCAACCTGGAGCTTCCATTATTGGAAGAAATGATAAAAGACTGACCCAACAGTGGAGGAGGTGGAGTCTTGGTAAACTATGCTTTGGTACTTGCTAATAGGTACGCATCAGGGTTCAGATGCAACAGTGGTATAATCCACATTATGTCTCCAATGATAAGGCACTACAAATTTGCAGGATTGGCTGTTCCAGATGATGACTGGTAAAACAAACATTAGTATCATTTTTCTTGACATGTCAGGAACTTGGATCCATAGTCATTTAGAGCGATACATGGCTGGCTTCTTGCATGATGATCTCCTTATGAACTGTTTTCAACTAATAATGTTTATTTCTCAAAGGAGGAGGACATTTTTTGAGATAACACAATGTCTTGACATTTTTAGCCCACTTTAGGTTACGGTAGTAACACTAAAAGTGGGCCTTTGCGATCGTCTTTTGACAGCTTAAAATTTAAATGAAAATAACGGCTTAACCATTCATCTGACAAAAATTGAATAACCGAATTTGTAGAGGAGAAAATTCTTTACAACTTTGCTTTCTCATGTTTTTTATATCTCATATCGTTTGAGATATTTGCAAAAATAACAGCAATTTTGGGATGTCTGTTTGTCTGTAACATGTTCCCACTTTTTAGATTGAACCGTTCAACCGATCGGCAAACATTTTTACAGACATAATTGTTGGCTACCAAAGACCAGAACCTCATTTTTTTTTCAAATATTTTGGACAAGAAATACGTTAGTAACACCAAATAAAATCCGTTTGTAATGTAATTTTAATTACAAATAAAACATATTTTTGATGCGAAAATTAAATAACCGAATTTGTAGAGTAGAAAGTTCTCTACAACTTTGCTCCCTTATGTTTTTGTCAAATCTCATATCGTTTGAGAGATATTTGCAAAAATAATGGAGATTTGACACCCTCCATTGAATTAACAAAAACCAGCCATTCACAGATGTCCCATGACATTCCTCGCCTATAACTCTCTCTCTGGCATATGCCATCTTGCGTTGCATATTTGATGAATTTCGTATTGTTACTTACACGTCATTTCAAAGCAATGGCGCACTGGAGAATTAACAAAAACACATCGTTCTTCGTACGATATATAATAATCTAGTGTCTAAAAATGCCATAATAGCATCAGTTGACAAATGCCATCAATAGTACGAGATTGAAGAACATAACTTTTAATTGTTGCCATAGCGTAGTGGGCAATGCATTGGTCTGTGATGCTGAGCCGGCCGCGTTGGCCGAGGGGACTGCGGTGTGACAGTCACAGTCCGCACGGCCGCTACGGTCGGGGCTTCGAATCCCCCTTCGGGCATGGATGTTTGTGTCGTCTTTAGTATAAGGTAGTTCATAAGTAGTTTGTACGTTTAGGGACTGATGACCCCGCAGTTAAGTCCTTTAAGCTTAACAAACATTTGAACAACATTTTTTGTAATGCTTAAGGTCAGTGGTTCAGAACCCGCAACTACCTAAATTATTTTTTTCCTGAAAGGGTTTCAGACACTCTTATTAATTAAATAGAGTTATGTTCTTCAATGTTTAGAGTTCTGCATATGTAAGAATACTCCCTCTAATATGCATGTTTGTTCTAGTTCGTGAACATGCCATGAAATACGTAACAACGAATTGAACAATGGTCTTCTGAAGCATATGCATGTAAACTGGGAAGGTACTGTAATAATGAACATTCTGCACAAAGTGCTGATACAGGTAGTTTCGTAGAAAGTGTAGTTCCTTAATCAAACGGAAGGGAAGTGTGTACATCGCAACTAATTACCTTCTTTATTTTTTTTCTAAGCGTTTATTCACTATTTGTGGAAGATATTGAAAGTCATTAATTAGAAGCAATGCATCTATTAAAATGTTTCTTTGACATAGTTGCTATGGACGCTTTTAACGTAGATGGTATTACCTTTTCTATAGTTCAGATATTACTTAGTTCATGTTACACTGTTCTGCGCTAAAATAAAGAGCGAATATTCTATTTCAAACCGTGATTACATTTTCTTTTACAGCTAAAATCACAAATGGAATAAGTGTGGTAATACTAAATTCCACCTACCTCTAGTACTCAGTATATATACAAAGTTAGTACTATCAATACGTCATTTACAGCAGTCATTGTAACAGTATCTCCACAGTTTATATACATGTGTTAAAGAAGACTATGTACTTCATGGCATGTTCTCGAAACAGAACAAATGCGCTTTTCAGAGAAAGTGCTGTTACCTTTGAACAACTCGGAATCTTTCAGAATACAATTGTGTTCAATTAACAAGAGTGTGCGAAAACCTTTTAGGAAGCAAGAGCAAAAATAAAGAGCGACAAAAAATTGACAATGGTGTATATATATATATATATATATATATATATATATATATATATATATATATATTTTTCCTTCAGTGAAATCAATGCTTTGAGGTTGGTTGTTGATATTTGTTCTGGGTTGTTTGTTGATATTTGTTCTGGGTTGTTTGTTGATATTTGTTCTGGGTTGTTTGTTGATATTTGTTCTGGGTTGTTTGTTGATATTTGTTCTGGGTTGTTTGTTGAGAATTTTACTCAATTTTTTATTACAGGTGGTGTTGAACCAACACTGTCTGAAGAAAAGCCCTGTGCACTGCTGTGCCACGTCACATCACACAGATTAACTCGCTATCGCCTAGCTTACTGTCTGGCTGATGAGGCACACCCACAGTCTAACATAGACTGTGGTACAGCCCACCGTCTCACAGCGGCCAGGCAGTGAGCTACGTGATTGTGACCTACTCTGTGTGATGTGACGTTACATAGCAGTACACAGGCCTTCTCTTCAGATGGTGTTAGTTGAACCGTCTTATCGTATTCTCTCTTTTCATTGGTTCGTCGGTTTGAATGGGTACTTTGTGAATGTTGTTTTGTTTTGTCCTATTTTGATTGTTTCGAATAACTCAGTTCTCTCATTACAGAGGGTGTTGAGCTACCTTTCTGGCAACCCTATGACCTAGCGCGCTGAGCAACCGTGCCCTAGCAAGTTCCGAACCACCGTGTACCATGTTCGTACATCACAAACTAATACCTCGCCTATTACGCTATGGCGAACAGCTGCAGAGTAATCCGTGATTCTCCAACTATCGATGGCAGGTGTTAACTAACTAACCGACATTAGATTATAATTCATTGTCCTAAGAACGAAGAGTTTTTGATAATTTTCCCCCTTTGTTTGAAATGACAACGCTTGAGTTATAATAAGAAAATAGTCAAGTAGAGAAAGCAAGATGGTATATGCAAAAGAGATTTTAGGGCGAGGGATGTCACGTGACTGAGTTATGAACATCAAATGTACACTGTGTTCCATCCAGGCTATAGTCATTTGTAACCAGTACAGGCAAAGAGAGTAAACTTAGAACTACCAAGGCAAGACAGGTGATAATATTTAACGGAAAATATAATGAAAATGTGGGAGAGATATTAAAATAATAGTTCAAAGAAGTAAAAGTTCAAAAAAGAGTATGTTTGTCAAAGCTAAACTCAAACATCATATAATTTTGGCTGTTTGTTAAAATACAGTCAGAAAGAATATTACGTATTGGGTGCATAGGTATTACCAAAATAGTAGAGTCGTAATCTTATCACCATATTTTTTTTTTTATTTAGATTATTATTTTGGTCCAAAATGTTTGCAAAAACTTATAAAACTACAAATCTAAAGTGGGCTGTAAAACACGTCAGTGCGATTTTTTTAGGGATGTTAAACACACTACCTTTATTGACTTTCATCAATTTGTGTGGCATCAGAACATATCAGTTCTTCACACTTTTAATCTGTATTGTGAATTGATGTAATTGAATATTTGACCATCATATTCAAATTTTCACTGTTGTTGCTTTGCAGACACCGCAGTAGCCATACTAGAAAGCAACCAGTCACCTACATTTGCTACTGCACAGTCAGATTCCTCTCCTTTGCCAACCTCTTCATTGAGCAGCACTTGCACCCTATGTCCTTAATTATTTGTTTGTATTCCCATAATTATATTCCTATACAATTTTTAAATGGCAGCTTATTCTAATACCATGGTGGTTTTGGTACTGAATTCCTTAAACATCAATTTCTTTAATTTTAAATTCATTTCATTCTCCCATAGTGTTATTACCCATCCTTTTAATTGGTCATTCTACATATATCTACATATCAAGTTGCAAACATATGTGCAGGCTTGTTTTCGAAGAAATTAAGATTTAATGTAGAAATTTGCAGTATTATAGTATATTCTAAATCTGAAAATGTGTGTAATTGCACGACTTATGACACATCATTGAAGAATATTGTTTCTTAACTTCTAACACTAGAGCTTCTCTTACGATCAACAAATACTTGGAAGAATTTCCAGGTCTTGTTCACTTTCTGTACATTGATAGAACAAACCACCGCATCACTGCTCCTGGCCTTGACTTCAGTTCAGAAGAAACAATAACTCTTACCAAAAAGAAGGTAGAGTATCAGTTTTATTGCAATTCATTAAAAATGCAGATACAGAATTGTAAGAGCCTTGGTTTTTCTCTCTTACAGATCTGGTCCATGGTGGATTTTAGTCGGGCTCATTTACAAGAGGGCCATCTAGCTATTATGTGGAAAGATACAACATTTAACTATGCATACTTCTTGTGGTTTGAAGATGCATCTGTAAGTTGTGTACTGGTAACATTATTTTGAATATCAGTTCATTCATGTATCTTGCTCACATCCCCTACATACGATAAGTTATCACTGGTTTACTTGACCTCTTATTAATGTCATCATATTTTCATAGGCTTCAAAATAAGCTTTATATAGGCACTAACAGAGTATGTATGATATAAAATTTCAAAAGAGAAATGGATAGGTTGAAGTTAGATATGGTGGGGATTTGTGAAGTTCGGTGGCAGGATGAACAAGATTTCTGGTCAGGTGAGTAAAGGTTATATGTACAGAATTAGTTGAGGTGGTGGTGGTAAAATAAGAGTAGATATAATAATGAATACGGTAATAAGTATGCAGATACATTATTGTGAAGAGTGCATTATTGTAGCAGAGACAAGATACAAAGTGAACACAGACTGCAGTAGTAAAAACTAGCTTACCAATGATGAGGAGATTGAAAAGACATATGATTAAATAATAGAAGTTGCTCAGACAGTTAATGGAAAGGAAAACTTTATTGTTATGGGGGATTGGAACTTTGAGTAGGAAAAGGAGAATAGGGAAAACATTAGTTGAATATAGACTGGGCAAAATGAATGAAATTTACACAGAGCATAATTTAATCATCACAAACAGCTGATTTAAGAATAATGAAAGAAGATGTACATGTCGAAGTGACCAGGGGTCATCCTATGCTAATAGATTGATTTTAGAATGGTAAAAAGTAGATTAAAAAACCAAGTTTGTGGTGTAATGAGGTCAGGTTCTTGTTATACGAGAGTAGCATCATGTGTAAGTTCCCCAGAGCATTTATTTGCTCAAGGGTTTCCTCTTGTTGAACATTTTGTGCTAAACGAGGGACCCTGCTAATCAGTTACTGTCCATTCATGCACCTCCAGAAAGGCTAAAACTTTGACCTTGATTGCTTTTAGGAGATAAGTGGCTGCAATTCAAAATTATTTTCCCTCTACTAAATAACTATGCCACTCTTCATTTAACAGGTATATTTTAGGGCTACATGCCCTATAATTCTTTTACAACACTCCATTTTCAAGGACACCACAACTTTAACATCATAGTTCTTACAACGTCTGTGTCTGAAAATATATTACTAAGACTCTCTCAGAACAACAATAAAAAAAACTAGTGGCATCTCTGTCTAACTTCTTAACTTCTTTGGTTTCTATACTACGTCTGCCTAGGTGTGTTTGCGTCTGTGTGAATGTGTGTGTGTGTGTGTGTGTGTGTGTGTGTGTATTTGTTCACCTTCCTTTTCTTTCCCCAAGGTAAGTCTTTCCACTCCCGGGATTGAAATGGCTCCTTACCCCCTTCCTTAAAACCCTCATCATTTCTTTTTCCCTCTCCTTCCCTCCTGCCTGAAGAAGCAACTGGGTTGGGAAGCTTGCGTTTGCGCGCGCGCGTGAGCGTGCGTGTGTGCGCGCGCACGTGCACGTGCCCGTGCGTGTGTGTGTGTGTGTGTGTGTGTGTGTGTGTGGTGTGTGTGTGTGTGTGTGTGTGTGTGTGTGTGTGTGCGCGCGCATTATTTATTTGTGCTGCTGTCACACCTATGCTCCTTCGCCTGGTGAGTAATCTTTGTCTTGAGTGAATGAATGTGTGCTTTTTTGTTTGATGAAGGCTTTGGCTGAAAATTGAAGTTGTGTGAATGTGATTGTCTTTTCTACGTGCCTATCTGTGGCTCAGCGATCATCTTTATGGTGAATTGCTTCCTCATCATATTATTGAAATTCACAAAAAACTTCCTAACACTTAAATTAATATTCAGTGTCAGCAAATGACCTCAGCAGTTGTGTGCCCTAATACCACACTGAAAATTACTAGAACTGAATTCATGTGGAGAGAAATTTGGATACTCATCTAGGTGTAGAGATTGAGATTAACAAGGTTCTCTGATTTGAGTAGTTTCTACTAGTCATTCCCCTGAAATAATTACTGTTGTAACTTCTGAGTAGTACTGTTACGAGCACTAATAATAGTGTCAAGTAGAATAACAATAAAGAACTGATCGTCAGTATGACAGTATACAACACTCAATGTTATGCGCTCTCAAACAAGTCTCACACACAACTGAGCCGGGTTGTGGTTCGCTTGGCTTCGCTGTGCTAGCGGCCGCTATGTGACAGGCTGGTAGTACTGGTCCGCGCTAGTGTAACCGTCTCATAGCTGGTGACGTAACTACCTGTGGCAGCGCGTAATTAGTGTGCTGTGCGTCACGATGTATAGCAATTACAGCTTATTTTTTGCTCACTCTTGTATTATGTGTTGTTTTTTCTTATTGTCCCAAGTTTAATGAATTTATCCAGGGGATGATAAACCTGTGTCTCCCTTTAATTGATTTTTGTATTGTTGTTAATTTGGAGTAAAAAATCAGTCTTTAGAAGCAAAGAACAATAACTTGAAATCACCAATAACTTGACAAAGAAGATACTATTGTCTATTTGTTCAAAATTCATTATACAGCACTCTAGTGTGGAATGAAGACACATCTACCGTGAAGCATGTAATTACATAGCTCCACAATTGAATATCCGCAGCTTCCTGTCATGTGTTTCGTAGATAAAAGGTAAAGCAGTCAACAGTTTGAAGAGTGTTTGGAACATCACAGTATGTTACTAGGCCTGTTCCTGTTTGAAGGTGGTATGTTGATGTGTTCTTCTGACTTTTGAGCTGACTTACCCAGTCATTTCCATGGGTACATCTAGTTCAATATATAGATTTCAACCAGATAGAAAAAATATCGAGTAGCACCGTGGTTTGGAACCCACGTTAAACTGTAGGTCCCCCTATAACTGGCTGGGTCAGTCAGTTCTTAGGTCGGAGGAAGGCAACGGCATACCACCTCCAAACAGGACTGTGCCTAGTAGAGCACTGTGGTGTTGAAATCAATCTTCAGATTATTGACTGCTTTACCTCCTCTTTTTTACTGTAAATTGATTCTTAAGTTTTCTTTCTTTCTTTGTAACAGACGTCTTGTAACAAATGTAACATTTTGTAATTTTGTTTTTAGGGTGCTCCTTTAAAACCAAAAGGTTTCCAGCCATCAGCTTTGAAATCTCTTCCAGTACCAGGCGTGCTGTGTGGAGACTTTTACAAGTAAGTCTCTTTCTACAGTTTATTCCTTCAGTTGCTGATAAAGTTACTACTCTACCACTATTGATATTAACTATGTACATTCATTTATGAGGGTCATTCAATAACTAAAGAGACAAATTGGTCTGGAGGTAAAAAAGTTTATTTTTACACAACAATATTTTTTAACATAGTGCACTTGTTCCAACAGGCCTTCTTATTCCTGCTGTAAAAAAAGATCTTTATCTGGATGTTTGAACCAATTTCGCACAAACTTTTTCACATCTTCGTTGTCATGGCACCTCTTCCTATTGTGATGTCCTGTGTGATTCTACCTTTTCAGAATCCCATCACAAAACAAACGTCTTCTTCATATATTTCTGATGATGTATAGAATTGTAGAGGTCCTGAAACTCACTGCCTCTAGTAACAGTTAATTGAAAACTCAGGCTGATCAGACTTCTCTGATATAAGATGTACAGAAGAGATGAAATATTTTAATCAGCTTATAACTCATTAATTAAATGAGTACACACTCCAGTTCTAGTTGAACATTAAAAAGGGGTATATTGAACCTTTAATACAACTCCAGTAAGAGTATCATCTAGTTTACACTTATACATCCAGATGCAGTTACAAATATCATTGAGACCAAACTTGGAATATGTTACCTATCTAAGACATCTCTTGTAACTAATTACAAAACAAATGAATAACAACTTGATTAACTCCACTTTGTCCCTTGTTTTCTCCAAGTCTCCACAGAGTTCATTACACCACACAACACCTTCTGGTTGTACGTCTTTGTCAAGTAGGAGGTTCCTGCCTGGGTATTCTCCTGTGAAAGAAATAGCCCAGGACACTGATAGTCCAAAAATAAACCTTCATAAATGCCCAAAACTTATCTATTTGGTCATTTTGTCTAGCTTGAGACACTACACTATGAAATGCCTCCTTCAGTGCACCATTGGAAGTCATTAAGTGCTAAATCAGGATTTTAAGGGGGATGAGGCAGTACTTCCTAGCCCATTTTGTCAGTGGTTTCACGGGTTAGTTGAGCAACATGAGGATGTACTTTGTCTTGCTGAAGAATCACACCTCTCCTCTGAGATCCATGATGTTTCTGTCTCATGGCTGGGTTCACCTTGTTTAAAAGCAAATCTGAGTAGTACTGGCTGTACATTGTATGTTGCTCTTTGAGGTAAACACAAAAAGCTGGATCTTCAATGTCCCAAAACAATGTCTTCATGAATTTTCCTGCCAATGCTCCAGGTTTTTGTGCTTTGTCTTTTTGATTCTGGCCCGTAATAATGAACCTAAGTTTTGTCACAAGGTAACATTTTGTTTAGGAAGTGCTCACCTTCTCTTTCATAAAGTTCCTTTACTTCTGCGCACACACTCATCCTTGTAGCCTTATGTAGCTGAGTCAACTTCTTCGGGACCAATCTTGCAGATGTTTTGCGGTACTTCAGCTTGTTACAGATAATGTTATGAACTGTACCAGTACTAACTTAAACCATATCAAATATCACTTCCGCAGTCACACTGCGGTTGGCATGAATGTCATCAATTCAACTTTCAAATGAGGGAGTTGAAACTACAGCTGGTTGGCCAGAACTGTGGTCGCCAGTCACTGAGTTGCTACCATTTTTGAACTGCTCTATCCACTTGTAAAAATTTGCATAATTCATATAACATTCATCATAAACTTTACACCTTCCACCATATATATTCTCTGATTTCTTGTCTTCAGCAAGTAAAAATAGAATAACAGAACATTGTTCAACTAATGTGGAACTATTAAGCAGACTCACTATCTTGAAATGTACTTTTGGGGTTATAAATACGGTTGTGCCCGAGTAGTTTGGCTGAATCCATTATTTGCTGAATCTAGCACACTGGCTTCGGATTCGGTATTTGATGCATAATGACCGAATACTACCTAATCCCAAATCCAAAGTATTATATGGAAACTTTCAGTTTCGAATGTTGTAGTTTACTTTTCATAACAGTGCACTTTTGTTTGCATTATTTACTACATTTTCCATAGATCCACTGAAAGACATGATGTCATAAAACAAAATGATCTCACTTTGAATTTATTCAAGTGAAACCACTATGAAACTTACGCAGTTGTGTGGCTGTTGTGAAAACAATCTACTGTATTTACCAGAATCTAAGCTGTACTTTTTTGGGGTCCAAAAAACTGCCTGTGGTTGAAATGAAATACATAATGAACAAAGTTCTGAAAAATTACACTAGGAGCTACCACAAGTAACTTTTCACGTCTCATATGAGCAGTGCTACACTGGCTTGCATTGCAGGCGCCAATATAAATACAGGCACTAAAATAATTAAGGAAGATGAGTAATTGGCCAAAGTTTATTTCTACCTGGATGGAACAGCCCAGCAATGGTTTTGAAAACAATGAAGACAAGTTGAATGATTGGGAGACGTTCCAGGAGGAACTTAAGAAGACGTTTGGAGACCGCCAGCGACAAATCCGCTCGGCGGAAGAACAACTGAAGAATCGGCCCAACGACATGGTGAGCCGACACAATCGTACAGACAGAGTGTTTTGGCCCTGTGTAACGTAGTCAATCCGAACATGACTGAAGCGGACAAAATCACGCACCTGATGAAGGGAATTGCAGAAGATATGTACCAAGCTCTTCTGATAAAAGACGTCGCTACGACAGAAGAGTTCATCAAGTGGTGTCAGCGTATTGAAGAGATGCAACAAAGGAGGGTTGGACACAAGAAGTATGACAGACTCCCAAATGTAGTCCCTATGACCGTTGTGGAAGACCAGCAGGACTTGGCTTCTCTCATACGACAAATCGTGAGAGAAGAATTACAACAGTGCATGGCAGCGGGGACTATTAGACCGAGCAAGCATCAGATTATGGCCATGGATGTGAGCCCTGTAAGTCACGAGGTAGCCGACGCTGCTGAGGACGAGGCATTTCAAACATTAGCTCCTGTCTGCCCCGTCAATCGCACCCGACTTGAAGAATGGTGTCGCCCTGCTATGACTTACGCTGCAGCCGCCAAACGGCAGCCCATGAACCGACCGACGCGACCACAGCCAACTCCCCCGGTAACTATGACACCCCGCAGAAGAACAGACGTCTGGAGGACAGAAGACAACACACCACTGTGTTTCCACTGTGGACGCCCTGGACATGTCGTACGCTACTGCAGAGAGAGGAGGCGAGTATTTGATGATTATTTTGCCGCAAGACGACAGCTGTCAGAGCAGTTCTATCCAAGCCAGTCACCTGCTAATGAGTTCAGTCGACCTATGGGAAAAAGCCCATATCCGTACCCTAGACGAGGTCGCTCCCCGACGCGCCGCAGCCATTCACCGTCGCCGTACAGAGGTACCGTGGATGACAGTCGCCAAGATGTCGGGAAATCTCATCGACATCATAAACGACGGCCAACCTGTCTGGGCACTTGTTGATTCAGGAGCCTCTTTTTCTGTATTATCGGATAATTACCGCCGCAAACTAAAGAAGACAATGTTCTGTGATAGGGGGACAACTGTGCTGAAGGTCGCGAATGGAAAGTACCTCCATCCATCAGGAACTTGTGTCGCAAGAATAACCATCAACAACAGGACGCAGCCGTTTGAATTTGTTGTGTTAACAGAATGTAGTCACAATGTCATCCTCAGATGGGACTTCCTTCAGGCATCCCAAGCTATCATTGACTGTGGAAGATCTGAGCTGCAAATTGAAGAAGTTGTTCCGCCAGATACACGTAATACAGAATTTTCTGGGAAGTTATTCGTCGTTGACAATGTGACGATACCGCCGTTGCCAATGAGAAGAGTTGCAGTCACAAACACAGATGACTGGTTAAACTGTGAAGTTCTTGTTGATAGTAAAAAGTTTATGAGGCTCACAAAAGAAATTTACATACCAGCGGCTATCATAAGCATTACCGGTGGTCAAGGAGAGATTTGGATCACAAATTGTCACGAGCAGGCACAACTTGTCCCCAAGGGAATGTGTATCGGGACAGCTGAACCAATCCAGGACGGTGAGCTCAACGTCATCAATGAAGACCCATGCCCTGCTATTAGTACAGACAACACGCTGGAGGAAACAAACGTGGAACTGCCAATAGGGCCTGGACTGACCAAGGAACAACGCCAGCGGGTGTTAGGTATACTACGCCAATTTTCGGGTGCATTCACACCTCAGCAGGGGAAAAGTCAGACGAAATGGCCCACGATAAAGCACCGTATCAATAGTGGGGACCATCCGCCAATTAGCCAGCGTTCATATAGAGTGTCGCCAGCTGAAAGGCGGATAATTCGGGAGGGAGTGGAGAAGATGTTGCGAGATGACATTATTCAACCTTTGGAGAGTCCTTGGTCGTCTCCGGTGGTCCTCGTAAAGAAGAAGAATGGCACGTGGCGATTCTGTGTCGACTATCGGCGGCTGAACAGTATCACAAAGAAAGATGTCTACCCATTGCCGCGAATTGATGACACCTTAGACTGCTTGAAAGGAGCTACATACTTCTCAACTATGGACATGCAGACAGGTTACTGGCAAATCGAGATTGACGAAGCTGACAGGGAGAAGACGGCTTTTATTACACCTGACGGCCTCTATGACTTTAAAGCAATGCCATTTGGATTATGTAATGCTACAGCCACATTCGAACGCATGATGGACAACTTGCTTCAACACCTTAAGTGGACGACGAGTCTCTGCTATTTAGATGACATTGTCGTTTTCTTGAAAACATTTGAAGAACATCTGAGTCGCCTGTCAACTATGCTGAAGTGTGTTCAGGCTGCAGGTTTCCGCCTCAATCCAAAGAAGTGCCTCTTCGTCGCAAAAGAGATAAAAATCCTGGGGCACCTAGTCAACTGAGATGGTGTCCGTCCTGATTCAGATAAAGTAAGGGCATTCACAGAATTTCCAACTCCTCAGCATATTCGTGATGTGAGAAGTTTTCTCGGGCTGTGCTCATACTACCGACGTTTCATAAAAGGATTTTGTAACAAGGCACGTCCATTACAAGAACTTCTGCAGGGAGACACCAAGTTTTACTGGGATGAGACAAAAGAAAGAGCTTTCCGAGCACTTAAGGAGGCTCTAACTTCCGCACCAGTGCTAGCCTTGTACGATGAGAATGCAGAAACGGAACTTCACACAGACGCCAGTGGCTATGGGGATTGGTGCAGTGCTTGTACAAGTTCAGGAAGGTGCCGAAAAAGTGATAGCCTATGCGTCGAGTACTCTCAAAGTCCAAGATAAACTACTCTACAACTGAAAAAGAATGTCTCGCAGTTATCTGGGCTATCAACAAGTTCCGGCCGTATTTATTCAGCAAACCATTCACCGTCGTGACAGACCACCATTCTTTGTGTTGTCTGACTAGCTTGAAGGATCCATCAGGTCGACTAGCAAGATGGGCACTAAGACTCCAAGAGTACGATGTCACAGTGGTATTAAAGAACGGGCGCAAACACAAGGATGCCGACTGCCTTTCGAGGAATCCATTGGTGGAACACAACAGCATTAATGAAATTTCAGCTCTCACTGAATTAGATGACGTTACAGCTGAACAGAGGGAAGATCCAACACAATTAAAAATGATAGAGGCCTTGGAGAAAGGAGAACCGACCAATGGAGAGTTCCAACTTATAAATGGAACATTTTACAAGAGCAACTACGATCCACTGGGCCCCAAAGGCTACTTGTTGTTCCAGCTCATCTCCAGCCAGCTATTCTCAAATATTTCCATGATGCTCCAATATCCGGTCATCTGGGATTCGTGAAGACCCTAGACAGAATCAGACGCAGGTATTACTGGCAAGGTCTCTACCGATCTGTCAAGCACTATGTGAGTCACTGTAAAGAGTGCCAGCGACGGAAGCATGTGCCGCAATTACCTCCAGGACATCTCGTACCGATTCCGCCGGCAGCAGCTCCATTCCACCGAGTTGTGATCGATCTTTTAGGGAGGTTCCCGAAGTCACAACCGGTAACCGTTGGATAATAGTCTGCACTGATTACCTCACATGCTACGCTGTCACCAAACCTTTGCCGACTGCAGAAGCTCCAGAGATCGCAAAATTCCTTGTAGAAGACATTATTTTGTAGCATGGAGCACCACGTTTCATGATATCTGATTGTGGAAAAGTATTCCAGTCAAAACTAGTATCAGAGGTAATGTCACGGTGCAACATTGTCCACAGAATGACAACTGCATACCATCCTCAGACAAATGGTCTTATGGAACGTTTTAACAAAACGTTAGCCAACATGCTGTCGATGTACGTCGATGTTGAGCAGAAGGGTTGGGATACAATTCTGCCAGTCGTGACATTTGCTTACAATACAGCAAGACAAGACACCACAGGCTTCACTCCGTTTTTCCTGCTCCATGGCCGTGAAGCTGAGACGACAATGGATACACTGTTCCCGTACCAACCGGACGACACTCAGGATGACTATATTAAACAGCTCATCACCAGGGTCGAAGAAGCAAGACAGCTGGCTCGCATACGGACACTGGACGCCCAGGAGAAGGACCGTCAGTGGTATAACAACAAGCACCGACCTGTTGTGTACAGCCCAGGAGTTCTGGTATGGATTTTTACCCCTGTACAGAAGGTTGGACTCTCAGAAAAGTTATTGAAGCGATACTTTGGTCCGTATCGTGTCATACGCTGCCTGTCAGACGTCACATACGAAGTTGAGGATTATGAGCCGTCGTCGAAACGTCAGAAACGAAGAGACATTGTTCACGTCCTGCGCATGAAGCCTTACTACGATCCTGAAGAGCAGGTAGACGACAATGGCTTCTTGTTCAAGGACTTTAAGGATGGTAATATTCCTGATGAAGCCACGACAGTTGCGTCTGTCAACTATAATCGCGGAGAAGGGAAGGATTCTCTTGAATTGTCATACAGAGGACCCATGACACGGTCAAGATCCAGGACATTGCAGCTGGCTCCACAGGGATCATAACAGCGGGTCGCTATTTCTCCAGGAGAGGGACGAATGCCGCGAGAGACCACAAATGCCATCTGTCGGCGTGGCGCAGGGGATAGCATCACGGACTGCGGAGCAGAAGGTCGCCAGTTCAATCCCGCCCACCGGCAAAAATTTATTTCTTTGTAATTTACAATTCCAGAAGGTTCTACATCTTTCTTATGTTCACTTGTAAATTCTACTTGTTTCTTATGTTAACTGTTCTTCTAATTTCTGGTAAATTCTGTCTGTGTATAAATAGCAGAGCACTCTGCCTGATAGGCAGTTAGTGCTGCGTGTATGTTGAGTTCGTAATAAACGTGCTTTCAGTATAAGTGCTGTGTTTAGTTGCCTTTGAAGTCACGCCTAATTCCATTGCAGTGTGACAATATCGATAGTAGACCGTCCGAAGCAATATACAACGGTCCTTCCAAATTACCCAAAGACGACTGATGGGGGATATTATTAAACAACAGGTCAGGTAGCATTAACTGTGTTCCTCTATTTTTTGAGAATGGAGAGAGCAGGGTGGTCTTACCAGTGGGTGATGTAACATAAGGTGGGGGAAGTGCCTCTCCTACCTATGAAAAATTTGTATGTTGCAATGTTGCCAGTTTTCATGAATATTCCACTCGATTGAACATTTGGCAACAATGCAAACTCATGCACGCACCAAAAGCGAAGTTCTGACTCGCGCAATAACAATCGGCAGTTGCCAGTGCACTTCATACTGTGACTACGAGGGCATCACATTTTTTTCGTCATTTGTTGCAGCTGCACTTTTGTGGATACTTGCTGTATGCATATGTGCTAGGTAAATATAACACATTAGTACATCATAAATATACCTAATTGTAAGATATCTTTGTATGATTTTTGTTTACTAACGAGGTCGCTGTTGCCACTCAGACTATACATCATGGGGCAAGAGCGTCTACAAGGAGTGGGGCAAGAGCGTGAGATTAACGAACTTGCCCCACAATTGCTAAGGTTTAATATTTTTACTTAAAACTTTATTAGTGATCATATTACTAAGCAAGTGAAAGATGTGGATGTGAATGAGTGAGTGTTGGTAAAAATTTGCACAAAGAAGTGCGTTTTGCATGACGACGATCTTTTAAAAAATGCAGAAAATTTTGTAATCTAGTTGTGTCACTTATATTCATAAAATCTAATTGAACAAGTTTGAAAGGGTGTGAAACAATTATTACATTCTTCCAAACTGCTAAATTAAACAGTTATAAATGTGCTTAAAGGTCTACTTACTCAGTTTTGGGGTGCACTTGCCCCATCTTACCTTACCACAATTGCAAAGAATATGATACACCCACTGTGCACAAATCAAGATCATTCTTCACAGATACTGAAAGGAGCTTCATTGTAGATTGTGGTCAAAAACACATTTCACATCATATTTTCTGCAAAATATGACCAATAATGTTAGAAATGTTTTCTAAATAAAGCAGAACAGCAGTAGACATGGTGCCACCTCGGTATTATCATTCACTCTATTACTATAACAATGTCAGGCAGAGGGTGACATCAGGATGGGGTAATTGAGTTGAAAAGCTCTCAGGATTTGAGAAGGGGAACTCAATACATGTTGAAATAGGTTTGTTAATTCCTCACCAAACTCAAACTCAGTTAACTGCAACAAATCAGGCAGAGGAACACTGCTGTATAGAGAGTAAGGAAGATGTTGAATTCTATGCGCTATGCTCAGATGTACGAAGTCTCTCCCTGTCAGGGGTTCGAATACCCACTCAGGCATGGATATTTGTGTTGACTTTAGTATAAGGTAGTTTATAAGTTTAACCCCACTGTTAACAAACATTTTAACTTTTTTTTTCAATGTTGAATTTTAAACGTGATACTCACTGTGACCTACCTTTGGGCTTAACAGAGCAACAAGGTGTTTTCTACACAATACATCAAAGCACCACCCCAATGAACCACAGTATTTCCAGGGTAGAGTGGATTGTGTACCTCAATGACAAAGATAGCTGTACCATAAGTGCAACCACAGCAGATGGGTATCTGTGGAGAGGCCAGACAAATATGGGGGAGGGGGGATGCAGAAGTAGGTCTAATAATTAATAAGGACTCAGGTAAGTTACTATGAACAGCATAGTGAATGCATTATCGTAGCAAAGATAGACACGAATCCAACACCGAGCACCGTAGTAAAAGTTTATGTGCCAACTAGTTCTGACGATGAGGAAGGGATTGAAAAGATTTATAATGAGCTCAAAGAAATTATTCAGTCAGTTAAGGGAGAGTAAATCTTGATTGTGATGGGGGACTGGAACTCAGTAGTAGGAAAAGGAAGTGATGGAAAAGTAATAGGCAAAGATGGACTGAGAGAAAGGAATGAAAGAGGACTTTGCCTGGTATAATTTTGCACAGAGCACAATTTAATCATCACAAACACTTGCTTTCAGCACAATCCAAACAGTTTGTATACATGGAAGAGACAAGGAGACACAGAAAGGTACCAAATTGACTTTATAATTGTAAGACATAGATTTTGAAACCAGGTTTTAAATGGTAAGACATATCCAGGGTCAGATATAGTCTCTGACCATAATGTATTGGTCATGAACAGTAGATTACACCTTAAGCAACTGGCAAAATGTAGAAAAGTAGGGAGATGGAACCTGGATGAATTGAAAGAACCAGAGGTTGTTGAGTGTTTCAAAGGGAGCATTAGACAAGGATTGATCAAAATGGGAAAAAGTAATACAGTAGAAGAAGAATGACTACCTCTGAGAAACAAAGTAGTAAAGGTCACAGAGAACTATATAGGTAGATGAACATGGCCTAAATAGAAATCCTTGGACAACACAGGAGATACTGAACTTAATTGATGAAAGGAGAAAATATAAAAATGCAACAAGTGAAGCAGGAAAAGTACAGATGGCTGAAAAATGAGGTTGACGGGAATTGCAGATTGGCTGAGCAGGAGTGGGAAGAGGAAAAATATCCCACCTGCAGGAAAATAAAGGAGACAGTAGTAGACAAGAAAAGCTGCTGCATGAATATCTAGAGCTCAGATGGAAAACCAGTAGGTACTAAGCAAAGAATGGAATGCTGAAAGGTGGAAAGAATATATTGAGGGCCTACACAAGGGAAATGAGTTTGAAGGTGGAAGGGAAGAGGAAGATGAGATAGGAGATATGATAGTGTGAGAAGAATCTGACTGAGCAGGGAAAGATTTGAGTCAAAACAAGGCCCGGAAGTAGGTGATATTCCTTTTGAACTGCTGGCATAGTTGGGAGAGCCAGACATGAAAGAAGTGTTCCACCTTGTGTGCAAAATTTATGAGACAGGAGAGATACCCTCAGACTTAAAAAGGAATATAATAATTCCAATTCCAAAGAAAGCAAGTGTATGCAACCGTGAAATAAACAGAACTGTCAGTCTAATAAGGCATGGTTGCAAAATACTGACGCGATTCAAATACAGACAAATGGAAAAATTGGTAGAATTCAACCTCGAGGTAGAACAATTTGGATTTAGGAGAAATGTAGGAATACAGGAGGCAATACTCACATTATGACTTATCTTGGAAAATAGGTTAAAGAAAGGCAAACTAAAGTTTTTTTTTTAGATTTGGAGAAAGCTTATAACATTGTTGACTGCAATACACTTTTCCAATTCTGAAGGTGGTAGGAGTAAAATATAGGGAATAAAAAGTTATATGCATCTTTTACAAAAAGTATACAACAGTTGCAACACTAGAAGTCCATGAAGGGACTCAGTGGTGGGGAAGGGAGTACGACAGTATTGGAATGTTTCCCCAATGTTATTGAATCTGTACGCTGTGCAAGCTGTGAAAGAATGCAAGGAGAAATTTGGTGAAGGAACTAAACTTCACAGAGAAGAAATAAAGAAACTTTCACTTGCCGATGACGTAATTTCTTCAGTGACAACAGAGGACTTGGAATAGTAACTGAATGGAACGGACAGTGTCTTAAAAGAAAGTTAATCCCTTCAGACCTGACGTGCATAATTATGCCCAACTACTTTTAATTATTTTTGTGGCCTAGAAACATGTTGTTACATATTGAAAGTGTATGTGCATACGTTTTGGACTTTTTAGAATCGACTGTCGGTGCTTTCAGTGCCACCTTTGTATTAGAACCTGTTTCTTGCATGCAAAGGAAATTAAAAGTAGTGGGCATAATTATGCACAGAGGGTCTGAAGGGGTTAAATAGAGCAAAACTAAGGTGATGAAATGTAGTCTGAGAGTATCTGACAATGCTGATGGCATTAGATTAGGCAATAAGACAATAAAAGTAGTAGATGAGTTTTGTTATTTGGTTAGTAAAATAACTTCTTATGGCCGAAGTAAAGAAGATATAAAATGGAGAATAACTATGGGAAGAAAAGCATTTCTGAAGACTCGAAATTTCTTGACATCCAACATTAGTTTAAATGTTAGGAAGTACTTTCTGAAAGCATTTGTCTGGAGAGTAGTATTGTACAGGAGTGAAAAGTGGATGGTAAGGAGTTCAGACAGAAATTTAATGGAAGCATTTGAATTGTGACATTACATATGAATACTGAATATTAGGTGGTTACATCGCATAACTAATAATGAATTTCTGAACAGAATTGGGGAGAAAAGGAATTTCTGGCATATCTTGACTAAGAGAAGTGATCAGGTGGTGGGACACATTCTGAAACATCAAGGAATAGTCAATTGGAGGTAATTGTGTGGTATAAAAACTGCAGAGGGAAACTAAGAGACGAATACAGTATGCAGGATGTTGCCATTCACATTCAGTGATGAAGATGTTAGCATGGAGAGCTGCATCAAACGAGTCTTAGGACTGAAAGCCACAATAGCAACTTGTCAAAGCACGAATGTAATACACAATTGGTCTCAGAGGCACCCGTTCCTTCTGGATCTTCAGAATATAACTTTGGAGAAACACTACAATAAGAATTAAGAACTAATAGTCTTTTACAACAAGGAACTTGTCATCTGGAAGGTCTTATTATTTTTCTTGATATTCGTTGCAGGGTCAGCAATGATCCTGTTATAAGGTGAATCAGGTATTAAACACTGCATCTTTTGAAAATAATACTGTTTGTTCAAGACAACTGTAGCATTCACAGCTGCTGTTAGTCTAGGGTGGACACACCCTACGTAACATTTGACATGCTTTATAAATAGCCTGTTCAACAGGACTAATAAAATCAGTGAATGGCAACTGTTTGGACATTGATGCTTTACAAACCAAGGTTTTGTATTGACTTACAAAGTTTCAACTTGCTGCATTTTTGCCGTGAAAAGTTTCAGGCTGAACACCTGTCAAAATGTAGATAGTAGTCAAAGACATTACCTGGCTGCACTCCTGCAAGTTGTGTCAATTGTATTTTCTGGGAGAACATCGGGTTCCACATTGATTTTTGTTGGTGAAAGTAAAATTTTTTCATTGTTCATTGGGAATACATTCACACGTTTGTACAAAAGTTCAACAAAAGACATGATTATCATATTGGAACAGTTTCCAAATAGCCTACTTGACGTGGAATGGCCCACATTTGATTGTCACTCAATCGATGTTCCCTATTTTCACTGGCATATTGTCCAGGTCTCCTGTTCAGGTGAACAGACACTAAGAAACAGCTCATTTCTATGAACTATTTTAAGGTGATGTTGCAGATTATTGTTCTACAACATCTCTGATAAGTACTCACTCTTCTCTTAGCACTAATCCACACGCTTTCAAAACTAAATTGAAGAGTTATCTCATGGCTCACTTCTTTTATTCTGTCAAGGAACTCCTAGAAAAGTTAAACAATTAAGCTAATTCATTTTTTTCTTTATTGATTCTTTTCATTTTGTCTTAAGATTGTCGTGTGCAAAGGACTACTTAAAAATTTTATATTACCATTCTTGGGTAACAATTAATGTATTGACTTGTTCCATGACCTCAATTGGGTCCTATGGAACAGAAAAAACCAATAAATAAAAAATAAATATAATTATTCCTTTAATCAATGAAAACCTACTCCAGTTGCGTAATTTGAACTTTATCAAATCCATATGGAAGTTTCAGTTTTTGTATTAGTATATTTTCCACTGCATCTGAAAGTTCTACTGTAGAAGAGCAAGTGAAGTGACATTGGCCTAATGAAAAGGCCAGAAGCACTCTTGTATATTTAGTAAAGTCTAGATTAAACAACTGGAGCAGATTCTCATTACTTGAACTACAGTTGCGGAAAAATCACTATGCAAACATAAGGAAACTAATATGCTCTGTTGTTGAGAGCTGGTACAATTATTGCAGGGTGATACTTCTGATACGTGAAGCAGGGGGTATGATACCAGAGGGAGTGTTGAGTGAAGAACGCTTTCATAAAAGATTATTATTTTATTATTCATTGCCTTTCAAGCAGAAATTTCATTACTTTTACCAACAGCTCCAACTAATTGTCAGAAATTTAGCTTCGTACATCAGTGATACCAATCGCTACCTCAATCATGTCTACAAAATCAAAACCCCTTTTCTTCCCACTGAGTTAGGTGGCACAGTGGTCAGCACACTGCACTGGTAGACAGGAGAATGGCAGTTCAAAACCACTTCCGGCCATCAAGATTTAGTTTTCCTGTGATTTCCCTAAACTGCTCCAGGCAAATGCCATGATGGTTCCATTCAATTGGCACAGCAGATTTTCTTCCCTGTCCTTAACTAAACAATCAGAGCTTGTGCTCCATCTCTAATGACACTGCTGTACATGGACCACTACACTCATATCTTCGTTCATGCTTACCTTTTACATCCCTTTGGGTGGTTGCAAAGGCCACCAAATTTGACGGTGCAACAACCATCAGTCCCAACTTCTATCTCTCCCCCTCTGCCACCCCACACTTATGATAAGATTTAGCCTGTGGTTTTTTTCCCCTCCCAAAATTTTAGTGGTTCGCATTTGAATACAAGAAGTCATTTCATTATCAATAATGGAGGATAGGTAACAACTCCTGATCCTCACCAGTCTTTGCCCCTGGGGGTCTCAGGTTTTCCACCAGGTATGCGAGTCTGAGCACAGGGATTTGGTTGCAATCCCCACTGGATACCTCCAGTTGTCCTGCGCTGCAACGGATACAGGCTCTACACCTTAAGAGGACGGGACCGGGAAGTACATCGTCACCAAAATCAGCTCAATCGCAGAACATTCTCCCACCCCCCTGCCCTACAGGCACCAGCTTCTCAATGGCAGACGTCCTGGTCCAGTGCAGCAGTTCCTCAGGGTACTCTCAGTCCCTCCCCCTTGAGCCCCAGTCTCTTTAAGAGGAGCCTCGCCTTCTGCATTCCCACTGGGCCACATCGGCACCACGGGCGCCAGAGATTACCCAGCAAAAGCTTCCCCCTCGGGCTAGCCCGCTGTCTCAGGAGGAGGGTGCCACCACTGGGTGGCGTTCGCCTCCATCCACATGGCCTCCTCACCCACCTACCGATGTGGTCATGGACCCAGAGTTTGACAGCATGTCGCCGGTTCTGTCCTGGGCTGCAGTGGGGGGTCGAAGGGGTCCTTTTCAAGCGGGACATTTCAACCCATACTTGAAGGTCCCAGCTAGAGGGTTGGCCGATTCACTCAGCTCCAGCATCACAATGGTTATGGAACTCATCTGTCCCTCTAGGTGCTCCACCTTTCCACTGTGGGAACCAACTGTTCGTCAACCCCCCCCCCACCCCCCCGCCCCCCTCGAAGTCCGGCCTGGACAGCAGACGCAGCAAGTAAGGCCTAGCCAGCAGAGCGAATGCATAGCCTCGGCAGCGCACTCTACCAGCGGATCAACATCAACTCTGAGAGTACGGCCGGGCCGCGTCAGTGAATTGTGGGCCACGCCCAAGCTAACATTCGTGTAAGCGCCACACAGTGATAGGCTGTATCCTGTGTTGTGTACTAAAATTACACCTCTTACTGAGTAACTATGATAGCATTTAAAAAAATTAATTCTGTAAACAATTATGTGAATGATTGGAAACAAATTTTTCTTCAGCTTGAAATCGTTTAGACAGATGATGTGCTGTAGGAGGGAACATTACCTGGGATAGACATAGACTTTTAGTAATATAGATGTATCAAGATGAAACCAGATATAATAGCTACAAGTCAAACAGTCATACAACCATCACCTCCGGCTGCCGCACTTTGTATTCGAAGTGCAGCAGCCGGAGGTGATGGTTGTACGACTGTGTTGTGTGCCTGTGTGATTGCGTGAGTGTTCTAATTTCTGAAGAAGGCCATGACCGATAGCTGAAAGTGTTGTATGTGTGTGTTTTTTGTATGTTCCTGTCACAGCTCGTTGCCACGTCTTCGTGGTGAGTTGTAAACTGTCCTTACTATATTATCTTGAGATAATGAGGTCCAGCAATAGCTGTGCCTCCAAATAACATTATCCATCAATTGATTTCCAGATAATCTGTCATTTACCTATGCACTTTATAGATTAAATAAATCATTTATACTTTAAACTTCATATTTATTACTATTCAAGAAGTTATTATCTCCATAAGTACATAGTTAATTGTTGCACATATCATGACAGATAACAGACATGGAATATCCAACCAAAATCAACACCTAGCATAGCAACCACCATGACAGACACATTCTTCCATGGAATACTAAATTTCTTTGGCTGTGTAGACATAATATCTGAGGCCACTTGCTGCTGCCACCACCTCCAGAATCTGAAACAGATTCTGGTGGCAGTTGCTGTTCCTATAATGCCTAATTAATTTACTAAATAAATTGATAAATATTTGGATATCTCAAGGTATTGAAGAAGTGGGGAAAAGTGGCTTGTACAACTAAAACTTCTAAATGAAATTTAACAGACGAAGACAGACTTTTAAACATATTAGCTGTAATGTTCCTTCCATTACAACAGCATACTTAAGACTAACTCTTCTTTCTTATTACAACAACAATGTCCATCGAAACAAAAAAGCATAGTCTCTTTCAATCATAATTGTTCTTAGGTACTGTGACACATCAAAGCACTCTTTATAATTTGAAGGACTGTCTTCCATGGCGGTAGCAGCAAGTGGACTTCTCAACAGATTACCTGTAGGGTAAAGAAAAATTGAAAAAGAAATATCTTGCTACCAAAAGACCCTAATAAACATATTTGACGATCTTATGTCGGTTCATAGGGGTGTAGTGCAACTCGTTACACTACAGGGTATGAGTGTAATTTATGTTGTTGAGAGACTGGAAATATTTAACAAAGTTTTTTACCATGCAACTGCATTGCCATTAAGTGCATTCTATGACGATATTGTAAATGTGCAAGCAGGTGAGAGAACTATGACCTTCATGCCAGAGCATGACTTGTGTGCTGAATAGGTGATTATTCCTGCTCTAACTGAATAAATTCTGTAAATACACACACAAAAGAAGGCCCTTTGAAGAAACAAGTGCAAAATTTGTACTATTGAGTACAGAGTACAACAGAGATTATGTTATAGAAAACATTATGGGTCCTATTTATTACTCTATTTGTAGATGCTTGAAACTGTCTTTACCAGGCCTATTTTATGCACCTGTCCCTAGAAACCGGGCAATTTTACACAATATTTAAAAAATCACTCCATTAAATGTATTTTTTGGATTGTTGCAAATTTAGTACTATTTTGAAGCTGCACATTTCTACTTTAATTCTGTGCAAAAGTAACTACTTTGGAATGGATAGCTTTAAGGTACAGTTATAGAAATTACTTAGGTGTTTTTGAGACTGTAGAAATGTCATACAAATAAGATAAGGCAATTGTGTTTTATTTTTAACCAATATTATGAAACTACATTACATCTTTGTCAGTCTACAGTAACCGCATACAAATTTCACAAAGAATGATATTGCTTTTTAGTGTGCAAAAGTTTAAAGAAAGGTTCCAGGCAGAGTGCAACACCACACTGTTCATTCATACCATCTATGGATGCATTTTGTTGCCAAACATGTGTAGAACACATATATCACTGGCCAAACCCATAGAAGTAATGTTGCAGTGTTTTCCATGAAATTAAATGTAGCGGCCGGTAAAATTTATGGGTCTGGCGATTTTTTTGTGAAATCCCAGGCCTGAAATTTTATGGGTTTGGTGCCTAGAGTGTTAATGTTACTGCAAAGGAAAATAAGTTCCGTCATATTTTAAGTGTGCAATTTTCTTGAAATAGTAATATCATATTAATAATATTAATCCTTCAACTCTTCTTGTAATTGGTTTCATACTTTGTGTCATTGCTGATGTAGTGAAGGGGTAAAGTATATTGCAGTAGCTGAGAATGTTGACTCTAACTTAAGGCCAGCAACACTGATTGAGATACGACATGTACAGAAAGTGGTGGGTTGGTCGCTGTTTTTCCATTCTTACAAAATGAGACATTAACATAAAGAATGATAATACAGTGTAACAAGTAGTAAAAGTAACTGTACAGGCTTGTAAAAAAACAGCTAATAATACAGCACAACTTATGAGGGCATTGATAGTGCACCACCTGCAAAAGCCAGCACTAGCAAATAAATATTCAAGTTTCAGTAAGGATATCTGGAGTAAAGATGGTATCACAAACCAGTAAACAGGTGCCTGGTAGCCATAAAATAATAGTGTAAGAGATGTTATTTACAGAACACATTTGAAATATATATGTGTGAATACAAAATTTTTGCTACTTAATTATAAGCTAACTGCCACAGTAAGTACTCTCCATTTTAATGCATTGTGTTTCTTACACTTTTTCTTTTTCAAGGAACCTCATTGAACTCTCTTTCCCTAAGATGTCACCCAGCAAGATACGATGTTTTGAACTATATTGCATTCACCTTGGTCTTGCAACATCATCATGTGTACTGGAACATTCCCGTCGACTAGCAGCTACCATCTGGGATGTTACAGGTTTACCCAACAATCCGCTGGACATTCTTTGAGATATATCTGTAAAAGTTACTGTAGACTTAACAAAAGTTTCCAAAAAATTTTCTGTGATGCTGTTCAAGGACATTGTACAAAAGGAAAAATGGAAGCAGCATTCATGTTACTAAATGATCATTATTTCAATAATGTGAAGGTAATGGAACACTTGAGTTAGTGTTGCAAGGTGAAATACCAGTCTACTGTTTCAAAATGCTGTTCATGACAAATGTACACATCTGTTTTGCACAAACACTACACTGTTATGAGAGTGACTGTTTATTAAGTAAAAAATATGCTCACATAATTAAGGGAAAACTAAAAAAGGAAAAATATGATACAATTAAATTGCTGAAGAAAGAGCATGATTAATAGTTTATATCTTTATATTCTTTTTACAACCAAAGAATTATAGTATGTGAAATTCTCTTGTACAAGTCCACTTTTTGACAACAGCTTTAGAATTAAATTTTATGTGTAATTTTATTTGCAAGTTACTGTATTACATGCATTTCATCACACTACCTTTTTGTAGGTAATTAGGACATTATTAGCTCTTTCTAGAAGGAGAATATCATTAAAAGGTTCTTTCTTGTGACATCTAAACCTGTTCTCCAAATCTAGTAAAATATATGATTTAGTTATTAGAGATGCAGGACCCAACCATATCAGCCTTGGTTAAGTAGGCAAGCTTTCTCATTCTTCTCATTGTCAGTAATTAGTAAAATGCCTCTCTGTCTGCTATAACTTCTTCAAAGGAGTACAAAAAAAGAATGTGTGAAAAAATCCTGTAGACGTTGAGGCAAATTTTAGTGAAATTTTATAAGGGGTACCATATAAGAGGGTCATCTCAAAGAGTAAAAATTATATTGCTTATATGTTTAGGACTTATTATAGCCATATAGAGCAAAAATTATCAGCAACCACATGGTATGGTTGGAAGTTAAAAAAAAAATATAGACATGGAAGTTTCAAAAATTAGTGTTTTGCCTTTATAAAAGATACATACATTATGAACATTTCTTTCCCTTAAAGTGATAAATCTTTCAGCACCCCAACCCCTCTTCCATTTTCCCCACACACAACATATCATTCAAACACCCCTCCTGTCCCTCTCTTTACACACACACTTTTATCTCCCTCCCTTATACTTTACAACATTCCTTCGACTGTTGTTGATACCATTAAAAATAAATTTACATTTGAACACAATACTTTATTCATCAGACAACCACAGTCAAATTGATTCATTTTCTTGATAACACATCGCTGCGACTCTTAAAAATTCTTTACTAAGAACACACAAATGGTTTCACAAATTAAATTTGTATCATCGGGTGCTTTTTTCACCCAGGGCATAACCATATGTCACACGCACTTTAAACTACCTGATCCCCATCATTATTCTCGAGTTGTAACCAACTTGCCTGTAAAACCACCTAGAAAATCCCTGTTGTCCAAAAAGTGGGGCTCAGTCAAATATGTGTACAATGAATAAAACCCCATACCTAAAACAATAGATTTTCATCAGCCAATCACCTACATCTGACATAAAACATTACACTGAGACAGGTATTCACCATAAAAGCCGATCAGGGGATAAGAGAATATTAAAAGCCACAGTGTAGTAGCCAAGCAGTCTAAAGCGTCTCGCTGCGGAGTGCGCGGTTGCTCGCCATGGAGGTTCATGTCCTCCCTGGGGTGTGTGTGTTGTCCTTAGGTTAGTTTACGTAGGTTTAAGTAGTTTGTAAGCTACGGACTGATGACCACGCAGTTTGGTCCAATAGATATACAAACATTTTTTTAATATTGAAAACTGTTAGCATACTGGCACTTTACCTCTAGAGGAGACAGCTGCAGGAGGAGGCATTGTTGATGCCAGCAATGACGACACCTTTTCTGCCAACTGTCTCCTCTGAAGGTAAAGGGCCAGTATGCTAACAGTTTTCAATCTTCTTTTATCCCCTGTCGCAGCTTCTACGCAGAATACCTGTCTCAGCATAATGTTTTATATCAGATGTAGGCCAATGGCTGAAAAAAATCTACTGTTTTAGGTATGGGACTTTATTTGGTTTTTAATACATATTTGACGGAGGGCCGACTTTTTGGACAGCAGGGATTTTATAGATGGTTTTATAGGCAACTTGGTTACAACTCAAGAATAATGATGGGAATCAGCTAGTTTAAAGTCCATGTAACATATCGTTATGACCTGAATGAAATAAGCACCTGATGATGCAAATTTAATTTGTGAAACCGGTCGCATGTTCTTAGTAAAGAATTTTTAACAGTCCCAGCAGTGTGTTGTCAAGAAAATAAATCTACATTTAGTATGCATGGAAATGGGTTGTTTACCCCAATAATTATGATATGTATATATTGTGTGAAACTTTGGTACTAAAGGCACGTCTTGTGGTTGCATGTGTTATTTGAGTCTTAGACTGAATGTATTCTTACGATCAACAATTTGTGAATAGAATATGAATGAAAAATTGTACAGATAACAGGCCGCTGGTAATAATATGTGATAGTTCATTAGTTACAAATTGTAAGTGTATGTGTAAATAAATATCTTTCTGAGGGAAAGTGTATTTGCATTTGTAACGTTTAAATATCAGGCAACAGTGCTGATTGCTGGTGCTTGAGATTTTTTACTATCACTCAATTATAGTGAGTGCTATTCATGCCAAAAGTACTAATGTGAAGCAGCAGAATTATTGCTGGACTGTATATGATTTGTTTAGTATAATAATAAGAAAACTTAATTTGCATGTTTGTATTTTTGACAGTTTCCTTTATCATTAGACATCAGTTAAAGAATGAATGAAGAGTGCCTCTAATATGATGAACACATAGAACATGTATGAGCCATATTGTATTAGAGTAATTATATTTTTTGACTGTATACAGAGAGATAATGTAGAACATAATGCTTTTCCTAATATCTGAAAAATGCTCACATAAATTAGTATATCTTTTAGCATTTATTTTATTCAGCCATTCCACAGTACATATTACATTTTTGTGTAAAAAAAAAATCTTTTCTGGAATGTCAAACAAAATAGATTGTATTTTGTTTCTCAATAGTTGTTTTAGAATGCATGACCTGAGAACTCTGAACAAAACAAAAGTTTAATGTGTCTGAAAGAACACACTGTACCTGAATAATAAGTTCAAATGGAAGGCAAAGACCTAATAAAATTTTAGAAGAGGCAGTCAAGAATGTGAATAATCTGGAATCGCCAACCAACAAAAGTGGAACATGGGGTAAGATTTTTGTTATTTGTTTTACTGGAAATTGAAATATATATTTCAGAATATTTTAAGAACATATATATTTCAGAATATTTTAAGAACTTGAACACCCCCTCACTTGATGCTCAGATTTTCACATTTAAATCTTTTAATACACCAGTAGATCATAAAATTCTGAGCACTTTCATTTTTCAAATGACATATACATCACTGATGAGGAGAAATATGGGGAATTGAATAAGACCACAATGTTATGATGTCTATTGAATATGTAATAGTAATGCAGATGATTAGAACCAGTCAGCTGTGGATATAGGAAGTACAGTGAGGAGCAATTGTGTTCAGAGATAGACTATGTATCAACTCTTCCTGTTGAAGACAATCTCATGAGGTTAACCTGTGGAAAATCTTCAATAAGATAAAAAAAAAAATTAAAAGGAGATAGAGTAGCTGGTGAATATTGAGCTCAGTACTACCGATAGTCATACATAAAGTCCCTTCTATCCTCTTTCTCCTCCATCCTCTGTATGCTAATGTCTATTTTCATGTGTGTGTGTGTGAGAGAGAGAGGGAGGGAGGGACTGACTGACTGCAGTATTGAGCTGAAGTAAGAACAGGCCAGCCACTCTCTTTTTTTAACAATTTTTTCATATCTCTTGGGGAATTTCTGAAGATTAATCGAATCTTGCCTTTATGGCTCACATCCTTCTTACCTACTATTGTGCCATTTAAAGTCCTCTCCATTTATTTATTTAATAGACATCTTTATCACTTATCAATTGTTGTTAGTGTTAATGTCTATTTTCATCTATTTTTTTATGTGACTATCGGCAGTATTGAGCTAAGTACTGGCCAGCTACACAATCTCGTGTGAGTAGTTTTGTATTATCTTTTTTGTCCCTGACTTTATTACATTCACTGATTTGGTTTTTATTTGTAGTCTCTCTGCATATACCATCATAAAGCAGTGAGAACAGTGAAGAAAAAGGAGTTCATTTATCTCAACATTGTGAGACAACGTGGTATCTGAAACACGCAATCTAGTTTGTATTCATTGAAGGACAGCAGTCAGTCACAAAATTTCCATTTTTAATTCAGATATATAGATGTCAATTACTACTCTCATCATCAATGCATTGCTTACATTCATGACTGTACAACTAGTACAGGCTATTTAATTCTGAGTGTGATGTTGTACTGTACACCATATTACATACGGATCATAATAAGATGTAAATACTGAGATTTTACTTTACTTTACCTGACACTAACAAAATTTTCCTTGTATTATCAGCAGTATCCAATCACAGTCAGCTCACTGTTTTAGCCATTTAAAAAAGAAGCAATTTTTCTGTATGTCACATTGAATTATGCTTCAACATAGGATACGGAAGCACCCATCATCATCCACTTAAACGTGTTTCAGCTGCCACGCAAACTGCAGGCTTCACTAATATAAAAATGTGTTGGCTTAACTCCGCTCAAAGTAAGTACAAAATATGCACCCATGAAGGCCTAGAATATACAGGGTTCTATGAGGGCTGATAGTAACAAATATCAGAAAAGCGTCCACTGATGACCACTTAGCCACAAAAATCTGTCAGTAACAGTTCAGAAAGTCTGGAGGATGCTAAACAGTAGACAACAATGTTCATTGTAGCTGTTCATGCTAGATGGTGAATATAAACAAATAAGCAGATCAAAACAACAAATAGGTAGTAAAATATCACCAAGCAAAATAGTAGTTAAAGAATATCAACTGATGATTAGTTGACCAGCTGTCTTAATGAAAAATTGTAATATAATGATTTAGTGTTTTAGTGATCGTGACAACAACAATACAGCATTGCTGGCTTCTGGGTTTGCCCGTGAATAATTTTAATGGCTACAATAAGTCTGACCTGCAGCATAGACATAAACAAGAATAAAACTGCTTCTACGATTTTCAAAACAAGCAAATTTATCACTTCAACAACAAGAGAAAGGCCATTGGACCTTGCAGGATACCTCTGTGACTTTATGCAGACTATGGGATTGAACTTGCCCCCCTTCTAGCAGCAGTGTACCATAGGTCTCTTAAAGAAGTGAAGTCTTCCTAATGGTGATTTCCCTAAATCACTCCAGGCAAGTGCCGGGATGGTTCCTTTCAAAGGGCGCGGCCAATTTCCTTACCCAAACAACCCAAGCGTAACTCCGCCTCTAATGACCACATGTCAACGGGGCATTAAACACTAATCTTCCTTCCTTCCTCCTTCCTAATGACTGGGGGAAAAAACCCTTATGTCCTACTATCAAAAAGTGTCACTGACCAGATGCACAAAACTATAAAAAAATATCTTTCATGTTAATGTATTATGACATTTCTGGAGACAAGAAATCTCCTCTGTAGGAATCAGTATGGGTTCTGAAGGCAACAATTACCTGATACCTAACTCATGTTATTTATCCACAACACCCAGAAAGCAGTAGAAACAGGCTTCCAGGAAGATGTCTTATTTTGAATGAAACACATTAGATAATTCTGTTAATTCTTGTTTTCCACAAGGCGTTCAATTCGGTTTCCCAAAGTCACATAAATGAACAAAATGAGAGCATATTGAATGTCGACTGTGTGATTGCATTGAGAGTTTCTTGCTTACAGAACACAACATGTCATTATCAGCAGAGAGAAGGCTTCCGATGTTAAAGTATTTTTGATGTGCTCCAAGGGAATGTTACAAGACTTGCTTTTCATAATAAATGATCTGGTAGATAAAATTAAAAGTTAATGAGCATTTTTGCAGATGATGCTGTGTATATCGAGATGCAGTGTCGAAAAATTGTAGCAAAATGCAGGACGACCTGGAGTTAAAAAAATGCATTGTGCAGACAGTGGCAATTGACTTTCAACATTAACAGATGTAAGTCCTGTGATTATGGAGAAAGGAAGATTCTTTATTATATTGCCGCGAGAGACCACGAACACCAACTGCCGGCGTGGCGCAGGGGATAGTGTCACGGACTGCGGAGCAGAAGGTCGCCGGTTCAATCCCGCCCACCGGCAAAAATTTATTTCTTTGTAATTGACAATTCCAGAAGGTTCTACATCTTTCTTATGTTCACTTGTAAATTCTACTTGTTTCTTATGTTAACTGTTCTTCTAATTTCTGGTAAATTCCGTCTGTGTATAAATAGCAGAGCACTCTGCCTGAGAGGCAGTCAGTGCTGCGTGTATGTTGAGTTCGTAATAAACGTGCTTTCAGTATAAGTGCTGTGTTTAGTTGCCTTCGAAGTCAAGCTTACTTCCATTGCAATGTGACAATATAATTATGCAATTATGCACTAACAGAACAAACACTTGAAGTGGTTAACTTCCATAAAATGACTAGCAGTAGGTGTAGTGATCTGAAATGTGTAGTGATCTGAAATGGAGCAACCATATAAAATTAATCATGGATTAGGCAGGTGGCAGACTGAGATTCATTGAAAGCATTTCAGGAAGTGCAGACCATAAAAAAAAGGATTCAGCCAATACTTGAATATTTCTTACTGTTGTGGGATCTATACCAGATTGGGTAGATAGAAGAGGTAGAGAAGATCTAATGGAGATAGCACAATCTGTTACAGCAGTGTGTCAGAGAGATGATCAGCAAGCTCCATCGCAGATGCTACAAGCAAGACCTTCTGCAAGTAAGACCTTCTGGCAGGAAACACAACACTCTACAATATTAAAACAACCTAGAACAGTGTTTTACCCTCTCCTTAAATGACAGGAATGACTTAAGATATTATGTCTGATTGACCACACTGTCTTAGGATCCATGTCAAGAATTGTGTGGCCGCTCCCATTGGTGGGTAGTCATCCTTCAGGTGTGTGTGTGTGTGTGTGTGTGTGTGTGTGTGTGTGTTATCCATAAGTTTAAGTTGGTTGTAAGTCTAGGGAGTGATGACCTCAGCAGTTTGATCCCTTATGTTTACAAACATTTAAACATTTTTAAATTTAAGGAAATGCATACTGAGTGAAGCGTGGCCAATAAAGTTGTACAATCACTTCTTTTTATTAGGCTTGCTAAAAATGACAACACTGAATTTATAAAAAATGCTTAAAAAAGCCTGGCATATATTACACTCATAAGAATATCAGAGGGCAACAATGATGATAAGTCCAGAATACCCAACACACTAACTGCTACAGGAAGTGGTCTCAATATAAAATCCATTCTACAATATAATCTGGACATTTTAATAGTAGCCGCAGGTTAAAGTGTTGTAAATGTTCTTGTTGCCCATTATTGAAATAATTTGAAAAAGATATTGTGAAGTTGTGAACAGGACTGGAATCATTGTAATAACATATTGTTATTTTTTCATTTACTGCTTGTTTTTGTGGCGCAGGAATGGCAAAAAAGTTGAGAGACTTAGATGACTGGGACCAATGCCCCACAGTTTTAGTGATAGGACATTTACTACTTATGTGGATGAAGAAGAGATTGTGGCAACAATTCCTGATTACCATTAATCATTAGTTGTAAAGTGCTACTGTGTGGAAGACCATCTGGAGGATTTCTCAGAAAGGAGAGAGGTGACTGCTGTGATGGAGAATGGCAGTCTCCAAACCAGCCCACAAGACAGTGCACAGACCATGGCTGGCTATTATCCTATCTTTGTAGCCACTGCCAGTCAGGATCCAGCATTCCAGCACCACAGAGTGGTTGCTGAGAGGAGCCATTTGGACTTCTGGTCCACCATTGGAAAGGATTATACCGCCCTCACTCTTTGTTGGAGCTTGTTTCTGTATTGTCTGTAGCTCCTGACAAATCCCCTGGCCACAATAGAATTCACTGTAGCATGTTATGGCACCTTACAGAGCAAAACAA
Organism: Locusta migratoria; assembly: GCA_026315105.1. Classification (NCBI taxonomy): domain Eukaryota; kingdom Metazoa; phylum Arthropoda; class Insecta; order Orthoptera; family Acrididae; genus Locusta; species Locusta migratoria. Next base: position 596,316,147 of record CM048744.1, read on the forward strand.
AGAAAGCCTCCTCAACCTTTTTCATTTATAATTATATGAATAAAGAAATCCTCCTCAACATTTTTCATATATCATATAATTATATGAATGTGCTACTATTTTATAGTTTTTTATTAAATGTTATGGATCCATTTCAGCTAAATAGCCATCATCAGACAATTTACAAAATACATAAAAACTATAATATTTACTGTTTTGTTTTTATGTACATATGTTACATCAGTTTTTTCAATATAATTTTTTTACCTACGGCCACATTACTGTTATATAAGTAGCGTGACATTGCCAAGAATGTCATATGGATGAAAGTAAAAATAAAAAAAATATTGGTAAAACTGATGTATGTACCTAAAAACAAAACGGTTAATATTGTAAAAATGTTTTTGTATATTTTGCAGGTTGTCTGATGATGGCTATTTAGCCAAAATGGATCTATACCATTTAATAAAAAAATAAAAATAAAATAAATAAATAAATAAATCAAAAAAATCTATAAAGTAGCAAATTGATATAATTATATGTTGTCTCTTACAGAAATTTTCTGCACAGCAGGCCCATTGGAACGAAAAAAAATTTTCATATAATTTGACCGCTGGGTCACTTTCACGATTTATGGAGAGAGACAATTACTTTTTTAAAACCCACAAAATATTGGACAGGCCGAAACAGTTATTATAGAGTTGTTCTCATTAGCTTCATGGAGAAGACCTTGGAGCAGATGGTAAACTGCCAACTTTTTTTTGAAGGTTAGAAACCAGGTTAGTAGCATTTATAGTGGATTTAGGAGATTCACTCTGCATTTTATAAGTTGGCCTTTCTGGATGTGGCTACTCAACAGGATTTACTGTGATGGAATTATCTTCTGGGTGTATTTCGTGATATCAAGAAGGTTTATGGTACTACTTAGAGGCGTTTTATCTTGGAGCAGCTTCACAGATAGGAGTTTCGTGGTTGTCTTTCCATTTTTATTCACTCCTTCCTTTCTTCATGTTATTTTAGATATTTATTTGGTGATGTCCTCTTATCACTTTGTGCAGGAGTGTTTCTTAGAGTAGTGGTTTAAGTGTGACTGTTTGCCAAAGCTAGCAATAGTACTAAGTTAGTAGCTAAATTTCCCGTCCAGTTTCCCTAGTTTGTAGATGATTTTTCTGTCTTTTACTCCTCTTCAACACATCACTTGCAATTAACTCTTTGACATCTGGATGAATGGCCAGAGAAGAATGATTTGAAATTGCCAGTCAATAGGTCTGTTTGTGTTCTTTGTAATTGTTCCTGTTCCTTTTTAAACTTACCTGAACTACAAATAAGAAACACAGTTCTGAATTTGAAAGACATGGCAAGGGTTTAGGTCCCCATATTTGACTTGAAACATATTGCTACCACACCTTAGATACATGAGAAGACAGTGCCTGAAAGCACTGAGCATTTTAAAAGTCTTACCCACAGATCAAGGGGTGCAGATGGGGGGACCTACCTGCTCCATTTTTATAGAACCTTCGTGCAACCTCATTTTGATTATGGGTGGATGGCACATGGATCTGCAAGACCATTTTATACTTTTTAAATTTTAAGAAATGTTGCACACCTTATTTTACAATTTTTTTTGGTCAGATATTAGGAATTCAGGAAGGCAATCAGGACACACATTTTCAGAGGGTTCTGCAATGACACTGATCATTATTTAATCTGCAGTGAAATTGGTTTTGTGAGACCAAAAGTTCAGAAATGCAGGTTCATATGTGAAAGGACAAGAGTAGAGAAGCTCCAGGGCAAGGAAATCAGTTACAAATAAATAAAAATTATCTCAGAAAGGTACTAGTTAGTTGGATGTCCTCATATACAGTCATTTTAAGAGAAATGGACAAGGTACATGGACACCCTACTAGAAGTGGCTAGAGAATTTTTTGGGACAATAGTGGCGTCAAGGAAGGAAGAAGCAGACAGCTTGGTGGAATGAGAACAACAGAGAAGGCATTTCAGAAGAAACTTGCCTGGCCACTGGTACAAATGGCCAACATCATGTATATTCTGCAGAAAACGTTTGGCATTCTCATTATTCTTCCCAGTAGAGGAAGAAATAAAAACTATTTGTTATATTAACAGTTGCATTCACTACCGGAAGTGTGTGTAACAGCACCACCCTTTTTTTCAAAGTGGTTTTATCTTTTAAAACAGTTTCCTTAAGATCGGAAACATATTTCATTTTAAGAGTCAGATCTAATAAAAACAAACCACTTCACTGTAGGTGGGTAACATTAAACAAACATAATTTACTTATCTTGGTTCTTGAAGACGGACATTTGTGTTGTGATGATCGGCATTCATCTAAATGGTATAATGTGTTTCGGGATCTCTAATTAAATAACAACACACATTCTTGATGATAGTTCCATTGTGATGGGAACAAATTTATTTCCATTTCAAATATAATGTTGCACAATGTTTGGAACATCCAGCAGCAGATTACAGAGCTGCTTACAGCCTCTCATTCAGATACAGAGTGACAAAATGTGGCTTCTCTATCACAGTACTGCCTAAGATTGACAATGCTCTGCAGTTCACAAATAAATAATATGCTAATACATTAAATATGTCAAAATGTGTAAATTAAAATATTACATAGATTTTTATTCCCTTATTTAATGTAATACGCAAACTAAAAGTTGCGTTTTTACTCATGTTAAACTTACTCAATTTATTTACATTATTTGTGTTTTCAAAGTGCACACTCATCTGTTTTGACAATATTGTGTAAGTGTACTATTATCGAGAAACATAATTTTAATGGTTTTCAATTTGTGGTCTAATTTTTTTTTTTTATAAATACAGATTTGTTTCATAGTACCAAATGGATTAATAATTAGAATGTGGGAAACATAAGTATTTAATTTTGGATAAAGTGATATATAAAACATGGTCTGCCCTAATTTATTTAAACAAAAGGTAAATATGTAATAACTTTGTGCAATAGTTATAACATGTAGTATTGTTGTTTTTATTCAAATGTGTATCTTTATAGACTCATCATATTCCATATCCATGCGTAATGCATTTTTAGTGTTTGTAGTTATTATTTATGAAAGTATCAAAGTTGAAAGTTATGTAAAAAACAGCCAAAGTTATGTTTTACTAATAGTGTTAATAGTATTATAAACTGAACGCAAAAATGTGATATTTTTACATGTCCGGTAGCAAAGTTTTATTTAAGGTTCCTCATATTTCTGTCTGTAATGTTGGAAAAGAAATTAGAGGGAGCGCGCAACATAGCAGAAATGTTACATGCAGTTATCTCTCCCTCCTTGATCAGTGACTCCCATGTACCTCTTTCTTTTCCTTTACTTGCTAATGCTTCAGTATGTCCCAGCAAGTTTGTAAGTCGATCTTTCTCCACTTCATACTCAGGTGTTTGCGTTTCGGCTTTCATGGTATCTACCACAAGGCGAGATTAATATCTCCTAACAATACCTGCTAAATCCTTGCATTGCACATTTGAGTAAACCTTTCCAACAAGGCACAGCTTTTCCGTAACAACAATGTGATTCAACTTCTGCAATACGGGCAATTGCATCCTTCCAAACACCTCTAAGTGCTTGCATAAATGAAATAAAATCCTCTATTTCCTCAATCACCAAAGCTGGAACTGAAAGAGTTTTCATTGGATACCAACACATACAGCTATACATGGGAATGAAATGGCAGACTTTTTAGCCAAAAAAGGAACCAAGATCTCTCAAACAAATTGCCCATAAATATCATACATCTCCATTAAAAGACTTGCTAACAACAATTTCAAGTAGTAGTTTTATGACCACTTGACAACACAAGGGCAAGGAAAAACATGGCTTCTACTGTTGGAAGAGAAGAATGCATTTCCTAAACACCCATGAAGGGAAATGGTGACAGCATTTCAAAGAATTACTGGCCACGACTGTCTTGCAGAACATCTGCACATGATTGGAATCTTACCCTCACCATAGTGTGTTACCATAGAGTAGGTACTAGTATGATATGCAACACTTCATTTAGCCAAGATCGCTAAAAATTTATTTTCGTCCCTTAACCAGTTTCGGTGAGCTCAGTCACCATCTTCAGAAAGTCCAGTACAATCACTGCCAAAAGTTATACAATGTCTACAAACTGCAAAGTTATTTTGGTACACAAATAAAATGACAGTTAACAAAACATGTACATTACCTTAGCATCATATGTGAAAATAGAAACATAACCTTCTAAGACATGTAAACATCTTGTTAAAGTTTTCCATCACAGGGTGGTTCGTCATAATGAATAAAATGTGGTCTTGGCCCTTGGAAACAGGAGACTGAACAGGAAAACATTACACAACAGAGTTGCTACAGGTTGCCACTAGGTGGAAGTGGTATCAAAACAAAACAATATGAATGCAAATTCAACTTCAAAGACATAGTACTGTGAAGTTACAAAATCCTATGCAACGACTGACTTCTTTTCTGATAATATGAGAATTATTATCTTAACTTTTATATATAAAAGGTAATTCACAACTCCACTATAAGACGCTTTTCTGTATTTGGAACTGAACATATTACTTTATATTTATAGTTATGTATTCCTATTCTATGTAGACATTAGGTTACTTGCACAGTGACTTAGTCATCTCATAATATGAGAAACGTATCTCTTCATTTATATTATATACATATTTAAAAAAAAAAAGGTTTTCGTAACTTGACAGTACTATGTCTTTGAAGTTGAATTGGCATTCATACTGTTTTGTTTTGACACCACTGCCACCTAGTGGCAACCTGTAGCAACTCTGTTGTGTAATGTTTTCCTGTTCAGTCTCCTGTTTATTTGGGCCAAGAGCACATCTTATTCATTATGACAAACCACCCTATGATGAAAAATTTTAACAAGATGTTTATGTGTGTTAGAAGGTTATGTTTCTATTTTTACATATGACGCTAAGATAATGTACATGTTTTGTTAACTGTCATTTTATTTGCATACCACAATAGCTTTGCAGTTTGTAGACATTGTATAACTTCTTGCAGATATTGTACTGGACTTTCTGAAGATGGTGACTGAGCTCACCGAAACTGGTTAAATTTTTAGCGATCTTGGCTGAATCTAGTGTTTAAAGCTGTTGATCGCTCTCCAGTGCCTTTTAACTGTACTAGTATGAATTGGGAGCATCTAAGAAACTGTGAAAGACTGCAATATTGTGGCGGGATGTCAGATGGTCAATTGTATGGGGAAATTAGAAGACTATGTATCAATTGTCTGAGCATTGAATAAATAAAGAATACAATTTGCTCCCTTTGCAAGTTTACAGCTTCCATCAGGACCCTAAAGGGTGCACTTTGGCAAATATCCTCTTGAATGTCAACATTTCTTGCTTCCTGCTCAGCTGTCTGACTCTGCAGGAGGGCATACTGCCTCTCAAACTCAAACCACAAGGTTAGCAAATCGAAACTGTGTTGCCAGTGCCAAATTGAGAAAGGCAACAAAACACTTTACAAGGCGGATTTTCAATACGGCTGGCAGCATTTACTTCAACTATTCATTGCTGTGGTGAAAGCGAGACTGCAGGCAGCAGAAGGTGGAGACAGATGACTGCGGTTGGACAAATTCTTGACTGTGGCCCCAAATATTGGACCCTTGGGCTGCTAAAGTGATGTAAAACAGTAGGGGTTGCATTGGCTTCCGAGCACAGCATCATGCATTTGGCTGACATGGCACTTCAGCTGTGCACAGCTAAAGGTCACATGGCCAGGCAGGCAGAGCACACTGAACAAAGCACAGCTGCAGGGGTTGCATTTCTGACAATTAGCTCTCACCCAACACATGCTTCCAAATCCCGGAAAACTTGAGTGGATCCAAAGATCATGATTAAGACACTGAAATTGTACAGGCAAGAAAAGGCTGTGAGCATTTTCTGGATGGGGTTTGACAGTGTGTCGTTGCCTGGTTTTGGAATGATTATTCTAGATATAGTCGATGATCAATGCTCACGGTGGTGGTTGACTAATTTCATGGGGGCGAGGACTGATTCACTACAAATGATGAAGGCAACACAAAGAATTGCAGTTTGTTGACATTTTTAATTATTTATTATTAGTGCCCACTTGTCCTCATTTATGGCCAGCTTACAAGTCTCATTAATTACAACCATTTATACCGGGCAACCACATTCCCCACATTAATAATATTACTCTGCAACACAGTTCGTGTGTGGAAGACAAAAGTTCTAGGTGTACATAGTAATGTGGCACAGACATGAATTAATCACAGTAGATGCACTTTCTGCACTGAAGAACTTTTACATAATTAGTCAAATTTAAAATCCAAACTGACGTGACTTGTGCAGAAGATTGCAGCCAACACAATAAATAATTATTTGAAATAGTGTGGATTGTGGCTCTGATAACTGACTAAACAACACTCTCAACTAGTGTGGGTTATACCTCAGACAACAGATGAAACAATACTCTGATACCTGCCACAAGCGCATCCTATTTATATTATCCAAACAATGCCACTGAAAATTACTTATTGTTAATTGTATTCATTACATTAATTATAATGGAAAAGTAAACAATTACATGCAACTGGCTGCAGTAAAAATCAGATTAAATAATACTCAGTAAATTGATCTACAAATGTCAGTTAAATTAACAGTATTTCATTTGCTAATATATTTAAATACGTTTTCAAACAATTCGTAATAAACGGTAATTATACAGAGACTAATGAGGGCAAAACTTTCCTAACATTACTTGTGAAGCATATAACTTTAACATTGAGAAACGAAATTACTTAGTTTTAATATAAACACTAATTAGCATGATATCTGAACTATAACAATGTACTTCTGGCACGAATTAATTAATATTTACTAATTGAACAAATGCATCCGGTATCAGATATTTTGAAAAAGACTCCAGCTAACTACTTTACAACAAATAATAACAAAAGTTTTGGAAAAGAAATTGATAATAGACTAAATACATTCATATTGAATATTACGCAACAATGGTATTGGGAGGTTCAATAATGCAAGCAGATGGGAGTAAATCGCAACATGCTTCATTACAACAGGACCAGTAAATCATACTCAGACACAAGTGGTGCGGTGTAATAAAATGGATATATTTCAAGAAATGGGATATAGTTCCTGAGATTACGGCTTGAGGAAGGCCACCAGTAGCATAGCAGAGGTATCATTATGATGGGTAGAATAGGAAAATGAGTACAGGGAGCTGTCAAGTGGGAACATGCTATTGGGTCAAGAGCTGGTCGCAGAATGAGAGATTTACTGTCTGTAACAATACCGCAGATAGCCATCTCTGAATCTACGTAATTGCGCATTTCATGCTTCAACTGGCTATGATCTGTAATGAGGACTCCAACACAGATGCCCTGATTTGTGATTCTCTGCAGGGGTTGGCAATATGTGCTGGTTACCAAGCACAAATTGGTTTGTGCCAGTGAATCTGGAATGCACACAGTAGTGAAATGTGGCACATATGATGGAAACACATGACAGGGGCCATCGGCCTGCCATTGTCATATGGATGGAGCGGAAAGACATGGCAAACCATGTCAAAAAGTCCGGAAAAAAATAAAAATATAATGCTTCTATTCTCCACTGGTGTGTGTGTGTATAGGGGAAGTTACACGTGGGGTGTCTGGATAATAAGATATCTTAAGTTGAGGCCATGATGGTTGCAAGACCGTAGAATGTATTGTAGGGACAACTTTAACAACTGATGCAGTTCAGAAGAGTTGGTGGTGTAGAGGAGGATCCAGATGGTCCAGGTCATAAAGCAGCCATTGAAATAAAGTGTGTTGTGTTCAGCTGTATGCTGTCTGTAAACCTAAGAGAACAAACTGCTTAGTTTATTGGTCCATATACTTACAGACTACTTTAACTTACACTAGGGACAAAAAAAAAAAAACACACACACACACACACACACACACACACACACACACGAGGGAGAACTTGAACCTCTGCCACGCAATCTGTGGTGACACGCCTTTGAACCATTTGGCCTGCATGCTGTGCCACAGAGTGGTTCATCTTGCTTTTTGCCACAGTTTGACAATGGCCACTCATTCTGATGGACAGTTGGCTTGTTGCCATACCAATGTGAAAAGCTGTACAATGATTGCAAAAGAGTTGGTAAATCACGTGGCTGCTTTCCCAGGTACCCAACCACCGATGGCATAGGATAAGCCTGTGATGGATCTGGAATAAGAAGTGGTGCTGTGTGGGTGGATTGGACTGGTCTTGTATCAGGGTTTTTCACAGTGATACAACCCCTGTGGTAAGGGGTTGGGACAGGGTATGGCATATGAATGGACTAGTATGTTATGGAGGTTGGGTGAGCGACAGAACACAATGGATGCTCTCATTTCAGGCCATAATGACAGATAATCAAAGCCCTGACGAAGGATGTGATTTAGTTGTTACAGTCCAGGACGGTATTGGGTGACAAGAGGGACACAACTTAATAGTTTGTTATTGGGACTGGATGGATGATTGATGGTGTGTGTGAACATGGGATGGGAAATCAGTTTGCAGACTAGATCAGGAGGATAATGTCTGTTGGTATAAACAGTAAGGGATTTATCATTTCCAACACCTGTAACTATTGATATTTTACCACTCACGTAGGTGCCCTCGCTCTTCAATTTATTGCTATAAGCCATGTCAGTTTACCTGTCCATTTCCTGTTGAGATATAGGCCATGCCTTGTATAATTTAAAAAAATAGAGATAATTGACATGTACTGCTCCAATAAGTGACCCCGTACCCAATCCAAGCAGCTGTGCCAACTCCAAATTTACTCTTCTGATAGAAAAATTAATTCTCCCGATAGAAGAATTCAAATGATATCCTTCATGGCACCTTATAATGGACGATACAATCTTTGTCAGGTCACATACTGTATAGTAACCATGATCTTTGTCAATACTATTGCCTTGCTCACCCAGAATCACCACAGTGTCTTCCTTGGGGAAGTCTTTACAGAGTGTAAGGGGTAGGTTAAGTTGTGAAAGGGCTGAAAAGTTGCAGGTAGTTGGGATCCCAATTACAGATTTGGTGTCCAGATGGTGAGATGAGACAAGCCATGCATAGACAGTAATCAGGGATGCGCATAGTGCTGGCTGAGATCAAGGAGTGGTTTGGTCAACACAGAGAAGGCAGAACACAGCAGTAAGAAATAAAAAATTTAAACAAATGTATGATTATTTATAGTTACCAGTGTTGTAACAGTAGAAATGTTTAGCAGTTCACATGAAACACTTTGGCACATGTGAAACTGAAATGTAAATACACTAATTAGTATGAACTGAAATCTTATTTTAAAAAGAAGCTGTGTAGACAAGAGCTTTCGTACAGTATCTCAAACATGCAGTGCCACGAAGAAGACCCATTTACAAGGGTTGGTGGCACCTCTTTGCAGGATCGCCCTTCAAGAATGAAAACTGAGCTGGCAGGACATTCAAAAAAGACAAAGGTAAATGCTCAAAAATAATTGAGGGCCAAGTGAACATGAAGTGTCTTGGCAGAACAAAATGTCCCGTTAGGCAGCACTGCATACACCTGTTATGGAAGTAGCCTGGGATTGATCCAGTGACATGATTGTAGATGTTATAAGGAAGAGGAGGAGGCAGGGTAACAAAGAAACACACCAAGCATTTTGTGGAACAAAAACTGGATAACAATGCAGTTAATAAGGCAACAGAACCATCAACAACAGACGTTACAGAGCAGACACAAGCTGTGTTTGCTGCATATTTGAAACGAATTTCGACAACCATAATCAGGTTGACACCCACAGAAATTTTGAAGATAATGACAAGTGATAAACAACATTTGATGCTGAGCTAGAAACTACTGGCAAGCGAGGAGTCAATTTAGGGAATAAACTCAGAGTTGTCTACTGCTGAAAAATATTTCACTACAGCATTGCCTGTGCTGCTGTAGTGCCGCAGATGAATGTCCATCTTTTTTTACAACAGGTAAAGAGGTGAACTTTTTTCAAAAGTATAATTGAAATAAAAGAAACTATAATAAGTACACATAAGTAGCCCAGATGCAAAAGCTGCATGATAAGTGAAACTAGTATAATCGTTAAAAACTCGTCTCATCCAAACTATCAAAGTTAAAGACCAGATTTTTTCAAAAAAAAAAAAAAAAAAAAAAAAAATAAATAAATAAATAAATAAATAAATAAATAAATAAATAAATAAATAAATAAATAAATAAAATTATTTACTCAGAATAAATGGCTGAAATCTGCAATTGTTTTGTATGTTAAAATAGTAAGTGAAATATTGACTTAGTGGTTTTGCACCCGATTTATGCAGTTAGTGTGTTTTGCAAACACATCAAATGAATTCAAAACAAACATTTGGTTGCAAAACCCACTGTTTGGAAAGGACAGTGGGTTGGAATTTCATTATTGCGCATATAAATGGAATATATTTTATTTCACAGAGAAATCTGAAAACTATACAAAACTGGTATATAAAAATATGAAAGTTATATTATTTTATGAGGAAAAATTGACTTATCATCAAAAAGACAGGTCAAATTAATGTTCATCATTATGATTAAAAAAACACATCATCATGCTTTAGACATCACAAGAAATCGTAGGAAATAAAATAAGCTCAAATTTTTGTAAATGAGGAAATTGACAAAGCTACATGTTAGTTAAAAAGGGACAAAATATTTTAGAAAATGGAAATGTGTGAAAATTTGCTGTTAAGTGACATTGACCTTAACATTGTCCATCAACTCAAATTGTTTCCGGGTTCTTCCTCATTCTGAGAGTTATTAGTGGCAGGAGCGACTATTGCGGTGTGTTCCTGCTCATTGAACACCTCAGTGTAGAATTTCAGTTTTTGTTGGAAGCCCAATCATCACCAAAGTGGAGCTCCCAATGCTTTTTCACATCTTGAGTTTGGCTTCTGAAAGTTGTATGCCTGCTGTGATTGGTGTTGGACCGTTTGTTATGCCTAAATTTTTTCCCCTCTTCAAGATGCTCTTCCCCTCTCCAGATTCAAAATTGTAGAAGGGCTCTCCATGAACTAGACTAATCTTCTTGTGTACAAGATTTTTTTTGCTTTCACTGTGCCTTCTGTGTATCGTTTTTAGTCTTGAACAGGGCATTCATTTTGTCCTAGACATACTATCAAAAACCCTCTAAGGTGGGATGAACGAGTGACCTGCTATTGGTAACCACAGTTCTATTTCTTCTAGATTGTTAGGAGCTTAAAGAAGAAACCATTGACATAGCATAGTGATCATTGTCCTGTTTTTATCTTGACCACCACATCCGTCAGAAAACACCAAAGTTTTTGCACTCCTTCGAAGTTTAGGTGAGATAGTCTGTGGTGAACCATTGACGCTATTTGGTTTGATCCTTTGGCATATTTGTGTTCCAACCAAATGGATGAAAACACCGTGTCGGTGTTCTGGGGGGACTCTGATGAGCCCTGACAGACCGTAAAGTTGTAAAGCTACATTTGACGGGAATAATAAGCTGCTTGGTCTGGCACCTTCGGTAGAACTAGATTATTTTGACAGTTGTAACTGAGACCAATTTCACCCTCATTATTTTCTTTCAGCTTTGTGTAGAATACATAAGCTCTCATTTTGTAGACTTTAAGCTGGTCTTGCAGGAGCTCCTTTTCGGCTCTTCATTTTTCCACTTCAATATGATTTTCCAATGAGGAGCATGGTTATCAACATACGGGGCACCAAAGCCAATATTCGAATCTTGGGCAACGATATCTGGCAACATTTTCAGGGTTCTCTTCACAATACATGGTCCACATCTTAGTTATGTTCAGTTTGCTAGATAAACTCTTTGGGTGTTGATTTCTTGCAAGTAGTGACGTTTTAAGGGAATGAACTTCTTAATGTGATTCTTCACACACTCTTTCCTCAACTCATACAACTTGGTTCTTCTGTCACCTCCTCTCATCTCAGTGGGAACTGCATGTTGGTCTAAAATTTTCTGGCACAGACCGGTTACCCTATCTTCCTTAATTTGTAAAATCGACAAAAAAGCCGCTTTGCAAACAGAAACACCTCCCCACCCCTCTTTTTTGATAAAAAAAGACATTGTGGTCATGATTTGTTTCCTTTTTCCAATCTCGCTAGATATTCTTTTAGGGGACGTGGAAGAGACTGAGCTATGTAATTGCTCTGCCACACTTGGATTCTTTCCTGGTAAAAGTTTTGGTGAATCTCTCTTATGTCTTGCATGATAAGTTTGTTTACAAAGGGATGTTTACTATCAGGCATCTTTGGGAAACATGGGTTTGTGTCTGAAACAAAGTCCCATTTTAAGTATACAGAAGCAGTAAATGGTAACGGGGGTGGGGGGACACACATCACGGGTCTAACAAAGTAGGCAGTAGTCTGTACACACAGACAAAGTAAAAAAGAAAGAAAGGAAAAAAAAGAATAGTAGATAAAAGATGTGATTAAATCACATTAAATTGGTTGTACTATGTTACTGAATAGAGGAGAGCACAAATCATACCATGAACTTAGTAGGTTATGTCATAAAAATTAGCGGCAACACAGCTTTCATTGGTTTAATAAAACTTTTCATGTTCTTATCTTTTTGTTTTGGAAACATTTCTGCTTCACTGATCAGGCCACCTCTTCCTTTTGCAGGAGGGACCATCTCCTTCGGTCTCAGTCTGGTCATTTGAAACTATAACAAGAGCTCGACTTCTAGAATTCCTGCTACTTCAATTACTCCCACTTTGTTTTTACCGTCTTCTGCATCTAAAAGGTCCACAGGGTCACTCAATTTCTTCAAAACAACCACCCAAACGTGCGTCAAGAAGCACCTTGCTGATTAACTGAACTGAGCTTACTGCGCAATTTCGACCTACAATGACAGTGATAACTTCATTGTTGCATATGTGTCCGGTACAGTGCAGCCAATGCAGAATAAGAAAAATTTTCCTTCTAATCGTAGCAAACTGAAAGGTAGCTTTGAATGTCTCTGTTGGTAATTCTAACATTAGTTGGTGTGCTTTGCATCTGGACATGGCATGTTGACCGCCATGCCTGTTGAACTTTGTGGGTTTTGCAAACTGTGGTCATTTAGCAGGCTTTGCAACCAAAGACAATGTGCCGTTAGCGGCTTTTGCAACCAAACACAGTTTGCTACAGTGATTTTCACCAGTTTATAGTGAGTTTAGGAGCATGAAACCTATTCCATCAAGTAGCCAATGAAAAAAATCTATATGGCAGTGTGCCCAACTCAAAATTGACAAACTCATTTAGCAGCTGTTGCATGTGGCTACTTTCATACTAACATGAAGAGTTTGCTTGAAAGAATTTCTTCTCTATGCGGTTTTAAATTTAAAGCGTTAAAAGAAAGGATTGATTCCAGAAGTTCAATTAATTACACACATTCCCCTCTACTGATCTTTTGGTGCTTCAGTAAATTAGCCTTATTAATTTGAACAGAATCATAAACAGGTATATTTGCCACTTCTGAGGTGTAAATTCGTTGTATGAAAGCAGCAAAGTCGTAACTATTCTAAGACTGGATGATTTTTGGTAGGTATACACAGCTTTGATCATCTTGTTGCACTCCCTACTTACTTTATAATTTGATGATAATCTGTTGTTCTCTATCACTCTTGCTGGGTAGCCATTCTTATGTCACTTAATTTGTGAATGTAATTCTGGTAAGGATGAGTATATCATTTTCATTGTTTTTAACCTTCTCATTTTCAATTAAGAAGTTGGATGCATCAATCTTTCTCTTAATTCGGCCTGAAACAAGTCGACTGGGTTCAAATTTATTTCTAAAATATTATTCTCCCTGAATTCTAAAGTTTTGTGGCTGTCATCATCATCCAGGAGTGCTATTGCTTCTCCACAAAAATAGGGCTCTGGATGAAATCTTGAAAGAGCAGAATGAGTTTAGTTCTAGCTGGTTTTTCGAGATCTTCCAAGAACTTCTAAAGTGACATATGCGGACTGTGCTAAACCTGTGGTCGACTGGGCCACGCGGGCACCTCGCCTCGCTTCTGCTGGGCTGGTGGAGCAGAAGCTGGTTACACAGAAAGCGACTGTTTCAGAAAGCAAATTGTCAAGAATCCCACAAGTTGGTGGTGCCTACCAAAATATTTAAATTTGGAGTGATTTTGTCGTATAGATTATTTAATACAGGAAACCACATTTTATTGCAGTCTTTTAAGTATTTTATTTGCAATGTGCTATGTTTTGATCATTATTTGTACATTATTAGAATATCAAATACTGCTTTTTATAACCATTACATTTTATCAAATTGATAAATGTTTAATACAAAAGAATCTGTTGGTTTCCACATAGATTTTATTAACAACACCAAAGAAAGATATATGTAATTAAAACAATTTTTATATTTCCACTTTTAAAGTTAAATTAAGTAATATTATTTGCTACCTTCATTAACACAAGTTTTTTGAAAAATCAAACTATTTGCCTGCGTAGAACTTTAAATTTACATGATAGCAAAGGTAGAATATTACATGTAAAAATTGATGGTGATGTTTTACACTAGTACCACTTATCAGCTAATACTTTGCAATTTCAGAGCTTTTTAGGTGATTGTACAATTGTATCCTTGCAAAAAATAAATTATATTTCTGTATTTAAAATGTTCTAAACAATTCAAAGTTGTAGACGTCTCCTGACAGTTAGGTGGAATGGTATCTGTATTCTGTTCCTCTTCACTTCCTTCTGATGGCCCTTCTTGCACCTCATTCACAATGTTTGGCACATCCGATTCCACAGAAGCACGTATGTCTTCGACTAACAGAATACCTGTCAATCTGGCACTGAGTACATTCCTAAATGCTGCTGCACACATTATTGAATGTCTGACAATTAACAGCATACACTGATTGTTGAGGTGATGATTGTGGCTACTGACCTACAATACATTAAAAATGAATCAATAATAAGTTTAATTAGCTTTGTAGCTACATTTCCTACATTCATTTCAGAAGAAAAAATACATTTTAGAATACTCAAAGGTCAGAAGTTTGTTTACAGTGAAATTTAATTTCGCTAGGAACTGAAATAGAGTTTGTAATTTGCCTTAACCAAAACTTGTGTTAATTGATAAACATAATAATAAGAAATAAGAAATAATGTATTCCTGGCAGGATCAATATTTTTTCGCGTTTTATGCGAGTTTGCGTTAATGAAGTTATACTGTATAAATTTTTATATCGATCCCATAGAAACTTGTCTCGTTTAAATAATAACTAGTTGACCCATGTGAATATTTCACACTTTATCCTGATCAGACACGGATAGGTAAGATAGTAATGGGGGGAAAAAAGCAGATGGAGCAACAAATATTAGTCTCATTGGAAGAAAATTTATATGATTAATTGTGAAACACACAAAAAATCATATACTGACTTTTTCATGTTTATTTTATTTCTTGAAAACTCGTTTATTTTACAAAAATTTCTTTGAAAACAATGTTAGTAGTTATAATGTGTTCATCATTTACTTTTTGGCTGTATGCGTCTATAGCAGAAACAAATATCACTGAATGAGAGAACTTATGAAAAAGCCACGTATAAGTGTCCATGCAAAAAAGAGGCAAAGATTCTAAACAATTGCAAGATCTACCATTCATGTTAATTAAATACATTGTCACTAGCTGGCAACTTCTACATTGTTTTTATATCGGCTGTGCAAACCAAAGAGGTTAGAATAAAGGGAGATGGCATTATCTGTGCCGAGCATGTAAGTCAGTTAAAGCCTCTCCACCATCTTTGGCAATTTTGAAATGCTATTTCTCTGTTAAAACTATGCATTAAGTCAACCCTCTTACTGTTAATGCATTGAACCTGCATTCAGTGCAAAGTATGTCCTTTAAAACAATATACTACCTTGAATAAATAGTAGTAAATACTCATCATAATATATTTGAAAATTTAATTTTTTAATGGTTAATTTGCACTCATATAACACTGTTGGAGGCAAAACCGTTGGATGCTTTATTCCAGTTCAGCTCTACAATACGAACACTTGTACAAAACATAGAAATATGGCAGAGGCAGGCTTCACTTTTTTGGTGTAAGGGTGTCTCTCTTGTGAAAACAATAACTTATTGATCTGTGTTTTTTTGTCATTAGTGGAGAAACAAACCTTGGAAATCATACTTCAATCACTAATTTCGGATATGTAATGCAGGAGATATGGCTTATCCACAAAAATATACCAATGAGAAATAATATATATGATTCTTGGTATATGTTAAAGAAACTACTTCGATGACTTTAAATTAGAAACTTGATGACATATATTTGGATCTACTCAACATCATGGAAATCTAAAGAAAGTACAATACACCTAAATTCTCTTTGTGTTAAAAAAAAAAGAAAACTGAGCTGATGCGTGCCATAGCTACTTAAGTAGAGAGTGGCTTGTGGCTCTGTTACCGGTATAAAAGATCCGAAAAAAGCTTATTGTTTGACTGGGCCATCCCGCAACATCAATGCTGACTTTGCAGCATCAGCACCGATGGTACGGCACGTAGGCCCTGGCCTCACTGCTGCCGTAAAAAGCGGCTCAAAATTATCATGCCAGTTATGTAATTTATAACAATAAATTCGCATTGTACACTCCTTCTCCTTTATTTATCGGAAAGAAGTGTGTGGGGTAAAAATCACAGAGGGAGACCAAGAGATGAATATAGTAAGCAGATTACGATGGATGTAAGTTGCCGTTCTTATGAAGAACATAGAGTAGGGTGGAGAGCTGCATCAAACCAGTCTCCGGACTGAAGACCACAACAACAGGATATAAATTACATCCATTCGAAGCCAGGATAGGTCGCTAGTGTACTTTAATATTAATAAACTAGACATCAAATTGATGTCAATATGTAGGAAAACCCAAAAATTTAGATCAGTGTCACAATGATGTATTAAATAATCAGTTACAGAACAATAACACAATTATGACAGCAATGCCAAAAATGGAGAGTTTATAAAGGCTTACTTTTTCATACAAATAATAAAATTAATTGGTCATTATGCATAGCACAAAATAGCATTTCATTATTAATTTGTTACATACATACAAGCTATGCTCATTATGGACAAAGTCTATAATATATGTGAGGAAACATCATTATTTTAACAACATATCATGGCATATTAGATACATACTAAATCAGGTGAAACCTATCAGAAAGTCAAAGTGAAGAATTTGAAAATACACACCACTCTAAACCCCATTGTACCATGTGAACTGTGAGATTTAGTGGCCACAGATTTCTTTGGTCAACTGCTTCGAGGGTGGGGAAGGCTGGTATATATATCTTCTTCATTTTAGAATGTTGGACCTAGAAGGTCACACTGTACCCATTGAATAAAAAGCTACCTCTAGTAGTAAAATTATTAAATTAAAAGGTTATTATTCTCAATATATAGGAAGACCCAAAAATATACTATCAAATAATGGAACTCATTTTACATCTATAAAGTTTAAAGAATTCCTCACATGGAAGAAGATGAATCACCTTCTAAATTCCAAGAACCATCCTAAGGCAAAGACAGCTGAAAGGGTTATGAGGGAATTGGACTGAGCAGCACTTATTTTGCCACAGATAAATGGGTTGAAGTAGTGTCTGTTTAGCTGCCAGCTGATTCACAGCAGACGCCACCATCATATTGCGTAAGTGAAACCGGCTTCTGATTAGAAGTGACACAGAGTATTTTGAATTTTGTCTGCGCATTTTCATTTCAGTTTGTAAATTTATACTGTGCTCTTGTGCATATTTTATTCAAATTCGTGTTTTAACAAACAGTGTAGTCTTTCTTTGAGTGCATTGTGACAGTAGGTTTGTTTTCTCGGCACTGTAATCTTGAATATGGACTGTGACTGCTGTGTGTGGATGCAGTCTAAGCTGGTGACACTTCGCTGCCAGCTTCAAGCTGTGTTAATCTCGGTTGCCCTGATAGTGCCAGCAGTGAGGCAGAGACCTCACCCATGGTTGTGTAGGTCACTCCAGTGGGTGGCAGGTGGCGCAAGACATTCTGTAGGACCAATCGTGAGACCTCCCTGGTTCGTCTTGCGAACAGTTTCAGGCGCAATCTGTTCAGGACAAAGTTCCTGAGCCGGATGGTGTGTCTTATCCTGAGGTCACCACTCAGCCTGCAAAATCCGGGCTTTCACAAAGGATGGGTTTGCTTGTAGTTGGGGTGTCCAATGTTAGGCGGGTGATGCAGCCCCTTAGACAGATGGCTACCAAGGAGGGGAAGAAGGCCAACGTGCACTCCGTGTGCACACCAGGTGTACCAGGTGGGGTCATTCCAGATGTGGAACAGATCCTTCCGAATGCCATGAAGGGTATGGGGTGCAGCCAACTGCAGGTGGTGGCTCACATCGGTACCAATAATGTGTGTCGCTTTGGATCTGAAGAGATTCTCTAAGGTTTTGAGTGGTTATCTGAAGTGGTAAAGATTGACAGTCTTGCTTGCAGAGCTCACCACCTGCAGCATAGTTGACAAGACTGACTGTGGATCTCTGGTACAGAGTTGAGTGGAGGGTCTGAATCAGAGGCTCAGAGGTTCTGCGACCTTGTAGGCTGCAGATTCCTTGACTTGCGCCATCGGGTGGTGGGGTTTCGTGTTCTGCTGAATAGTTCAGGAGTCCACTACATGCAGGAAGCGGCTACACAGATAGTGGCAGCTGTGTGGTGTGGACTGGGCAGTTTTTTAAGGTAGAAGGCTTTGCAGAAACACTAAATGGGCTGACTCAAAGGGTGCAGGTCAATCACAGGAACTATCGGTATAACAGTTGTAAATTGTCGTAGCTGTGTCGGGAAAGTACCAGAACTTCAAGCAGTAATAGAAAGCACCGAACTATATATCATTGTAGGTAGCGAAAGTTGGCTTAATCTAGAAATAAGTTTTGCAAATACTTCTGCTAAAGATCTAACTGTGTTCAGAAAGGATAAACAAAATAGGTGGAGGCGTATTTGTCGCCGTCAAAAGTAGTCTGTCGTGTAGTGAAGTTGATAGTTCCTGTGAATTGTTATGGGTAGAAGTAGTACTCAAAAATTGTAAAAAAGTTAATAATTGGTCCCCTTTACTGCCCCCCCCCCAACTCTTATGACACAATAGCAGAAAGGTTCAAAGAAAACCTGTGTCTAATTGCAAACACATACCCGACTCACACAATAATAGTAGGCGGTGATTTTAATTTACCCTCAATCTGTTGGCTAAATTATATTTTCAAATCGGGAGGTATGCAAAAATATCGTGCAAAATTGTACTCAATGCATTCTCTGACAATTACTTCGAACAATTAGTTCATGAGACAACTAGAATTGTAAATGGATGTCAAAACACACTTGTTCTCTTAGCAACAAATAATCCTGCGCTCATAATGAGCATCAAAACTGATCCAGATATTAGTGAACACAGAGCTGTCGTAGTGAGATTGAATATCAAAACTCCCAAAGTTACCAAAAATAGACCAAAAGTATATTTGTTCAGGAAAGCAGATAACTCCTTAAAGACAGTTTCCACTCATTCCTAACACTAAACAGAAGTGTAGACCAGATGTGGTCAAATTCAAACAAGTGATATCGACAGAAATTGACAGTTTTCTACCAAATAAATTAATAAAAGGAGGAGGTGATCCCCCAAAACAGGTCAGGACACTGGTGCAAAAGCAACAGAAAAGGCATGCTAAATTTAAACGAACACAAAATCCCCAAGGATTGGTGATCCTACACGGAAGCTCAAAATTTAGTGAGGACTTCAATGTGAGATGCCTACAATACTTATCACAATGAAACTTTCTCAAAATTTGACTGAAAACCCTAACATATTTTCGTCATATGTTAAATATACTAGGGGCAAAACACAAACAATTCCCTCACTACGTGATAGTAATGGCCATCCTGCCGATGATACTGCTACTAAAGCAGATTTACTAAACATAGCTTTTAGAAACTCATTCACCATAGAAGATGAAACCAATATTCCACTTTTCAAATTATAAAAAGAGGCCAGAGTGAGTAACGTTTAGGTAGATATCCTCAGAGTAGTGAAGCAACTAAAATCACTTAACAAGAACAAGTCTTCTGGTCCAGACTGTATCCCCATTAGATTTCTATCCAATTATGCTGAAGCTATAGCTATAGCTCCCTACTTAACATCCAAATACAAAGAAGGATCTGTACCAAAAGATTGGAAAGTTGCACAGGTCACACCTATATTCAAGAAAGGCAGTAGGAGTAATCCTCTAAAGAACAGGCCTATTTCATTGACGTCAATTTGCAGCAGGGTTTTGTAATATATCCCTTATTCAAATATTATGAATTATCTCAAACAGAATGATCTATTGACCCAAGGTCAACATGGATTTAGAAAATATAGTTCATGTGAAACACAACGAGCTCTTTACTCACACAAAGTGATGAGTGATATCAACAAGGATTTGTAAATCGATTCCATATTTCTTGATATCCAGAAGGCTTTTGACACCGTACCTCACGAACGGTTTTTATTCAGATTGCGTTGTTATGGTATATCGCCCCAAATTTGTGACTGGATACGGGATTTCCTGTCAGAGGACACAGTTTGTAAGGCATCGACTAAAACAGATGTGATATTGGGCGTTCCACAGGGTAGTGTTATTGGTCTTCTGCTGTTCCTTACTTACATAAGCGATTTACGGGAACATCTAAGTAGCTGTCTTAGGTTGTTTGCAGATGATGCCGTCTAGTAAAATCATCAGAAGATCAAAAACAACTGCAGAACTATCTAAATAAGATATCACTATGGTGTGAAAAATTGGCCATTGACTCTAAATAATAAGAGTTTGAAGTTGTCCACACGAGTATGAAAAGAAATCCATTAAACTTTGTTTACAAGATAAATCAATCGAATGTGAAGGCCGTAAACTCCACAAAATACTAGGAATTACTATTACTTTAGACTTAAACTGTAAAGAACACGTAGATAATGTCATGGGAAGGGCGAACCAGAGACTGTGTTTTATTGGCAGAACCCTTGAAAAGTGCAACAGATCTACTAAAGAGACTGTATACACTATGCTTGTCCGTTCTTTTCTGAGTATTGCTGGCCAGTGTGGGATCCTTATCAGGTGGGTTTGACGGAGGACATCCAAAGGGCAGCTTGTTTTGTATTGTCACAAAACTGGAGGCAGCATTATGGAAATTATACAGAATCTGGGATGGGAATCATTACAACAACGGCACTTATCGCTGCGGCGTGGGCTACTTATGAACTCCAATCGCCAACATTCTCCCCCAAATGCGAAAATATATTATTGAGTGCCACATACACAGTTAGAAAAGAACATCAGAATAAAATATGAGAAATCAGAGCTCGAACGGAGAGATTCAGGTATTCTTTCTTGCCGCATGATATTCGAGAATGGAATGGGAGATAATAGTGTAAAGGTGGTTCAAGGAACCCTCTGCCAGACACTTAAATGTGATTTGCAGAGTATCCCATGTAGATGTAGAAGGATTTCAAAAAGATACTGAATGAGCTGACACAATAAATAACAAGGTATCACTAATGGCAGTGTTTGGTGGTCATATAGAGAACTGGCCTCTCTTGAAGTATGTAGAATGGCTGTAAATGATGAACCACAATATTTGAAATTAGGTGGAATCAATGAGTCTTTACTCCAGGAGTGGGCAAACGCACTAATGTGAGCACAGGTAACCATGAATGCTCACACAGCTTGCCCATGGGCACTGCTATCAATGAGTTCCCCCATCCACCTCTGCCTAACTGCTAACATTGCTGGTGTGAGCACGCGAAGACAAGCCTGTTATCTTCATGTCATTGGGATGGTGTTATTGGTGTCGAATCCCACTTGGTGTTTGTGGTAGGACAAAATTAGTGAGAGGATGAAAATGTTGAAATATTTGACAATAACGTACCTTCAGAAGAGTTCTGACATGTGTTTAAACTAGCTGCTCGAGTCTGCAAAATGCTCAGAACTAGTATTTGGGTAAAAGTCTAGTTGTTTTTTAAAATGAAATTGGTCAGACGTAATCTTATTGACATTCATCTGACTGGAGCAATGCAGTAGATGGACAGTAATCTCACTCCAAACATCTAGATGCTATTAATAAAACCATCATCCTTTAGTGATAAAAAACGAAAGTATCAAACACTAAAAATGCATTACACATGAATGTGGAATATGCTGATCGTACAAATAGGCATACTGACATAAAAAAACAACAACACTACATGTTAAAACTATTCCACAATGTTATTCCATATTTACATTTTGTTTAAATAAATTAGGGTAGAACATGTTTTATATATCACTTGATCCTAAATCAAATACTTATTCCAACACTCGAGTTATTAAACCATTTGGTACTAAGAAACTATCACCAAAATTAACAAAACTACTATGACTAATTGTTTTTATAAATACTGATTTATATAAACTACAAATTGAAATACATTAAAATTATGAGTCTAAATAATAGTACACCTACACAAATTGCCAAAACATATATGTGTGCACTTCAAAACTAGTAATACAGTAAATAACACAAGTCAAAATATGACAGTTTTCATATTACATTAAATACAAATTTCATGAAATACGTACACAAACTGAACTAAATAATTGTAATGTGAATATAATATTTTAGGTTACACATTTTGACATATTGAATGCATTAATATGTTGTTTATTTGAGAAATGCAAAACATTGTCATCAGTCTTATTTGGCAGTACTGTTGTGGAGAAACCATGTTTTGGCACACTGTATCTGGATGATGGACTGTAATAAGCTCTGTAATTTTCAGACATTGTGCAATCAAACACGTGTGTTTGTTTTCATTAAAATGGAAATTAAATGTTTTCCATAAGTAATTTCATCAAGTACATCTGATTTTTCCTTTTTGTGATCCTGAAACACATATTGTGCCATTTAGTGGAGAGCAGACATTGTAACTACACAATGTTCATCAGCCAAAAGATAAGTAAAGAACTCTTTTATGTTACCCGCCTACAGTGAATTTTTTTTTTTTTTTTCCTGGCTGTTAAAATGAAATAAGTCTGTCATTTCGAAGACTTAATGGAAACAGCTTAAACCACTTCAAAAAGGGGTTATAACAGCCCATGGCGTTGCCTTGTTTGGATCCATCAGAGTATACCACAGTAAAATCATGATGCCTATCCAAAAATTTTAAAAATTCAGATTGAAAAGTACAGTCAGGTGCGCAATACTAAAAAAAAAAAAAAAAAATCTGTCAAGTCTAAAAGAAGTCTGAGCTTCTGTAGTATCCGAGGAGAAAATCTACTCCAACCTCGATGTTAAAGGTAGGCCACTTCCACATCATAAAGATAATCCTAAGCACGAATCCAAATAGGCCTTGTTGGTCGAAGCTGATTATGAAAAAGCCGTTCCATTGTAGGCTGGGCAAAAGTATGTAATGCAGGTGTGTATGGTACGGACAATGTGGTATACGTCTGGTACACCATGATGAGCTGTTGTCATATGTGAAGTGGAAGCTCAGCAGCTTCTGCACAAAGCCTTGGTATGCGGCTGGTACGGAAAGCCCCAGGAGCCAGCCTAATTCGTTCATGATGCGCCATGTCCAGCAATCTTTAAATAAGGTCTTGCATACCCATACACTGTGCACCCATAACCAAGCAAACAAGTCCCATCAGCTTCCCACAATATGTGGCTAAGACATTTTAAAATACTCAGCGCCCTGAGGCACCATCACTTAGTTTCTTCAGGTGTGGCAAGCATGAAAGTTTAGTGTCAAATGTGAGGTCCAGAAACCTCACTTTTTCCTCAAAATTCAAAATGGAGTTCCTCAGTCACAGTTAAAAACAGTATGTGAGCTATTGAAAGGACACACAGACAGACTTCTCAGTGGAGAACTTAAAGCCAGTCTTTCCTGCCCATCCATCGAAGAGTTACTTGTAACTGACGTGTTGTTGTTGCAAGGCTGGAGGAAGAACAAAAGACAGAGAAGTCATCAACAAATAAAGAACACTGGACAGGACTCTTAACGACAGAAGTAATACTGTTATTTGAATGGCAAACAGAGACACACTTAAAACACTAACCTGAAGAACGCTGCTCTCTTGCTCAAAGCGATCCAAAAAGGCATCACCAACTCTTTACCTAAAAGAACATGGAGAAAGGAAAGATCAAATAAAAATAGGAAGACAAACATGAAATGCCATTGGTGGAGCTGCCTGAGAATACAATGCCTCCAAGTTGTATCATAGCGCTTCTCAATATAAAAAAGGATACCCAAAAGGTGATTCCGACACAGGAAATCCTGTAGTATAGCCACTTCCAGGAAGACCAGTTTGTCATAGGTGGAGTGACATTTCTGAACCCACATTGAAAGCGATTAAGAAGCTGCCTGGAGTCTAACATACAGACAAGGTGGCGGTTCACCATCTGCTATAAATTCTTTCTCATGCAGCTAGCAAGAGCAACACTACGATAGCTGTTTGGGGACATGCGGTCTTTTCCGGGTTTCAATAAGGGAATTAAAATTGCCTCCCTCCATGAGTTGGGGAAATTTCCTGACATCAAGATTACATTAAAAGATTGAGGAGGATTTCCTTGCTGCGTCTTATGAGGTGCCACAGCATACTGTAATGGATGCTATTGTGAGCAAGTAATGTGTCAAGAGCTGCAGACAATGCAGAATCCATCTCCCACATGGAGTGGGGGCAGTTGTAATCCTCATTCCTGGTGGACCAAAAGTCCAAGTTGCTCCTCTCTGCAACTACTATGTGGTTGTCCTGCAGGCTAATGTGAAGAGTACCATTCCCCATTTCAGCAGCCACAGGACACCTTCCTCCTCTCTCCAATATCCTACTGATGGTCTCCCATACTTCTGAACGTTTCGTGGAACAATTAACAGAGTTTAGGAATTGCTGCCATGATCACTTTTTGCTTGCACGAATAACATTGACCGCTTCCCATTGAGTAGTGGGAGTGAGGGCTAAAGAGGAAAGCAAATGATCGATGGGAGAGAATGATCCTAATGCAGTGCAAGTAGTTGCAGATCCACAAACCACATTATGTGCCTTAAAGTCACCACAGAGGTTGAATGGGTGGGAGAGCTTTGTAAGAAGATCTTGGAGAGCCAATATGTCAAGCACATACAGGGAACATATAATCAGTCTGTGGGGAACGTTCACTAACACAGCCACACTGAGGCTTGTGGTGACAGACGTTCCGAGTGTTAGGCTGTCTAAACAAGAACAGCCATTCGTCATTTAGCTTGCTCACCACTTGTGTCGTCCTTTCTGCATATCTCAGGGTCAACTGAAGACTTGAAATTTGTCTCTTGGAGAGACATACGCATGGGTTTATCTTGAGATTGAACACGTAGTTCCTCCATATGCATTCTGAATCCCTGCAGGTTATACTGAGGTGAGAGCCATCTATCAAAGAGAAAGAACTTTCGTCCTCTCTTTTCGCTGGGGTTAAGTGCCCGAGATGGCTCTTGGGGTGAGGTCATTGTCCCTGGCAGAAATTGTATCCCTCAACTCTGGAGAAGATCCAGAGGGGAGGTCAGACCTTACGACCTCAACTGACCCCCAAGGGTTTATTGCTCTGCTTGACTTGTGCTTGACTCTTTCTCGATACTTTCTTGGACTTTCAAGAACAGCTGCAACAAATGAAGGAGGTTGAATGGCCTTAAAGATCTTCTTGGCCTCAGTATAAGAAATGTGCTTATCCAGGTGTTCCCCAGAGCAGCTTACATGTTTGCTCTAGAAATTCCAGAAAGCAGAGGATACATGAAAACTGTTTCCAATGCACTTCGATACACAGCACTCCAAGGAATAGCTCAGAGCTCATAAAGTATCAAAAAATAGTGCAAACCAGGGAATTTTTTTATATTTAATGATATGTATAGGAAAAATAGGAACTGCTAAGTTTGAAGAATAAAAAGGATGCTGCTACTTTGTTAGTCTGCATTAAAATAAACTAGCAAACTTGGAGACAATTTAAATTACTGTGTTGCACAGATGTATGATTGAGCTGCAGATTTTGAGAGGTTGTTGTGCAGATGCTTACATTCTTTTAAGCAGGGAAGTCCCATAAGCCACCTGTATCAATCAATCATTACATAAATATTGTTACAGTAAGTCAGTTACAGATTTTTTTTCTTGCTTTTGACACTGCAAGGAGAACAGTGGTGGTGCAGCCTGTGTGTTTACTGGTTCAGTGAGCATCTGGAAAAAAGCTAGTCGTGAAGAAAAGTAAATAAAGAACTATCATTCTTTGTTTTGTTCTTCTGTCAGATCATTTTATATGCAAATGCAAAGTATGATAAATGTTTTACATCTTGGAGACAGCACATATACCAGTCACAGCACAGCCGCTTAATACAGGCGCCGGTGGCTTCAGTGTTGCAATGCGCATGCACGGCTGAGGTTCAAATTCTCTTTTGAACCCCCCTGGGGCAGCATATGGGCACTCAGTGACGGAGGGAGGGGGGGGGGGGAGGGAAACCCCACTTTTAACATCGGCGTTGGAAGCAATAAAAATGCATCAATTGTGAAAGTCTTTTTAAGATACAATCATGAACAATAATGGAGTCACTACTCTCTACCTAGCAGGAATAGCCATGTAAGGCGTGTATTTATCGGCATCGTGATGTGCTGTCAAAGGCAGTGGGTTCAAGACTGACTGTGAGCAATTCTTTTTTAAACCCAATCTTTTTTGTAACAGATACAGAAACAACAATAATGTTTGTATTGTTACTTGCTACATATCTTTGGACATTTTAGCAAATGTTTCGATTTTGAGGGTTTAGGGGGTGCTGCTTAGTGTCACATAACCCGAACATAGCTCGTGTCTTCATCATAATAGATTCATTTTGTTACAGTCACTTAACAGTGTAATCAGTTACTTACTGTGTTTTAGTGCTCATGTGCATTTCCATATGTTCTTGGTGTTTATCATCAAAGAAAAAATGAGCAACGTTCGGTATCTTGAAGAAATAAATTACTCAGCTTTAAGCGTAACAAAAGTGTGAAATAAAGATGCTTGTAGGCTGAGCCTCATCTTGAGTTGAAACAAGTGCAAACACACAGCAAGGTAAGACATTCTGCAGATATTTTAATGGAAATATATCTAGGAGGGGGGGGGGAGATCAGGGTGGCAATGCCACTTGTCAAGGTGCAACAAATTGTCCCTAAAGGGGAGAGGGGTGGGGGTGGCACTATCATGATACAGCACTCAAAGAAGTCATCTGAAGCACAAGCCGCCACTGAGGGAGGACTATGTTTTTATGAGTGGGTCGGCAGTGGATCAAATGTTTACTGACATACAAATAAAAATGAAGATTGGAAATGTGGAATTTGAAAATTAAGTATTTTGTGAGTATTCTTATGTCTGGTTGCGAAGAAGAGAGCTGAAGCTATGATTGCAACTCTAGTAAACATTCAGGCAGAAAATTTAGAAAGCACTGCAGAAGCATTTGGTGCAAAAGTATTTTTTTCTCCATTTATACCTGTTCACATGTTCATTATAAAAGTGCCAGTCAATATCTGGTTTCCTTCAGGGCAAAGACCATGAAATTGCTGCTGCAATCGGCATAGTAGAAAATTCAAATGTTTGTAAAGCTTATGGGACTTAACTACGGGGCATAGTAGAAGCTGCAAGGGAGTGTTTGAAATAAATATGTATATCAGTCTTAGGTTTCATATACAGTAAAACCTTGTTTTTACGTTCCCAGTTTTTACGTTTACTCGCCTTTTACATCATTTTTGTCGGTCCCATCAAATTCCCTACGTTCACAATGTTAATTCGCTCCGTTTTTGCGTTAACATATTTACACTTTTCCCCGCATTTTACACTTTTAGAAAGAATTTTCGTGAAGAAAAATGACAATCTACATAAATTGATGCTAGCATGGCTTTCCCCTTAAAGTATAATGCTTAAAAATTATTCACAGTCCAGTTTCTTCACACTTTGCATTTATTCAAATGTATATTTCACTTATCATTGTTGGCAGTACACAGCTAGTTGACTTATGATGTGCCGATTTATGGCGATGTAGTTCCTCTTTCCACCAGCTTCTTTGCCATAGCTCTTTGTGTGTACTCAGACAAACAGAATGATTTGTTGACGTGAGAATAGCGACGATTTGTGGTGGTGTAGTTCCTTTTTCCCGCTAGCCTCTTTGCCAGAGTGGCTGGCGTGTACTCAAACAATCAGAACCAGTTGCTTTGTTGATGTGAGAATAAAGAGATGCATTGTTTTTCTGATACATATTTCTGATTCATAAAGAACGTTATCTGTCAAAGTTGAGTATCATGATACCCACAACTTCAAAAAAGCGATAATAGTGTAAGATGCCGATCCTATGCAAATGTCACAAAAATACTTATGCATATGTTTGCACTTGAGAACGTGTATAAATTCTCTAATATTGTCATGTGAAACATCGAAAAATACAAAAAGAACAGAACTTTAGGTGTTTTACTACATAAATAATTAATGCCGGTAAAAGGCAGTAATTTTGAAGATGTGTTACATAGCCCAGCAGCAACGTCCAAACGATATCTATCGAAGCGGTTCAGGTAATTTCGAAGTTGTTTTACATAGCCCAGCAGCAGTGTCCTCGATTATAATGAATGAAATTATGTCCAAAATTTCTATTTCCCATAAAATTACCAGTTCTGCCCTGTGCTTAAAATAGTAAAAATTTCAATAACTTTTATTGCATAATAAACGTCCTAGCAAGTATTTAGATGCCTGTTATGTACATATATCACAAACTACAAAAATGCAAGGCTGATCCAGTAAGCATACTTTACCATTTAAAACATTACTTCCTGCATTTTACTGAAGTTCCTTGAAATGTGTAAAAACGAGGTTCTACTGTATGTATGTATATAAAGAAAATGTAGATGTGGTGACAATAAGTGCTGTCGTTCACATAGATTCCTTTTCTCTTTGTAGAATTCGGGAGTTGCTAAACTGTATTGGGGAATGTGTTTCTGATTTGCTAAACAAAGACAGTCTTCAACCTGTACAGACAGCTGATTTCAAATCTTTAGTAGACAGTGAACTTTATTTGTTCGGCTGACAAGTGGACAACCTGCAATGCAGGGTAAAAGCGCATGGATGCATACCAGTGAGGCGTCCACAACGGCAGTTCCCGAGGACACGATGAGCACCGGCAGAGAACACACTAAACCAGAACTATTTTCCTCTGCACAGTCACTAGTGACCAGCTAGAGACTATCAAGTATCACTGCGTGCCGACTGTTTGGAGGGGGGGGGGGGCAGTGCGACACGGCGGCAGTTGTCCGAAACTTTTATTTCATGTTTGTTGCTTTTGTCTTAGTTTCAGAAGTTCGTTTTGTTGCCAAAAGATAATTAGCTTGTCTTGTCAATAAACACAATTTCCATATTAGTGTTTTTCAGTTATTATCTCCTGAGGTGAAATATAGCAGTGGCAACGAGGACATTTTTTTTCTTCGGACTCTGGTGGTCAAGTAGGTAGTCTTCTTTGTTGTTTACCATAGACGGTCGACCATCACTGCAACCCCTGACATGTTGCAGCAAATTTTGCTCCTCTTACGGGACACGCAGTTGGTCCAGCAGGAACTTGTACAGGCAATGACGGCCGTTAGAGCTTCACCGCCGGACAATCCCCTCAACACCTAGTGGCCAACCTGGACATCCTTTATTCTGTTCTCCTAACAGCCAACCTTCACTGCTATTTGGAAAATGTCAATTTTTTTCTCCCTCAAGTCGAATACTTAGGCCACGCCATCAGTGCCACGGGTATTCGGCCGCTGCCTCATAATGTCCAAGCCATGCAGGATTTACCGTCCCCTTCAGACGTCAATCAGCTACAATCCATATTGCGCTACCTTAATTATTACAGGAAATTCATTCCACATCCTCAACCATCACAGCCCCATTGTACCATCTCCTACGTAAGAATGTGACATGGAAGTGGGGCACGGCATGTGAAAGTGCCTTCTGCAATATCAAGGAGGACTTGCTTCAGCCCACATGTCTTATGGCCTTTGATCCATCACTCCCTGCGATTGTTGCGGCAGATGCCTCCGATTTTGATGTGGGCGCAGTCCTTTGACACAGGGTCGATGGGCTGGAACGACCAGCTGCCTTCATCTCCAAAAAATTGACACTGGCACAATGCAACTATGGGCAAATTGAAAAGGAGGCCTTGGCCATAGTCTTCACTTTAAAAAAGTTCCATGACTATATTTATGGTCGTCATTTTACCATCTTGACTGACCACAAACCTCTGCTGCCTTTCTTTCGGTCTGATACAAACAACGCCTAGATGCCTCCAACGGTGGACCTTATTTCTGGCTAATTACTTTTTTGATATACAGTATCGCTCGACGACCAACCATGCCAATGCCGATCTCCTCTCCCAGCTACCATTACATCAGGATCCTTCATTTGACGCTGACCCAGAAATGTGCTGCCACTTAGACGCAGAAGAAGTCCCTTCCCGTTGACACAAAACTAGTAGCCAAGCAGTCTGCAGAGGGCCCAGTCCTGAGCAAGATCATCCAGGTGGTTCAGTAGGGTTGGCCGTCAGATCAACGGCAGTTGTTTACCCCAGGGGTTCAAAATTATTGGCATCAACAGCACGAATTCTCTGTCTGTGATGGTGGTGTTCTCATCCAGGGCGAAAACGGCTGACTACGTGTTGTCATTTCTCTCATACTACAACACAAGGTCCTCAGCCTGCTTTATCGTGGTCATTGGGGAGTCATGCTAACAAAACGCCTTGCACGTCAACATGTCTACTGGAAGGAGATAGACACAGATATCGCCTCTATGGCTGCACCCTGCCCCTCCCGCCAAAGCAAACAAACTGCTCCTGGCTAGAGGCATCAACACCCTGGTCCAGGCTGCATTTGTACTTCACAGGCCACTTTCTGGGCTCCTCATGGTTTGTGGCAGACAACGCCGGCTCTGGGTTTCCTTATGTCTCCCCGAGGTCCTCCATATCATCCACGTCATAGAGGCGCTCACTCGCATCTTTGCCATTGAAGGTTGACCAGAGACAATTGTGACCGACAATGGCCCTCAATTTACGTCTGCAGAATTCATGGCCTTCTGTGCATCCAGTGCCATTGCCCTGGTACATACGGTGGCTTTCCACTCCGCCTCCAGTGGATTGGCAGAGTGGTTCATACAGACTTCAAGAATCAAATGTCGAAGCTCTCAGTACCCCACTGACTGGACAATGCTTTGGCCATCTTTTTGGGCTCTTACAGGACAACTCCACAGCAGGGAACCAGTCTGGCTGAGCGGCTCCATGGCCGTCCACAGCGTTCGCTCCTCTCCCTCCTCCACCCACAACGACCTGTAGAGCACACTGCGCGAGGTCAGTGACACCAGTTTGCTATCCACGATGATGTCTGGGGCCTAATGCTCTCCCGCCGCGGCTGCCATTGGGATCCAGTGGTGGTCACAAAACTACTGGGACGAGCAATGGTGGAGGTTCAACTTTCAGATGGCTCCCTTTGCCGCAAGCATCTGAATCAGGTGCACCCCAGGAGTCGTCAGTTGACAACTGCAGTCAACTCACCGCCTCTTGTTGTTGCAGGCTCGTCAACCAGGCAGCTGGGAGGCCCTGCAAGACCAATCCCTTCTACAGTCGCTCCAATGTCAATGGACGATGGTGGGCAGCCAACTCTTGCACCCTGTCCAATGCCATTGACGTTGACCACATGCCTCTGGCGAACCACACACTGCCGAGCTCATTCGATGCCATGGACATCAATCCAAACTCTGACACTGGCCTCCATCTGACTCATCTCTTTGCGGGGGAGGGATGTCATATACCGGTAGTACACCTGACGAGTGGACAACCTGCAATGCAGGGTACAAGTGCATAGATGCATACCAGTGACGTGTCCACAGCGGCAGCTACAGAGTCACCAGAGAATGCGACGAGCATTGCCAGAGAACGCACTAAACCCGAACTATTTTCCTCCGCACAGTCACGTGAGACCAGCTTGAGACTACCAAGTATCACTGCACGCAGACTATTTAGGGGGTAGCAGTGCTATACAACAGCAGTTCTTCACTGACCGCCTACAAGAACCATAGCTTAGGGATCGCGAGCAATGCCTCCGTGGAAGAGTACCTGCCAGCAACACCGTGCCTCAAGGACTTCCCACAACGGAATACGTCGTCTGGCTCCATCTCCCTGGTTGTTCTCTCAACGCTGTCGTTATCTCCCTGGCTTGTACCTAATTGGTGAAGAAGAAAACTTTTGTTGTTTTTCCTGAGTTTCACAAGTTTGTTAGTTTGTTTTGTTTCCAGAAGATGATTAGTTTGTCTTGTCAATAAACACAATTTCGTATCAGACAGTGTCTTTCAGTTATTATCTTGTGAGGTGAGGTATAGCAAAAGGCATCACTTTTCAAGGGGGGGGGGGGGGATGAAAATTTTATTGATAAACAAATGTTAATTCCTTTCGCACAAAATTACTCATGTGGAAGACCTACTCAATCTTTAGAAGCAAAAACTGCAATAATAAAAAAAAGTTGTATTATAAGACATGAACAGCCAGCAAACTGCAGTGAAGACTGACAATTTATTTGCATTGCTCATGTTGTTAGAGCAATATAAAGTTGCATATATTAAATCAAATAACTGTGACTATACCAACATCATCTGCAACAAGCAATAAGAAATACATTGACTTACAAAGAATGGTTGACGATTTCACCATCACTCACAACAAGAGGATTGCTTCTGCTGTTTTACACTTGAAAATAGATTAATATACCATCTAAACATGTTTTTTGGGACATAATTTGTTTTTGTTGCATGGCATGTCACGAAACATATGTCATTCATACTAGGGTGTTATCTTTCACGATTTTTCTGTTTACAACATAACAATGTCCCCTCCCTAACACCCATCCCCTCCTCACCCACAATATTTGGCTGTTACTAGGATATGTGTGTATTGTAAAATATAGTGCATGTGTATAGACTTACTAAAGTTTTTAATATAGGAATGTAAATGTTTTCAGTTTACTGTTGGTAGGGAGTGCGTGTATCAGAAAATATATTTATGCATGTAAGTGTGCTGTGCATTTCAATACAGATTTTTTTTTTTCTTTTTGTTCCCATTTCAAAGCTCTATATTTTTACTGCTCTCTCAATAGATTGGCATAAGAAGGAAATTTAAGGCTAGGTACATTTAGGGGAGGGTAGCAAGGGAAGTGATGAGAATGAGGTAGTATTTAGCATTAAAGACCCTCTATTTACGGCCACTTAATTGCACTAAAAATAAACTACTGTACACTGAACTACTACTGTTTAATGAGAAAAATAATGCTAGTATGTTCTATTTCAAGTTAGGCAAAAGGCAATGAGACAGAATTTTCAAAGGGGCATGACAAACCAGATGATAACCCTGACTAAAGAAAGAAAACATTGGCAGAAAAAAGTTCAGTTCACTGCAGATATCACTACGAAATTTTATCTCATCAATGCAGATACATAAATAAATTATAAATACACATTACACAGACATAACTGTAATCTCCATTACAATCCAAATATGGAATTTTATGTACAGTATTATAAAGAATTTATTAGCAAAATTGTTCAAGATCAATACACTGATATTTTTACTATAATTTGTCCTTCATTTATTTCCAAATGGACTTATTGTTGTGATCACCCTTTTTGTAATCTGGCACATCCATGTAACACATACTACAGCTACCACTGGAAGTAGGAAACCTAGTGTTGGTAACCCCCCCCCCCCCCCACACACACACACACACACACAAATTGAGTACAAAGAATGACAAATAAAATTTTACCCCTTATATGATGGCCCATTGTTGGTAATAGGAATACCTCACCAAAAGACCATGATCTAAGTTGACCCATTTGACAAAGAGATCGGACAGCACGTCCAGTTCTCAATACTTCAGGCCCTTCATTGTAGAATGCAGTAAGGGCTACTCATCTGAGGTGAATTAATGCTACACACATTGAAATATAATGAAATGAATGCTGTTAACCAGTAAATTAATGTGAAGAGAATTCAAAATATTTGCAATAGTTCTTGGATTACTTCCAACAAGCCGGCCGCAGTGGCCGAGGGGACTGAGGTGCTCCAGTCACGGTCTGCACAGCCACGACGGTCGGGGGTTCGAATCCCCCCCTCGGGCATGGATATTTGTGCCGTCCTTAGTCTTAGCTAGTTCATAAGTAGTTTGTAAGCTTAGGGACTGATGACCCCGTAGTTAAGTCCCATAAGTTCTACAAGCATTTGAACTTCCAACAATTAATATGTAGATACTTATATGTTATCCTTCTCTGCGAGGAAAGGATTATATTATTTTTATATAAACCATGAAACTACATAGAGAAGGGTGATTATAATTAAGACAAGTAGATGTAGCTACTGAAATGGAACCAGCAAAAAGGTGTTTCCAGTATGTCCCACATAAAAAGTTCCTAAATATTATCATGGAAGCGAAAATATTAAATGGAAAAGAAAAAGTTGAGACAGTGTTCATAGACCGATTCCATTCCTTTTATTTAACTTACCATTCATCTTTAAAATGCTCTAATTTCTGGGAAAATTAGTGTATAGTGCAACTACCAATATAGGCAAAAATTCCAACTCTGTGGTGTGAATTAAGGAACCGTATTCCTTCTACAGATAACTAAAATAGCATGCATTTATCAACTGTAAATTAAATTATTAGTTTCATGTGTTCCACCAATTCAAAAATACAAACAAGAGTAAAAGAGTAAGGCGGATCCTTTCCTACTAATTAAGAGTACATCTGTTTTTGCTGTACTTATCCAAAGATCATTTCATGACAGTATCATCAGAGCTAATACTGGCATTCCCTGCCATGGTGGTTAGCGTTACTAGAGGCGTGATGTATACAGATGCGAGGTGAGTCAGTCGTGGTGGAAGGCAGGCAAGCCACAGCAGTGGCCAAAATTCTTTTGGTTGCCACTCAAGGAAGGCCGTGACGTCACAGGTGTATGCTGGCAGCACAG
Source organism: Locusta migratoria (assembly GCA_026315105.1). Taxonomy (NCBI): domain Eukaryota; kingdom Metazoa; phylum Arthropoda; class Insecta; order Orthoptera; family Acrididae; genus Locusta; species Locusta migratoria. Next base: position 596,351,246 of record CM048744.1, read on the forward strand.
CACTTAACGTAATGCTGGGGTCAGCGTAAGCAGATGTGGGGGCAAGAGAGTTTGACATGCCATCAGTATCTAGGTTATTAGGCAAGCAGTCACAGGAAGTGAGGTGTCTTCTCTTGTGTACTGGCTGGGCTGATAGTGCCTGGCAACGAATAGCGGCTGATTGACACCAGTTACTAAATGAATGTTGTTTATTAATTTTGGTCTTGAAAGAAAGGAAATTGTTAAAAAGCCAGCTACATACTACCGACAAAGCATAAAACCTATTACAGTTAACAAATTAGTGTTGCAGTTGAAAGTGATTTCCTGCATTTGTTAATGGGATGTAAAATGGCAAAGCAGTCAACAATCTGAACATTAGTTTGAATACCACAGTGCTTCACTAGACATGGTCCTGTTTGGAGGTGGTACGCTGTTGCCTTCCTTCGACCTTCGAAGTGACGAATCCAGTCAGTTATAGGGGGACCTAGACTTTAACATTGATTCCCAATGACGGTGCTGCTCAATATTTTTCACATTAGAAACACAGCCAGAGATAAAACCTAGGAACTGGCCAGGATCAAACCCGCAATCTTTGGATTCATAGTCGGGCAGACTACCACTGCGCTACCAAGCCGCACACTGGGGTGTATAATGTACAATACACTAAAGAAAGGGTGAGAACCATAAATAAAATATATTATAGAAGGAAACTTTCCTGGTGGGCTAAATATCTATAGAAAATAGAAATTGAATAACTTACCCAAAGGACAGGCTCGTAGAGAGAGACAAAAAAACACAAACACAAGATGCAAGCTTTTGCAACCGATGGTAGCTTCTCCAGTAAAAGAGGAAGAAAGGAGGGGAAAAAAGAGGAAGAAAGGAGGGGGGAAAAAAGGAAGAAAGGAGGGGGGAAAAAAGGAAGGAAGGAGGGGGGGAAAAAGGAAGGAAGGAAGGAGGGGGGAAAAAAGGAAGGAAGGAAGGAGGGGAAAAAAAGGAAGGAAGGAAGGAGGGGAAAAAAGGAAGGAAGGAAGGAGGGGAAAAAAGAGGAAGGAAGGAGGGGAAAAAAGAGGAAGGAAGGAGGGGAAAAAAGAGGAAGGAAGGAGGGGAAAAAAGAGGAAGGGTGTGGGTTTTAAGGGAGTGGAAGATGAGTCATTCCAATCCAGAGAGTAGAAGGACTTACCTTAGAGGGAAAAAAGGAAAGGTAAACAAGCGCACACACATCCACAAACATACACACGCAAACACAAGGTAGACATTTGTAGAAAGCAAAGAAGTTGGACATAGAGAACAGTTGTAAAATGTTTGTAAATCTATCAGACCAAACTGTGTGGTCATCAGTCCGTAGCTTACAAACTACTTAAACCTAGGTAAACTAACGCACACACATGCCCCAGAACTCTAACCTCCATGGCGAGCAACCATGCGCTCCGCAGCGAGACACTTTAGGCCGCTCGGCATTCCACCGCGGTAGAACAGTTGAGGCAGAGGCTCTGTCCAGAGAACCGAGGCAAAAAGAAGGTGGGCGAGAATTCGAATTTAGCGGAGGTTGAGACCAGGTGGGCAACGGGAAGAGAGAATATGCTGAAGGGCAACTTCTCCAAAGTTCTGAAAGATTGGTGTCAGTGGGAAGTATCCAGATAAACCGGATGGTGTAACACTGTGCCAAGATGTGCTGGCTGTGTACCAATGCATATGTAGCCACAGGGGCATCCTCATCACCAACAAACACTGTCTGCCTGTGACTGTTCGTACAAATGGACAGTTTGTTGCTGGTCATTCCCACATGGACCGCTTCACAGTGCAGGCATGTCAATTGGTAAATCACGTGGGTGCTATCTCAAGTGGCTCTGCCCTTGTTTATGTCCACCTTCCAGGTTATGGGACTGGAGTAAGTGGTGGTGGAAGGGTGTATAGGGTAGGTTTTACAACGAGGGGTGGTTACAAGGGTAGGAGTCAGAAGGTAGGGAATGTGGTTTGGGGATTTCATAGGGATGGACTAGGAGGTTACGGAGGTTAGGTGGGTAGCGGAAAGACACTCTCGGGGGAGTGGGAAGGATGTCATGAAGGATGGATCTCATTTCAGGGCAGGATTTAAGGAAGTTTTATCTCTGCTGGAGAGCCACATTCAGAGTCCGCTCCAGTCCCGGAAAGTATCCGGTGACAAGAGGGGCACTTCTGGGGTTCTTCTGTGGAAGGTTCTGAATTTGGGGGATGAGGAAGTGGCTCTGGCAATTTACTTCTGCACCCGATCAGGAGGATAGCTGCGGGACGTGAAAGCTGTTATTAGGTTATTGGTGTACAGGTCCAGAGATTCGGGACTAGAGTAGATTCGTTTGCCACGATGACCTAAGCTGTAGGGAAGGGAACGTTTGCTATGAAATGATGGCAGCTGTCATAATGGAGGTACTGTTGTTTATTGGTAGGTTTGATGTGGACGGATGTGCGAAGTTGGCTGTTGGACAGATGGAGGTCGACATCAAGGAATGTGGCATGGGATTTGGAATAGGACCAGGTGAATTTGATGGGACCAAAAGGTTACACAGGTTATCTGGATACTTCCCACCGACACCAATCTTTTAGAACTACGGAGATGCGAACTTGCCCTTCATCATATTCTCTCTTCCTGTTGTCCACCTGGTCTCAACCTCAGCTAAATTCAAATTCCCACCCACCATTCTTTAACATCTTTGTCTTGGTTCTCTGGACAGGGCCTCTGCATCAAGTGGTATCTCTGTCCAATTTCTTTGCTTTCTACAGTATGTCTGCCTATGTGTGTGTGTGTTTGTGTATATGTATGGGTGTGTGTATTTGTTTAGCCTCCTTTTTTCCCCCCTAAGGTAAGTCCTATCACTCCCGGGATTTGAATGACCCCTCATCCACTTCCTTAAAATCCACATCCTTCCCCTCCTTCCTTCCTCTTTTCCTGATGAAGCAGTCAACAGTTGCGAAAGCATGATTGTTTGTTTGTGTGTGTTTTCATTTGTGTCTATCAACGAGCTTGTGCTTTGGGTAAGTTACTCGATCTCTATTTTGTATATACAGTAAAACCTCGTTTTTTATGTTCCCAGTTTTTACGTTTTCCCGCCATTTACACCATTTTTTGGCAGTCCCGTCAAATTTCCTATGTTCACAATGTTAATTCGCCCCCATTTTTTCATTAACATATTTGCACTTTTCCAGTGTTTTACGCTTTTTGTAGGAAGGTTTGTGAAGAAAAACTGACATAATCCATATAAATTGACACTGGCCTGGCTTTTGCCTTAAAGTATAGCGCTTAAAAATTATTCGCAGTTGAGTTCTTGACACTTTGCATTTATTCAAACCTATATTTCTCGTTTTGTTGTTGGCAGTAAACATAAAGTTGACTTACGATGTGCCGATTTGTGGCGGTGTAGTTCCTCTTTCCGCCAGCTTCTTTGCCAGAGCGGCTGGCTTGTACTCAATCAGAACCAGTTGCTTTGTTGACATGAGAATAAAGAGTTGCATTGTTTTCATGATACATCTTTCTGATTAATAAAGAACGTTATCTGTTAAAGTTGGGTATCATAATACTCACCACCTCAAAAAAAAAAAAAGATAATAGTGTGAGATGCCAATCCTAAGCAAACATCACAAAAGTACTTATTCATATATTTACACTCAAGAACACAAATAAATTCTCTAATATTGTCATGTGAAACATCGAAAAATACAAAAGGAATGGAACTTAGGAGTTTTACTATGTAAATAATTAATGCCGGTAAAAGGCAGTAATTTTGAAGATGTGTTACATAGCCTGGCAGCGGCGTCAAAACGATACCTATTGAAGCAGTTCAGGTAATTTTGAAGATGTGTTTCATAGCCCAGCAGCGGCATCCTCGATTATAATGAATGAAATTATGTCAAAAATTTCTACTTCCCATAAAATTACCAGTTCTGCCTGGCACTTAAAATAGTAAAAATTTGGATAACATTTGTTATGCAATATTATGTACATTTATAAACTACGAAAATGCAAGGCTGATCCAGTAAGCATATTTTATCAATTAAAACATTATTTCCTGCTTTTTACACCATTTCACTGAAGTTCCTTGAACAGTGTAAAAACGAGGTTCTACTGTACACACACACACACACACACACACACACACACACACACACACACACTGATTCAAATCAAACTTTGAACAAGCCCGTAAATTTGCCCATAAGTTGATTAGACATTGTAAAAGGAATCTTTAATGATAATTTACTTTTTGTCCATATGGGTATTTTAATAGTTTACCAGTACAAAGCCCTGGCAGTTGACAAAAATATGGGAAAACAACAAACAAGGGTAGTGTTGCTTGGTCACTTGTTCATCCTAATACGACGCTCACATTCATAAAGTGCTCTGTATGTTACTATTGACGATTAACTTGCAGGTGAAAAAAGGTTTAGAAAATGAGTGAAATTATGCTTAGGTTGTGTCTCATTTGGCATCATACTGATTATACGGTGTGTAATTTGTGGTGTACGTTAAGCAAAAGCATCTCATTATTTATGAGATCACGTATCTTGAATTATTAATTGTGCATGTGCATTCACTTATATTGTGTAATATAATAGTGCAAGATGGACTACACATTCATATTCAGTAGAGGGATCTCTAAGAATTATAAGATCGGAGAAAGGCAATGGCATAACTAGTAAATCATTGTGATGTAGGTTGTTGACTGCTTTATTTGTTTAGTAATTTTAACTATGGAATTACAGGTAGTCGTGTATGGATGGTGGTATTTATATGTTTAATATGCTCCTGGGGCATCACATGATCTGATGAACTGTATGGATCTGTCCAAGGATCTACCTAGCATTCCTAGGAAACTTAACGTAAAACTTGTAATTAGTAGCTCAATAAAAATACTGCCAGTTGTATGCTAGAGAATAAATGCCTTTATAGCAGAGGTCTTGTTTGACAAATGAGAAGATATAAAATCATTAATCATTATTTTACAAGATTAGAACCCTTGCAGTAAATGTGTGTGTGTGTGTGTGTGTGTGTGTGTGTGTGTGTGTGTGTGCGCGCGCGCGCGTGTAAATTTCCAAATATGCTCACGTTTATCACGTAGGAAGTAAAACAGGCAATTTATTCACTCCGAAACAGCTTGTCTTAAGACATATTTTCTGTAGCTGGTTGTGATATGTGGACAAGAATAGAATAGGAGCTTTTGGAATGTTGTGTTACAGAGGAATATGAAAACATTAGATCTATGGTACAAATTGACTAAAACAAGGATGGTTGGAGAACACACTGTAAGGTCAGGTAGCAAGGAGTCATTACTGATTTGATTAAGGAGGGGGGAGAGAGAGAGAGAGAGAGAGAGAGAGAGAGAGAGAGAGAGAGAGAGAGAGAGAGAGAGAGTGGAGTGGGGGAAGGAGAAATCTGAAAAAGTGTGGAGGAGAGGAATACAACACAGTGGTCAGTTCCACTCAATTTATATTACTGCAGTTATATGTGATGAAGATGCTTGCATGGGACACACTAGCAAGGAGAGATATATCAAAACAGTCTTTTCGTTGAAGGTCACAACAACATTTATACAAATGTGCAAGGCAACTGGACTTGCCATGGGCCTCTTCATTGTTTCAGCCCAGCAAATTATAATTTGTTTTCATAGGGGCTAACGTACATACTCACCTTAAAATAGTACCAGTATAAAGTAATAACCAAGCAGAAATAAGTCAAGGAAATGTCCTTTGTGAGAACTTGCTGACTGTTCTTTAACAATTAATCAAATCCTGTACCGAGTCTCGGTATTCTACAGCTCTCATTTACCAGCATTTTTATACTTCAAAGCTAAACAAAAATGCTTTGACAGAGTTGATTTTGTTTGTACAACTTACAGTAAATACTTGGACTAAATAAAAATGCATAAACACATGGTACACAAGATAACTTCTTTTTCATGTTAATGTTCTAATACAAACTTTAAAAAATATAATTTCTTCATCAGTATTAACCACTGATTGTTTATTGAATCCACATTCATTCTTTGCTGATAATCTGAAAAATCCAGGCACCTGTTTGGCTTGTAAAAATTGAGCTAACTGTCACATAATTACTATTGGATATAGACTTTCTTAATTGCATAAACAACTCTTAAACTGATTAATGCCAATGTGAATCAACACCAAATCATTCTTTAAATGTATAGCTATTTAATTACAATTATCAGTCTCCCTCTCATTAACTAGTGGAATTGAAAAAAGCTGTGCAAATATAAAACTTGAGTTAAACTCTTTAATTACATTAAAATTATAATGATCCATATACAAAATGACTCGGCAGAACACTTCCTGTAACATCTCTTTTTTTTAAGTTTGTATGAATTTTTGTTTTGTTAAGTGCACAACTCCTATAAATGGTAACTTTTTACACAATAACTGTTTTCCCACAAGTTTTTGTAGCTTTGTTTCATATGTGCACATACCTTTGATTGGTAACTTATATTCACTTTGTACACACACCAATCTGTAACAATGTTTCAATATTATTGCTCCTGAGTGTTTGATTCAGAAGATGAACCATTTGCAGACACAGATGAAGATTTTGATACAACTTCATTGTTTTCTGCAAGTTTCCTTGCAACAGTTGCATAACTGCGTTGTTTGGTAGGCACTGGCGTAGCTCTAGGTGAAGGAGTAGTTGTGAGTGAAGGTGAGGGGCCACGCCTTCGCAAACTTGGGCTTCCCTCTTGTCGGTCACTAATTTCAGTCTTTGTTTGTGATTGTCTCTTTTGTGATTCCCTGAGTGTTATTCCTCTACCTCTTCCACGGCCTCTTTCACTTCCACGTGCACCTCCGCTTCCAGATGGACTCTGCTGTGAGCTCATTTCCAACTTCATTTGGGTGACATATGAAAAAGGATCTTCCGTGACCTCTTGACTTGATTTATTTTGTTTTTTCTTTGAACTTGTGTCCTCATCATCTATTAAGTCTACTTTGTCATTTTTTAAAAGCACTGGTGTAATTGGTGTTTGCAGAGGTACCAGCTGGTCAGTCTTACAGCCACAATCTTGCAATAGCTGAGGTAGTAGCAATTCTGTAAATAAATAAAAATCATGTATTCATTTAAAGCAAATTTCTTCAAAAAGTTGTACTTTCCTAATGGATGCTTTTCTTGACAGGGTGTGTTAAAGGTAGTACCTCATATTGAAGGTGACACTGAATGTTTATAGCCAATAATCCTGCAACTGGTTGCTGCCTTATTTAAACCAATACTTTATGCACAAGTCAAAGTAATTTCTTTTATCAAATAATAATTCTCCCTTATTTGAGATATGATTTATAGACCAGTTAAATTTAGCATGTGCAGAGACTTGTTGGATGTCCAGACATATAAAATAAAAATGGCATTTATTCAATTCTTTTTTGAAGACCTTCAAGTTCGTAAACCCAGTTGACTATGTCCATTCGAGTCAAAGATATATAAAGAGTATCTTTAGCTTCTCTACTTATCTGTCAACTAAAAAAAAAATGTACTTTTTTTTTTATAGATATGCAATTTCTTACAAGATAAGCCCAATTCCCCAGTGCAGTGGGCTCTTTACCACATGAATCATGTTACTTTATGTGTGTACCAATAAAACATTTTTTTTTTTTTTTTAATGTTTATGAAGCTGTCAGATAAGTTGAGAGCCTAGTTCTCCTCTTTTACTCTGGTCAGAACATTTAACTTTTTGCTGTGATGTGATAGGAGCATTCTTCATTCTGGTATTTTTTTTGTACCAGCTTGTTTAGATACTGAGATAGCTAGGTGTGACTGCTCTTGGCTCAGACACAAACCTAGCTCTTCTCAGTTTAGCTTTTTAACTAACAATTTTTTACCTATTCCCTTCCCCATCCCACCCCTCCCCACTCAGCATTACTTGGTTCACTTCTCTTTACTTCTTGATCTATTTTCCTTTGTTTGCTATTGGCTTGGCTTATTACTTACCCTGAAATAACTCTGCCATCCACACATCACCGATCCTTACCTTATGGCCTAGGTTGTGAGTAACTTTTACCTTCTGTCTCTTTTCTGTTCCCTTCTCTCCTATCTGATGAAGGAAAATATTTACAATAGCTAGTCTCCTTTTATTTTAATCTCCATTTGTGTATGACTATCTGCAGTATGAAGCTAAGGTAAGTACTGGCCGGCCACTCTATCTCTACTGTATAATAATTACAAATATTATATTCCTTGACCACAGCAATAGCTTCATTAAGGAACACACACACACACACACACACACACACACACACAAACAAACAAACATTGTTTTGTCGTCATGACTCTCACTATCGATTGTTCTCTTTTTAGCTTCAACCGACATAATACAAAAGGGAATTTTAACAAAGAATGTGCACATATTCCAAATACAAAAATCTTAAAATAACAAAAATTTAGCAAAGCAAACAAGATGTACACAACAAAACACAGTGAGGGACAAGAAATCAGTCACCTGGAGACATGGTGCTCCTAGCTAGGTCGCTCCTTTTTATGAACAAATGGAGGCGGATTTTGATGAGCTTTGAGTACTGCAATGCTACTTAGAATTAAACAAGTGAAAATCTCGCACTGAATTACAAACAAAACTTCACTCAAGGATGGGCTGAATTAAATGATTTTTCACGCCCATGGGCTATATTTTGGACACCCCTGCTTTAGAGGATAAATTTTACTGTTTAATACCTCACATCTTCACCTCTTTTTTCTTCATTCCTCAATCCCCCTCCCCCATGTTCATATTGTGGTTTTATGCTGCTGTATTCTCTTGTTTTGTGTAGTTGGTTACTTAAATATTGACACAATTAGTAGTGACCTGAAAAATTCTCGTTTTATGATAAATTCAAATATAGATAGGTATTGGGTGGCAAAATGCAAGACAGCAAAATTATGTAACAGAAGCCATTTTTAGCAAATTGTGCAAAGGGTAACTATATTAGCCAAGATTGTTTGAAATATCTTTATTTTACAGGTATAATTATCTAAAGTGGAACCAGTTTTCAATTACTCGTTTCAACAAAGAGTATGTTTAGAATTAATAATTAAAAAAATTAAAAAGGTACAACTGTAATGATTTATCAGTGAGGTTGATCTTTCAATTCTGCACAAATTCAGGAAGGCAAAATGATTTGTGATAATATGTGAATATTAACTGCAAATATTGGCAAGCAATTGCATAGTAAGAATTCCCTTGTTTTTATGTTTCTTATTTTGAGATGAGTGAATGGATAAGCCTGGTCCATCACAAATTTTGATGATGACCCTTTTCAATAACAGAAGTGATAATTGATCCCTGTGACAATGTGTCAAATTTTGCTTTCACCGAACACAAATGTAGGCTTTAGCACTGTCCAAAGAGGACTGGACTTGTTTATTTGTACCATTTATCTCCTCTGGGGGTAAAAATTCTTGTTCGTTTATACTTGCAGTCATACGAAATTCTGCATTAGCAACTGGAAAACAAAAACTCTTAGCAGATATTGAACATGCCAAAATTCCCCCTTAATGTCTCAATAAATCTATTTTTGGTTCAATTTGTATGCTAAATTCTTCCCCTAACATGCAAATTAAGTTATTTTAGTTCTACTTCTATACTAAAAGCATTGTCTGTCTTTGCCTGGGGTGTTGTCAAGTATGTGCAGTAAGGCTAAAATGCCCTGGTGTTGAATGGCGAGAAAAGAAAAATAAAGTCAATCAACACCTTAAATTCAGTTCAAATAATGGAAAGTGCAGGTTGGAATTAACAGTATAGTAATAAGGACTGTTTACAACACACTGCAATTGTAGGAAACTGCTAGTCCTTCTCAAAGGGGAGTATTATTTGTTGTCAGGTTAAATACAGCCACAAGAATAATGTTAATGCACTTTCAGAAAAAAGGTTGACACTTTTGCAAAATAAAACATTCCAGTCAAAAAGTTCCCCAATACATACTTCTTGTTTTGTTTTTAATAGTCAATTGCAATCCACTAACGTTTTGTCTTCATACAAACAATCTCTCAACCTACTGAATTTCAGATTCTAATGATTGAAAACACAAGTTATAACTGATGCAAATTCTTTCAAAAAATAAAAGGTTTAAAACTGTTGTCAACATGTACCATGAAATACATTTTATTTCAACTCAATAAAAACAACAGACTTAAGATGAGAAACAAATATAAGTATTTTAGTACTTTTCCATCACTAATGTGGCCATACTCTCTCGTATTAACTCACCCATTTAGGATCAGACAGACGTAACTACATTTTTGTCACTTTTGAGTTGTTTGTACCATAAAGAACATGGAATAATCAAGACCTACGTTATGATCTAAGAAGCGTAACTATCTTATGCGGTTTTCGAATTACTTGTCAATGTATCTACATTTTATGAAAAATAGTAAGGATCAGACAGATGCAAGAGCTGATCCGTTTTTAAACCACAGGACTTACAGATAATTTGTGAGATGGAACAGCTCTTACGTTTCTCTGATCCTAACAGAACTATTACAAGTTCCTTCTCCCGCTACTTCTCTTTAGACGCATTGTCACCGTATCTCTGCGATAACAATGAAATTTGACTTCCTGGTGAATGCATTTACAAGCTACTAGGAGCTTTATGTAGTTCAGAGGAAGAAGGATGGAGAAAATGTGTATGGAGAATTTAACAGAATCTTGTAAGTATTAGTGCCTGTTTCTTAGTGTATATATTTCACTAGTAAGTTCTAAATATTATTATTATTATTATTATTATTATTATTATTATTATTATTAACAACAACTGTTCCTGCTGTTATCATCATTACTATTGTTTATATTCATAGCTGAGAAAGAACATGTTGTGGAGATGCTCAGGACATTCTTCGGTTCAGATACAGATGATGATCATTTCTATGAGCCTGACAACACTACAGAGTCTGGTGAGTTGCCAAACAGTTAATAGTTCCAGTTAATTTTCTTTTCTCTTTCTCTGAAAACCTGTAATGTTATTGTTAGACACAATGAAAGGTCCCTTGCAAAGAAAGTAACAAAAAATACTGAAGATGCAAGTAGCGCACAAGTAAATCGTCACAATCAGAACGGAGAAATTGCAGATGACAATGCTGGTGCAAAACAAAAGTATCAAAATAAGGAAATGAAAAAGGGGAGTGTTTAAAGATGACTTTAAAAGAAATCAAAACTAAACTGACAGCATGGTAGGCTGATTTCTAAGAAGAATTCTCAAATTCTTGCAAGATAAGTGAAGCCATAAGATTGCTCTAAATCTCTGTGACAATGCAGTACTATGTTTACCGAGCAGGACAGACAAAATATCCTCAGAGCCTACTGGCAGCTTGATTTAGTTGAGCTACAAAGGCAGTATCTAAATAAGGTAGTGGTGGAAGTACAAAAACAAAGTGTGAGAACAAATTCGGGTAACTCACGAAAAGGGATCCAATAAGATTCAAGTGTGTATGCAGTTTTTTTCTCAAAACAAATGACATTTCTGAAACCTTTGTAAGAAATACTATTAAAAAAGAGATGAATATCATGTAACTGTGAAAGAGCAAAGAGGATGTCACGAACCAGGTATCAAGAGACCAGAAGAAAGTAAAGAGGCTATAAGGAAACACATTACGAGTTTTTCCACCCTTCCTTCTCACTACAAGAGAAAAGAATGTACAGCAGATTATTTACCTGTTGATTTGAGTATTAAGATAATGTACGAGTTATATCGGCAACAATGCTACGAGGAAGGAAAGACAGTCAAGAAATTATGGCTGTACAGGGAGATATTAACAAAGGAATTTAATAAGAAATTCCACAGGCCATGAAAAGGTGTGTGTAATAAATGTTTCAAGTTTTCACATCTTTCGGCTGAGGAAAAGGAAGAGCATTTGAAAAGGAAAGAAATGATAAGGGAATTTAAGAACATTAAGAAAGAAAGAATAGGCGAATCTTTGCTAGTTGAAATGGACTTACAAGCAATATTTTACTACTCTAAAAGTAAATACAAAGGCAGTATTCTATAAAAGAAGGCTCTACGTGTATAATCTCACAGTCATTAATGTAGGAGAAAACAAAACCGACTGCTACATGTGGGATGAGGCAACAGCAAAAAGGGGGTCATAGAGGTGGCTTCATGTCTGTCGAACTTTTTGGAAAATCATGCACAAGGAAAACTGATAAATTTTTTTCTGATACAGGTGGGGGAAAAACAGGAATGCAAACATGAGCACTGTTTCTGCATGCAGTGAATACACTGGACATTCCAACTATCAACCCATTTTTGAGCCTGAACATTCAGAAATGTGAGCATTGAAAGAAAAAAGTAAACATGTGTATGTTTTTGATCCCATTGACTGGTATACAATAGTAAGAATGACCTCCAACAAGTACAGAGAGACAGGAATGGATAACATGCAAATTTTAGATTTCAACCAGCTTCAGAACAAAATATTACAGAATAAGAAAACTGCTGACAATGGAGAATCTGTGAAATGGCTTAAGATTTTTGGATGCAACACAGCAAAGATCAGCCTGACATGATGTTATTCAAGTATTCCTACAATGATTATGAGTTTCAAGTTTCGCACACCAAGAAAAGAGCTGGCCTAAGAAAGTATTCGAATTCAGGATCTGAAGACAGTGCTTTATGCCCAGCTTATGACAGTCCTCTCTACACAAAAAAAAAAAAAAAAAAAGAAAAAAGATCTTATAGAATTATGTAATAAAGGCATTATTCCTTATAGTTATCACACATTATACCAAGGACTCAATGCTGCTAACAGTTTAGAAACTGAGGAAACCGTGGAAGAATCACAGGAATCAATTTCATGTTTAGTATCTGGTCCCCCCCCCCCCCCCCCCCTTTGGTACTGTTGCTAGTTCATCTCCTTAGCTTTTCATGTAAACCACTAATTTTGGCTTGTTTAAATGTCTCTACTGTATTACTTTCAAAACTGTAATCATAAAAACAGAAAAAAATTGGTGTGGGGGAGCACTGTTTCCTTAAAAATGATTTTTCTTATGTTTGTTATGTGAAGATTTAAAAACATGTACATTTTTTGTTAGAACTTTTATATATTCTCCATCATATACTGCTAATAAAATTCCTGAAAAATAGTTCTCTTGCATATAGTACTTATTAAATAGCACTCCCATAGCTTGTTCTGTGTAATCTGTGTTTATAAAGGCATATTAATACAACTGCAGTAATATTTCATATGATAATATTGCTTACAGCTGCATATTAAGTGTTTGGCGTTCATATGTTCAACAGCAGCAGCCACTAAGTTACGGATCAGACAAACATAACTACATGCATAATTTCATAAAATATTTCATTAGTGTCCACTTAATGACTAGAATATGTAACACCTAGTAGAAAACAACAGTCAATGAAATATACTTTTTATTTACCATAAAAAGGTCGTGGAAAACTATTAGAATGTACTCAGTTTTTTGGACAAAACCTCTAAATCAAATTATCTCAAAACACTGATTTGTAGTTATGTCTCTCTGATACTAAATGGGTGAACTGATACAAATAAGCAGTAACGTGTAAACTAGTTAACAGGGCTATGGATTGTAATTATAAAATGTTGACCCATTACAGAATGGTAGATTCCATAACTACCAGTAAAAAACAGTTATTTTCTTTCAGATTTTTGTAGTTATTGGTTGCAGGTGTTCCCATTTTGCCATGGCATGCCAGCAACAATTCTTCGAATGGGGGCATGTCTTCAGAAAAAAATATAAGGAAAGCAACATACACATTAACTCTTTGAACATCTTAAGAGCCCAACACTTATTCACATTAGTATGCCAGATGTACTTAACAACATATTTTAAACTTTCTGTGACTAATATTAATAAGCCACATCATCTTTATCTAGTGTCTAGTGTATAAGCCACACCACACTAACACTTTGGTGGGCACTCAGAATAAGGTCTTGTATTGGACTATATGTACATAGATTTCTTGGTGAAAGGAAGCTGAAGAACAGGATAATTAAAACATGGAAGTAGCAGGCCAATTTCAATTGTTACTTCATCCCGTTCCAGTGTAGGAGAGATACAGTGACACCTGAAGATTGTTAAAATACACCTCTTCTTCCTTACCATTGGAGAGATCATCATTACTGATCCGTAGTGATTCAACTTCCATTTCTAACTGAGACGCTCGATTCTCAGATGCCTTTAATTTACTAGAAATTTTCTTAAGGTGTTCCTTTAGAGAATCTTGTAAGTCACACATAGCAGATTTATAATTTTCCTTGTCTGAATTCCTGGAACAGAAATTGAAGCGAATATAAAATATCAACTAAAAAGCTTGAAGCAATAGTTACAAATATGTCTTTTGTATTTATGAATTATATAATACTGGAACGTCCAGATTGGAATTAATAACATAGTAAGGACAGTTTACAACTCACCGCAAAGACGTGGTGACAAGCTGCGACAGGCATATACAAAAGACACACACATACACATACACAGCTGAAAGTATTTATGAATTAAATTTCTAGCAAGTTTCACTTTATTTAGTACATTGTAGTTTTTTAGCATAAATCCCTTACCACCTCTTATTCACTCCCCATTTCTCAGTTAAAAATAAATTAAGGAAAGTCAGTATCAATTTATCTAACCAAATTAAGCAGACATTTTTACATTCTTTACATTTGGCTTTTTTTTGTTTTAATTATCTATTTAAATGTTGATAGGTACACGTTTTTTACTTTCAAAGTGAAATTCTATTAACTTTTACTCATTAACTGTTACCTGTCCCAATCAGGATACCATATCAGTGGCCCGGTGCAAGTCTTTCAATTGGACGCCACTTCGGCAACTTGCATGTCCCTAGCCTACCACAGTTATCCAAACGGGGAAAGGGGACCTACAGTTTAACGCGGAATCCAACCCGTGTGTTGGTTTTGGTGACTCCTTACATCGTTGAGAGGTGAAGGCTGGGTTAAAACACAGACTGAAAAAATCCAAAATCCGAACAGGTTTCTAACCCGCGACCTTTCGGTTTCCAGTTGAGCGCTTTACCCCACGACCACCGAGCCTGACAAGTAGACGTGTTAACCCTTTAATGAATAGTGTAGCTGATCAGCTACATACCTTATTTTTCTCATTATCTCTCAAAATTATCAAAATTTTATCAAAAATTCATTTGTAGCTGCTTGTATACATAGTGTTTGTTACAAATGCTAGTAGCTCGTCCTAGAAATTATAAATTTCAGAGTGCTACTGAATCATTTCGACTGTTAGCTGCATTGAATTACTCCTAACATGTGTATTTGTTTACATTAGCCTTCCTCCTATGCCATGTAAAAGTAGTCAATCACATACTATTGTTGCATTATGAATTACTTTCTGGAGAGATGAGAGGCATAATAGTGACATTTACATCAGTTACATCATGAAGGCTATATAGCTGACAATCTGAACTTTTTGTTGCTAGTAGAGCATAATTTTAAGTATTTTTTTCGATATTTTTCGTGCATTAAAGGGCTAATTATGTACCTTATATCTGATGAATTTTATATTTAACACATGTTCTTATCTTCAGTCTGAATAAAAGTTATAAATGCTTATGCAAGCATTTTCAACTCTGAAAAAGAGCAGCAACCGACATCAATTTGAACCTTCTTACTGTATTCATCTCTTGGTCTCCTGTGATTTTTACTCCCCCCCCCCCCCCCCCGGGCCACATTTCCCTCCAACAATGATGTCTCAAACTGTCCCCTACCAATTGATCCCTTCCTTTAGACAAGACACACTAGAAAATTTTCTACCCAATACTGTCAGGGCTTCCTCATTATTTAGACGATCTACCCTTTCTATACTATTTGTGTGTGCAGACTACAATTCAGAAGCTTCACTTCTCCTCTTTATCTGAACTATATATCATCTATGTTTCACTCCCACTCCCATACAAGGCTACACTCCAGAGAAATTCCTTCCCAACACTCAAATCAGTATTTGATGTTAACAAATTCCTCTTCTTCTGAAATGCTTTTCTTCCTATTGCCATTCTGCGTTTTATATCTAGTGTATTCTGACCACTGTAACTACCTGGTTAATGGGTAGCACTGAGAGATGAAATAGTGAAGGCAGAAGAGGACAAAATGCGCAGAATGGTGGGAACTACAAAACATATCACAGGAAATACTAAATTTAATTGATGAAAGGAGAAAATATAAAAATTATGTAAATGAGACAGACAGAATGGAGTACAGATAACTAAGAAATGAGGTTGACAGGAAGTGCAAAATAGCTAAGCAGGAGTGGCTAGAAGGCAAATGCAAGTCAGTAGAAGAATGTATAAATAGGGGAAAATAAAAGAGAAATTTGGAGACAAGAAAAGCAACTGTATGAATATAAAGAACTCAGATGGAAAACCAGATCTCAGCAAAGAAGGGAAAGCTGAAAAGTGGAAAGAGTTATAGAGGGGCTCTACAAAGTAAACGAACTTACAGACAATATTGTAATAAGGGATGAAGAAATAGATGAAGACGAAATGGGAGATACAATACTGAGAGAAGAATTTGACAGAGCCCTGAAAGACCTAAGTCGGAACAAGGCCCCTGGTGTAGATGACATTCCCTCAAAACTACTAAAATCTCTGGGAGAAACCTACCATGACAAAACTATTTCACCTGGTGCATAAGATGTATGAGACATGCAACATACCCTCAGACTTTAAGAAAAATGTAATAATTCCTACACCAAAGAAAGCATGTGCAGACACTTGTGAAAATTACAGAACCATCAGTTTAATATGTCTTGGTTGCAAAATTGTAACACAGAAGGAGGGAAGAGCTGGTACAAGCTGTCCTTGGGGAAGATCAGTTTGGATTCAGGAGAAATGTAGGAACACGGAAAGCAATACTCACTTTATGGCTTATCTTAGAAGATAGATTAAGGAAATGGAAACCTACATGTCTAGCTTTTTTGGATTTGGAGAAAGCTTTTGACAAAGTTGATTATAATACACTCTTTCAAATTCTAAAATCAGCAGGAGTAAAATATAGGGAATTGAAGGTTATTTACAACTTGTACAAAACCAGACAGCAGTTATCAGAGTTGAAGGGATGTGGGAGTTGGAAAGGGAGTAAGACAGGGTTGTAGCCTTTCTCCAATGCTATTCATTTTGTACAATGAGCAAGCTATAAAGGAAAGCAAGGAGAAATTTGGAGAAGGAATTTCAGGATGAAGAAATAAAAACATTGTGTTTTGCCAATGACATTGTAATTATCTCAGACACAGCAAAAGACCTGGAAGAGCAGTTGAACAGAATTGACAGTGTGTTGAAAGGTGCGTATAAAATGAACATTAACAAGAGCAAAACAAGAGTAATGGAGTGCAGTCTAAGAAAATCAGGCGATGCTGATGGAATTAGATTATGTACTGAGTTCTGTTACTTGGGCAGTAAAAGAACAAATGATGGTCGCAGTACAGAGGATATAAAATGCAGAATGGTAATGGGCAGAAAGGTGTTTTTGAAAATGAGAAATTTGTTAACATTGAATATTAATTTAAGTGTAAAGAAGGCCTTTCTGAAGGCATTTGGTGGAGTATGGCCTTGTATGGGAGCGAAACATGGACGATAAACAGTGTTGACAGGAAGAGGATACAGGTTTTTGAAATGTGATGTTACAGAAGATTGCTGAAAATTAGGTGGATCACGTAACTAACGAAGATGTGCTGAACCAAATTGGGGAGAAAAGGAATTTCTGGCACACCTTGACTAAAAGAAGGGCTCGATTGGCAGGACTCTTTCTTAGACATTAAGGAATCGTAAATTTAGCATTGGAGGGAAGTTTGTGGGGTAAAAATCTCAGAGGGAGACCAAGAGATAAATATAGTAAACAGATTCAGGTGGATGCGGATTGCCGTTTTTATGAGATGAAGAGGCTTGCTCAGGATAGAGTAGGGTGAAAAGCTGCATGAAACCAGTCTTTGGACTGTAGACCACAACAACAACATGACCGCACAAAAACATTAGAAGTTTTCTCTCTCTCTCTCTCTCTCTCTCTCTCTCTCTCTCTTTCTTTCTTTCCACAATCACATAATTAGTTTTGCAATACTGTCTGCCCTTCTAGAAGGATGTCAAAATGAATGCTTTAGAATTTATATCTTATGAATAGTTGTTTTAATAATAACATTTAAGGTGAAATATATACACAAAAATATCACAAAAATTAAATAATGTTCAAGAAATACAACCCAACTACAAGAAAGTCTTCAATATCTTCTGTATGAACCTCAACTTCACAGCCATATCTATCCACTTTGCAATCAACAATACAAGCTAAAATTGACCTGCAACAGAAGCAGGCAATTCAAAGAAATTAAATATGACACTCTGCATGAATTCATGACTACAAGAATGATAAACTAAGCTGCCACTCTCGTCCTTCTGGAAGGACACCAGCTACCTGGATTAATCAAATTGTGTTGTTATGGAATATTGCCTCAGATTTGTCACTAGATTGGGGATTACCTGTCAGAAAGGACAGTTTGTAGTGACTGATGTGAAGTCATTGACTAAAATAGAGGCGATATCTGGTGTTCCCCAGGGCAGTGTTGTTGGTCTGCTGTTCCTTATCCACATAAATGATCTTGAGATAATATGAACAGTACTGCTAGTTTGTTTGCAATTGATGCTGTCATGCATTGCCTGAAGATCTAAACCAACCACATAACTATTTAGGTAAGATAAATGTATAGAGCAAAAATTGACACTTTGCACTAAATAATGGAAAGTATGAAGTCGTGGGCACGATTACTAAAAGGAGTCCATTAAATTTCATAAATCAAACTTCATTGGCAAGATAAATCAATCAAATCTGAAGGAGAAATAAATTTTTTCCGATGGTCGGGATTGAACCGGCGACCTTCAGCACCACAGTCTGTGACGCTATCCCCTGCGCCACGCTGGCAGTCCGTTTACATGGTGTCTCACGGCAATATATTTCCTACCAGGAAGGTTTCCCTCTGGATTTGGCAGTTTTGAAATTCAGTCTCACTATGAAAACTATGTTTACTAATCCATTAATCAATTCTGTTGTTCATTATGAGCTTAGAATTATTTTTTGCTATGAGTTTAAGTGTTTCTTCACAACCATTTGCTATTCAAGTGAGCTCAAGAACTAATTGCACAAAATAATTTTCAGAGAAAGCAATTAGCACAATTTCAGGTGATGTTTTGTGCACAGCTCTGGATTCAAACATATATTTTTGTTTCATAAATCAAGACAAACAGTAATTTTATTTAACTTTTCAAGAAACTTTTTGTCATAATCACCTCAATTACTTCAAAGAATTGATACTATAGTATATTTAAGAGTTCTATTACCATAGGCAAGGAAAAACTGCAGGTCAGTTCTAGCCCACCAAACCACAGACATTACATAGGAAAATAAAATAGTAAATTACTCATATAAAAGATCATGCTGCATAAAACATACGAGGACTGATAATTTATACATACAAGAAACAAAGAAACTAATAAGATAATTAAATACTTCATACTCAGCAGTCTTGAGGAGTGCTCTAAATGATTCAGATAAACCAGCAGTCACAGGAACTGTAGTATATTCTGAATGGGTTTCACCCAAGTTGAGTATCTGTACAGGTAATGCCTCGTAATTTCTGAAAGAATAAAGAAAGAGGAAATTTATAATTAAACACAACAAAGTCAAATAAAAACACAAATAGCTTCATCCTATAAGGAGGTAGCAGTCAAAGACACACACAAAAATTGGTGACACAGCAGCCAGATTTTAAGAATCAACATGTTCTACAGCTAACATGAGGAAGGAAAGGCTGTAAGGAAATAAGATAATACTTCAACAAGAAAAGTTACTCCAAGTCCTGGTCAGGTAATCAACAATAAAGATAAGAGGGAAACAAGTACTTTTTTCATCTCTAACTGGCCTCATAGTTTTACTAATCTTTCTCTCACAATTCCAGAAATATATCATCTACATTGACACAATTTTATCTTTTACTTGGGAGCTCTTTCAGTCACTGTTGCTATATTACTCCTGCATGTACAATTTGGTAAGTAGAACTTGCAACTTAAAATAATATTGTCATGTTGCGCTATCGTCCATGGCCTTCTTCAGAATTAGGAACATTCATGCAATCACACAGGCACACAACCAGTCTCACAATCGTCAGCTTCACCTTCCGCAGTTCCAATCAAGCTCTGCGGTGTGGAGATAGGAGAGTGAAGGGGGGATAGGAAGGTTGTGTCACAGTGGTGGGGATGAATACAACACAGCCTTCCAAAGTATGTACATATTAAGGGAGGAATGAGATACGAGATGCAACTTAGGAATCACACACACACACCACACACACACACACACACACACACACACAAACGCACGTGTGCACGCATCCGCGCGCACACACAGCAATCAAAATAGGAGAGCTTTAGGATGGAGAGGTGGGAACTGTAGGGTGCCGAAAAAAGGGAAGTTATCATAAGTTGAGGCCTGGGTAATTTCGGGATCGGAGAATGTACTGTACAGATAACTTCCACCGGCGCAGTTCAGAAACTGCTGGTGGTGGGTGGGAGGATCCACGAGATCCGGGTTGTGAAGCAGCCATTGAAATCAAGCATATGCTCCACTGCATGTTGTGCCACAGGGTGGTCCACCTTGACTTTGGCCACAGTGGTTAGTTGTCAAGCCAATATAGAAAGCTGCACAGCGATTTTAGCACAGCTGGTAAATTACATAGCAGCTCTCACAGGTGGCCTGGTCTCTGATAGGGTAGGATAAGCCTGTGACAGGACTGGAATAGGAAGTGCTGGGTGGGTGGATTGGACAGGTCTTGCAACTGGGTCTTCCACAGGAATATGGTCCATTCCTGTGGCAGTGGGCTGGGTTTCAGGATGGCATAGGGATGGACTAGGAAGTTATGGGGGTTGGGAGGGCGACGGAACACCACTTTAGGAGGGGTGGGAAGAATCTTAGGCAGGATGACTCATTTCTGGGCATGACGACAGAAAATCAAAACCGTGGGGAAGGATGCAGTTTAGCTGTTCCATTCCAGGGTAGTACTGGGTGACACGGGCATGGTTACTGGTAGTGGAGGATTTGGGATGTGCGGTGATATGGCATGGGATTTCTGTTTGTGGACTAGGTCTGTGGGGTAGTTTCTGTCTGCAAAGGCCTTCGTGAGACCCTCAGCAAATTCAGAAAGGGAGTTCTTGTCACTACAGATACACAGTCCCACAGGTGGCCAGGCTGAAAGGGAGGGATTTTTTTGTGTGGCAGGGATGGCAACTGTCAAAGTGTAAGTACTGTTGGTGGTTGGTAGGTTTAATATGGACAGAAGTGTGGATGGAGCCATCAGTGAGGTGGAGGTTGACATCCAGGAAAGTGGCATGGTGGGTTGTGGAAGACCACGTGAAGTGGATGGGGGAGTAGTAGTTCAGGTTTTGAAGGTAGGGGGATAGGGTGTCCTGGCCCTGAGTCTAGATCACGAAAATATAATCAATAAACCTGAATCAGACCAGAGGTTTGGTGTTTTGAGATACCAGGAAGGAATCCTCCAGGCTGCCCATAAACAGGTTGGCATAGGAGGGTGCCACGCGGGTGCTCATGGCTGTGCCACGGATTTAATGGCATACTTTCCCATCAAAGGAAAATTAGTTGTTAGCATAAAGTTGGTCAGGGTTTTGAGGAATGAGATATCGGGCTGGAATTCAGAGGGACATTGGGAGAGGTAGTGTTCGAGAGCAGCACGGCCATGGGATGTTGGTATTTAGGGAAGTGGCATCCACAGTGACAAGCAGGGATCCAGGAAGTAAAGGGTGGGGGTGGTGGTGAGTTGGTGAAGGAAGTGGTTGGTATCCTTAATATGGGAGAATACATTTTGGACAATTTGTTGGAGGTGTTGGTCAATTTGGAAATTCTTTTCAGTAGGACCTCAATAAATAGCAGCAGTAGGGCATCCAGAAATGTTTGGTTTGTGTATTTTAGGGAGCATGTAAAAGTTGGGTGTGCGGGGTGTTGTTGAGGTGAGGAGGGAGATGTATTCAGAGGAGAGCTTCTGGGAGGAGCCCGTATGATTTTAGCAGGGATTGGAGAACTTGTTGGACTTTGGGGAAAAGGCCATTCCGGCACAACTTGTAGGTGGAAGAGTCAGAGAGTTGGCGGAGCCCTTCTGCCAGGTAGTCACTGTGATCCATAAACACAGTGGTGGAACCTTTATCTGCAGGAAGGATGATTATGTTGAGATTTGATTTGAGGTTGTGGATGGCTCTCCTTTCTTCTGTGTAAGTTAATCTCACTAAAGAGCAAAGACAAATTTTATCATACATACACACTTGCATAGTGTCTGCAACCTAACAACTTCACCATGTGAAGGAAACCCAACAAACTTCAGGAAATAGTAAACATTCCACGTGATTTACCAAATAACATGCCTGCACTGTTAAGCGTTCTATGTGGGAATGACCAGCAACAAACTATACATTCGCATGAACGGTCACAGGCAGACAGTGTTTGTTGGTTATGAGGAACACCCGTGGCTAAACATGCCTTGGTTCACGGCAAGCACATCTTGGCACAGTGTTACACTGTTCGGGTTATCTGGATGCTTCTCACCAACACCAATCTTTCAGAACTCCGGAGATGGGAACTTGCCCTTCAGCATATTCTCTCGTCCCGTTGTCCACCTGGTCTCAACCTCCGCTAAATTCAAATTCCCACCCACCATTCTTCAACATCTTTGCCACGGTTCTCTGGACAGAGCCTCTGCCTCAAGTGGTATCTCTATCCAACTTCTTTGCTTCCTACAGTATGTCTGCCTATGTGTGTGTGTGTTTGTGTATATGTATGGGTGTGTGTATTTGTTTAGCCTCCTTTTTTCCCCCCAAGGTAAGTCTTTCCTCTCCCGGGATTGGAATGGCTCCTTACCCACTCCCTTAAAACCCACATCAGTTCCACTTCCCTCTCCTTCCCTTCTGCCTGGAGAGAGAATATGCTGAAGGGCAAGTTCCCATCTCCGGAGTTCTGAAAGATTGGTGTTGGTGGGAAGTATCCAGATAACCCGGACGGTGTAACATTGTGCCAAGATGTGCTGGCCATGCACCAATGCGTGTTTAGCCACAGGGTGATCATCATAACCAACAAACATTGTCTGCCTGTGACCGTTCATGCGAATGTACAGTTTGTTGTTGGTCATTCCCACATAGAATGCTTCACAGTGCAGGCATGTCAGTTGGTAAATCACGTGGGTGCTATCACAAGTGGCTCTGCCCTTGATTGTGTACACCTTGCGGGTTCGGGACTGGAGTAAGTGGTGGTGGAAGGGTGCATAGGGGAGGTTTTAGAATTGGTGGGGGGGGGGGGGGTTACATGGGTAGGAGCCAGAGGATAGGGAAGGTGGTTTGGGGATTTCATAGGAATGGATTAGGAGGGTGGGCGGCAGAAAGACACTCTCGGTGGAGTGGGAAGAATGTCATGAAGGATGGATCTCATTTCGGGGCAGGATTTAAGGAAGTCGTATCCCTGCTGGAGAGCCACATTCAGAGTCCGCTATAGTCCCGGAAAGTATCCGGTGACAAGAGGGGCACTTCTGGGGTTCTTCAGTGGAGGGTTCTGAATTTGGGGGATGAGGAAGTGGCTCTGGCAATTTGCTTCTGTACCAGATCACGAGGATAGCTGCGGGATATGAAGCTGTTATTAGGTTATTGGTATACTGGTTCAGAGATTCGGGACTGGAGCAGACTCGTTTGCCAAGAAGACCTAAGCTGTAGGTAAGGGAACGTCTGATGTGGAATGGATGGCAGCTGTCATAATGGAGGTATTGTTGTTTATTGGTAGATTTGAAATGGACGGATGTGTGAAGTTGGCCGTTGGACAGATGGAGGTCGACATCGAGGATAGTGGCATGGCATTTGGAATAGGACCAGGTGAATTTGATGGGACCAAACGATTTGAGGTTGAAGAGGAAATCTGGAGTTGTTCTTCAGTATGAGTCCAGATCATGAAGATGTCATCAATGAATCTATACCAAATTTTGGTAGGTAGGTTTTAGGTAGGGAAGTGGGTGGTCGGCGTGAAAGGAAATACTCCATTGCAGCAAGGCCCTGGGCATGTGGGATATTGGTGTATAAGGCAGTGGCATCAATGGTTACAAGGATGGTTTCTGGAGGTAACAGGCTGGGTAAGGATTTCAGGCTATCAAGGAAGTGGTTGGTGTCTTTAATGAAGGATGGGAGACTGCACATGATGGGTTGAAGGTGTTGGTCTATGTAGGCAGAGATTTGTTCTGTAGGGGCTTGGTAACCGGCAACAATGGGGCGGCCAGGATGATTGGGTTTGTGAATCTTAGTAATTAGGTAGAAGGTGGGGGTGCGGGGTGTCGGTGGGGTCATGAGGTTAATGGAGTCATGTGGAAGGTTTTGTAGGGGGCCTAAGGTTTTGAGCATTCCTTGAAGCTCTGCCTGGACATCAGGAATGGGATTGCCTTCACAAACTTTATATGTGGTACTATCTGAAAGCTGACGCAGTCCCTCTGCCACATACTCCCACTGATCAAGTACTACAGTCGTGGAGCCGTGGTCGGCTGGGAGAATGACGATGGAATGGTCAGCCTTCAGATCACAGATAGCTCGGGATTCAGCAGCAATAATGTTGGGAGTAGGATTAATGTTTCTCAGGAAAGAATGAGAGGCAAGGTTGGAAGTAAGGAATTCCTGGAAGGTTTGAAGAGGGTGATTTTGAGGACGAGCAGGTGGGTCCCGCTGTGACGGAAGACCGAACTGTTCTAGGCATCATTCTATTTTAATGATGGCTTGGGGAGCTGGATCATTAGGAGTAGGATTATTTTTCTTCGTGGCTAAGTGACATCTCCAGCAAGGGCTACGAGTATGAGTAGGGCTAAAGGTGAGGCCTTTGAATAGGACAGAGATTTCAGATTGGGAGAGAGGTTTGGAGGAGAGGTTTACTGAATTGGGATGTTGTTGTTCCAGATTGTGTGGATTAGGATTTAAAGGCTTGGGGGGGGGGGGAGTTGAGCTGGAAGTGGGAGATTGAGTAGATGGGAGAGACTGGGTTTCTGTGCAATAAGAGGAGCTTGAGGTTTATAGGAGAGGTTGTTGAGGGAGAGTGTATTGCTTTTCCGGAGGTGGGTGACCAGGAGTTTGGATAGTTTTTTTGAGGTGGATGGTGGCATGCTTTTCCAATTCGCATTTGGCCTATAAGAGGATGTTCTGAACTGTGGGAGTAGATGTGGGAGTGGAAAGGTTGAGGATTTTGATTAGGGATAGGAGTTGACAGGTGTATTCATTGGCGGAGTTGATGTGTTGGTGATGGTTTAAATAAACAAACATTTTTATACCATACTTGTGGCTGGTTGTTGTTTTCATTACAAATATCATATTACTAAATCTCTATTTCCCTAAATATTTTCATGCAGATAAAAATACAACACCCAAGGAGAGTTTTGAGCTAATTAGCTTCTTTCACCTCCAGCCTCAGTCAGATATTTAACCACAGAAGCAAAAATTTAAGTCCCATACGGCTCTGTCTGGGCTAAAAGAATAGACTCAGAGTTTGTTCAGAAATATGTGAAAGTAAGCAGACTTCTTTCATGTAGAGAGAACAAAAAACAATGAATGATTTTAGTAGGATACGTCCAATGGAGAGCTATCAGAAGAATTGCTGCAGCTGCTGGGATCCCTAAGAATGACAGTGCTTGATCCTTGTCCAATTTTCACTTTGCTTAAGTAACAGTCTAGTTTTTTGCTGAAAGAAAAAATAGGCAGCATGAAATGCATTTTAAAACAATCAGCTGTTTTGTATCAACTAGTTTGTCACTGATTATCATTACTGAATAACTACACAAAGTACAAATAAAAGCAATTACTGCACACCAGAAAGGAAAAAGGAACGTAGTAAGCCTACTTAAATAGTATTTAAATAAATTAATAATAAATAGCAATGCAAGTAGTTATAATACTTTTTCTTTCTGGTCTGCATTACTTGATTTTATTTCCTACTTTTGCATAGTTATCCATTAATGGTTGACAATGATCAAAACTAGTTGATTCTTGAGGTTTTAATTAAACAGCTGATGGTTTCAAATGCATGTTATGAAATATGACAGCTTTTAACAGTCACCTGAAGAAAACACTGAGTCACACGAGTCCTGCTGTTGAGAGCCAATAATCCCGAGCTCATAACAAGCATCAAAACGGATACAAGTATTAGTGAACACAGGGCTGTCCCAAAGTTACCAAAAATAGATGAAAAGTATATTTGTTCAGAAAAGCAGATAGAAATGCACTAAATTGCTTCTTGAAATATAGTTTCAACTCATTCCAAACCCTACATGTAAGTGTAGACCAGGCTCCAATTCAAAGAAGTAGTATCGACAGCAATTGACAGTTTCACGCCAAATAAATTAATAAAAGAAGGCAGTGATGCCCCTTGGTAGACAAAACAGGTCAGGACACTGTTATGAATACAATGAAAAAGGCATGCAAAATTTATACGAACACAAAATCCCCAGGATTGGCTATCCTACACAGAGGCTCAAAATTGCAAGGACTTCAATGCAAGATGCTTACAATACTTTCCACAATGAAACTTTCTAGAAATCTGACTGAGAACCCAAAAGATATTTTGGTCATACGTCAAATACACTAGATGCAAAACACCAACAATACCCTCATTATGTGATACAAATGGCGATCCCACCAATGATAGTGCTACTAAAGCATAGTTACTATAGTCGGGCCGAAATATGATGATCCCTGGCTCTGCCTACTGGGCTGGAAGACTACCCCGGTCGCGGAAACTGAATGCAACCATGTTGCCAAGTAGTTAGTTCGCTGGTGGACAGTATAGCTACCGCTCTCGGCTTTCTGACAGAACGGGCAAAAGTGCACAGCGCAGCCGGACATGCACATGTGCAGAGCAAAGCTCGCGTTTGACTTACTCCAATAGTCTGCTGCCGCAGCAGGTACTCAAAGCCAATTGGTGCAAGCACCAGGGATCATCATATTTCAGCTCGACTATAAACACAAATTTTCGAAATTCATTCACCAAAGAAGACGAAACCAATATTCCAGATTTTAAATTACGAACAAAGGCCAGAATGAGAAACGTAGAAGTAGATATCATCAAAGTAGTGAAGCAACTGAAATCGCTTAACAAGGACAAGTCTTCTGGTCCAGACTGTGTACCCACTAGATATCTATGTGATTATGGTGATGCAACAGCAGCTTGCTTAACAGCCATATACAACTGCTCACTCAAAGAAGGATCTGTATCAAAAGATTGGAAAGTTGCACAGATCATACCTATATTCAAAACAAGCAGTATGAGTAGCCCACTAAACTACAGGCCTATTTCACTGATGTCAATTTGCAGCAAGGTTTTGGAACATATCCTGTATTAGAATATTATGAATTATCTGGAACAGAATGATCTATTGACACTAGGTCAACACAGATTTAGAAAATATCGTTCATGTGAAACTCAACTAGCTCTTTACTCACACAAAGTGATGAGTGCTATCGACAAGGGTTCTCAAATTGATTCTGTATTTCTAGATTTCCAGAAGGCTTTTGACACCGTACCTCACAAACGGCTTTTAATCAAATTGCACGATTGTGTAATATCGCCCCAGATTTGTGACTGGATAGGGAATTTCCTGTCGGAGAGTACTCAGCTTTTAGTAATCGATGGTAAGGCATCGACTAAAACAGGTGAGATATCGGGTGTTCCACAAGGTAGTGTTATTGGTCCTCTGCTGTTCCGTATCTCCACAAACAATTTAGGAGAAAATCTGAGCAGCTTTCTTAGGTTGTTTGTAGATGACACCGTCTTTTATCGTCTAGTAAAATCATCTGAAGATCAAAACTAACTGCAGAACAATTTAAATAAGATATTAGTATGGTGTAAAAATTGGCAAATTGACTCTAAATAATGAGAAGTGTAAAGTGGTCCACATGAGTACAAAAAGAAATCCATTAAATTTTGTATACAAGATAAATCAATCAAATGTGAAGGCCGTAAACTCCACTAAATACCTAGGAATTACTATTACATCGGACTTAAACTGAAAAGAACATGTAGATAATGTTGTAGGAAAGGTGAACCAGAGACTGCGTTTTATTGGCAGAATGCTTAAAAGATGCAACAGAACTACTAAAGAGACTGCATACATTACGCTTGTTAATTCTCATTTGGAGTATTGCTGCCCAGTGTGGGGTCCGTATCAGGTGGGTTTCACAGAGGATATCAAAAGAAAGAAGGGCAGCCCGGTTTGTATTGCCACGATACAGGGGAGACAGGGTCATGGAAATGATACAGGATCTGGGATGGGAATCATTACGACGACGACGGTTATCAATGCGGCATGGTCTACTTATGAAATCACCAACATTCTCCTCTGAACGCGAAAATATATTGTCGACTCCCACCTACATAGGTAGAAATGATAATCAGAATAAAATATGAGAAATCAGAGCTCAAACAGAGAGATTCAGATGTTCCCTCCCCCCCCCCCCCATGCGCTATTCGAGAGTGGAATGGGAGATGAATAGTATACAGGTTGTTCGATGAACCCTCTGCCAGGCACTTGAATGTGATTTGCAGAGTATTCCATGCAGATGTAGAATTGTTAATTCTGCCTTTCCTTAAACTGAATAATGCGACAGTCATTCTTGAAGTGAAATGAAGACAATACAGATTTTTTACTTTTCTCTTGACAAAGTGTGATGTGGTCCGAGATCAACCGGTGGCATTTGGTGATAGCCCTTAACTGTTGCAACATATGTTTTCTCTCAACTGTAAGTAAATTTTTATACATTACAATATAGGTACAGGCTTGTTTCCTATTAAATTACTCGATGTACTTTCCGAGGATGATTTTAAAAATTATTGCAACAATGTAATTATACTTCATAACATATGAAGGATAGGGGACTTTTTCCATTTTGGAAATGTGGAAATGATTTTTGACAGCCGTAAGAAATGTATTCCTGAAAATGTGACTTTACTTCAACAGATACAAATAAAATCAATTCTCATACAATTTGGTATTAGTGTGATGTTCTAACTACCTAAGAAAGTGTTAGATCCCAATTTTTATGGTTCCATTTTGAACTACTTTTAGGTACAGGTTTATTCTTTCAAGTGCATATTATTCCTTGTTTTATTGTGCCTAAAATAGCAGTACAGTACTTTTGTGCATATTTTAAAGCATATATCTAATGTGGGTAAGACAACTGGCAACACTGACAGCCTATCACTTTCAAATTCTAAGAATAAAAAGATGTAAACAAAGATATGAAACCTACATTATCCAGTATTCTTACACCTCGACATTAAAATCACCGGATTAATGTTAAGCAGACTATAGTGTGTCCGTAAATGTCATATCACTTGGTTAGTTTGCTTTGCTCAATCACACTTTATACACACATCGTAAGTCTTTTCTGATGAAATCTAATGGCCAAGAGCTTGAGTTCTATGTGTAAGGGTGTCTTTTTTTTTATTATTTATATGTAAATATAAAAAGTGTTGCATCACCTAGGTTCAAAAATCTCCCTAATACTAACACTGACTGTGTATGTTGTATCAAGCACACAGTTCCTTAGATTATTGACTATAGATTATCTATAGATCACTCGACACACACAAAGATGTAACAACCATGCATGACTAGTGCCAATGCTACAGAGAGGGTAAGTAAGATGGTTGATCAATTCCAGTCATAACACCAGACAGAAAGTACACTGTTTGTATTGACTGTAGTCCTGTCATGCCTGGAAGTTTCATCATATCTGCATTGTTACTTTGTGTCAGCAGGGACACAGCAAAGTAGTTTTCAGGCATCTCGGAGGGAACCAAAGCAATCTTCTTCAGACATGGAGGAGGTACAGAGATTTAGGACCTACTGATCACTTGCCTCACTATGGTTACCCAATGGCTACCACACAACTGATGGCTGCTACTTACAGATTTCAGCCCAGAGGAACCCCAAGAGAAATGCCAC
The DNA here is from genome assembly GCA_026315105.1 of Locusta migratoria. Taxonomy (NCBI): domain Eukaryota; kingdom Metazoa; phylum Arthropoda; class Insecta; order Orthoptera; family Acrididae; genus Locusta; species Locusta migratoria. Next base: position 596,381,239 of record CM048744.1, read on the forward strand.
CATGTTGAATAATGATTTTCATACACCCACAGGATGCTGTGTTTCAATTCAAGCTGTACATAATAGGCTGCATGACATGCAACTTCACTCCTGACATTCTCAGTGAAGTCCAGCTTTGACACCTTGATACAGCGCAGCACAGTACAGATGGGTCCAACAGCTTGCTGAATGGTGTGTGTGTGTGTGTGTGTGTGTGTGTGTGTGTGTGTGTGTGTGTGTGTGTGTGTGTGTGTGTGTGTGTTAGAGAGAGAGAGAGAGAGAGAGAGAGAGAGAGAGAGAGAGAGAGAGAGAGAGAGAGAGAGAGAGAGAGATTTACTTATTGGTACAAATACAACAATTTCTTGAATTGTTTTTCTATGTTTTACATGTAAGTAATGAGCTATTCCCTGTACCTCCTCAAAAAACATGCAGCCACTTTCATATATATATATATAAAAATGAAAAATTAAAATTAAAAATTACAGGCACTAACATATTTTACTGGGCTATGATTACATTCTGAATGCTAACAACCAATTAATAAATGATGACACAGTACCTGTTGCGATATCTCACAAATTTGTGATTGAAGGTGTGAGTGGATCCTGAATTTGAGACAACTGTATTCAGAAGACCCATCATAAAGAGTTCCGATGACAAATTAGGAAACATTGTTTGTAGCTGTTTATGTAGCAACTTATCTCGCAAATGGGGAACAAGGGCTGCATTTCGACGAAAGGTATACCATCCAACAACATCCTGTGGAAAAAGATCACCTATGCTACGACTCATAATCACAACAGACAACAGGTTTATCTTACTGATAATAATACATGATAATAATTATTACAATAATAATTTGTACTACCATATAAAGACAAGTTGTCATTTCATTTTGTTAGCAAAAATCTTGAAAGTACACATCTGATTTACTTCAAATTTTTGCACAATACATATATTCTCATGAACATACTCTTTGGGAAAAGTTGTTTGGAAAAATTTGCTTCAAACTGCTATACAACAATATACAAGTTTTCAGGAGAGACCAACTGCGATAATGGAAAAGTTTTACACACACACACACACACACACACACACACACACACACACACACACAAACACAAACACTTGTTGCAGCTATTGTGGTGAGACTGAAGACAACAGTAGTGTATGTGTACTTTTTCTTTTGTGGTTTTAGGGCAAAAAACTATTGTGGTCTTAAGTGTCCAACTCAGAATGTACTTAAACGTGTGACAATGCAAAGGCAAAGGGAAATAAAAGCAGAAAGCTCTTTGTAGTCAGTCAACTTTATAAAACGAATAGATAGGGGGGGGGGGGGGGAAGGGAATCCATACATAGATTTCTACTTACAGTATGAACATGGCTGGATCCCTCAGCTGGTGGGAAATGTTAAATTTCCTTTGCCACATTTCTACGGTGGATAAAAAGTAAAACGTGATCTGCAGACCACATGTCATCTGCTAAGATATCAGGCAACTCAGGTGAGAAACACAGATTGTGGCATAGACAGTTAAAAAACGGGCATTCAACCAGAGGTGACGTACAGTCAATTGTTGAGAACAGTGACCACAAACAGGAGCATGGTCGCCACTTAGTAAGTGGCGGTGGCTGAAACTACAGTGTCCTATTGGTAACCAGGTGGGAATGACCTCTTCATGATGAAGGGGCCGAGAGGTGGTCAGCCAAACAGTTGGAAGAGGTTTAATGTCCCGGAATTTGTTCCCTTCAAGGAAAGACCAATGGTAGCACAAGAGTGTATCAGTTTCCCAGAGACGCTGATGCAAAGATCATCCAAGGGGACTAAATAGATAGCAAACTGAGGGAGGGGGGCTGCATTTTTTGCAGCAGAATCTACCATCTCATTTCCCAACACACTGATGTGGCCAGGAACCCACAGGAACTCCAAATTGGTTCCACTGTCAATGAAGGAGTGAAGGGACACCTGGATTTGTTGTACCAAGGGGTGTACCGCACACAGCACACAAAGGCTGCGGAGAGCACTCGGAGAATCTGAGCAGGTAACGCTATTACAGATCTCATGTCACCTGATGTACTGTATGGCCTGATAGAAGGTAGAGAGTTTTGCAGAAAAGATAGAGCACTGATCTGGAAGACAATATTAAAAAGAATCGCCGCTGAGTACGATGTCACACCCAACACCATGGTCGGTCTTGGAACCATCGGTGTAGAAAAAAAAAAATTTCCCCAAGCATTGTGCAAAGGGCAAGAAACTAGCTGTGATACACCAAAACTGGAGTAGTGTCTTTGGGAAGTGAATGAAGAGCAAGATCAACACAGACTTCGGACGGAGCCAGGGGGGAGAAAGACTCAGTCCTATCGAGAAGGTGACAGGGAGTGTATAGTGATGCTGCTGCTGCTGCTGCTGCTGCTGCTTCCCTGCTAACTCCATGAGTTAGTAGGGAAGATAGACTAGCTGCATACTGAGGTCCTGGGATTCATCAAGAAAGACAGCATAAGATGGATGACCACATATACATGATAACCAGCAGGCATAGTGACTAAAGAGGATTTCCCATTAATAGGACAACGGCAATTCACAAGGAACGGTGGTCTGGTCTGCTCCCTAAGAAGTACCACACACTGCATGTAATACATTGAAAGAATGGGTACAATGAGCTGCCAGGTAAGAAACATTGGCCGCCCAGCAGAGTTTCCTGTGACGCTCTAGGATTTTAGTTGCATCAACAAACTGAAGTATGTGGGGGCCAAGATGAAGCGATGGGGGTTGAAATTCAGTGTGCTGCCAGAAATTCACACACACTGTCTTGTCAGTAAAATAACTAAAGCCATTACTGATGCTCCATGAAAATAGACGGTCGAGACAGTACTGAAGATACCACTCAAGTAGAGAAGTAGAGTAATTTTAAATTGCAAAGTCATCAACAAATAGAGAAACTGAAACACCTGGCACTAGACAATCCATGATAGGATTCATTATGATGGCAAAACGAACTACGCTTAACACTGAACCTTGAGGTACACCATCCTCTTGAGAGAAAGTATTTGACAGAACTGAGCCCACACATACTTTAAAAATGCAATCTTGTAAAAATCCCTGAATAAAAATGGGTAGACGACCGCAGAATCCCCGATCATGTAATGTTCTCCAATAGGTATCGCATGCCTTCTCCAAATCAAGAAACAGCCACTTGTAGGCGCTTCTGCAAAAACTTGTTTATAATATGGGTTGAAGGAGTGACAAGGTTGTCAACAGCAGAGCAGCGCCTAGCAGAAACCACACTGGGCACTAGTAAATAGATTCCCAGATTCAAGCAATCATACCAGTCGACCGTTAATCTTCCATCACTTTGCAAATACTACTGGTGTGGGAAATTGGACAATAGCTGGAAGGAAGATTTTAGTTTGTTTGTAGAGGTTATGGGACTCAACAACGGGGTCATCAGACCCTAAACTTGCAAACTACTTATGAACTAGCTAAAACTAAAGACGGCACAAATATCCAGCACCAAGGGGGGATTCAAACCCCCGACCGTAGTGGCCGTGCAGAACGTGACTGGTGCGCTGCAATCCACTCGGCCACCGCGGCCGGCAAGATTTTTGTCTTTCCTGTGCTTATGTATGCGAATGACTATGGCTTCATGCCAGCATCTAAAAAACGTACCGTTCATCCAGATGCGGTTATAAGTTTGAAAATGTTCAAATGTTTGTAGAACTTATGGGACTTAACTACGGGGTTATCAGTCCCTAAGCTTACAAACTACTTATGAACTAGCTAAGACTAAGGACGGCACAAATATCCATGCCCAAGGGGGGATTCGAACCCCCGACCGTAGTGGCCATGCAGACCCTGACTGGAGCGCTTCAGTCCCCTCAGCCACCGCAGCCAGCTATAAGTTTGAAGAAGAAAATGCAGACCATTGGAAGAAAGATGTCTTAACATTTGTACGTGGTACCACCCAGGCCCAGAGAGGAGGGTCGAGATGAAGAGAGTGCGTAATGTAGCTCCCTCATAGTGAACTCGGCATTTTAACAGTCACCATTCTGAGAGGAGAAAGATATCACCCTCAGTACACAGTCTGTTTACGAGGGAGGAAAGCGATGAGTAGTGTGTGGAACTGAAAATCTGAGCGAAGTGGTAGCCCAGAGTATTAGAGCTGTCTACAGGGTCCACTATGATTTCATTTGCCTCAGTCAGAGCGGGAAGCTGAAGCCCCAAACAACTGAAGAGGGAGTAAAACTCTTTAAAGAGCTAGTAAATGCAATCCAACTAGCCCGTTGACACACTCTAAAGAGGCATTAGCACTGAGCATGCAGTCTTTTATAGTGGATACAACTCTCCAATGTGGGATGGCATTGAAAGAAGCAGAGGTCGTGTCTCCGAGCTCTGAGAGCATCACGACATACCTCAGTCCATCAGGAGATGGGGGTACGTCGTGGCGATGCAAGACGTACTAGGAATAGAACATTCTACAGCAGTGAGGATTGTAGCAATTAGATAGTCAACCTGTTCATCTATACTGGAAAATTGCGGTTCTTGCAAAGTCTGCTTTGGCACACTGCCATTTTTGCAGACACGCTTATGGAGGGGGCGTTACAGACTGATGACACTTGGGAAGTGGTCACTGAAGTTTATATTGGAGAGAACAGGCCATTCTGAATGTCGGGGAAGCTGGGGGGAGGGAGGGGGGGTACAAATTGCAAGATCCAGTGGGATATAGAGTATGTGTGAATCCAAAAGAAATGTTGGTTCACCAGTATTGAGACAAATGAAATTAAGGTGGTTAAAGATACCCACCAAGAGAGTGCCTCTCTGACGGGAGTGTGGAGAGCCCCAAAGGGGATGGTGGACATTGAAGTCGCCAACCAGTAGAAACAGAGGGGGAAACTTATAGTTACAATAGGTGTGCTCTTGTGGCAGTGGACGATGAAGGTGTATAGACGTTGCACAGAGAAAAGTTAAAACCAGAAGGAGAGAAGCTAACAGCAACAGCTTGGAGCTGTGTATCTAGTAGAGATGGGCAATCTGCTCCTGAACTGATTCAAAGAGCCAGATCCTTCTAAGGAGTGAGTGATGGATGAATCCAAAACAAAGAGTGGTAGTTCATCTGATCCGAAAAGTTCCCCTGGTGACAGCAATGAGCTGCGTAAGAACCCCTTGCTACAATCTTCAGAAGTTTCCTAAACCCCTTGCCACATGCTTCAGAAGTTTCCTAAGCTACAAAATAAATGTGGTATAGACCATGTGCAAGTATAAAACGCAAAAAATGAGCGCCTAAACACGTGCAGCGCCTTCCCGCTGCGAGTCGAGAATCGGTGAGTCGCGCAAGCTCCGCGTTTCAGTGAGCGCGCGGCTCCCGACTCCCGCTAGCTCGCTGCTCCGCACGACTCCGGCGATCGAGGCGATCCGATCGCCAACTGAGTCGGTGAGTTAGCTGGTTCACCGGTTCACCTCTCCCCACCACTCTCCCGACTCCGCTCGCTTACGGAGCCGCCTGTGTGGCGCGCTGCTCATTGTTCCCCCCACTCCTCTGACGAACTGCCTGGTGCTGAACAAAGCGAATCCGCACATTTCTCTGTTCTCTCGACTCCTGTGTTCCAATAAAGGTTGCAGCTCACACACAGAAACGATCATCTGAAGCAACCGAAACCGTCATATTCCTATTTCGAATAGTACTCGAGAAGATGTAATGTTACATGTTTTTTCTTATTAACAGGAAATATGCAGTCGGTAGCAAAAACGCATTGCAGTACAAAATTGAACTATATAAAATTTCTGCGAAAAAGATTCTACTCCATTTTTCTCGAACACTTGTAGTTTTCCTGAAGGGAGCAAGAGAGACAAAGTCTTGTGCAATGTGCATTCTGATGCTTAAATTTTGTAAGCCCATATAACGCAGTTTCCTGACTTCATAGACGAGTGTCCTGTAACAAATTATGCATCTTTCATTTATCTACATTAGTTTGGCACGTTGAAAACAATGAATATATAATCGAGTAACAAAGAAAACAACAATTTGCATTAATGTTTTCTATATCTGAAACCATTCAGTTTCGGGAATGTGTCCGTTTGAAATTTTTGCTGTTAGCATCAAATCTTTCACAGTAACAACAAACTTGTTTTCGAAATGAGAGATAACACTAGGATGTCAAACGAAATGTCTATAATTACGTTTCTGAGTAAAATATCTTGCTATAATGTTTCATTACGAATTTAATGTGTTTGGTACAGTAAGATGTGTGTGTTTGCAATTAAAGATAAACTATATTGGGAAGCACTTAAAAAAATAATTCGCATTCCTCTGTATAGAGTATATATAAAACTTTGCACAAATAACAGGTGAAAGGGTTGTAATTACAGGAACTAAAAATATAAGGTAGAACGGAAATCTTACCAGCAACTGCAAAACTTAGAATATAGGAGCCCAGAACGGTACCCCTGTACTACGCTGACTGTAAGAGTATCAGCACAGTTATTTACCTAATTATTTCTTTAGCTAAGACTCTCTTCGAACTTAATCAATTGTAGATGGTTTGTACTCACAAAAGAAAAACTCGTTGACGACATAGTCGAAACTATCTGTACTTGTCGTCGTATTTTCGAAGAATTTGGCTGGAGATTTTCACATCCTTTTTTTTTCGTACTTGAAGTTAGGAATGATATAGTCCACGAACATTCCTCGCTTTGTAAATTTAATGGACATTACTCTTTTGACGCCTTATTTTCGAAATTAAATAAAGCTTTATTGCTTACTCTGGAGCTATCATTATTTTCCTGTTTATGGGTGCCAGACTTTAGTTTTTAGATAACAAGTGATGGGTTCTAGCGGCCATCTTGTAGCGAGAAGCAGTCGCGCTCACGTAAGACACCCGGCCGTGTCGCCGAATGTCGCTGCTTGTAGCTGCCGTGTCGCGTCGCTAAACGTCGCGCGCTGTCGCTCGCTTTTGTCGCTCACGTAGGACACGGCCTTATTGTGCACGGCTATTCCGCTGCGGCAGTTGCCACGTTCTGCGCGGAACTCTCGCGATATATCACGTTTCATTCAACTCGCTTAAACTACTCACTGTATAAATACGGAACTAGTATTTTTATTCTGCAGAATATTGTATTTTTTAAATGAAAGTATAAAAATATAAAAATAATATTTTTCTTCTTTTTCCAATTATTTCACCTGCAAAAATGTTTAAATTCTTTTATAACATGTTTAACTTTAATGTAGGTGTAACTAACAAATTTTAATTCTCGAAACTACTGACTTACAATAAAATTATTACTCTTCTTTCTTGTTTCACAATATGGCCAAATCAGATAAAAGTATAGTGACAAAAAAAGCAATGTGACATCGTTTTACGTTTTTTATCAGTTGGTGAGTCGGTGAACCATGAAAAAGAACTAGTTCATCCCAGTGAATGACTATTTCTGACCCGATCTCTGAAAAGATCGGTTTTGCCCATCTCTAGTATCTAGGGGAATAGTGTGACTGTGGCTATAATCTCGTATGAACAGCATTACATCCCCATGAGCCAGAATCCCTGCTATATCTATATGGATACTCTGCAAATCACATTTAAGTGCCTGGCAGAGGGTTCAGTAACCATTTTTATAAACTTTCTCTACAGTTCCATTCTCTAATAGCATGCGGGATGAAGGAACACCTAAATGATTCCGTTTTCGATCTGATTTATTTTATTGGGATGGTCATGTCTCCCTATGTAGGTGGGTGCCAGCAAAACTTGGTGATTGAAGTTTCGTAAATAGATCTCGCTGCAACAAATAACACCTTTCTTTTAATGATTTCCACCTCAAATCGTGCAACATTTCTGTGACGCTCCACCCAAGTGACCGCCAAACACCCAAGTGACCGCCAAACACCCAAGTGACCGCCAAACACCCAAGTGACCGCCAAACACCCAAGTGCTTATACTCAGAGATGCAAGCATCAATGTCTGGAGGGATCTTGGTCCACAAGTACGAGTGGTATGTTGGGATGCCTTGTGGCGGCCTCCTGGTTCGCTACTGATGGAATGCCCCTGTGGCAGGAAGGCGTCTGCAGCTGGGTGTCACTAGATGACACCGGTGAGGATGAACACTGACAAGGTGAAGGGGAGGCTCTTTTCCCTTTGTTTGACTTTTTTGAAACCTGAGGAGTTGCAGACAAAGACTCAGATGGTTGTTGGGCAGGTGTGAGCAGGAAATCTTCACTGGCGCAATCCTTTTTCGATTTCATGATTTCTGTTTGTGAGGACTGTGTTTGGTGGTGCAAGTGGTGGTTTGGTAGGGCAGTGCACGTCCGTCGTGATTGAAGATATTGCTGTTGTGGGTCTCGGTGTCGACACGACTCCAGCAATGAACTATAAGTCAAAAGTTTGTGTTGCCATTTCTCTCATTAGTCAAGTTGTGGCAACATTGGAGCTGTAAGAACAGAAGGTGCTGCAGTAGGTTTGCGACTAGTGTAGATTTTTCAGGTTACAAGATGTCGGCACTTTTTCCTTCACTTTAATTTCCTGAATAGCTCGTTCATCAATATGTACATGGCAATCACATGAGGAGGCTGCATTATTACCCATACAGTTGAGGCAGTTAGGGGATGGGGCTGGACAGTCACTCATGAGCATCCCTGCCACAGGTGGCAGACTTAGCAGTGTTTCTGCAGGATAGGCGAGTATGGTTGAAACATTGGCATTGGTAGCAACGTATTGGATTAGGGAAATATGGTCATATAGTAATGGTCTTGTAGCCAGCCTTGATCTTGTGTGGAAGGATTACGCGATCAAAAGTCAAAGATAAGGTACGAGTTGGCAATAAGTCCGTATCGACATTTTTTCATGAGTCCCTGCAGTGCTGTGACCCCCTGATCAGACAGATATTCTCCTCCTCAGTTAGACCATCGAAGAGGTTGCTGGAAACACAAGTTTAGAATACAATGAACCTCCACCTGTACAGGACAGCTGTGCAACAGCATGGTTTTGAGCAGATGTGCCAGAAAGGCACTGTCAGTCTCCAGCAGAAGAGTGCCATTCCGACTATGAGAAAAAGACTTTACTGAACCTGCAATTACATTGACTCTTTTTGAGTGACAAATGGATTCACAGAAGAAAAATTTATCCCTTCCTCAGTCCAGGACACAACAACATAGTGAGATGCTGGAGGTAGAGTGATCGAGGCAGTGTTTTCCTTTGAGTCTTATCTTTTTATATTTTTGTTTAGAGGAGGAACCCATTGCGTTTAGATCTCCCATGATTGCCAGCATCTCCGATGGCACGCTCCTTCCTACTGGGGATTCTCTCCAATGGGGGGGGGGGGGGGGGCCTCACCCACCTTAGGTGATTGTTCACACCTCAGCTCACACATCCCAAACTTCGGATGGAGAGACCAACTGGCATTCCGGCAAGGTTTCAGCTCACACAATCCCCCCTCTCCCTGGGCACGACCTTTACCAGGGGGTACATGCGAGCCGTAAATGTTGTGCCAGGGCTGGGACTTATGCATTACCCAGTCACCTTTTATGCATCGAGTGCATGGGCGGCCTTCAGGAACACACAGTTAGGAGAGAGAAAAGAGACCTCAAATGTAAAGATGGAGGTACAGAGGTGAAAGAAGAAATACAAAAGGAAAAGCGAAGATACAGACAGAACACACATAATTTATAACCTTCGGTTTATCAAAGTAGGCACAAGATTGTCTGCAAGGGAGGGGAAAAGGAGACTGGGAGGATGGTCATGCCGTGCAGAAAAGAAGCAGCACTGCAAAGGCCGAGGCTCCGTGTTAGCCATGAACATACTCACCAAAGAGAGGTGAGCCCCCTTGGGGGAGTACGTGTGTGTGTGTGTGTGTGTGTGTGTGCGTGTGTGTGTGTGTGTGTTTTCTAATTCTGACTAAGGAATCTTTTCCTTTCTTCTTCGCAATATTGATACAATCCTTCCTGGATTTTCCATCTTTTGAGTATACAAATTGATTCTCAGATACAGAATGAAATTATATATAAATTAAACACACAACAACGGAAGAGAGAGGAGGGTACTTGGGGGGGGGGGGGGGACAGATGAACAGGTTCATGAGAGGTGCTGCTGCAAGAGATAGGGAAGGGAAGGACAGATGGGCGGGTGTTAAGGATGGATATCCAATTCCCACAAATATTAAGGAATTGTGAAACACTGGTGGGCTAGGAACACTAGTACGACTATAAATTCTGGAACAGTTTACATGTTAGAATTCGCACATATGGACAAACATTTTTATAAACATTTGTGTGTATCACTCTCAGTGTGCCAATGCTCTGATATGTTTTTCTGTGGCAAAAATGTTATCTAGCATCTATGCAGTGATATGCTGCTGTAAGGAGATTGGGGTGGGGGTGGGAGGAGAGTGAGGTAAGAAAACCTTTTTTGATTTGCTACTGCAGGGATGTACCTCTATCTGTATTAGGCTTTCTACATGCATTTGTGACACTACATCTTCACAAAACAGAGAGAGAGAGAGAGAGAGAGAGAGAGAGAGAGAGAGAGAGAGAGAGAGAGAGAGAGAGAGAGAGAGAGAGAGCTTTGAATCCACCAGTTGGTTTGAAAATTTACGAAAACTTTTTAAGTGGAAGGATAGGCTTGATTACATGATTTGCTACTCATGTGACTAAAGTGTGTGATGAATTTTGTAATGAATGAAGCAGAATAAGTTTAATCCATGTACGACAAGGCCATTTGTATTTACTATGACAAAAACAAAGCATTGATGGTCTAATTTTTTCACTCACACCTGCCTCATCTGAAGACACAGCTAATTTTGGTTGATAATTGTTCCTTTCTTTTATGCGTAATAGTCTTACATCTTTTACTATATTTGATAGCTGTATTTTACTTTTATTTATTTACTTCATGTATTTCATATCAAGGGAGAGAGCAGACATTTCATATTAATTTTCTTGTAAAGTTTAGTAATACTGTGAAACTAAACATGACATGTAGGACAGTCATAGTTCTGTGTTGGTAGAGGAACAAGAACTGAGTAGCATGGCAAATACAAGAATGTGGCAATGGGCAGGCGCAATGCCATTTGAAAAGATATAATGAGGATATTTTATACCTCACTGCAGAGATGAGCATCAAGCTGTGATAGGCACATAAAAAAGACACTCATACACATAATTCAAGCTTTTGGCCATTAGCCTTTGTCGGAAAATATCACTCACGCAATCACACTGGCACACATCACAGACACAAAGCCGTCATCTCCAGCTGGCACACACCGAATCACATTCTACACTGAGGGGTAAGGAGGAGAGGGTTGTTGTTTTTGTTGTTGTTAAGCATTTTTAAGGAGACTAAACGGCAGGGTCATTAGTCACCCATTCCTAGCTAAGACATCACAGCAAAAGAGAGGGCAAACCCATATGGTGTACAGAGTGGCAATGAACGCTACACTGACAACACATAAGAAGGAAAACACAGAAACATTAGACCAAGCGTTTAACTTAACTAAAGTATTACAGCAGATACTGTGGCTGGCTGATAATAAAATAATGATGGATAATAAAAGATGATCCAGCTGCTCTACACACAATAAAATCCCTCCAGCCGGAAGCACGACAGACAACATAAAAGTGGCGAGCATATTAAAATTGCTATAGGGGTGAGAACCTGAGAGATCAGGCTAAGGTACCCACCATTAAATGGAATAATAAAAACCACCTGTGTTGATAAAATGTCGAACACAGTCAGCCATAGTGACATCATCATCAAGAATTAAAGGAATCACAGCAGGCTGATTGAAAGAATTCCTCAAGGGGCCTAGAAGCGGACAGTCCAGGAGGATGTAGACTACTGTCAAGACAGCATCACAGCTACACACGGGCAGGTCCTCTCGTTGAATAGGATGGCACTGTCTTAACCATGTATGGCCAATAAATAGGTGACAAAGAAAAACAGAGTCCCTATGAGACAGTCTCAGTTAAGACTTCCATGTGGCCATAGAGAGCTCGAGCATGCGGAGCTTGTTCAGTGTGTTTGAGTCAGACCAATCTGAACTCCAAATACTGAGGATCTTTCCAATCTGATATCCCTTTATCGGAAACCAATCTCCAGGGACTCTGAGGTGGCCTGCTTGGCCAGCCAAACAATGCCTATGTTCCCTGAGATGTCAATGTGGCCTGGGGTCCAAATGAAGACTACTGAATAGCCAGACTTGTCAAGGGTGAAGGCTTATCGAGATGAAGACAGAGTCGTGAGCAGACTGCACCAAGGACGGTGAGGAAAACACTGGTCGAGGGCTTTCAAGCCAGTCAAGGGCCCACTACAGATAAAGGACCTCTTGAGGCACTCTCTGAGATGTTGAAGAACACAAGAAATAGAGACTGCTCTGTAGTAAAAACAACACTACACACAAGGCAATGATGGCTGTTCGATGTGGTCACCATAGACATAGGGTTATGCATATGGCCATCAACCAGAGAACTGTCTCTGTACACAATATCTGAGCCATGAAACGAGTTGAGAACTACTAGCAACTGGCAACAGAGATTTGTTGGTGAAACTGAGGCTTTTTAGTAGTGGCACAAATCCATACAAAGTTGCAAGTGAGGAATTAACCAAGGAGGAGTATAGTGATAGTAAAAAATGGAGAAGTACTCAAGAGATGAAAGAAGGGGATGAATCCAGACCGCAGCCAGGAGACCCAACCTGTGCTGCTGTGGATGGGAGGGGAGTGCAGCAACTGGAAAAAGAAGCCTGTGATTCAGGTGGTGGGATGAAGCATGAACATGGGCAACACATGAAGCAAGCAGCTGTTGCCAGTAAAACCACAGTGGAGGGACCCAAGCTTCAACAAGGAGGCTTGTCATTGTGCTGTTGCAGAAAGCCCCCTTTGCTAAATGGTCATTACTACTGAAAATTGGGTCCAGTTCCTGCACTGCTGAGGGCATTGCCAAATCATACACCAAGCTCCTGTAGACAAGGAGTGTGGATAAAAGCCTTATAGAGCTAGAGGAGAATAGAATGGGTGACTCCCCAGACAGTGTGGCTGAGGTAAGGATGGATGTTCAGACACTGCCAGCATTTTCGTTTCAGCTGACAAAGGTAGGTTGTCCAAAACGCGGCTGTTGACTGCGACTGCGTCTCTGCCCCCCTACGTTTTCCGGACGTTGCGGACGGCGACAACACGACGGCAGTCACTACCATTTAACAAGGTGCAGCTCTGGTCGGTGACTAGCAAAATTCATAACAAAAATAAAATGTTCAATTTTCTTGCTGTAAAAAATACTGCATGTTAAGGAAGCAAAGCTACATCAGCTCCCATATTTAGTTTTTCATTACAGATTCTCATTTTCAATAAAAAAAAATTAAAATCACTACTTTCGGTTGTGTGTGTGTTTTTTCACTCCTTATTACATCTCTCTCGAGTTTGAAAAAACTAACACACAAAAATATTTGGTTTTTGCATATCTTGTGGTTTCATACCCCAGCTTGATAACTAAGTGTATTTTCTCAAAATTCCTCATAGTTATTAAGACAATTTTTAAGTAACCTATAGCATTAAACTTTAAGTGTTTACATAAAAAAATGTAGTTGCTGGTTACTTTGCGTATGGTTCATTTTAGTTCATACATCATTGCAGATGAAATGAAGCTAATAATTCAAAATTATTTTATAGTTGAGAGCAGGACTATACCTGTCCATTTTCGAGATTTTGGCTCGTATATCTATTGTACAGGAGTGTCGCGACTAGCATGCGAGTTCTCTCCACGTGCAACGTAAATTGTATGGAGGTATCAACCATCATATCATCTAATCTGTTAAAGATATTGAATCCTTTTTTTTTTAAATAGTAGCCTGGGAAGAAATTCATATTTTACACGATCATTTATACTCTAAGCTCCTTTTATGTTCAGGTATATAGAAATAACTATAGGTTTTGCGATGAAACGAGGTATTAATTAAACAGTATTTAATATTTGTGGAGGTTTATTTCTGTCTATTGCAACTAAATGAAAGGAGTTTCGCTTCTTTATTTGTGAAGCATCATCAATGGCAGTTTTTTAGTGTTAATTCCATGTGCGGCTTCATGGAGCTAAGTGTGTATTCTCCAGAGGGATGGAAGTTTTGGTTCTTTAGTTCACTACTTCACTGTGACATTGCACATTTTAACAGTTAGGATTTTCTATTTTTGTGACACATGACCATGAACACTGTTAACACACTTTTATTAACCGGCACCTTTCAAATGAGGAGATGAAATTCATACTAATTTAGTTTAGATTAAATGTCAGCCAGTTTGCACATGAATTGGAACTTGTAGAGAGTGACATACAGAGAAAATCCTTCAACCGGTTCAACAAATCCATCAGTGTAGCTAACAAAGAAATAAAAAAAAATAAAAAAAATTTATCAAAACTCCTGATGCAGCTTTTAATTCTCTCGTCTCAGGCCTTTTTTAACTGATGGATTCACCTTATGTATGGCATTTGGAATAAGTCCCAGTGTTCAAAAATGTACATTCGAAATTTTTTCCAAGAGAGATAAAAATATAGCAAACACAAACAGAAAAATATTTTTCTGTAGCTTGTTAAATGTATCAACAACAATTATAAGAATGTTTGCTGTATTGTTATAATTTATTTCATTCTGACCAGTTTTTATCTTAAATCATCTACCAGGGAATATGGAAAACAATATGATTTTATATTATCTAAGATGTCATCCATACCGTAGGCCTACACGAGACAGTTGAATCTAAATGCTACACCACAACATTTTTCTTTTTTTACGTTGTGGCACAAAACAGACTGAATTGGTATCAATAAAATTAACAAAAATATTACTTTAACGTTGTCATGCATTTTACACCTCTACATGTCTTCCCCCCCCCCCTCCAAAAAATAAATAAAATAAAATCAGTAACCAACAATCACATTTATTATTTCCAAAATCCTAGAAGCAAAAAGTGGTCCTTTTCTAACTTTCATTACTCTTATTTCTCAGAATATTTTCGTCTGTTCTTGTATATGTGACTAGAATGTCATAAAATCTAAATCTGTTCAACACGTAACAACAGTAACTTAATGACAAGATGAGCACATGTAAGGCAGTAACTTAATGGCGAGACGAGCTCACATATTGTGAATAGGTGATATCCATTTTTCTTTCGTCTGATTGGCTCTAAATCTCCCTGCCAGCGCCTTGAGTCGTGGCGATTCCCATTGCAACACTGCTCACTGGTGCAGTCCTGTGATTGCCATCGCATCAGCCGCGCGCCGCACCCTAGACTCAAATTGCGCAAGCGCGAGCAGCCAGCCTCTGATGCCACGAGCCAACCCATCACAGTCCCAGGCATCAATCGCATCTTTGACAATGTACCTTGAGCCAGGCATCAAAAAGCATGTCTAAAAAACGCTTGTCCTTGACACGAAGCAGTTCTCGAGCCAGGTAAAGCCCTGGGTCCAGACGAAAAAACGGCAAAAACGTGCATAATTGGAAACAATGGACAAAGGTCCAAGACTGCACTTTTGTGTGGCTGCCTACAGCCGCCATTCAATGACATAAATGCTAACGGAACTGAAATACATGCAGAAGTCATGGAGAAATGAGGAGGAAGAAGTCAATGACTCCACAGTCGGAGCTAGACCATTAAATGCAACCAAAAAGAGGAAAACACTAAGGAAAGGAGCGGAGAGATAGGAAGTAGGCCCCATTTGCACAGTGTAGGAAGGACATTATGGCACCAGGTAGTATTGTACGCCTCCCAGAGATAAAAAAGATGGCAACAAAATGCTCATGTTGACGAAAGCACAGATGCCAAGTTTGAAATGAAGCTGTTCGTAATGGGAGAGGAGCAGGGGGTGAACCAGGCCCTTACCCCGCAATTTATTTCAAAAATTGACCGTAAAAGTCTATTTGATGCTTAACTGTAGTGTTTAAAAATAATTGATAAGCCACAATAGACACCTACTAAGAAATAAATACATCCTTGGCAGAGTATATGCAACATTAGAAGAAACAATTACATTGAACTTTTAACTTCTACTTAATGACTGATTTTTACTCGCTAATGACATAACACCAGCAACATTAGTACTCATATTCACGGGTCTTCTGCTTTCTACATAATTGCGCTGACCACTACCCCACTTTTTCTCCAGCTAGATCAATGCTTTGCGATTGTTTGTTCATGTTCGTTCCGGGTTGTTCGTTCAGTACTTGAGCCAGTCTTTTTTATTACAGAGGATGTCAAGCTCTCTGACCACACTCAGCCACTCAAACTTTTAGCTTTGTAAACTGATTCCCGTAAGATTAAGTGAATAGCAGTGCCTCCACACAGAAGAAGGAATCACGACCCATCATCAGCGTAATATATAAGATAGTGGTACACCAAATCGCAACCTAACTAGAAGTTTAGGCACCCACAGTAGTGAACTTAATATATAGGCTCCACTTCAGTGATTGTGTACATTATACTAAAAGGGTTTGAAATATCATTATTTCTGAAATTATACTAGTTCATGAACTGATCCCACGAAAGACGGTGTTGCCAAACTACTAAATAAATCAAGTATGGAATTTCGTAATTTTAGCACAGGCTCCTGTAACAATAATTTTTTGGCTATAAATCATGATAATTACCAACAAATCATAATACTTGGCAGGTCTGTGAAAACAGTAAGGATAGCTGATTCTAAGTATACAAGATTGTCAATAGTGGAGTGCTCCTGTCAGAAGACCTCCCCCCCCCCCCCTCCACCCCTCTTTTGTGGGTCCAGGAGACTGCAAGCTTCAAGGATCCCTATGTGCCACTGACTCAGCATACATTTGAGCTTACTCAGAATGTTCTTGAGGCTAATAGGAGGGTAACTGTCAATCCTCAGTAGATCTGTGCCAGGTACAATCAGGGGGATGATGATGCTATCTCACCATTGGAATGGAACAACCCTCTATCCAGAGACGACTGAACAGGATGAGCAGTTGACATTGAAAGTCCACTGAGAGGTGGTGTTGCAATTGACTGTGGACACAATCCAATCTCGATGTGTTGAGGTATGCATGAAGGGTACACTTTGGCATGTTTTACATTTCCCGGCAATAGGTCTGAAATGATAATCACTTACTCTCGATCTGCTCTTTAAGAGCACGAAAATCCAGGCTATCAGCACCTCGATTGCACAGTGGTAGAGTGCCAGACTATAAAACCAAAGGTCATGGGTTTGATCCCCGCCAGGTCCTGCGATTTTTTATCTGTCACTTTCCACTTCTTTCACCTCTGGCAGTATTGCTCATGTGAAAAATACTGCGTAGCGCCATGGTTCGGAACCCACGTTAAACTGTAGGTCCCCCTTATAACTGGCTGGGTAAGTCAGTTCGAAGGTCGGAGGAAGGCAATGGCATACCACCTCCAAACAGCACCATGCCTAGTAAAAGCACTGTGGTGTTCAAACCAATCTTCAGATTGTTGACTGCTTTACCTTTTTTCTTAGGCTGTACTCACAGAACTATGAGCATAATGCTTTGCTTGCATAACTGAACCTACCGACACCACTGTTGCATAATAATAGATATGAATGTAATTAGTCTATTATCATTTTCTTTTCCAAAACTTTTGCTATTCTGTTTTCCAACATTACTAGCTGAAGTTATTTTCTATTATTTGGTGTAGCAGAAGTTTTTTTAATTAGTAAATGTTGCTTACTTAAGGCCAGAGGTATATTGTTGAAGTTAAGATAGTAGGCTAATTAGAATTTCTGATAAAACTAAATAAATTCTTTTCTCATAATATTAAAGTAGGTATTATGGTGCTTTACAAGTAATGTTAGGACAGTTTTGCCCTCATTAGTTTCTGTATAATTACTGTTAATTATGGAAGTATTGTTCATAAACCTATTTTGTTAAAGGAAATACAATTAATGTAACAGAATTTTGTAATACAATTTACTCAGTAATATTTATGCAATGTTTTACTATAGCTAGTTGCAAGCAATCTTTTACGTTTCCATTATACTGAATGTAATTAACTCAATTAACAGTATGCAATTTCCATTATCAATGTTGGGAAGATATAAATAGAATGAGTTCGCTGCATGTAAACGAGTACAGTTTCGGCTGCGATCTGAGACACTATCCATGCTAGTTCAGTGTGTTGTTCTGTCCGTGATCTGAGGCACAATCTACGCCAGTTGAAACTCTAATTTTGAACAATTATGTGAAAGTTCTTTAATGTTAATTATGTGGAAAGTGTTTCTATCGGTATTATGAATGGATTATTAATATTTGTGCCACCATAAGATGTACACCTCGGACTTTAGTATTCCACACACAAACTGTGTAAATTTGTATTACTGACGTGTGGAATGCACTCACCTGGTCCTAGTGATTGTAATTAATGAGATTTGTATGCTGATCATAAATGGGAACAATTGGACACTAATAATAAATAGTTAAAATGTCAATGAACTGCAATCTTACGTTTGTCTACACTATTTGTAGTGGATGAGTTTTGCACCATCAAATTTCAGCTAGCCACTATTGAGAGCGTCAATCAACGAAACCATCAAGAATCAACTAAGCTACACCCGTAAGCTACACATGCTCAGCATCTGTGGTTGGGTCAGTACAGAGGGTACCCTAAACGAGGAGACATGGGATTCCCACCGGTGGGCGTAAGTCAAAAAAGTGCTGAACTTGCGTCCACACCTGACAAGGGGAGGAATGGGAAATGAATGGTGGCAACATACATCTCTCAACAGTCCTGCTTACGCTGCTGGATCAGGTGATAAGTTTAGACCCAGAGCCATTTGAATGCAACAAGATGCTCTATGGAAGGGTGGTGCCAGTCGTGTTGAAGCATCCATCGACATTCCCAGATGGCCTCAGTGATCTCCAGTATTCTCCAAGGCACCAACTTATGTTGGACTGAGCCAGGAGAAATCAGGACAGTTGCCTCAGTGTCAGAAACAATATCCAAAGTGAGCTTATGAACTACCATATCAACTTCAGGGGGGATGTGGAGCATCAGTTGCAGACGAAGGCATACCCAGCATGGCCATCGACCAGAGAACCATCAGTATAAATAATTTCTGCACGGTGAAACGATTCAAGCAGCACTAGGACTGGCCGACTTAGGTTCAACAGTGTTACTGAGGCTTGTGTGTCTTGGGACAAGTCTGACCTAATCTGCAGGTGAGGGGTGCACCATGGAGGGGTATGGGAAGAGTGTTGGAAAGGGGGAGGGATTCCATTGATGAGAGAAGGGAACGGACATCGACTGCGGCTCGGAGACCCAACTTCGGCTGTCATCGTGGGGAATGGAGGGCATTAGGTGGAAAGAGAAGCCTGCAATTTGGGTGGTGAGGTGAGGTACGGACACGGGCAATGTAGAAAGCGAGCAAATGTTGCCAGTGGAACCATGGGGGAGGGATCCCTGCTTCAACTAGGAACGAAAGGCCCCAAACACCAAGCGGACACCACTATGTAAGACTGGATCCAGCACCTGTAGTGCTGAAGGTGCTGCTGAGTCATACACTATGCTCCCATAGACTAGTCGCAGTTGTATGAGGGCCTTGCAGAGCTCTAGGAGTGTCAGACGAGAGGCTCCACAAACAGTGTGCCTGAGGCACTGAAGAATGTTAAGATGTCGCCAACATTTCTGTCTCAGCCGACTAAGGTGTGTCACACAAGTCAGCTGGGCATCGAAAACCTTGCCTAGGAAGCGATGTGTTTCTTCAACACAAAGGAGTTTATCACCCAAGTAAAGCTCTGGATCAAGGTGAAGTGGCCAACAGTGACAGAAGTGCATTACTCAGGTCTCAGAGCTTGAGAATTGGAAACCATGGGCAAAAGCCCAAGACTGAGCCTTTCTAATGACACCCTATAGCCGTCGTTCAGTGCCACTAATGTTTGCAAAACTGAAATATATACATAATTAATCAGCAAATAGAGAGTATTAAACCAATGACCCCACTGCCGCTGCAAGACCATTGATTGCAATCAGAAACAGGGGAACACTAAGAACTCAGCCCTGTGGGACACCATTCTCCAGGACATGAAGGGAGCTGAGAGAGGGCCAACTCTAACCTGGAAAGACCAGAGCAATAGGAAGTTCTGTATGAAGATCACAAGTGGACCCCGGAGCTCCATTTGTGAAGTGTAGATAAAATATGGTGGCACCAGGTGGTATCATTTGGATAGTGGACTCCTGCGAAACAAGGTTGTCAATGGCGGAACAGCCTTGGCTAGAAATCCTTGATATTCAAGAACCCAAATAAGCTTCCAACTCACCATACATTCAAAGAGCTTGCAGGGAAGTTGGTGAGGCTAATCGGGCGGTAATTATCAGCTAACTGCGGATTGGTGCAGGTTTCATCACTGGGATGACAATGCTATCCTGCCACTGAGACGGGAAAACACCTACCCAGAGATGATTTAACAGGGCGAGAAGTTGGTGTTTAAAGTCTGCTGACAGGTGAAAAACGAACTGGCTGTGGATTCGGCCTGGTTCTGGGGAGGTATCAGGGTATGCAGTGAGGACACTTTGGAACTCCCACTCAGTAAATGGAGTATTGTATGTTTCCTGGCGGCGCATACAAAAAGATAACTGGTGCCATTCGACCCAGTCTTTGAGGACGCAGAGGTCCATGCTGTAAGCGGTGGTACAAAATGTACATGTGTTTGCAGATAGTGCCATGAATTTGGAGACTTGGCATTCTTGCTGGTGGGCGATACCCTAAAACTTGCTGTATGTAGGACCACAGATGTCAAGAGAAGGTGCG
Source organism: Locusta migratoria (assembly GCA_026315105.1). Lineage (NCBI taxonomy): Eukaryota > Metazoa > Arthropoda > Insecta > Orthoptera > Acrididae > Locusta > Locusta migratoria. The sequence goes on from CM048744.1 coordinate 596,401,959, forward strand.
AGAACTGATGGTGGATACATAACTCTCCCAGGAGTCCTGCTTACTCTGCTTGATCAATCACCAAGCTCGAGTGCAAAGCGGCTTGAAGGCTACCAGGTTTACTATGGAAGAGTGGCACCGATGGCACTGAAGTGCACACCAACAATCCCAGATGACCTCTGGAATCTCTGGCATCCACTAAGGCATGTACTTATGCCAAGGGGAGCCAGTGGTGGTCGAAACCATTATTTCAGCAATGGAAACTATGGCAGCAGTAACATGTTGGACCACCATATCCGCATCGGCTGGCAGTGGTACGGGAACTGTAGCAGCCGAGGTGTAACCCTGCCAATCCACCCTATGGAGAGACCATCGAGGCAGGCGAACTGCAGGAGTGACTATGTCCGAGAAATGATTGCTGCCACATAGGTCATCATAGACTCTCCAGTTAAGGTGCAGTTGAAGACTTGGGCTACAAGCAGACGGGTCTATTGCCAAATATGTGCCTCACACTATGGAAAAATTGTGTGTGTGTGTGGGGGGGGGGGGGGGGTCCAGTAATTCAGAAGCCAGAGGTATTGCTGTGCCAAAAGGGTCTCAAGGTCCCTACTGCTGCCTGTGGTCTGTGTTCCAACCCACATGGGTGGTGGACATTGCAATCACCCAAATGAAGAAATGGTGGGGAAAGTTGCACAACCAAAGTGGTAAGGTCAGATAGAGACATGACCTCATCGGGGAGAAGGTAAATGCTACAGATAGTGAATTCCTGTATGGCCTGGGCCTGGATTCTAACTGCTACCACCTCAAGAGCCATGTGAAGATGCACTGAGGCACTGGGCACTGTTGCGAGGATGTAGAGAAAGACACCACCAGATACCCGACATAGAACAATTGGTTTTTAAATTAGCCCCAATTACCGTGGAGGGCAGGGGTCCGCTGAGCAGGAAACCAGGTTCCCTGGAGGGCTACAGAAAGCACAGGGAAGCAGCACAGCAATCGCCATAGCTCAGTCAGATGGTGACAAAATCCGCCACAATTCCAATGGAGAATTTTTTTTCTCCAAGCTGAATAGTCACGATGAACAAATAAGCAAGTTATTCTGAGAGAACACCTGCTGCCAACAGCACAGATCTACAGGATCAAGCACCGTAAGTTCTGGCGAATCTGCTATAGCGAGATTCTCAGAGGAGGTGAGGATCTTCATCCCATCTTCTGAAGCATAAGATGTAGGTTGTTGTGGCTTTGAAGCCACTAGAGATTCCTTCTTTTTCTTCTTTCCCTTGGTATCTCACTGGCCCTTCAGTGTTATGGGCTGAGAGGGCTTCTCAGATGTGGCTTCATGGGCTGCCTAAGAGCAGGAGGCCCTTTGACTAGCCTCTTGGGGATCTTGCAGCAACTGGTTGGGATCCTCTTTTGCACTCGGAGAAACCTTAGTAGGGAGCGTCCCATAGGACCCCTTACAAGGGAGAGGGGCCAGAGAAGACTGCTGCTTCTCCAGCTGGGAGGTGGGGAGCAATGTCCCCAGTGTTTGCAGTTTAATTGCTCCCAAGGTAAAAAGACTGGGGAAAAAACCAAAGAGAAAGTGCCCCCGACTAGCAAGGGGGCAGGTGAAGACGTTTGGACCTGGTGGCCATTTGCTAGTTGGTGTATTACTGCCAGAGGCGGCAACAATGGAGCTGCTTTGGCTTAGATGAAATAGTGCACGGTGATGAAGCTTGTTGTATTTCCATTTTGCTTCAGAGTAGGTCAGCCTGTCCATACCGCATTATCTTCCAATCTTTGTGAGAATGTGCAATACAGTGAGCACGGGGCATAGTTCTCACTGCAGCTAACGTAGACCGGAGGAGGGGCACAAGGGACATTTGGATGGGACACATGTCCGCACTACCGACATGGCATTGCATTGGAAGGACATATGTCCAAACCTCCGGCATTTGAAGCAGCGCATAGGGGGAGGAACATAGGGCTTTACGTCACACCGGTAGATCATCACCTTTACTTTCTCACGCAATTAATCGCCCTGAAAAGGCAAGATGAAGGCACTGTTGGCAACCCTGCTGTCTTTCGGATCCCTATAGAGGTGTAGGATGAGATGCACACCACGTCACTAAGTTAACTCGTAATTCCTCATCAGATTGCAATAGAAGATCCTTGTGAAAAATGTTACGCTGGACCATATTGAGGCTTTTATGTGGTGCGATAGAAACGGAAACATCACCCAGCTTATCACAGGCAAGCAATGTCCGTATCTGGGCTGGGGATAATGATGTTACAAGGTCAGACCCAGATCTCATTTTGAACATGCCCTCCACCTCTTCCCACCCTGTCTTCAAAGTTTTCTACAAAGAACATAGGCTTATTGACATAAAACATTCCCCATCTGTGCGGCTGCATGCAAAGTACATAGGGGCATAAGTTTCTCCATGACTGTGATCCCTATGTTCCTCCCAGGAAGGGAACGGTTGGGGGTCATACTGTGGAGCATTGAATTCACCTCTCCCTCTCTTAGAGACAGCAGTTATACATCCATCAATGTTTCAAGATCTTCTCATGGTGGTCCCACAAGCAGCTATGGATATATACATCCTTGCCTGCATAAGCATAATACAATTTAGGTGCTGCAGGCTCCCAGAGGTTGTTCACTAGTTGCTGTTCAACCTCAACAGCCATGCATCTCCTTGGCACATAGCACACCTTGAGAGTGGTTCTTCTTCTTCTTCTTCTTCTTCTTCTTCTTCTTCTTCTTCTTGGAGGTTTGTACCATCCTTGCGAGCCTGGCAATTAAGCCAAGATCCCTGGGTTCTGAAACGTACAACGTTCTACCGTCGCACCATACGGTGGTTGCTGAAGTGCACACAGAGCTTATGGTGTGGCGGACTGTTGGCACAACACTGTCCACAGCTTGAGACCCTGAGTTTGCCAAGCTTGTACTCAGCAAATTAATGCTGACCCCTGAGAGGGCAGTGGGTGGTCTGCAGGTTGAAACTGAAGGGTAGAGAGAACAGGAGAGCGGTCACTACCATTAAGATCATCGTGTACCTTCCAACTGAGACGTGGGAGAAGGCTTGGGCTATAAAGAAGGTAAATATCTGTTGTGCCAAGAGAGTCTCACTATCCATATTGTGGCCAAGGGTCTGGGTTCCACAAAGAGTGTTGGGCATTGAAGCCCCCCTAAAGGAGAAAAGGTGGGGTAGGTTGGGCAACCAAAGCAGTGACGTCAGTGGGGGAGATGAAGACAGAACAGATAGTGATATCCTGTATTGCTCGAGTTCTGGCAGTCACTGCCTCAAGAGCCGAGCAGAGAGAAATGGTGGGGGGAGGGTGGCACTAGGGACAGTGACAAGAATATAGGACAAACACCACCAGATACCCCTTTGTAAGTAGACTTGCGCATAATAGGTCGCGATCGGGAGCACTCACTTTAGTTCGTGGCTCTGCCGCGAACTAGTTCGTTCTTTTAGTTTGTCCGCTCCCTGTGACGGCCGAGTGGCGTGGTCTGCGCATGCAGGGGGAGGGAGAAGTTCCCCCCACCTAGCTGCTTCATGTGCTTGCTGCTGAACTGCTAACGATAACACACACAAACCAAAAGAAACCGTTTTTGGCTGATTTCTCGCGTTTAAGTTTAGAGTTATCTCTATATCTTGGTATTATGGAATTTATTAGTCAGATATTGCGGAGTGCAAAATACTTCAAAACAGAAATTTTGTAGCACTGAACTATGTAATCTAGCAGGCAGACACTCACCTCGAAATGGCTCTCATTAGCAGAAGGCAAACAGGTGATTTTTAATTCTGCTGCGCGCCTTCTCGCTATTGCCCATCGGTCTTCGGAAAAGAATCCAACAAACTAAGAAGCAAGATATGTTTGGCATAAGAGTTTGCAACCGGCAATGCATGTTTTAGTTTGCGACCGGTAGCTCTCCTTTTAATTCGCAGCTTGGCTGCGAAGTAGGTCGCTCTTTTTAGTTTGTCCGCTCGTTTTGGATTTTGCTACTGTTACTAAAAGAACTCTTTCTTTTGTGATGACTACTTTTTGATATAATTATCAGTGTTGCTAAAGCGTGTGCTATTACCCGTATTTCTGAACAATTAGACATCAAATACTTAGACAAATAAACCAGTTATTTACACGAATGGGTGATACAATGGTATTCAACTACTTTGCAACAGAGTACTCATAGTATTTTATTTTTAAAATGGATTTTTTTAATAGGTCATTGAAGGAACATTACCCACAAAATATGCTAAATGCGTCTATTTTTGTGAATAAAAATGCACTTTTATAAATGACATTTTAACTTTTATAAATTTTTGAAAGTGATCAACAAAACATATTACTACTATGGTACATGTCAAGTATTATATGGCACAAAGAATGTACCTATAACATTTAAAAAACAAACTTTTCTAATTTGTTGCTTAACAATTAGACACTCAAAAAGTAATCATGAGCCCCGAGTGAGAACTAATTTATTCATTTTTTGTGCTTGATATCATCATTCTTTAAATATTCTTCATTCTTCTAATTATCAATTTACATATTATTATGTAAAAATATCAATTTTGAAACTTTATTCATTGATAACAATGATCTGCGTTAATTGAGGATTTGTCCTGTCAACGAAAAAATGCGTTCACAGGGTACTGATGTCGCAAAAATGCAAATTCTCTTTAATAAATATGCATACACATGAGGATACAATTGACGACACTCGTGCCACCGTTCAAGCAGATCATTTTTACAATCTAAATACTCTTCGTTGAGGTATTTCTCAAGTTCGCAGATACCAGCAGCTAGCTGGTAATCTGGCGTGGTAATTTTTCTGATTACTTGATCATACTTGTCCCATACAGAATCCTTTCTATTCTCATGACTGCTGCTGCTATTACCAGACACCAATGAGTTGCTAGGAGTAGGATCAGTCATTGAAATTTCTCGATACTCTCTCTGAGCTAATTGCAATCCTCCAATTTTATTTCTGAGGCGTTTTATTGCATCTTCATAAGCTCTTTTGTTTCTAAATCCTCTCTGTCTAAATCGAGGGTCAAGAATGGTACACTCAGCGTAGAGGACATTATTCTCTTTGCCTTTAAACTGATCTTCCTTGCCTGTCTTCAGCACTGATTGCACAGCGATTGTTTTTTCATTGTTAGAAGCATGTTTCTGCAGAAAACTTTTAAGCAAGTTACAAAACACAATAACTTTTGACAAAGACACATTTTTCTCGGCACTTATTTCTACTGTAATTTCATAGAATGGACTATGTAAGGGCAAAACTCCTTTATAATTAGGTCAGAGCAGAGAAGTGCTAATGTAGAAAGCACAGCATTCTTTATCTACACTATTCGCTGAAGCATGTCAAAAGTAGAATTCCAGCAGGTCTGGACGTTCTGTTTGAGCTTTAGGACAGGCAAATTCATTTGCTGTTGGGTAGCAATTCCCCCCCCCCCCCCCTTCTTCTTCTTTGTGTGCTACAAATGAGAAATTCAACAATATTTTTAACTTTCACTAAAATGTCGGATATTTCTTTCATAGCTTCACGTAAAACAAGATTTAGAGAGTGGGCGAACCGTGATATTGACCACCACTCACCAAGTGTGACACCAGATAAAATATTTGCAGCATTATCGCTAATGATAGCAACAACTTTGTGGGAAATGTACCAGGCTGCCATAACATCTTTCCAGAAATTGTGTAAGTTTTGGCTTGTACGCCTGTCGTTATAATTTATACACCCAAGTAATGTCGGCTGAAGTGTAGTCTCTTCATCTATAAAGTGAGCTACAATGGCTACATAGCTGTCATTATTTCTTGACGTCCAGCCATCAGTACTGAGAGAGAATGCAAACACAGCTTCCACCATCCTTTGTACTTCATCATGTATGTCATTGTGAACTCTTGATATTAAACTTTCTGACAACATTTTTCTTGATGGAAATTTGTAGCCTGGCCAGTCAGAAACTAGTTCTATCAGTTTCCTAAATTCTTTTTCTTCCACGATTTGTAGACCATGATGCCCTTTAGCGACCATCTTGACAACCTGTCTGTCTATTTCTTCAACCTTTCAGACTGACAGTGGTCTAAGAATGTACTGGTTCATTGATTGTTGAGAGTCTGTCACTGAAATAACATTCTTCGCAATAGATGTGGTTTGATTTGATTTAAATGAAGTTAAATTAGACATGATCTGTGGTTGCCTTTCCATTGTTATTGGAATCAAAGCATGTATTGTCTTCATGTGCTGGACTAAATTTCCGTGTGAGCCTCCTGCAATACTTATTAATGTTGAACAGTGGTTACATTTTGCTTTTTTACAATCTGTGTTTTCACTTTCTGTAAAATGTGTCCAAATGAAACTATGTTTGCTTTTTGATAACATCATAGTAAGTACCAAAAACAAAACAAAAATACTATCCCTATAATCAAACTGATATTCAATATACTACTGCAAATCATCGAATTTTAGAAGCCATATTGCAATACATTGATAGTAATTTTATATTCCAAATATAAGGTACTTATAAGCCAACATTCACTGCACCATGTCAAAACTTTGTAGTCTTAGGCTGAGTTCCCACTGATGAGACGTCGCACGCGACATTTTACGCACGACTTTTTACATACCAACACGCGATATGAATCCCCTTTAGTTTAGAAATGGATGCTGAAGAGGTAGCCATTCTGTTATTCCATCACGTTCGTTGCTGCAAAAAGGCTATCGACGATACTGGGCGCATTTGTTCTTGGAACGTACCACAAAAGGTGCAATTATTTACGAAAACGTAAAGTTTTACAATTTCACAAGAATGAGTGTGGAATCATTTGATGAACTGCTACAACTTATAGGATCAAATAGAAAGAATGGATACCAATTTTCGCCACAGCATACGCCCAGAAGAAAAACTCAACATTACTTTAAGGTATGTAGCTTCTGTAAGTGAGCGCGCGGTTGCTCGCTGTGGAGGTTCGAGTCCTCCCTGGGGCATGGGTGTGTGTGTTGTCCTTAGATTGGCTTACCTAGGTTTAAGTAGTTTGTAAGCTACGGACTGATGACCATGCAGTTGGGTCCGATAGATTTACAAACATTTGCACTTCTGTATGTTCGTTACACTGCTGAAAAGAAAATTTTCAATTACAGGCTTAGTCGTACTCAACGATACATCGAATATACTTTCGGGATTTTATCTAATAAATGGCAAATTTTGCAACTTTCACTAGATGTAAAAATTTATTTTATAATTGATATTATAAAGACTTGTTCTGTTTCACACAATGTCATTCGTATCAGAGATGGCATTAGAGACTATGACGGACTACATTATTTTCAAACAACAATTGAAACGCCAAGAGATCACTCCAGAAATGCAAGACGTCCTGCATGTTGCCGAGATTTCTTTTCTACATTTTTGTTAATGAAGGCCAGGTTTCATGCCAAAACAAATATATATTGCTATGTTAAATTTAGAAATACATGTACAAACACGTTTGAAAATACATAAATATTTATAGTCATAAAGTACTTGTTTTTCTTCCCCAAATCTCTCCACTACCTCTTTCCACAGAGCTTTTCGTTTATTTTTGTTACCATACTCCTTCATAGTACAGTTCCATGGTGCTCATTTTTGTTCCACTTCCATTATAAGCACCTCTGTATCAATGCAGTTCTCTGATAGTGCCATTTTTATACTACTTCATCCTGTGGTGCGTGCTGCTGGCCCCGGCAGCGAGTTCTGTCTGCTTCCTGCTCCTGGTTTGTTTGGTCGGGAGCGGCCGCTCTGTTGCATGTGCGTCGCGCCCTCAAAACTGGCCACATGCGACTTGTCAGCTGCATCGTGCCAGTGAGTTCTGCATCATACAGCACAGTGTAATCAACAGCCACACGCGACAGTGCTTGACTAGCCATGAGCAACTGGTCGCGTCAGTGGGAACTCAGCCTTACCACTAAAGGTAGCTAATACACTCCACTATAATGAGCCAATGGCAGCTGAGTGGTATGGTTGGGGACTTTGTGCAAACATGTGCTGATGGAAGTCATTAGTCAAGCCCCCCCCCCCCTCTCACCCAAGTTCCCACTCGCAGAAACGCATTTTTGTCTTCGGTGCTGGGCGAGTCTGTTTCAGAGGGGCGGCCGCCTCAGTTGCATCGAAAGTTAAGCCCGTCCGGTCAACCTCACACACTTATTACAGAAATTGCTTTGGATTAACAAATAAAATAAAAGGAATTTTTTATCTTCACGCTAGCGACATTCTGATGGCATGCAGTAATCTACAGTTTTGTAGCTAATTAATTCTGTACGGGTTTGTTACTTTACAGTGTTAGTGTTGCTTATACGATGTTATCCTCAACATTCTACCCCGCAAGCAGTCAACGGTATCATGCAGGCAAGAGAAAATGGTTGATGCATAATTTCTCGCATATAAATGCAAACAATGTTAAGTTTTGAGTTCTCTTTACTTCTTTACACTTTGGAATGAGGGTTATATTTAGACAATTCTGAATACCTTAGAAAAGAAAATTTGTGGCAGTGAACTATGAACCTACAGCTGAGCTACATCTCAGCTCAAAATGACGGTAACTGGCAGAAGGGAATCACGCAATTCTGCGCGCTCTTGCGTTATTTTGCTGTTCTCCGTCAGTCTTCGAAAAAGGAGCGGACGAACTAAGAGGCGAGGGATCTGCGAACTAGTTCGCGTAGTTCGCCTGTGGGAGCGCTCTTCCGAACTAGTTCATTTGCGAACTACACAAGACTATTCGTAAGCTAAATAGTTTTTATAGTAGGCCTGATAACCAAAAAAGACAGGGGTCTACTGGATAGGAAACAAAGTTCCCTGTATGGCTAAACAGAGTGCAGGGAAGCAGCAAAATAACTGTCGCAACTCATCCAGGTGGTGGAAAAAAAAAAAAGGCCACATTTCCACTGAAGAATGATGTCAGCATTCGGAGATGCCGTAAATGTAGTGAAGAGCCAAATCACACCTCAAGGCCACTGGTTGAGTGCCATCATTGCCCATTGTTTCTGATGTTTTGGTGAGTTCTAAGTCCTCAGGGGATCTTCAGAATTGAAAGTTGCAATTGCTTTTTACTTGTTTTTATTTTTGTCCTCTAGTTTGTCTTTCAGTTGCTTAGGTTGGTAGGGCTTTTTTGAAATGACATCAGGGACCAATAAAGATGGGAAAGCCCCCATTGACCAACAACGCGTTCTTTTACTAACTGGATAGAGGAGGCTGTCGCTACTCGGGTTTGGGAATGGGGACTAATGTCCCCAGTGTTTGCTCCCAAGTTAGGGACTTTGGGAGTAAAGGATGAAGAAGTGTCCCCAACCATCAAGGGGGCAGCTATAGACAACTGGGCCAGAAGGCCCACTAGGAATGGCTTGATAGGAGAGAATCTTGTCGCAAGGGGTGGCAATGTTGACACAGTTGTGGCATAAGATACCACCATGCTCTCGGGGTGGAGCATATCATATTTTCTTTTCGCTTGTGTATAGGACAGCCTGCCCAGGATCTTTATATTCAATGATCCTCTCGCGCGAGCGCGCGCGCACGCACGCACAGAGAGAGAGAGAGAGAGAGAGAGAGAGAGAGAGAGAGAGAGAGAGAGAGAGAGAGAGAGAGAGAGAGAGATATGGTAAATTATATGGCTGCTTCCACAGGTGACCTAGCCTTTGGTAATGATAAGCCTGTGACATGCCTGAAATAGGAAGTGCTGGGTGGGTGTATGTTTGTATAGTCTATGGGACTTAACTACGGGGTCATCAGTCCCTAAACTTACAAACTACTTACGAACTAGGACGGTACAAATATCCACCCCCGAGGGGGGATTCGTACCCCCGACCGTAGTGGCCGTGCAGACCGTGACTGGAGTGGGATCTTACACAGGGATATAACCTCTGTGGCAGGGGTCTGGTATTGGGGTGGCATAGGGATGGACTAAAAAGTTATGAAGGTTGGGAGTGCAATGGAACAACACTTTAGGAGGGTACCCAAGATGTTCCCTATGCCAATTTTTAATGTAAAGGCATCATTTACAAAGACCACTTGAATTTCAGCAAATCTTTTTGACAGGTGACTTCATATGGTACTGCAACTTTAATTACAAAACAGCTGGTTCTGAGAAGAGGCATTGAAAAGTGTTCTTAATATAACATTCTTAGACATTGAGGAATCGTAAATTTAGAGGGAAGTGTGTGGGGGGAAAATCGCAGAGGGAGACCAAGAGACGCGTATAGTAAGCCGATTCAAGTGGATGTGGGTTGCCGTTCTTATGAGGAGATGAAAAGGCTTGCTCAGGATAGAGTAGGGTGGAGAGATGCATCAAACCAGTCTCCAGACTGAAGACCATAACAACAATATAAAAATGTCATGTTCCAAACTATAATAATCACTATTTAAAATAAGCCATCATCATTGCTGTTGAACCTTCCGGGTTATGTGGTCATGGTCGAAGAAACGTATCTGCTCCAGGAGCAGATACGTTTCTTCGACCACGACCACATAACCCGGAAGATTCAACAGCAATTATTTCAGCCGGTCGTGAAAGCCTTCACTGCATGAAGCCATCATCAACCTGTGGTTTGGTTTGAATACCATAGTGCTCAAGTAAGCTCAGGCCTATTGATAGTGGTTATTCCATTGCCATCCTCAGAAATTACATATGCTTTACCCAACCAGTTATAGGGAACTTACTGTTTACACCAAACACTGTTCAGCTTGGAATTTTTCAAGTTTAACAGACATTTCCAGAGAGGAAAGACCTGAAAAATGACATAATAATGGTAATATTGTGGCGAGTCCTCCAACAGTGGTTCGCTTTGTAAGTTTGTTGTGCTGGCAATCCCCAGTTCAAATCCTGCCCCTGGCAGAAATTTTTTTTACTTTGTATTTACTATTTCTAGAATGTTCAATGTGTTTCTTATGATTGATGTACTTTTAAGTTCCAGAAAATTCCTTCTATGTATAAACAGCAGAGTACTCCGATCAGCAGGCAGTCTGTTCTGAGTGGGTGCTTATGTTAGCAATAAACCTGTTCTAAGCATAAATTGTTGTGCTCTATTAACAACCCAGCTTTCGAATTGCAGTTATCAACATGACACTAGTTGGTGGAGGAGCCGAGTGTCCTGCAAAATATCTGCATTATCGTGGCTCAGATTAGGCAGTGTAAGAGCCATCGCCTACATGGACAAGAACCAGAATACAATGGGTATACTCACTACCTCCTTCCAAAGTTCCGTGACATCAAAAGACCCACAGATACGAAAACAGTGGTAAGCCAGCTGCACGTCAGATACCCATCGCTGTTCTCGGGAGTTGTTGGCAGGACCAAACAAATGGCTGAAAGGATTCAACCGAGTTGCTAAGTATAATAGGCGAGATCACATTATGTGCTTGGCAAACGTATATATTTCTAGCTGGATGGGAAGGCCCAGAAGAGATCTGAAAACAATAAGGACAAGCTCAATAGCTGGGAAAAATTTCAGACGGAACTTAAAAAGACATTTGGATACCACCAGCAACAAGTCAGTTTATCGGAAGAACAATTTAAGAACAGGGCCCAATGACATGGCGAGTCATTTGAACTAAATGTTTTAGCTCTATGTCACATGGTTAACCCGGATATGACTGAGGCTAGTAAAATTTCACACCTGATGAAGGGCATAGCAGAAGAGACATCTCAAGCTCTCCTGTTGAAAGGCATTTCAACAACACAAGAGTTTATCCAATGGTGTCAGAAAATTTAAGAGATGCAACAGAGGGTTGGACGAAAGAAGTATGACAGGCTCCCAAATGTAGTCCCTATGACCATTGTAGAAGACCAGCGTGACAAATTGTGAGAGAAGAAATACAACAGTTTATGGCCACAAGGACTGTTGCACCAAGCGAGCACCAGATTATGGACACTAATGTCATTCCTGTACGTCATGAAGTAGCCAACGCTTCTGAGGAAGAGGTATTTCAAACATTAGGTCCTGTCAGCCCCATCAATTGCACCCGACATGAAGAATGGCCTCACCTCACTATGACTTTACACTAGAGCCACCAAATGGCAACCTAGGAACCGGTTGACACAGCTACAACCAACACCCCAGCAACTATGATGCCTCACAGGAGAACATATCTGGAGGACAGAAGACAACACGCCATTGCATTTTCACTGTGGGCTTTCTGGACATGTCATATGATACTGTAGAGAGAGAAGATGAGTATCTGACAATTATTATGCTGTAAAACGCCAACCATCGCAACAGACCTTCCAAAGGCAGTCAACTCCAGATGATTACTGTTGACCTACGGGGCGAAGCCTGTCACCGTATCCTGGACGTGGTCACTCTGCAACACCCAACTGCCATTAACTATCGCCTTACAGAGATACCAGCCGCCATGTTCAGGAAAACTAGGCAAGGTGACGATCTACAGAGGGGAGGCCATGGCAGATGAAAATCCTCCATGGACAACAGTCACTAAGATGTTAGGAAATCTCATTGACATCATCGAAGGCCAACCTGTCCAGGCACTTTTCGATTCGGGAGCTTCCTTCTGGTGGTGGTGAGTACGGAAGCGCCCGGGCACGACGTCAAGATCTTTAGTGCCTGGACAAAAACAGAGTGAGAAGAGTGTCAAACGAGATAAGAGACAAGCTAATTAAATGGGGCCATAAAATCATTCATGTCCCAGTTACCAAGAGAGGACTAGGTGGATTAGCACGGCTGGCTGACCACACAAGGAGGTAATCAGCCAGCCACTCAGCATCAAACCAACCTAAAAGCTGAGGCCAGAGTGCAGACTCTTAACAAAATCTTAAAACCTTTTTTACACTTGTCTCGTAATCACCTAAAATGGAGGGCAGATCACCACTATGACAGGCTTCTGCTCTTGCAGCATGATATAAAGTGCACTCAATTAAAATGTTGCATATAGTAAGTTGCATGCCACAAACATCACAAAAAGGAGAATCATCTTGACGAAGTAAAAACTTGTGCGTTAATGGGCAGTGGCCAGTTAGGAACCATGTCAAGGTCACTTCATGCCATCTTTGTGACTGGCAGGAGGTTCACCACGGTTGGACATTTAGCTTATTGCCTGTCACTGACAGCCATGTGTCGTCCCACAGCTGAGAGCTCTTTTGCTGAACCACAGAGAGGATGTCCTGTAGAGGAATGGCAAATTATATTATGTTGTGGTTGCTGTAGGCTGCCTTTACAGCCCTATCAGCCACTTCATTTCCCCGAATTCACACATGCCCAGGTACCCAGCAGAATGACACCCATTCACCCCGCCACTGAAGGGAGTACAGTTGGTCATGTATGAGCTGTGGCATCCTCTCATCTGGGTACAGGTTATACATTGATTGTAAACCACGGAACAGCCAAGGGAATCCCTGAGCTTTGAACCATTGGTATAGACCACCGTAAAATCATGATGCCTATCTAAATTTTTGAAAAATTCAGAGAGATATGCAACCTTTCTTAAAACTGGCCAAGTCTAAAATAATGTTGGGCCGCCAAAGGAGCCAAGGAGGAAATCTGCTCCAACCCTAATGTAAGACGTTAAAATCAGGTACACCCATCTGTGAGAGAGAATCCTTCATGGGAATCCCAAACGGTCATGTTGCCCTTTGCCGAGTATAAAACAACCGGGCCATAGAAGGCTGAGCTACACTATGGTATGCAGGTGCGTGCGACATTGACAACATTTTGTATCCCTGGCACCCCAGGAGAAGTTGTCGCCTGATGGACAGTGGTGGCTCAGCAGCCTCAGCACAAAGGCTCAGAATAGGGCTAGTTCTAAAGGCCCTAGTAAGCCAGCTGCATCCCTTTGTAGTGAACCACGTCCAGCATCTTCAAATAAGAGGGTCTGGCAGAGCTACACACCTTACATCTATAATCAAGGCGAGATCGCATGAAGACCCGATAAAACCAAAGCAGACAGGTTCTAACTGCACCCCACAAATTGTGGCTAAGACATTTTAAAATACTCAGTGCCATGAGGCAATGTTTCTTCGGGTGCTTGAGGTGTGGCAACCATGTGAGTTTTGAGTCAAAAATTAGACCCAGAAATCTCACGGTTTCTTTAAAATGTAGGACAGTGTTCTGTTCTGTAAGGTGACGTAGCATACAATAATGTATCCTGTCATGTCCAGAGCACATATCACGAGCTGCAGACAAAGCAGAATCTAGCTCCCACAAGGAGAAAGGGCAGTTTTATTCTTCTGCAGCAGTGGACCTGAAGTTAAAACTGCCCTTCTCCGCATCCATCCTGTGGCGCTGGAAAGCAGGAGCCTGCTGGGCAGTGGAAGTTACAATGGCGAAGTACTCTGCCATAGTCTGAGCTATGTCTCATGGATTGGTGTGGAGAGTGCCATTCGCCATTATAGCTACTACTGGGAACCGTCCTCATCTTTCATTTATCCTCTTTATTGTCTCCTATATGTTAGTGCTGGGTGTGGAACGATTGCCAGAATTCAGGAACTACTGGCATGATCTCTTCTTATTCTCTTTTATAACTCTGTGACTCTTCGCCCTCACTAACCAAAAGGCTGAAAAATTCTCTGCAGTGAGCTGGCACTTGAATTTTCACAGAGCCAATCGTCTCGCCCGTATTGCAGAGTGGCATTCTTCAATCCACAAAGGGACAGGGTGCCGTTGTAATTGACCCATGGACTGGGGAATGGATGCTTCAGAAATGCGAGGGATCACTTGTGTAATATGATCCACCCATTCCTGGATGGTATCACGTTGTTAAAATACAGCCAGTTGGCTGAATAAGATCCAGTCTACCTGATGAAGTACCCATTGTGGTGGGATTCTGGCGGGTACTACTGTGTCTGGCAGATGAATCCAGAGAGGGAAGTGGTTACTGCCATTTAGGTCATCGGCCATTTCCCATTGAGCAGAGTGGGCAAATGCGAGAGATCAATAGCAGAGAATGACCCTGTCTCAGCACAAAAGTATGTGCTCTGGCCTGTATTTAGGAAATGTGCACTGGACGACAAAATAATCATTTCAATTGCTCTACACCTGGGGCAGGTATTTGCAGAGCCCCAAAGCACATTGTCTGCATTGAAATCACTACATAGGATGAATGACAGGGGGAGATGAGTAAGAAGATCACGGAGAGCATTCTCATCGAGTGCATCGTGCAGGGGTAGGTAATGCGAGCATATTGTCAAACGGTGCCACAAACACACAGACACCGCGACTGCTTGCAGGCCTGTAGTGATCGAGACAGGTGAGGAGTGGTAGGTGGCATTAACGAAAATAGCAACCCCACCTTTAGCTCCCACACCAGTTAGGTCATCCTTTCGGTTTAGGAAATATCCATGTAACTCAGGGAAGTCCGCTCCTTTAAAGCAAGTCTCTTGAAGATAGGCACACACAGGTCTATACTGAGTCAACAACTGCAATTCTTCCACATGGGTCCTAAAGCTTTGCATGTTCCACTGCAGTATGGGAGCCACCTTCACGGAGGCTTTATCTTGACACTCTCTGTTTAGTGGGGGAGGCTGACCTGGCTGGAGGTCAGTCTTGGGGCGAGTTGTTTGCGCCTGAGGGACATGCATCTCCATAAGCTCTGGAGAGGAGTCAGAAGGGAGGTCAGGTAGAATGACCACTACGTAATCAGATGATTTATTATCTGCTTTAATCTTTTCTTGACTTTTCCCAGATGTCTTTTTTGGCTTTGCAACCTTTATGTTCGAGACAGCAGGAGTGGAAAGGTCAGGGATGACCTTCAGAATAGCCTCCGACTTTGAAGGAGCCAAGGCCTGGTCAATGGCCTCTGCCGAGGAGGGTGACAAAAGCAGTGTAATGTTGACTCCAGTAGCTTTTTCTGATGTGCGTGGCAGGGGTTAGGGTTCTGGAATAAACACAGCCTTGCAGGTGCACTCACAGGTACAGGCGTTGGTACCGACACTAGCGACATCCGTCTGGGTGGAGACATCAACTTTTCAACTTTGGGAGCTGGCGTTTGGACAACAGCAGCAAAGGATGTGACAAAAGAAGCAGGTTGCATGGCCTTAAATATCTTTTTAGCCTCACCGTAGGAAATTCACATGGTGGTTTTGATTTCCTGCACTTTTTTCTCCTCCAAATACACTGTGCAGTCCCTGCTCCAGGCTGGATGTTCCCCAGAGCAGTTGACACACTTTGCAGGTGGCGTGCATTCAGCTCCCTCAGGGGCGGCCTTTCCACATTTACCACAAGTGGCCTTCCCTTTACAAGCTAGTGTAGTATGCCCAAACCGCTGACATTTAAATCATCATATAGGGTTGGGTACATAGAACCGCACCTTTAATCTAAGGAATCCTGCTTTTACACATTCTAGCAGCTTTGGATTATTAAAGGTGAGAATGAAGGACTCTTATAATGCCCCCCATCCACCTTTTTCATGCTGTTCTGCACGCCCACAATTCCCTCAGAGGCCCATTCCTCCTGAAGTTCTTCATTTATAATATCAACAAGATCACGACAAGAGACCACACCTTTGCTGTAATTTAGGGCACTATGCATCTCTATCTTGTACTCCCCAAGGCACTTGGCATTTCTAAGGTTTACCGCTTGTTGGGAATTAGAAGTTTCTACCAATAGGGTACCATTTCTCAACCGTTTCACAGACTTCAAATCTCCTACAGTGCCCTCGAAACCCTTTTCAATGTGTAAGGGCGAAATTTTTTCGAAACTTCCCTCTTTCCTTTTAATTACTAAGTACACATTCTGTACAGCAGAATGTGCTCTGTTACTCTTTAATATGCTCATATTACACAGACCTGTGTCTGGAAGAAGCCTAAGTGAGCCCTCTTTTTTGGAACGGGTGTTTGTTCCCCTCCAGTGGTACACCCATCCTGCTGGGAGGGGGGAAAGTATAGGAAATATTCATGCTGGTCCTACGAGCAGCTAGTGAAATGAATGCCTGCCTAAACAGAGCTCCACTTGCCTAGATAAGCCTTATACAATTGAGGTGCGGCAGTATCCCCAGAGGCTGCTGCAAATGACAGTTCAACAGCCATGCATCGCATCAGCACGTAGCACACCTTGGGATTGAAGGCTTATTTTGTAGAGTTTTGTACCATCCTCGCGACCCAGGCGATTAAGCCAAGATCGCCATTCCATGGTAGACACATGGTGGTCGCTGAAGTGTGCCCTGAGGTTACGATGTCTAGAGGACTGGTGGCGTTTACCAGTCCCCAGCTCAGAACCCCAGGTTCGTCAAGGCCTTACTCAGCAAATTAATGCTGAGCCCCTGAGGGGAGATTCCTTCTCTGTACTGTCTAATAATGACCACTGCAAACAAAACTTTACTTTACTTTACTTTTTCGAGTCCGGACTCTCCGTCAACAGCCACATGGCTGACCAACCATAGATCATCGAGGGTACAGGACTGTGGGCAACTACAACATTGAAGCAAATGTTTCATGTCCTGTGGTTTTCCACATTCGCAGAGAAGATTTTCAGTGTCCACTAGTCTCCACTTAGCTTTAATGGTTTTCACAGGTGCAACTCCTATTCTCATCTTATTCAGGGTTTGCCATATTTTCCAGTCCAGTTAGCTTCCGGTAGGACGTGCTTGTTGCAGTGGGTAGTTTTCAGGTGGTTCAATTGGTACAGTCCACAAAAAGCTTTTCATTGATTTGAGTCTTCCTGGCGGAACTTGGGCATTGTAGAGAATGTGGCACTTGTTGAAAGTTTGCTTGAATCGCTCTGTGTACTCTGCAGCTATCCTGCGGTCTTTTGGTGAGGCAAAGTCAAATGCCTTATATAGGAGGTCAAGAGCGGGTCAGTTTCATACACCCAGTGATTATCCTACACGTTTCGTTCAGGGCGATATCGACCGTTTTTGTCATATGCAGATCTATTCCACAAACTAAATAAGAGAAGGTTCTGTAATAAAAGAACAACTGTGCTGAAGGTTGCAAATGGAAAACATGTTCTGCCGTCTCGAACATGTGTTGCAAGAATAACTATCAACAACAGAATGCAGCCAATTGAATTTGTCATTTTAACAGAATGTAGCCTTAACACCATCCTCAGATGGGACTTCCTTCAGGCATCCCAGGCTGTCACTGACTTTGGAAAATTTGAGCTACAAATTGAGGAAGCTTTTCTGACAAGTACACACAACACATACTCCTCTGTTTGCTGTTGAGAATGTTGCGACCCTGCTGTTAACAATGAGAAGAGTTCCAGTCAGAAACCAAGGTGACCATTTGAACTGTGAAGTGCTTGCTGATCGCAAAAAGCCTATCAGTATAACAAAGGGAATCTACATACTAGCAGCTATCATAAGCATTGCAGGTGGTCGAGGAGAGCTTTGGATGAATAATTTGCACGAGCAACCACAACTCATCCCTAAAGGAATTTGTACCGGAACAGTTGAACAAGCCCAGAATGGTGACATCAATGTCATCAATGAAGTTGGTTGGTTGGTTTGAGGGTTTTAGGGGGACTAGACTACTATGGCCATCAGTCTCCCACTGCATCACTAGGCGACACACAGAGAAACAGAATCATTGGTAAAAGTGCCTGAACTGGATTTAAAATAGCGCATAATAAAAGTACCCATTGTCAATAGAGTATGGACAAAGTCAACAAGACACGGTACAAAAGAGGCCGATCACACAGTAACAGAGAGCTGATAAAACGGGGGGGGGGGGGGGGGGGGGTTAAAACAAATGGATGTGGTTGACCGACCATGAGGATAAAAGGGTAAAAGCCAATCACATGGCTTTCAATAGAAAACCTCTAGTCGGAAGACACGACAAGAGGGACACAGATGAACTAAAAGACCAACCATTAAACTCATAGCAGCTGGTAAAACCCTCCCACACGAAGAAATCTTAAAACGGAATCAGCCAGTGAGTACCATAGGGAGCATGTTCTGGAGGTTGAAACGCCGTAGGGCAGCTAAAATAGAACAGTCAAGCAGAAGGTGGGCCACTGTCAATGGAGCACCACATTGGCACATGGGAAGATCCTCTCGGCAGAAGAGATAACCATGCATCAGCTGGGTGTGGTCAATGTGGTGGAGATGGCATAGGGCCACAGTCGCTACAGGACCTCAGCTGCGAGGACTTCTCCTTGATTGTTCACAGCTTATTGGGCATCTCCAGAGCAGACCATTCGGTGTTCCACAGTTTTCCTATTTTACAGTGTAACAGCGGGCAGAAGTCAGCTTCCGGAAGGCCAATCGCTAGAGGGCGGCAAGTGGTAGCCTGTTTGGCCAACTGGTCAATGCTCACGTTACCTGGAATGCCAACATGGCCCAGGGTCCACCGAGCGACCAGAGTCATGAAGAGCCCATGACAACTCCTGGATGGCCCTGACCAATGGATGACGGAAGTAACACTGACCAAGGGCCTGTAAGCCACTCAGTGAGTCACTACAAATCAGGAAAGAGTTCCTGGGGCATGTGCGGATGTGTTCGAGGGCACTATATATAGCTACATGTTAAGTGGTGAAGATGTGGCTGCCAGGTGGTAAAGAGCATTGTTCAACACAATCCACATGCATGTAGACATATCCAGTGTGGCCATCATTTAAAGAACCGTCAGGTAAATGACTTCTGAGTCATGAAACTCGCTAAGTAGAGCAAAAAGCTGTTGCTGGAGGACCATAGGAGAAGCGGAGGTCTTCAGGTCACGGGAGAGATCCAGCCGGATCTGTGGTCGAGGAATCATCCAGGGACGTGTATGGGAAGCAGACCAGAAAGAGGTATTAAGAGGGAAGAAGTCTAGGGTCAAAAGGAATTATTGGACCTGTGCCTCTATCGGGAGTCCTGACTGGGTTCACCTCTGCGGCAAACGGATGACTTTTCCTGCGAGTTGAATGCCGAGGGGGAACACTGGACTCTGGCAGCATAAAGAGCAAGCAATTGTTGATGTCAGAATAGCAATGGGGCGACTCCAGCATCTGTGAGAAGACTAGTAACAGGGCTCTTACGAAAGGCTCGTGTGGCCAAAATGTATTGGTATTGTGGACTCAGCGGCAGAAACGACAACAAAAATAATATGGTGTGCTGCCATTGTCACATCAGCAGGGGAGGGGTATCCAGCATTGCAGCTGAAGTGTATGCTGCGCAGGCGGCCTTGTGGAAGGACCACTGGGGTAGGTGTGCATGGCGGTGGTGGTGGGGAAGCGAAAGAAAGAAGGGAAAGTGGTCGCTTCCACAAAGGACCCACCAGTTAAGGAGTGGACATAAGCCTGGACTACACACAGAAGGTCTGTGGCCGAAAAGGTGCAATGGGCAACACTAAAATGGATGAGAGCCCAAGTATTAAGGATACAAAGGCCAAGCTGTCTAAACAGCAGCTGGATGTCTTGATCATGTCCTGTAGTCACGTTGTGCCCCCCCCCCCCCCCCCCCCCCACACACAAGGGGTGATGAGCGTCAAAATCTCCTAAAAGGAGAAACAGTGAAGGGAGTTGAGTGATCAGGGTTGCTAGGTCGGCAGGTGCCACATCTGCATCAGGAGGGAGATAAAGGGAACAGATGGTAATGTCCCGTGGTGCACGAACCCTGACAGCGACAGCCTCCAGGGCTGTCTGAAGTGGCACTGGTGGACTGTAGACAGAGCCATGTGCATAGAGACATACCCCACTTGACACCATATTTTAGACAGTGAGGTTATTGTAGTACCCCTGGTAGCACCAAAGGGTGGGGGCCCGATGTCCAGGAAACCAGGTTTCCTGGAGAGCAACACAAAGAGCTGGGAAGGAGATCAACAGCTGACACAATTCAGTCAAATGGCACAAAAAAAAAAAAAAAAACACTCCACAATTCCACTGTAGGATCATCCTGTCTCCTGATTGAGGGTGCATGAAGAGGCACAAGGACTTGTCTCTGGCTGTGAGGTCTGATCCTCTGTTTCCATGGCGTCGCTGAAATCGGCGTAGGCCAAATCTTCAGGTGTCTCTAGAAGGATGACACCATCCTCAGGTGCGGCAGGTGTAAGGGCTGGTGTCACCAGGGCCACCAGTGTCTCCTTGCACTTTTCGGTCTTTTCTTTCTTGTCTTCCCGCCATTCCTTGGGCGTAGCGGAGAAAGAGGGTTTCTCCGGAGGGGCTTGAGGAGCGTGGGACGACTGAGGAGCCTAACGGCTATCTGACTGAGGGTCCTTCAGCCACTGGCTGCTGTCCGAATTCTTGGGCGAGACTGGTGGAAGGAGCACAGCACAGCACAGAGAAGGGAAACCCTTTTCTGGCTGAGAAGCAGGGGTAACCAGCCCCGACATGGGGGCGGTATTGGCCCCCACAGAAGATGGGGTGCCCCCAGATGTCTGGGAGGCTGAGGTAGACTGGTGGCCCAAAGGGCCCACAGAGGATGGTAGAGTGGGTCGGGAACTGGCCACCAGTGGTGGTGTTATCGTCATAGTTGCAGCATACAAAGTTAGGAGAGAGACTGGATGCAGATTCTCAAATTTCCTAAGAGCCTCAGAGTACGTCAGGCAGTCCAAAGTCTAATATAAGACTATCTTTTGTTCTTTCTGTTGAACGGAACAGTCCTGTGAACATGGAGAGTGGTGACCTCGCAGCTGACGCAGTAAGGGGGAGGGGCATAGGCAGCGTTCGGATGTAAAGGACGGCCACAGTCCCGACAGGTTGCGGCAGCCTCACAACAAGAGGACATGTGGCCAACATGCCAACATTTGAAACATCACATTGGAGGCGGGATGTAGGTCGGATATCACAGCGATACATCATCACCTTGACCTTTTCGTGTAAAGTGTCACCCTCAAACGCCAAGACGAATGCACCGGTGGCCACCCTATTATCTTATGGTTCCCAAAAGACATGTCGGACAAAATGGACTACATGTTGTTGTAAATTCTCACGCAACTCCTTATTGGTCTGCAGCAAAAGGTCTCTGTAATAAATGACCCCCTGCACCATATTCAAGGATTTGTGAAGCTTTATCAAGACCAGGATGTTGCCTAAGTGGTCACAAGCTAGCAGGTTCTGTGACTGAGCAGGGAACTCTGCCTCTATCAGGACCAAACCATCACACATTTTTACTTCTCCAAACTTGTCCTCTAGGTGGTCGACAAAGAAAAGAAGGCTTAGTTGCCTGGAAAGATTCCCCATCCATTTTTGTACAGATGAGATACCGTGGTGAATATGGCTCAGTTTGCTTTATGGCCCCGCATTCCCACCATTATGGAGTCAGGAAACGGTTTGGGGTCATATCTTTCAGTGTTAAATTTGAACTTGCCATGCTTAGACAGCTGACTTGCCACAAGGATTTTCAAAGGTTTTATTCCTTTTCATTGCTAGAAGTCTGCGGCAATGCCACCCACTCTGAAACAGGGGCTCTCCTCACAGGCACCACCAAGCCATAGCAACGTCACCTGGCGGGTTGGCCGTTGCTGGGAGTTCTAATGCCCCACTAAGACAAGTATCTACTCCTTGGCATTCATGAGGAGGTTGCAGCTCAGGCATTGGCAGTGTGATTCCTGTGCAATTCAGGGGGCTCAACCATGAAGATACATAACATCCCCATCACACAGACTGGCTACACGTGCTGGTGACCTAGCAGTGGGAGGGGGCTATGGCAAGGAAGGAATTGGAAGGAAAGGGTGGGAATCCCCACCGTAGAGGCTAGGTTGGAAGTTCTCCCCCAAATGGCTCTCACTAAAACGAAAATTTGGACGGTCAAACCCCTAGGGCGACCAAACTGGGCCGAAACTGGTGGAAACACCGAGCAAAAACAGAATTGCAAAACCAGCAGTACCGTGGAAATAGCTGGGCAATTAACACGAGAACACCTAGAAACAGGGATGGAGAGGGGTAGCGAGGAGGAATGGGAATGGGGGGGAATGCGGCCTGGGAAAGTAGGAAGGAAGGCTGCAATGGCTCGGAGAGCAGTGCAAGCCACACACATGCCCACAAAAGATCTGTGGGCCCCCAGGGTGGCATCAATGAAGTCTCATGCTCTGTTGTTACTGCTGACAATGCACTAGGAAGCTACTGTGGATTGCTTGTAGGGCAAGGTCTGACCCAGGAATAGCTACAACAGGTGTTAGCCGTAGTACACCAATTCTTAGGTGTATTCAAGGTAAGGCAGGAGAAGAGCCAAATGGAACAGCCCAAAACATCATATCAACACTGGGTATCATCCACCAATTTGCCATCGTTTGTATAGTGTCTCACCAGTTTCACAGAGTCCCGGTCATCTCCGGCGTTTCTCATGAAGGAGGATAGCACATGGCATTTTTGTGTGGATTATCAAGGGCTGAAAAAATCACAAAGAAAGATGTCTACCCATTGCTGCGCGTTGACGACTGCTTGAAAGGAGATACATACGAGGCGTGTCCAGAAAGTAAGTTCTGTTTCAATTTATCTCCGCAGCAGCACTGCGATTGCAGTTCCGCACATGCACTGTACACGATGTGTATCAAGGAGAAGAATGTGTGCCATTTGGAGATCGCTGTCAGTTACGAACGCTTTGTTGTGCTTGTTTGAAATGTCGGCATCGATTGAAAATCCCGCCGCCTGTGAAATCAGGTCAGTGATTCGGTTTCTGAACGCAAGGAAAGTGAAACCGAGTGAAATTTATCGGCAAATTTGCGATGTTTACAGACCAAATGCGATGAGTGATTCGATGGTGAGCAGATGGGTCCGACAGTTCAATGGCGGGCATAGTGATGTGCACGATGAAGAACGAAGTGGGCATCCACCTTTGTTAACAGAAAAAGTGGTTCACACGATTGATGACAAGACCCAGGAAAACCGTAGGTTTACAATTAGTTGGCGGTCATCACTTCACCAATGACGACGAGCTGAAAGAAACTGTTTCCAACTGGTTGAAGACACAGGCGGCAGATTTCTATGAAGAAGGTATACAAAACCTGGTGCCATGCTATGACAAATGCCTGCAAAATTTCGGCAGTTATGTGGAAAAGTAGTTTAAGAGTTGTAGAATTTTTTTCAATAAAAATTTCTTCCGTATCTGGGTACAATTTTTATTTTATTACCAAACGGAACCTACTTTCTGGACGCGCCTCATACTTCTCAACCACAGACTTCCAAGACAGGTTACTGGCACATCAATCTTGACAAAGCTGACAGGAAGAAGACTGCTTTTATTACACCTGATGGCCTCTATGAATTCAAAGTCATGCTACTTGGGCTATGCAATGCTCCAGCCACATTTGAACGCATGATGGGCAAATTGCTTCAACATCTTAAATGGACAATACGTCTTTATTTCCTAGATGACATGGTCGTTATCTCAAGGACATTTGCGGAACATCTAACGCATCTGTAACTGTGTTGAAGTGTGTTGAGAATGCAGGACTCCGCGTCAACCCGAAGAAGTGCCTCTTGGATCCGATAAAGTAAGGGCAGTCACAGAATTTCCAACTCCTCAGAACATTCGTGAAATAAGAAGTTTTCTTGGGTTGTGTTCATACTACCAGCATTTCAGCAGGTTTTTGTGAGAAGGAAAGTACACTGCAGGAACTTCAGCAGGGAGACACCAAGTTTCACTGGGATGAGGAGAAAGAAAGAGTTTTACAGGCACTTAAGGAGGCTCTAACTTCAACACCAGTTTTAGCCTTATATGACGAGAATGCAGAAACTGAACTTTACACAGACACTAGCAGTTGTGGGATTGGTGCAGTGATTGTACAAATACAGCAAGGTGATGAAAAGGTGATAGCCTATGCATCAAGAGTATTTTCAAAGTCACTCCACAACTGAGAAAGAATACCTTGCAGTTATCTGGGCTGTCGTCAAGTTCTGGCCGTATTTATTTGGCAAACCATTCACCGTCTTGACAGACCACCATACTTTACGTTTGCTGACTAGTGTGAAGAATCCATCAGGTCAACTAGCAAGGTGGGCACTAAGACTCCAAGAGTACGATGTCACAGTGGTATTCCAAAAAATTGAAACAATCACGAGGACACCAACTGCCTTTCAAGGAAACAATTAGTGGAAAACAACAGGATGGATGAAATTTCTGCCCTCACTGAATTAGGTGACATTACAGCTCAACAGAGGGAAGTTCCAGAATTATTACAAACCATAAAGGTCTTGGAGAACCGACCAAAGGAGAGTTTCAGCTTATAAACAGGACATTGTATAAGAGCAACTACAATCAACTGGGCCGTAAATGGCTATTGGTTGTTTCAGCTCATGTCCGGCCAGCTATTCTCAAGTACTTCTACATTTCTCAAATATCCGGTTGATCTGGGATTTGTGAAGACCCTAGACAGAAGCAGACATGGTTATTACCGGCTGTGTTTCTACCAACCTGTCGAGCACTATGTGAGTCACTGTAAGGAGTACCAGTGATGAAAGCATGCGCCACAATTACCTCCAGGGCATCTGGTACCAATTCCACCTGCAGCAGCTCCATTCCACCGGATTGAAATCTACCTCTTTGGGAGATTCCCGAAGATAACAACCACTAGGAATAATAGTCTGCGCTCATTACCTCACCCACTACCCTGTCAACAAACCTGTGCCAACTGCAGAAGCTCCAGAGATCACAAAATTCATTGTAGAATACATTATTTTGAAGCATGGTGCTCCATGTGTGATGATATCTGATTGTGCAAAGTATTCCAGTCAAAATTACTATCAGAGGTAATGTCATATTTCAACATTGTCCACAGAAAACAACTGCCTACCATCCTCAGACAAGTGGTGTTACAGAATGTTGAAACAAGACGTTAGCAGATATGCTGTCGATGTATATCGATGCTGAGCAGAAGGATTGGGATACAATACTGCCGGTCATGACATTTGCTTATAATCCAGCAAGGCAAGAAACCACAGGCTTCATGCCGTATTTCCAGCTTCATGGTCACGAAGCTGAGATGACAATGGATATGCTGTTGCATTCCAACTGGACGACACTCAGGATGGCTATGTGAAACACATCACCAGGGTTAAAGAAGCATGACAGCTGGCTCGCATTCGGACACTGGACACCCACGAGAAGTACTGTCAGCAGTATAACGACAAGCTCTGACCTGTTGTGTACAGCCCAAGAGATCTAGTATGGATTTTTACCCCTGTATGGAATGTTGGGCTATCAGAAAAGTTATTGAAGGGATACTTTGGTCCATATAGTGTCAGATGTTACATATGAAGTCGAGGATTATGAGTCGTCTTCAAAATAACAAAAATGAAGAGACATTGTTCATGTCCTCCATATGAAGCCTTACCATGATCCCAAAGCCACAACAGGAGAGTCTGCCGGCGGTCATTGTCACAGCAAGAATGGAAGGATTCTCCAGAACTGCCATACAGAGGACCCATGACAAGATCAAGATCCAGGACACTACAGTTGACTTCAAAGGGAACCTAATAGCAGGTCGCTATTTTTTTTTTTTTTTTTTCTTCAGGAAGGGGAGCACAAGTCTC
Source organism: Locusta migratoria (assembly GCA_026315105.1). Taxonomy (NCBI): domain Eukaryota; kingdom Metazoa; phylum Arthropoda; class Insecta; order Orthoptera; family Acrididae; genus Locusta; species Locusta migratoria. Next base: position 596,428,300 of record CM048744.1, read on the forward strand.
CCGACAGAACATGTGATGCAGTGGTTAGTGTCACAGTTTGTTGTGCTGGCGGTCTCTGGTTCCAATCCCGCCACTGGCAGGAAAATTTATTTCTTTGCATTCACTGTTTCTAGAATGTGTGTGTGTTTTTGTGCTTAATGTGTGTGGCTCAGTAGCACAATGGTACAGTGCCAGACTATGAATCCAAAGGTCATGGGTTCAATCCCCACCAGGTCCTACGATTTTTATCCACTTCTTTCACCTCTGGCATTGTTGTTGATGTGAAAAATATCGAGTAGCACTGTGGTTGGGAACCCATGTTAAGCTGTAGGTCCCTCTATAACTTGCTGGGTATGTCGGTTCGGAGGTCTGAGAAAGATAACGGCATACCACCTCCAAACAGTAATCATACCTAGTAAAGCACTATGGTGTTCGAACCAATCTTCGTACTGTTGACTGCTTTACCTTATGCTTGATGTACTTGCAAGTTCCAGAAAATTCTTTCTATGTATAAATAAAGGAGGACTCTGATCATGAGGAATTCTGTTCTGAATGTATGCTTATGTTAGCAGTAAATCTGTTCTAAGTGTAAAGTGTTGTGCTTTATTAACGACCCAACCTTCTAATTATGATTTTTAATATGATAATATTAAATGGGAACTTTACCTCTTAGCAACAAATAAAAAATATTTCTTAGAGCAGAATATCAGCTTAGAACTGTACAATAAAATTTACTTCAAGAAAGACAGCAATGTGAGAATGAAAAGAATATGGGGCACAAAATTAAACAAAAGAAAAAAGAGAAATAATTTCACACAACAAAGAAATAATAAGCACACAATACTGGTCTGAAATCATGCTATTCTGCTACACTCATTACTCACAATACCTAATGAATGCATAATAACTATTATTATAACAATAAGAGAGACTAACTTACTCCTTCCATTTCACCAATAAATACTTTAAGCTTCTGTTTATTGATTTTTCCAATGCTATTGTAGAACGGCACAGTGGAGGGAAGTGGCACAAGACAGTTAACACCTGAAACATTATTTTTATTGTAATTTGTGTGAAATTATATTCAGCAATTTTATATACTTAAATAACATACAAATATTTCAGTATATATGAGAAATCCAAAGTTTTGATTAATTTCATGATATGTCAAACATTTTAGGGGAGAGAATATATAATTTGTTATACTTTGAACTTTCAGAAACTATTAGGAAGTGCACATGCTTTAGTGGATGTGAATGGTTAGGGAAGGTATACCTTCCCTAGTGGATGTGTACCATCACTGAAATGGCCAGTGAAAGCGTACCATAAACTGAGAAATACAGAAACACACATCCACTAGTGAAGGTGTATCATCACTGGCACCAGTTAGTGGATGTGTACAGGTGTGGGAACTGACTGGGCACAGCACACAACAGGTCCGTTTCACAAGTAACTGGGGGAGGGGCTGGAGAAGTAACAAGCTGGCTTCGACCGCTGCAGCATTCCAGCAGTGCTTTCGTCACCATGGTAGGCTTGACAACTGCAGTCCTATGAACATCTTAAAGTAGAACGAGAAAAACCGAAATATAATAGTGTGTTTTTAACGAGGAAAATTACAAGTCATTCATCAGCAAGGTTAAAACACTAAAGTCTGGACAAAAGGACGGCAACGACTTCGGCTGTAGAATTTTTCACAAAGTTCTCGAGTAGGTAGGTTGTACCATTTATATTGGTATAAGTCATTTGTCATAACTTTAGGGCTGAAATTATTTGCTTGGAAGTAAAATGTGACAAGTACATTATCTACAACAAGAACACATTCTATTTCTACCTTTTAAATGCAAAATGATCTTTTCGACAGCTTCCATGGAATAATTAAATTTTTCTTTGAAAACAAATTTTGATACATTTTAGATACTGTTAATTGTCCAAAATCTGATGTTTATAGTTCTAATACTTTGCCCAGTTCAAAATTACATGAAAACCCATCTTTAAGATAACTATAAATCATATCTGCATGAAATTTTACATATTCTAGTTAGTCACAGTTCTGGAACATTATGCAAAGTTCAAGTGCTTTATTCAAACATTGTTTTTTTTAATATGCAGGTTGTTTAATTTTTTGTTGGAAGAGATGGGGCTCAGTGCACAAGAGGTGAGCCTTTCATGTCGCTGGGTAAGAGGAGGGGGGAATCACCGAGGAGGCTGCAGCTGCCGCTGTATGCTATATAGCAGTGCTCGCTTTATGGCAGCCATGGTCCACATTACCTGCTTCCTGTGAGTGAAGGTATACTTTCACTAGCGATGGTGCACAATCCCTAGTGAATGTGTACTATTATGGCCAAACTGAAAGCAATAATCCACATTCACTAAAGGGGCCAGTGAAGGTGTACCATCACTAGTGAAGGTATACCTTCACTGGAACTTCCACATTCACTACAACACATACACAAATGGACGTGATGTATAGAAATGACATCTCAGTAGTTAACCACATATATATACAAAAATTTTCTCCTCATACTTGACATCTGAATAAAAATTCTTATCTAATATAAAGCTAATCTCTCTCTCTATAAGTGAATAATGAAAGTAACTCACAATGGGAAATCCAGTTTGGAATACCAATAGCAAACTTGGGAGGCAGTTAAGGTGTGTGTGTGTGTGTGTGTGTGTGTGTGTGTGTGTGTGTGTGTGTGTAATTTTATTGTGTGAATGCGACATCTAAATAATCTAAATAATTACAGTGTGATTCACAATTAAGTGCCTGGCAGAGGGTTAACAGGAGCCTTCTCAGACTACTTCCCTACCATTCCACTCTCAAATACCACCAAGGAAAACAAATAACTAATTTTTTTTTTAGGCTCTGATTTCTCTTATTTTATAATAATGTAAGTTGGGTCACTGAATTTCTTTGTGTTGAAAGGAAAACGCTGGTGATTGAAATTTAGTGAATATAAATCACAACAACAAAACATGCCTTTGTCGTAATGACTGCCAACCCAGCTTGCAGATCATATCCATCACACAGTTCCAGTTACTGCTTGATTATACAAAATGAGCTGTCCTCCTTTGTATGTGCAATTTCCAACATGCACAGCTGGTGTGCAGATCTGCAGAGTTCCAGGTCATCGTTTACTGTTCTTGTAATGTTTTTCTCTTGGCTGGAAGGTGAAACACACACTTTACATTGTGATTTGGAGTATTATTCTAATTTTAGCTGACTTGTTTCCACTGTATGATAGAATGGCTGCCACAATCTTTTTGTCTTCATCTTCAGTATTCAAGGGTCTCAGCTTCTTCAGTATTAAGGCATGTTTTATCTGGTGGTTGCTGAACTCGTTTGCAAGGAGCACATCCTGTAAGGGCCATTAGAGTTTTGCGTGCAAGGTTTCACAAGCTCTGTGCACCAGTGTGATACGGACACCTGCTCGTTGTGACAGAGTATGGTAGCTGGATGCATGCAGAGATAGATCAATGTGTGTTGGATTGCAGTAAATACTGTGTCCCAGTGTGGTGTCACAGGATGGTCTTTCTTGTTTTTGCTCACAGTTTTACAGTGGTCATTCATTCTAATGGACAGCTGGTTGGTAATAACACCAATATTAAAAGTTGTGCAATGATAGCAGCATAGTTGGCGATAACTTGGCTGTTTACACAGGTGGCCCCATCCTTTTGTGGTTGTAGGAAGTGCTAGGTGGGAGGATTGGGCAGGTCTTGCAACGGGGTCTTCCACAGTGCCATGATGGCACAAAATCAAAGCATTTACGAAGGATGTGGTTTAGTTGATCCATTCTAGGATGAAAGGGGTTGGCGAGGAATTATTGTAATTCAGAGGGGACTAAACTGCAAGGTTATCAGTCCCCTGTTCCAAGTGAAGTTGGTTCAATGTAAGTTATACAAAGATAAAACTATCACTGAACACCAACAAGAGTAACTCACAAAGAGGAGAGAGAGACAATAACCGCTAAACTGATAAAAGAGAAGCACAAAACAAGAAAATTCAACAGGTCCAGGCCCAAAGAGTAACTGAAATAAAAGATTACAGCAGAATACCATGGCTGGCTGATCATAAGGATAAAGGAGGCAGCAGTTGACGACTGAATCTCGAAGTATTGACCTGAAGGAAGATTTCTACACGGCTGTGGACAGTTTGATCATGCAAAGCTTGTTCGGCACAGTCTAAGCAGACCATTCAAGCTTCATGCACTTTCCGGTGTAGTGCCAACTGGAGATACGTATCCATGACACCTATGTCTAGAAGACCATAAGCTAGTGGCATGCTTGGCCAACCAATTAAAATTGTCATTCGCTGATACGCCACTGTGGCCAGGGGTCCAGACAAAGACCACAGAATGGCCAGATCTGAGAGAGTAGACAGTGTCTTTAATTGACTGCACTAATGGATGTGAAGAGGAACACTGAGTGCTTGTAAGCCACTCAGGAAGTCACTACAGACAACAAATGAATCCCTGGGGCAGGCTCTAAGATGTTCAAGAGCTTGAGCAATAGTGACCAGCTCTGCGGTAAAGATGCTACTCCCACAGGACAAGGAACACTGTTCGATATAGTCATAGTGGATAAACACATACCCAGCATGACTGTCTACTAGTGAACTGTCGGTGTAAACTGCTTCTGCATGACTGAACAAACTAAGCAGTGTCAGGAACTGGCAATAGAGATGTGTTGGTACAACTGCATCTTTTGAGACATGGGAGAAATTCAGAAAAAGCTGTAAGTGAGGAATGGACCAAGAGGGGAAAGAGAGAGCAGCAGCTGGGAACAGCAGCCTTTGATATGGGTGGTGAGGCGAGGCTTGAACACTGGCAACATAGGAAGAAAATAGCTGTTGCCAGCAGAGTTGCAGGGGAGGAGCGACAAGGTGGTTTGTCACCGGACTCAAGCCCCCTCCCCCCTCACCAAATGGAAACCATTATGTAAAATATTTCCAGGACCTACAATTTTTTTTTTTTTTTTTTTTTTTTTTTTTTTTTTTTTTTTTTTTTTTGTGGATTTTCGGTGCACAGCTTCTACGGTCATTAGCGCCCAGACAAGAACTTAGATTCACTAGATCTCAAAAAAAATTTGGTGACAGTCAGAAAATCAAGAAGAGGCTAAAAACTAAAGATAAAGGACAATGAAAAGGGTTAAATATCCATCGATAAGTTGGCCAAGTTGATAAAACGCAAAACTCTAGCAGCTGCTCATGTGTCATCAGCTAAAATTTCCTCCAGTGTAGATGGAAAGTGAAGGTCTACACGGAGATTATTAAAATTGACGCAAGACAATAAAACGTGTCGCACCGTCAGCAATTCACCGCAGGAGCACAGTGGTGCAGGGTCGGCGGTTAGCAAATGACGGTGGCTGAAACGGCAATGACCGATCCGCAACCGAGCCAGGATGACCTCCTCCCGCCGAGAGGGGCGTGAGGATGTCCTCCAAGCGGTCGGGATCGGTTTGACAGTTCGCAATTTATTGTTGTACAGTGAAAGCCACACACTGTGCCATTGCGACACGATACTCCGGCGAAGAGCCCGTTGAACATCGTCCGATGGGACGCAAAAGGTAGCCATGCGAGGCAAAAGAGCTGCTGCCTTGGCTGCTGTGTCGGCGGCCTCATTCCCGGGTACACCCACATGGCCAGGGACCCACAGGAAAGAAACGTGACAGCTGTCATCCGCCAGCAACTGGAGGGAGCGTTGGATCCGATACACGAGAGGATGGTTCGAGAAAGGGTCCTTAAGACTCTGCAGGGCACTAAGGGAGTCAGAACATATGGCATAGAAAGGGTGGCGATGGCGGCAGGTATACAAAACGGCCTGGTGGAGGGCGAAAAGCTCAGCCGTGAAGTTTGAGCACCGGTCAGGGAGCTTGTATTGGAAACGGTTGTCCCCGACGACGAAGGCAGATCCGACACCGGCAGTGCTCTTGGAACCATCAGTGTAAATAAATACGGCATTATCGAACCGCGAACGGAGTTCGACAAGCCTCGAGCGGTATACCAAATCCGAAGTGCTCTCCTTGGGGAGCCAACTAAGTTCGAGGTGTGTGTGAACCTGGGCCTGATGCCACGGTGGCAATGGGCTTTCGCTCAACCGAAGGGTGGAAGGAAGGGTAAAATCGAGCCGCTGTAGCAGGCGGCGAAACCGAACTCCCGGTGGAAGCAAGGCAATCACAGACAACTGATATTGGCGATCGAGTGAGTCGTCAAAAAATAATCTGTAAGATGGATGGTTGGGCATCGACCGTAGGCGGCATGCGTACCGACACAAGAGTATGTCACGTCGATTGGTCAAGGGTAATACAGCAGCCTCGGCATACAGACTTTCAACAGGGCTGGTATAAAATGCACCGGTCGCCAGACGTAATCCACGATGGTGGATAGAGTTGAGACGGCGGAGAATCGACGGCCGTGCTGAAGAGTATACAAGGCTTCCATAGTCGAGCTTCGACTGAACAATGGCCTGGTAAAAGTGAAGCAGGACGGTACGATCCGCTCCCCATGATGTGCCACTGAGGACACGAAGAACGTTAAGGGATCGGGCACAACGGCCAGCCAGGTAGGACACGTGCGTGGACCAGCAAAGTTTCCGATCCAACATGAGTCCCAAGAATTTTGTAGTCTCCACGAAAGGGAGAGCAACAGGGCCGAGACATAGAGAAGGTGGAAGAAATTCCTTGTATCTCCAGAAATTGATACACACAGTTTTCTCAGTGGAGAATCGGAAGCCGTTTGCGATGCTCCAGGAATATAGACGGTCAAGACAGCGTTGGAGAGAACGCTCCAATAGACACGTCCGCTGGGCGCTACAATAAATTGCGAAATCGTCTACAAAAAGGGATCCGGAAACGTCGGCTGAAAGGCAATCTACGATCGGATTGATTGCAATGGCAAAGAGCGCCACACTCAAGACGGAGCCCTGTGGTACCCCATTCTCCTGGAAAAAGGTATCTGACAAAACAGAGCCCACCCGTACCCGGAACTTGCGATCCGCCAAAAACGCTGGAAGGAAGGTGTTTGTCCTTCCCTGGTTTGGGGATGGGGACAACAATGGCTTCACGCCAACTTGTGGGAACATGACCTTCAGTCCATATGCGATTGTAGGTACTAAGAAGAAAGCACTTGCCCGCAGGAGAGAGGTTCTTCAGCATCTCAATATGAATGGAATCGGGCCCGGGAGCAGAAGACCAGGACAGGGCGAGAGCACGGTCTAGCTCCTGCATGGTGAAGGCGACATTATTATTTTCACAATTAAAAGAGTGGAAGGAAGGCGGCCGTGCCTCCTCTACCTGTTTGCGAGGGAGAAAGGCAGGGTGATAATGGGCAGAGCTCGAAACCTCCGCAAAGAAACGGCCCAATGCGTTTGAAACATCAGCGGGGTCCACGAGGACTGCGTTCTCCACGGTCAGGCCAGGAATCGGGGAGTGGACCTTGATGCCGGATAAACGGCGTAGGCCACCCCAGACAACCGTGGAGGGAGTAAAACGGTTAAAAGAACTAGTAAAAGCAGTCCAGCAAGCATTCTTGCTGTCGTTTATGATACGACGGCACTGCGCTCTCATACGTTTGTAATTGATGCAATTCTCCAAAGTTGGGTGGCGGCGGAAGGTGCGTAAAGCACGGCGCCGGGCTCTAAGCGTGTCGCGGCAGGCTGCAGTCCACCAAGGGACCTGGACACGACGTGGAGAAGTGGATGTTCGAGGTATGGAACGTTCAGCAGCGGTGAGAATAACCTCTGTGAGGTAGTCGACCTGACTGTCACAGTTGGGAAAATTCTGATCGTGAAAAATAGCCATGGAAGAATAAAGCCCCCAGTTGGCTTTGGATATGTTCCAACTGGTGGGACGAGGAGATGGGGAATGATGCAGGAAGTGGATGATACAAGGGAAATGGTCACTTGAGTACGTGTCAGAAAGTGCATACCACTCAAACCGACCGGCAAGCTGAGGAGTGCATATTGCGAGGTCTATATGGGAGTAAGTGTGTGTTGTGTCTGAAAGGAAGGTCGGTGCACCGGTGTTGAGGCAGACAAGATCGAGGTGTTGGAGAAGGTCCACCAAAAGGGAGCCTCTCGGACAAGGTGCCGGAGAGCCCCATAGGGGGTGGTGGGCATTAAAGTCGCCTACCAACAGGAAAGGTGAAGGGAGCTGGTCAACGAGGTGTAGCACATCTGCCCTAGTAAGGGCAGACAACGATGGCGAATAGATATTACAGAGGGAGAAGGTAAATGTGGATAAAGTGATGCGAACGGCAACTGCCTGTAGGTGAGTGAGCAAGGAAATGGGATGGAAATAGACATCGTCTCCAAGGAGCATTAGAACCCCTCCATGGGCTGGGACACCTTCCACGGGTGGCAGGTCGAACTGCACAGAGGTGTAGTGTGGAAAGTCTGCACGATCACGTGGACGCAACTTAGTTTCTTGTAGACAGACTAGGAGCGGGCAGTGCAATCAAAGGAGTAGTTTTAACTCCTCCCGATTAGAACGAATGCCGCGAATATTCCATTGAAGGAGCGCCATGATAAAAATGAGAGAAGAAATAAGGATAAAAACCAACTAGCAAGCGGGGTCACCTCGACGGCCGCTGAGGACGGGATTTCAAGGGAGCACTGCTATCGCTGTCCAGGGGCAATGGGTCGTGGTCCATAGGTTCGACCGACGCGCCTGCCACCTCCCTGAGTTGATCAGGAGAGGCAGTTTCCACCACCGGTAGAGGGCCGGGTGCCCGGCAGACGGAGCAACCCGGTGAAACAGAAGACGGCCGAGGCCGGCAACTGTTGGACGGCGTGACGGATGGGTCACGCCTCGGCGGGGAAGGAGAGGAACTCTTTTTCTTGTCAGCTCTTCTGAAAGAGTGACGGCGGGAAGAGGCAGTTGACGGTTGGGAAGCCTGAGAACGCAGAAAATCCTCATGGACGGGCTCTTTTTTCAAGGTCCGGGCATCTTGTTTAGGTGCCCACAGTTTACTAGAGGTTGACGAAGACTGTACCTTAGAAGCAGGGGGAAGGGGGGACGTGGAACGGGCAATCTTCGGGTTGGCGGATCGCACAACTGTGTCAGCGAAAGTGAAGTCACAAGTCTGGGTACTGGAATCCTTGGTAGGTCGAGTTGAGGTGAGGACCTTACTGTATGTACCCGCTGGGAGGACAGTGGGCTTTCGACTCGCCAACAACTTTCGAGCGGCAGATGTCGATACCCTCTCCGTAACCCGAATTTGCTGGATTACCTTCTCATCCTTGTATACAGGGCAGTCGCGAGAGGAAGCCGCATGGTCACCGTTGCAGTTTAGGCAGTGAGGGGACGGAGGTGGGCAATCCCCCCTCATGGGCGTCCCTACCACAAGTGACACACTTTGCTGCATTTGGGCAATGTTCACGGGTATGGTTGTACCTGTGGCATTGAAAACAGCGCATTGGGTTAGGCACATAAGGGCGGACGGAGATGACTTCATACCCTGCTTTGACCTTCGACGGGAGGTCAACTCTGTCGAACGTCAAAAAACACAGTACGAGTCGGTGTCAGTTGGTTATCGACCTTTTTCATTACCCTATGGACGGCTGTCACACCCTGGTCGGACATATACGATTGGATGTCTTCATCAGACAACCCGTCAAGGGATCTCGTGAAGACTACCCCCCGTGACGAGTTGAGTGTGCAATGTGCTTCCACCTTGACAGGAAACGTGTGTAACAGTGTAGTCCGGAGTAGTTTCTGAGCTTGGAAGGCACTTTCCACTTCCAGCAACAATGTGCCATTGCGCTGATGTGAACAGGTTTTAACAAGGCCAGCAATTGCATCTACACCTTTCTGTATAACGAAAGGATTGACAGAATTGAAATCCTTTCCATCGGTGCAAGAGACGACAAGAAATTTAGGTACATTAGGCAGAGTCTTTTTTTGCTGAGGTGAGTCTAACTTACGTTTCTGGGTCAACGTCACTAAAGAAGAGAAGGAAGTCATCGCGGAAGTGTCCCCCGTGATTACCGGCGTCTCCGATGGCGCGCTCCTTCCTAGTGGGGGCCCTCTCCGAGGGCTTACCCGCCTTAGGTGATTGTTCACACCTCAGGTCACACCTCCCGAGAACTGACGGAGGGACCAATCAGCATGTTCGGAAGATACCAGCTCGGGTAATCACCCCTCCCTGGGCCTGGCCTTTACCAGGGGGTGCCCTACTTGTCTACCCGGGGCGGGGAATTACGCGTTACCCCGCCACCTGCTACGCATGATAATGCGTGGGTCGGCCTTCAGACACGCACAGGGAGGAAAGAAGAAGAATAGAGGAAGAGAAGATAAAGAAGGAAAGAAGTTTCTCAAACGCAGAGGCGGAGACTAATGAGGAGGAGAAGAAGGCTAGGAGAGTACAAGGAGAGAAAGACAGAAACAAAGGGTAAGAAAGGAAGGAACGAAGGAAGAAAAACAACAAGAACCACCGTAGCTCACGAAATATGCCCGTCTCTGGGCGAAGGCATAAACCGGGAGGGAAAGTGAAGCAGCCTGGGGCAGAAGAAAGACTGCTCCGGCTCGGGGCCCCGTGCGCGCCACACACGTACCCACAAAAGAACTGTGGGCCCCCTGGGGGGAAACCCACTTTGGAAAGCACTGTCTTAAAACAAACTTGGGAATTGAGGTTGAATGGAGGTACAACATATTACAATCTTCCAAACACATGTGTTCATGTTTATTTTCAAAAACTGAGATGGAATCTATGTAAACAGTTTTAATGGCTGATGATTTTCTATGTATGCCTTGATCTCGTCAGTATTTACTTTGTAGACTCTGGAGAGTATGTCACCCCAGGGAACTTTAAATGTCTTTACTTCCAAAATTATCTGTATTCAGTTGGGAAAAAAATTAAAAATAATACTCTTCTGAAACACTCATTCGAGATAAACCATTTGCTACATACACTTGCTTACCATCTAAAGTTATTATTAATGGAACTGATTTTCTCCCACTTACAATGTTCCCACAAAAAACACTTTCCCACAATTTTCCCATTAGTGTCATTTTATTGGTCTCACTGGTAATAATAACAATGAACTCACATGCATGAGAGTCCTTTTCTGATGACATAGTGATTGAGCCATAACAGCCAGAGGTGGCACTCAGGTGTGTGGAAGTTGTGCTTGTGTGTATGCTCTCCTTTTCCCTACTACAGATGTAGCCGAAAATTTAAAACTTATATACGCTAGAGTAGCTGTTCTTACTGCATGCATATCTGTGGTCAGTTGCAACCTAGCCTCATCAAATTACTGAAATCCAACCTGGATTTTCTATTTCTAAACTGTATACTAATAAATAATGAGGAAAAAATTATGCCTTGTCTTAATGAAGTACTAACAAGGTGTGTAAAATATAACACTACACTTTAGATACAAAAACTCATGCTAAAATTCAGGTCCTATATTACAAGAGATCCACATAATAAACACCATAAATGTCAATTAAAAGAAATAAAAGTCAGTGACAGCAAGACATGGTTACAGTGGAAACATTGCTTTGTGTGCACTTGCACAAATAATTATGTAAAAATCTGATATCGGAAATTTCACTGGACTTATAAAGTTTAAACTTAGTCCACCCCTCCAATCACCCCATTTACATGGGTTCACAAAACCGGATTATGTAAACCGTTTCCCAAATCCACTTTTGGTTGGTAATATAAATGCTTCAAAATCTATTCTGGAAATTCACTTCTATAAAGTGGTTTTCCAATTCCACAATCAATCTTCGTGCCTATGTAAACGCAACTGTTTTTGAAATGTTCTTGGCTTGTCAAATTGAGTCTTCTCATATGGACAGTGACATTTTCTGCAGTGAAAGAGATGTAAAAATATTAGAGTGAACATGAATCTATGTATTTAAGTAGGGGAAAAATAGCTATCTTTCTTTTATATCAGGAACTGAATCAGCTGTTTTTCAGCCGCCATATTAAGTGAGCTAGGAAATCCGCTTCAGGCTGTAATGTGTAAACACGACAGCAAAAAATAGTTTACGAAATTTGGTGTACATCATCCTGAAGATGTGTTACATATAAACATAGTAAACCAAACCCCACATGAAAAAGATGGTAACAAACTACTCTAGACTTATACAGCTAATGCAAAGTCTTGAGTTACAACTTGATCTAAAAATTAGTAAACAAAGTCAGTAATAGAGTATAGGTAGCAAATCACTGCAAAAACAATTGCTGAGCCATAGACAGTCATGCAAAATAGACCATCACACTAACACAAATTTTGCTACCTCAGCTTTCCTCAGGAAAATTTACACATAGGACTACATTCACACAATCACCAAGGCAAAACTCATGTACACTTAGACACCATCTGCCATGTATCATGAGGTGACTTGCGGAGTATAGCTGTAGATAGAAATAATACAATGGGTTACAAACAAACGTTTTTAGCATACACTTCAAAATACTTTGATTATGATGATAATAAAGAGACCCTCAAAATTCAGACCAGCAAAAAAAAGTGGGACTGTACAGTCTACAATCTTCTCAAGGCTTAGGAACCAGCAATTGCTTGTTGCACCAGAGCGGCCATAAAAGGTGTGTGCATGAGTTATGCCTGAGTGATTGTGTGGAAGTAGGTGTATATTTTTCTGATGATGGCTATGGCTGCAAATTTAAGTTACGTGTAAGTGATTATCTATTATAAATGTCTGCAACTCAGCAATCATCCTTACAATGAGTTGCTACCTACCATCTATTATTAACATTTCATCCTTAACAAGAATATTTGGAAAGGATAGGTTGCTACTCACCACAGAGACACCTGATGGCAGCAGGAAGACATACATAACAGAATAAACAAAAAATATAGCTTTTGGCTGTTAAGCCTTCGTCTGACATAGAAAACAGGCGCGCGTTCAGACACACGCATGCACGCAAAGAAACACACACACACACAAACAAACCCTACCGCCATCTCCGGCTGTTGCGGGCAGACTGCGCTGCGACATACAGCATGGCCGAGGTAAGAGCAACCAAGGCTAGGGGTGAGGAAGTGGCAAGGAGGAGGAAGCAGGAAGTGAGGGGAGGGATGCCAGTGGGGATGGAGGAATACGTCACTGCTGTCTGTCAAGTAGGAAGGGACTGCAGTATGTGACGGAAAGGTAGACATACATAAGCTGGAATGTGGGTAGGGAAAAGGGAAGAGGAGAGTGGTGAGGGTGAGAACTAGTGAAGGTTTAGGCTTGGGGGATTGAGGGAGTATATGATATATTGTAGGGAGAGATCACACTTTTTATTTTTATTTTTGAGGGGGGGGGGAGGTCAGGGTGCAAAACTACAGAGATCATAAGCACCTACGTCCATGCTTAGTACGAACAAGAACAAAAAAGAGGCAGAGATAAAAAAAAGCGATACAATTATGCTACAAAAAGGTAAATAAATGCGTGTCATCCACTAAAATGGCAGACAGTTCTGTCGTACGTAATTAAAAAACAGGCACTGGACCAGAAGGTGGCATACAGTCAATGGTTCAGAATAGTAACCACACAGTGCAGCAGGGTCACCACTTAATAAAAGGCAGTGGCTGAAACAACAGTGGCCTATGCGCAGCCAAGTGATAATGATCTGCTCGTGGCGAGAGGGCAGAGAGATCGACCGGGCAATAGGGAGAGGCTTAACCTTCCTAAGTTTATTTCTTTGACGGGAAGACCAATGTGCATGCCAGAGTGAGACCACATGTCCAGAAACGATGGCACAAAGGTCAGATGAAGGGACAGAATACGTAGCAGGACGAAGGAGGAGGGTTGCTCCCTTTGCGGCAGCATCGTCGGCCTATTCCCTGGCACACAAACATGAACTAGGACCCAAAGGAACAGAACAGTGGCACCATTGGCAGTAAGTGAGTGAAGGCACTGTTGTATTTGTTACACTATGGGGTGGACGGAATATAACACGCATAGGATCTGACGTGCACTCAGGGAGTCTGAAAATATGACATTTAGAATGCTGGTGTCACCTGATGTACTGTGTGCCCTGATAAATGATGAAGAGCTCCGCAGTAAAGACCGAGCAGTTGTCTGGGAGAGCAGAAAAGTTGGTGTTTGTGGGGAGGATCCCTATGGCACAGGCTGTGTAGCAGTCACTGAAGTGTGCCACATCATGCAGTACTTGATGCTCTGCAACAGGATGGCCCAGCTGCCTCCTTGCCACAGTAGGACGATGGCCATTCAGTCGGACAGTCAGCTTGTTGCTGGTCATGCCCACATAGAAAGCTGCACAGTGTTTGCAGTTGTTGTTTTGGTTGTTCGTTTTGAGGGGACTGAACAGCTAGGTCATCAGTCCCCTAATCCTAGTGAAGTGTCCACAGACAAGCTTAAATAAATAAATAAAACACCAAAAATAGGAACTCACAAAAGGGACAGACTGACAAACAAATCACTAACACAAAAGAAAGGTACACAATAGGTAAAAAAATCAAGTCAGGAACTGAGCTAAAACTGGGCAGCAGAATACCATGGCTGGCTGATCACAAAGATAATACAGGATGATCCAGCCATGCTGCACACACTAAAAACCACTCGGCAGTCGCCACAAAAGTCGTAATAAGACTTAAAAATGTTGGATAGTTGCGGACCTGATAGGTCAGGCTATAGCAGCCACCACTAGAAGGAATTGTAGAAACAAGCTGCATGAATAAAACTTTAAATTAAGGGTAGCGCATCTGGTATATTAAAAGACAGGCTGAAAGTGGGCAGTCCATCAGAAGATGGACTACTGTCAGCACCGCACCACACCACACCGACATATGGACGGGGCCTCACGGCGAAGGGGATAGGCATGGCTTAAACATGTATGCCCAATACGGAGGTGATAGAGGACCATCGACTCTCAGCATATGGGCCACAGTAAAGATCCCACAGAGCCATGGATAGCTTCACAGCTCAAATCTTATTCGGTGCACTCACCGTAGACCATTCAGTGCTCCAAGCCACACACACCTTCCAGTGCAACGACAACTTGAGGTCCAATTCCGTAACACCAACATCCAGAGGTGGTGCCACAGTGGCCTGCTTGGCCAACCGATCGACATGTTCAGTCCTTGGTATGCCGATGTTGCCCGAAGTCCACAGAATAGCCAGTTCTGCCGAGATAGTAAACAGTATCCTGGATTGACTGCAGTAAAGGGTGTGAGAGAAACAATGATCGATCATCTGCAAGCCACTCAGGGAGTGACTACAGATGACAAATGACGTCCTGTGGCAGGCTTTGAAGTGTTCCAGAGCGCTTAAAATGGCAACCAGCTCTGTGGTAAAGATGGTACTCTCACGCAGCAGAGAATGCTGTTCAACATTGTCATCATGAAGATATGCATACCCAGCACAACCATCTGCTATCAGTGTAAATGGCTTCAGCGCCATGGAACACACTGAGGAGTTGCAGGAACTGGTGAAGAAGGGAACAAACGTGTACTACTGTCGGGTAACCCGACCTGGCCTGTCGTGGAGGAATAGGAAGTGCAGTGTCTGGAAAACGGAGTTGGCGGTTCGGGTGGTGGGGCAAGGCCTGAACATGTGCAACATAAGACCCTAGCAGGTGTTGCCGGTGAAACCACAGTGGGAGGACCCCAGCTTTGACTATGAGGCTTGTCACAGGTCTCACGCAAAAAGCCCCTGTCGCCAAATGGACGACACAATGTATTATTGGGTCCAATGCCTGCAATGCCGAAGGTACGACTGAATCAAACTATGTATCCATAGTCAATGCGCGACTGAATGAGGGCCTTATAGAGCTCAAAAAATGTTCAAATGTTTGTTAAGCTTATGGGACTTAACTACGGGGTCATCAGTCCCTAAACTTACAAACTACTTATTTACTACTTACGAACTAGGACAGCACAAATATCCATGCCCGAGGGGGGATTCGAACCCCCGACCGTAGTGCCCGTGCTGACCGTGACTGAAGCGCCTTAGTCACCTCGGCCACCACCTTATAGAGCTGCAGGAGGGTTTGGAGTGCAGCTCCCCAAACAGTGTGGCTGAGACAGCATAGAATGTTGAAGTGTCACCAGCACTTTTGTCTCATCTGGCAAAGGTGTGGCACCCAATTGAGTGTGTCATCAAACAACATGCCTAAAAAACGATGTGTCTCTTCAACACAAAGCAGGTCATAAGCGAAATAAAGTTCGGTTCCTGGTGTACCGCCCAATGTCAACAGAAATGCATAACTGGGGTTTTTGAGGCAGAAAACTGTAAACCATAGGCAAACGCCCAGCACTGTGCCTTTCAAATCGCTATCTGCAACTGCCTTTCAGTTACACCAATGCTGGTGGAGCTAAAATACATGCAGAAGTCATCGGCATACAAGGAGATGAAAACCAATGACCCCACAGCCGCAGCACAACCATAAATTTTGACTAACAATAGAGGGACACTAAGAACAGAACCCTGTGGGACACCATTTTCTTGAGAATGAGAATGAGGTGAGCTGAAACAGGTACCAAGTTGAACATGAAAAGAATGCAGTGCAAGGAAGTTCTGTACGAATAAGGAAAGTGGACTCCATAAGCTTTAGTTGTACAGCGTAGACAGTACATGGTGGCGCCAGATGGTTATACGCCTTCCGGAGATCAATGAAGATGGCAACCAGATGTTTGCGATGAGTAAAGGCTGTGCAGATGGCCAACTCCAGCAAGATGAGATTATCGACAGCGGAACGGCCCTGACAGAACCCCCCCCCCCCTTGTTGTGGGGCCAAGTGTCCCCAATCCTTGAGCCTTGAGGATCCACATGAGCCTTCGCTCACCATGCGTTCGAGGAGCTTGCATGGAACGTTCGTAAAGAAAACTGGTCCGTAACTATTGGCCACCTGCGGATCTGCCCCTGGTTTCATCACCAGGATGACGATGCTATCCTGGAAAACACCCTGAATGCAGAGATGATTGAGTAAGACGAGAAGTTGGTGCTTCGAGTCTGCTAACAGGTGACTGAGGAACTAACTGTGAATGCGATCGGGTCCTGGAGAGATGTCAGGGCAAGCAGTAAGGGCACTTTCTAACTCCCTCTGAGAAAAAGGGATATTGTATATATTCCCAGCATCGCGTTCAGAAAGATATCTGGTGTTGTTCCAATCGCTCTAAGTGTGCGGAAGTCTGCACCATAAGCAGCAGTCGTTAAGCTGCAAGGATAATTATCTGCCAGGTGCTCAGCTATGGCGACAGCATTGGTACAAATTGTACCCTGAATGCAGAGACATGGGATTCCTGCAGATGGGCAGTACCCGAAGAGGCATTGAATTTGTGACCACACCCGTGAAGGAGCTGCACGGGAACCAATGGAGGCAACGTACCTCTCCCAAGAGTCCCTCATGCTTTGATGGATCAGTCACAACAGAAGGGTGGAGACGATGGCGCTGTAGTATCCGCCGACATTCCCGGATGACCTCAGTGATCCGGATGACCTCAGTGACCTCCTGTGTCCACCAGGGCAACAACTTACATTTGGGTGAGCCGAGTGTGGTGGAAACAGTTTTCTCGGCAGCAGAAACGATGGCTTCTGTGACCTGCTGAAAAGCGGTATCAACATCAGCCAAAAGTGATGTAGGCATCACAACAGCAGAGGCATATGTTGGCCAGTCAACCCTATGGAGGGACGAGCAAGGCAGACGGTCAACAGGTGGGCACTATGAGAGCGACAGAATGATAGGAAAATGGTCGCTGCAACACAGGTCGTTGTGGACCTTCCAAGTGAGATGTGGAAGAAGGCTTGGGCTGCTGACAGACAAGTCTATGGTGGAATATGCTCCATGCACTACACTAAAATGTGTAGCAGCACCGGTATTGAGGAAGTAAATGTTCTGCAGTGTCAGGGGAGTCTCGACATCTCTACCCTGGGCCAAGATCTGTGTGCCACTCCACAAAATGTGGTGGGAGTTGAAATCTCCCAAAAGAAGAAAGGGTGGAGGAAATTTGGCGACCAAGGCAGCGAGGTCTACAAGAGAGACATTCATCTGCTGGAAGATATACAGAACATATAGAAAAATCTTGCACTGCCCAAAGCCAAACAGCAACTACCTCTAGAGTTGTTTGAAGAGGCACAGCAGCACTTGGAACAAAGGCTAGGACATAGGCTCAACTGGAAACTCTGTCATAGGTAAAACAATTTTTAAAATAGCCCAGACAGCCTCGAAGGGCAGGAGTCCTCTCGGCAGGAAACCAAGGTTCCTGTAGGGCTAAACAGAACACAGGAAAATGGCACAATAATTGCTGCAGCTCAGCCAGAGGGTGGAAAAAACTGCCGCAATTCCACTGCAGTGTTTCTTTTGCTCCCAGCCAAAGAGCCATTATGAAACAGACAGGCACATTATTCCAGAGGAACAACTGCTGCAGTCCGTTCAGAGACTGCAGGGTCAAGAACCATTGTCTCTCAAATGAGTCAGTAAGGGCGAGATTCTCAGGTGATGTGAGGATCTCTACCTCATTTTCTGAAGCAGAAGATGAGGGAAGCTGTGGCTTTGCAGCCACCATAGATTCCTTCTTTCTTTGCCTCACTCTGCCCTTTTGGTTTAACGGGCTGGGAGGGCTTCTCTGAAGTGGCATCAGGAGTGGAAGAAGAGCGAGAAGCCCTTCGACTGGCAGTTTGGGGATTCTCGAGCCTTTGGCCAGGATCCTATAAAGCACTGTGAGAAGCCTCGGAAGGGGCTTCTTGAAGGACCCCTTCCGAGCGAGAGGAGCCTGTGGAGTTTGTTCCTTCTTCAGCTGGAAGGTGAGGACTGGTGTCCCCAATGGTTGTGGGAAAATTGCCCCCTCTGCAGGTGTTACATGAGTGGATGGAGGAGTGCTCTCACCCATTGAGGCCCCTAGAGCCTGTAGAAGGAGGCGGTACTGTGGGAGTCATACTCAACGGAAAAGGGGATGACACAATGGCAGCAAAAGATTAAGTCATACACACCGGATGTAGCCGCTCATACGTTCTCCTCGCCTCAGCATCTCTAAGTCGATCCAGAGTCTTTATCTCCATGATCTTCTGTTCCTTGTGCACAATAGTACAGTCAGGAGAGCAAGGTGGATGTAATTGCTTACAACAATTCACACAGATGTGAGGTGGGGTGCATGGAGTGTCCGGATGAACATCATTCTCTGCATGTAAGGCTGGAAGTACATCGGGAGGAAGCACCTGAAGCACCTCATAGGAGGGCGTTATGTACAGTTTGACATTGCACTGGTAGATCATTACCTTGACATTGTAGGGCAGTGTATCACCTTTGAAGGCCAGGATGAATGCACCGGTGGCAACCCTGTGATCTTTTGGATCCCTATAAATGCACTTGAAAAAGTGAACACCTTCCGGTCTAAGATGATGATGATGAATGTAGAGTGCACAACAGCAAGGTTTTCAGTGCCCGGGCATAATGTATCTGAGGCGAGTGTTAGTGAGGTTCTTTTCAAGATGAAGAAAACACGATATGAAATGCAGAATTCAACAACTGGAGATAAAACCTGTGTACAGCACAAAACAAGGTAGATTGGTCAACCGCCTACATCGTAACTTTGTCTTTGTCATAGAATGTGGATGAAGAAGTTAAAATGACAAGACAAAAGCTTAGGCCAAGTCTAGAAATTTCGCAAAATTTTAAAAGTTTGAACACAATCATCTCCTCATCAGCTAAAATAGGTGGCAAATCTGCACCAAGCTCTGCTTCTGTTCTCTGTCCCCAGTATAATGTACACTATTAAAATGTGGCGTGCAGTAATCTGTACACCACAGGCATCACATATCAGGGGGCGCCTCTTATCAGAGGAGGAATCCGTGGTAAATGGACAGTGCCCAATTCGCAGGCAGGTAAAGGCGACCTCATCCCTCTTGAGGGGCTGGCATGTGGATCGCCACGGATGGGTAGTGGGCTTCAGCAACCGCAGCTTGTTATCTGTTACTGAGCCATTCCTCCCACAACTGCAGAGACAGCAGCTGCAACAAGGAAGTGACATCCTGCAGAGAAGTAGGGCAGTGTGCCACTATGCTGTCTTGGCAGGCCTCTTTGACAGCCCGATCAGCTTCCCTGTTTCCCAGAATGCCAATGTGTCCCGGCACCCAACAAAACTTGACTTCTTTCCTCCAGGGACAGTGCGCCCTGTATATCTTCCAATAACGCCATAACTGAATATATCTCATGTAATGCCTACAGCGCACAAAAAGTGTCGCGGCAGAAAAGAAACCGTTTACCCCAATCTCTTATGATATGCTCCAGTGCTTTCAGAATTGCATAAAGCTCTGCTGAAAAAACTGAATAATCCTAGGGAAGACAAATCTGCATGACATGGTCAGGGAAAATGACAGGGCAGCTGAAGGAATCATACTGTTTTGAACCATCAGTGTGCACCACTGTATAAGTGTGATGCACATTTAAAATATTAAGAAACACTGACCCAAGGTAAAATCTGAAGTTTCACCTTTCTTAAAAGTTGTGAGATCTAAAACAAGTCGGGGCCTCCAGAGAAGGCAAGGCGGAAACCTTCCTCAATATCGATCTGCCACTCCCATCTCTAAAAGGCAATCCCTTGTGTGGATCCCAAAAGGTCTCATAACCCGTTGCTGATTATGAAAAGCCTTTCCAACAGAGGATTAGCTAAGGTGTGGTATATAGGTGTGAAGGGAGTGAACAGTGTTTTGTACGCATGGCACACCATGAGCAGCTGCCGCCTGATATTTAGCGGCAGCTCAGCAGCCTCAGCACAGAAACTTAGTATGGGGCCTCTTCTGAATGCCCCAATGGCCAGCCAAATACCATCATGGTGAACCGCATCCAGCATCTTCAAATAGGATGATCGAGCAGACCCATAAATCATGCATCCAAAGCTGCGATCACACAAGAGGCTCTATAACATCGGAGCAGACAAGTTCTGTCTCCTCCCAGTGACATATCTAATACATTTTAAAATGTTTAGTGCTTTGAGGCACTGACTTTGAAATCATTCAGGTGTGACTGCCATGAAAGTTTCGTGTCAAATGTGAGACCCAGAAACCTCACTGTTTCTTTAAAATGTAAAACGGCATCTCTCATTCACAGTTCAGCCAAGTTGGTTAAAAATAACACATACAGACTTCTCAGTTGAAAATTTAAAGCCAGTCTTCTGTTCCCATTCATCAAAACATCGAAGAGTGCGTTGCAACTGATGTGTTGTCATTGATAGGTTGGATGGAGAGCAAAAGAGAGAGAAGTCATCAACAACTAAGGAACACTTAACAGAACATTTAACAATGGACGTAATACTGCTCATAGCTAAGGCAAACAAAGTCACACTTAAAACCCTGCCCTGAGAGACTCCATTCTCCTGTTCAAAATTATCAGAAAGGATGTCAGCGAATCTGTACCTAAAATAGTGTGGAGAAAGAAAGGAATTGAGAAAAGGGGAAGATATCACGAAAACCCCAATCATGGAGCTGTCTGAGAATAAGATGCATGAAGTAGTGTCATAGGCCCTCTCAATGTCAAAAAATATAGCCAAAAGGTGATGCCTTTTTAGGAAAGCCTGTTTTATTGCCACCTCTAGTAAGGCCAGGTTATCGAAGGTGGAACGTTATCTTCTGAAACCACACTGGAAGCGACTAAGGAGATGCCTCGATTCTAACATCCAGACGAGGCAGCAGTTGACCATCCGCTTCAAGGTCTCTCCCACACAGGGCAACACTATGATAGCTACTTGGGCGTGTAGAGTCCTTTCCCAGTTTTAAAAGAAGAATCAAACACTTCACGTCAGGACTCGGGAAAGTGATCCGACTGCCAAATTCCATTAAAAATGGCGAGGATAATATCTTTATTTTTAGTCAGTAAGGTGCTGTAGCATGCTGTATTGGATTCTGACATAATCAGGGCATGTGTCACGAGTTGAACATAGTACAGAATCGAGTTCCCAGATGGAAAGGGGGCAATCCAAACTACCCCTCTCCACAGACAACCTGTGATGGCTGATAGCAGGAGTCTGATTGGCAGTAGAATTGACTTCAGCAAAATGTTCCGTCAGTCTGTGCAATCACTCGTGGTGTCATCTGTGGGGTGCCGTTTCCCATTGCAGCAGCAATTGGTCACCTTCCTCCTCCCCGGATATTCTCCTATACTTGTGAACTTTTGGTGGAATGTGTAATGGTATTGAGGAACTGTGGCCATGACTGTTTCTTGCCCTCCCGAATCGTTTGCCAACACCTTGCCCTCACCACCCTACAGGCTGCAAGGTTCTCTGCAGTTAGCCAGCTTTTGAAACTATGCAGAGCTGCTTGTCGCGTCCGTACTGCAGAGCAGCTTTCATCATTCCACCAAGGGATGCGGTGCCGCCTCGGCTAACCTGAAGACTGAGAAATAGAAACTGCAGCGGCATGTTGGATCATTCCTGGACATTAACACGACAATCGAGTTCAGCCAGTCTGCTCTACTAAGCACCCATTGTGGCAGTCGTCTAATCCATCTGGCTAGTTGAGCCATAATGGGAAGTGATTACTTCCATGAAGGTCAGTGTCCACTTCCCATTGAATTGTAGGGGCAAGGGCTGGAGAGGAAAGTTTGAGGTCTACAGCAGAAAACGACTCTGATGCCGTACAGAATTGTGTGGCCTGTCCGTCGTTAAGCGGATAGATGATGTCAGAAGAGGCCTCTCAATTAATCGACCCCTGGGGCAGGTAGTTTCTGACCCCCAAAGCACATTATGAGCGTCAAATCACCACAAAGGATGAAAGGGCATGAGAGCTGTGTGAGTTCATGAAGGGCCTCCTCATTAAATGTGTCATGTGGAGGCAGATAAATGGCACAGACAGTCAATTGATGACGCACTTGAACACACACTGCATCTGCTTGTAAGGGGGTTCGAATGGGGAGCAAGGACGAGTGGCAGGCTGGGTCTAAGAAAACAGCGACTCCACCTTCATCTCTCTCACCACTAAGGTCGTCCTTTCTATATACATCATAGCCACGTATCTCATGGATGGATGAGGGTTTGAAATTCATCTCTTGTAGACATACACGGCAGTCTGCCCTGAGTTAATAATCGAAGTTCCTCAACATGGGTCCTTAAACCCTGTAAGTTTCTTTGAAGTATGGGAGCCATCTATTTACAGGGGTTGTATTTTCACCTTATCTTTCCGCTGAGGTGGGGATACTGAACTAGGTAGAAGGTCAGTATTGGGACGAGATGATCGCCCCTGTGAGATATCCAGTTCCATAAGCTGTGGTGCAGATTCAGAGGGGAGGTCAGGTATAATGACCTCTATGTAATCTGAGGGTTTATCACCTGCCTTAACTTGAGTCTGACTTTTAGGTGCTGTCTTCTTCAGCTTAGCAGCCTTTACAGTGATGACAGCACCAGTAGAGTTGGCTGTGCTGGCCTTTTGAATAGCCACTGGCTTGGAAGGTGGTAACATCTCAGCAGTGTCCTCTATTGAAGAGGGTGCTGAAAGCTCTTCAATAGTGACAACACTATCTTTGTCAGATGAACATTGCGGGTCTTCAGACACAGTAACAGCTGCAGCCTTGCAAGTGCACTGGCAGGTACAGGTGTTGGTACAAACACTAGCGACTTTGGTTTGCGTAGCAGCATCCGCCTTAGAAAGTGACTTTTGAACAACTGCAACAAACAAAGGAGGTCACATGGCCTTAAAGATCTTCTTGGCCTCACCGTAGGAAATTTGCTTTGTCGTCTTTATTTCCTGCACTTTCTTTTCCTCCAAGTACACACTGCAGTCCTTGTTCCAAACTGAATGTTCACCCCAGCAGTTCATACACTTCAGAGGAGGTGAACTATCTACTCCCTCGTTAGCTGCCTTACCACATTTTCCGCAAGTAGCTTCTCCTTTGCAACCAAGGTTGGTACGCCCAAACCGTTGGCACTTAAAACAATGCTTCGGGTTCAGGACATAGGGCCATACTCTTGACCATACGAAGCCTGCCTTGACATATCAGTGCATCTACTCTCTTCATAATATTCTGTACACCTACAATTCCATCTGGAGCCCACCCACCTTTCAGTAGTTCAATTGTCATGTCCGTGAGATCCCAACAAGTGACTACACCTTTACTGTGATCCAGAGTGTCACGTAACTCTGTCTCAATGGGATATTCTCCAAAGCATGTGGCTTTCTGCAAGTTTGCTGCTTGTTGCAAAGTATTAGTTTCCACCAACAATGTTCCATTCCGCGAGCGCTTGACAGATTTCAGGTCACCAGCAATAACTTCCAGATCATTCTGAATGTAAAATGGTGACAATTTTTCGAAGGTACCCTATTTCCATCTGATAATCAAAAAAACACTGTGTTCTGTAACAGTTCCCAGCTTGTTTTGAATGAGGACCTAAATCACGAGGAAGGGTGTTGTTACCCCCAGTAGTACACCCATCCCATCAGGAGGTTTAAAATTTCTCAAAGTATCCATTGTGGTCCCACAAGCAGATAGGGAATGAAATGTCCACCTAGACTGAGCTCTGCATGCCTAAGTGAACCTTATACACCTGAGGAGCAGCAGTATCCTCAGAGGTTGCTCGCTAGCGACTGTTCCACGTAAACGGCCATGCATCCAATCAGCACATAGTACACATTGGGATTGAGGGTTTTTGAGGAATTTCCTTCCTCAGAACCCAGACAGTCAAGCCAAGATCCCCATTCCCTAGTACACACAACATCCCATCGCCGCACCACATGGTAGTCACTGAAGCGTGCCCAGAGGTTACGGTGTGTAGAGGACTGGCGGCACTTACCAGTCCCCAGTCACCAAGTCCATACTCAGCAAATTAATGCTGAGCCCTTGAGGGGTCTCCATTCTAAGTTTGCATGCAGCTCATAATCAGACTGTGATAGGAGATCCCTGTGATAAACGATGCCCTGAACAATGTTGAGTATCTTGTGGGGTGTGACAGTAACGGGAACATCACCCAGCTTGTCACAGGCAAGTAATGCCTTCGACTGGGCTAGGGATGCTGTCTGTATCAAGACAGCCCCACTTCTCATTTTGGAGAAAGATGCCACCTCAACATATTTGTCTTCGAGGTGGTCGACAAAGAACTGTGGCTTGGTGGACGAGAAAGATTCACTATTGGTATGGGAGCAAACAAGATCTTGTGGAGAGTACAGCTCTGATCTGTAAGGCCTGCGTTCCTCCCATGACACTTAGAGACAACGGTTATACATTCGCCAACATTTCTTGCACTTTTCATGGTGTTCCCACAAGTAGCTACGGGGGGGGAAAAAAAAAAAAAAAAAAAAAAAGAAAGAATCCTCCCAGGTAGAGCCCCACTTACCTGGGTAAGCCTTATACAACTGAGGTGCGGCAGGTTCTCCACAGGTTGCACACCTTGAAATTGAGGTATATTTTTTTATAGAGGTTTGTATCGTCCTTGCGATGCAGGCGATTAAGACAAGATCCCCAGACTCTGAAACCTATGATGTTCCACCGTCACGCCAAATGATGGTCATTGAAGCACGCACAGAGCTTACAGTATGGCAGACTGTTGGCACGCACAGTTCACACCTCAGGACCCCGGGTTCACCAAGCCAGTACTCAGCAAATTAATGCTGAGCCCCTGAGGGGAGTGGTGGTTTTGTGGTTTTAGGGCGCACAACTGCCGAAGTCATTAGTGCCCAACACTGCCCATAGTAAAATCGAACCGGGGTTAGAACTTAAATGGCTTTCAACATATTTGCACAATGTATAAAAAGTAAAACTAAGTTAGCAGAATGCGGATCATCAGCTAAAATATCAGACATTTCAAATGGTAAACATAGATCATGATGGAGACAATTAAAAAACGGACATTGCACTAAAAGATGGTACACAGTAAAAGGTTCATCACAGTGCTCACATAAGGGAGCAGGACCACCACGCAGTAAATACTGTTGGCTATAACGGCAGTGGCCAATACGAAGCCGGGCCAGAACAATCTCCTCTCAGCGAGAAGGTCGAGATGACGTTGACCAGAGACCAGGCACAGGTTTAACGGCTCGCAATTTGTTCCCCGACAGGGATGAGCAATGTAAAAACCAACGGGAGATAATACACTGGGAGACACCAGCACGAAGGTCATCAGAGCTAGTAGAAAAGGTAGATAGCCAAGGAAGGAGAACTGCCTCCTTGGCAGCCGTATCCGCAGACTCATTCCCCAACACTCCCACGTGACCAGGGACCCACAGAAACGTCACAGTAGTTCCGCTCGCTGAAAGAGAGGTAAGGCAACTGCAGATACTTTGTACCAGGGGATGGACAGGATATAGCATGTGAAGGCTCAACAGAGCACTAAGAGAGTCCGAGCAAATGAAGTCTTATTGAGCGTGTTTTGCAGGACATATTGGGTGGCTTGATATAATGCATACAGCTCAGCTGTAAAACTGGAACTCCACTCAGGAAGACAATATTTAAACGAGGCATTGCCAAGTACAAAGGCACACCCAACACCCTGGTCTGTCTTTGAGCCATCAGTGTAGATGAACAAATTGTCATCAACTTTGAACCGGAGTGCGAGAAATTCTCTCCGGTAAACAAAACTAGGTGTGGAGTTCTTTAGAAGAGAATGAAGGTCCAAGTTAACACAGACTTCGGGGCTTCACCACAGTGGAGAGGTGCTCTCTCCAGTCGAGAAATTAGCAGGCATTGTAACGCCGAGCTGGCCAAGTAAGGAACGCAAGCGTACTCCCGGTGGTAGCAGAGCAGATGTGCGAACGACGAAGAGACTGTCAAGTGAGTCATTAAAGAAAACTGCGTACATTGGGTGTCATCGCATGGATGACAAACAGCTAGCGCAATGGCTAAGTAGGAGTTCCCGATGGAAAGAAAGGGGTAGTTCAGCGGCCTCAGCATAGAGGCTCTCAATGGGGCTAGTGTAAAACGCTCCCGTCGCCAGATGGATACCTTGGTGGTGGATTGTGTTAAGGCAGCGCAGTATTGACGGTCGACCCGAAGAATAAACAATGCTTCCATAGTCCAGTTTGGACCGATCTATGGTGATACAGACGGAGGAGAGTAGACCGATCAGCTCCCCACGAGGTGCCACTTAACACCTGCAGCACATTGAGAGAGCGGGTACAGCGAGCTGCCAAATCAGATATGTGAGGAGACCAACTTAGCTTCCTGTTGAAAACAAGAATGTCGTGGTCTCCACAAACTGAAGTACTATGAAGCCCAGACGAAGGAATGGGGGAAGGATCTCCTTCCGCCGCCAGAAGTTCATGCAGACTGTCTTGTCAGCCGAGAATCAAAAGTCGGTGTCCATACTCCACGTGTGGAGAATGTCTAGGCACCGCTCCAGGAGACCCGCTTGCTCAGAGCTGCTGTAGATCGCGAAGTCGTCGAGAAAGAGGGACGCCGACACTCTGGGTGGTAGATGATCGGCTATAGAATTAATTGCCACTGCAAATAAAACAACACTCAGGACCGGGCCCTGGGGGACCCCGTTCTCCTGAATAAAAGTGCTCGATAAAACCGAACCAACACGCACTTTAAGAACACGGTCTGTTAAAAATTCCCGGATAAAAATTGGCAGACGAACCCGAAAACCCCATGAATGCAGAGGATGCCTATTCTCCAGCAGGTGTCGTATGCCTTTTCCAGATGAAAGAACACCACTACTGTTTGGGGCTTTCGTAAAAAGTAGATAGGGCAACTAGATGATCTACCGCAGAACGGTGCTTGCGAAACCCACATTGGATATTAGAAAGGAGATGTTGCGTTTCAAGCCACCATACCAGGCGCCCATGAATCATGCGTTCCATCACCTTGCATACGCTACTGGTGAGGGAAATGGGGTGGTAGCTGGAAGGGAGAAATTTGTCCATCCCAGGCTTTGGTATGGGAATGATTATGGCTTCATGCCAGCATCGCGGAAAGGTGCCTTCTATCCATATGCGGTTGTAGGTGACCAGTAGGAAGCGCAAGCTTGTTGGTGAAAAGTGATCCAACATTGCTACGTGAATCCCATCTGGTCCTGGAACGGAGGACCGCGAAGATGAGAGTGTGTGGTGGAGATCTTGTCCAGTAAACTCGGTATTTTAGCATTCATGGTTCTGAGAGGTAAAGGGCAATGGAGTCACCTCCACCGTCCATTTCCTAGTGAGGTGTAGTGTGAAGAGCTAGAGGCTTCTGCAAAATGTCGACCCAGTGCACTGGCTATTTGTGGAGGATCAACGACGGTGTCAGTTGCGACAGACCAGGAATCGGGAAATGAGCCATAGTGCCTGCAATTTTTCTGAGGTTACCCCAAATGATGGAGGAAGGGGTAGACCTATTAAAAGAGCTCGTGAATGAGCGCCCACTGGCGCGTTTACAGTCGCGAAAGAGGCAACGACAATAGGCCCGTAGCCGTTTGTATAGGATGTAGTTGTCGAGTGTGGACAATTGTTTGAAGGTTCTAAGGGCACATCACCGTGCTCGCAGAGTGTCACAGCATTCCGCGGTCCACTACGGGACAAGGGGACAACGTGCGTGGGTAGTCTTACAGGGGATAGAACATTCCGTGGCTGTGAGAATAACTGTGGTAATGTGTTCCAGTTGGTCGTCTACACTAGGATAGTGATGAGTACCAAAAACCCGCCAGCGACAAGTAGAGCTCCCAGTCCGCTTTGGTTATCTGCCAGTGGTGTGGAAGCTCAATGGTGTCAGGCGCCATTAGGTGAATTACACATGGAAAATTATCACTCGAATGTGTGTCTGAGAGATGCTGTGCCAGCTGAGCAGTGCAGATAGATAGATCTATATGGCTGAAAGTGTTTGTGGAGTCCGAAAGATAAGTTGGTTCACCAGTGTTAAGGCAGATGAGCTGAAGGTGGTTCAGTATATCTGCCAGGAGGGAGTCCCATGGACATGGTCGTGGGGAGCCCAAAGGGGGTGGTGGGCATTGAAATCGCCCACCAACAAAAACACACGGGCAGCTGGTCAATAAGATCTAGAAGATCAGATCTAGTCACGGGAAAGGAGGAAGGAGCGTAAATATTGCACAGTATGAAGATAAATCCAGGAAGGTTTATCCGGACAGCAACAGCTTGTAGTGGAGTACACAAAGGGACTGGTGTACTGTGTACGTCATCTCGAATGAGCAACACTACGTCCTCGTGGGCTGGAATTCCTGCCACTGGAGGAAGGTCGAAGTGAATGGTAGTGTAGCATGGGAAAGTAATTAGAGTACTAGGGAGCAATTTTGTCTCCTGTAGAGAGAAGATAATTGGGTTGTATGTTTGCATTAGAAGCTGCAGTTCTGTCCAATTTGACCGGATACCACAAATGTTCCACTGAAGAATATCCATAACATGATAAAATGAGATGAAGGTGGACATCAGCCCGACGAAGGCGGCGGGTCACAATGCGAATGTTCGCAACTGGTGGTGTTTGAGACGGGTGGGTCTTGCTCCATATTCTCAGAGGTGATCACAGCATCTGTGTGAGGGTGGTCGGCAGCAACATCTTTGGCTGATGCACCTAGAGAGACTATAGGCTTTCAGGGGATGCCATTGTCGCATTTGAGGGAGAAGGGGGGGGGGAGCTTTCCCCCTATTTGACTTCTTGGAGCCCTGGTGAAGCTCCTTGGTTGGCTGAGATGTTTTGGAAGGGGTGCGGAGGAAATCCTCGCGCGAATGCCCCTTTTTACACTTACGGGTCTCTATCTGTGGTTTCACAGCTGAAGATGTAGATTTGGAAGAGGTATTCACACTTTTCGTCGAATGTGACGCTGTTGTCGATGTAGACTGTTTGACGACTACAGTAGTAAACTGTAGGTCACATGTCTGTGTGGCCATATCCCGTGGTGGTGGAGGCGCTGCAACTACAGTACTGTAGTTATCATGC
This sequence comes from Locusta migratoria, assembly GCA_026315105.1. Taxonomy (NCBI): domain Eukaryota; kingdom Metazoa; phylum Arthropoda; class Insecta; order Orthoptera; family Acrididae; genus Locusta; species Locusta migratoria. Next base: position 596,458,040 of record CM048744.1, read on the forward strand.
AGTGGGGTCTTAGGCTTACGACTGGCGTACATCTTAAGTGCAACTTGTATTGGAACGTTTTCCTGGACATGTATTTCCTGTATGGCCCGTTCATCAGCAAACACGGGACATTCCTGGGAGAATGCAGCATGATTCCCGTTACAATTGATGCAATGGGGGGACGGTGGTGGACAATTCCCCCTCATGTGCCTCTTTAACCACAGGTGACGCAGTTCTTGCACGACTGACTTGTGTGATTGAAGCTATGGCACTGGTAACACCAAGTATGGTTGGGATATAAGCTCGTACTGTGACTACCTCATATCCTGCCTTGATCTTCGGCGGCAGAGCCACTCGGTCGAAGGTCAGGAACACTGTGCGAGTGGGGACTAAAACATTGTTCTCTTTTTTCATCACTCAGTGTACTGCGATGACGCCTTGCGCTGCCAGATATTCCTTTAGTTCATCCTCAGCCAGACCATCCAAACAGGCTGAGTAGACTACCCCTCGGGAATAACTGAGGGTTGGATGAAGTACTACACGAACCGGGTAGCTATGGAGCAAATTAGCCTTAAGCAGTCACTGTGCCCGGGAGCCACTTTCTGTTTCCAACAGTAGTGTTCCATTACGCAGGCTGTTGCAGGTCTTAACTGGGCTGGCAATGGCATCAACCCCTTTCTGAATAATAAATGGGTTCACCGACAAAAAGGATTGTCCTTCCTCAGTACGGGTAACCACAAGGAACTTAGATGTCTGTAAATTCTTCTGTTCAGAGACACGATTGTCCACTACGTGAACTTCTAGAGACTCTTTACATTTTCTTTTTTTGATAACCATCGCGGATGTATCCCCCACGATTGCCAGTGTCTCCAATGGCGTGCTGCTTCCTGCTGGGGGCCCCCAATGGAAGCACACCCGCCTTGGGTGATTGTTCCCACCCCAGGCCCAGGTCACACTTACCGATCTACAGACGGAGGGACCAATCGGCGAATCGGGAAGGTATCAGCGCAGGCAATCGCCCCTCCCCTGGCCTGGCCTTAACCAAGGGCTACGCACGCACCCAACATGCCAGCCCGGGGCTGGGACTTACGCATTACCCAGTCACCCATATGTGTGGCCTTCAGGTGCATACAGGGAGGAGGAAGAGAGAAATAGTAGGAGGAGAAGCCTCAAATGCAGACGCAAATAAAAAGAAGAGCTTAAACCAAAAAGGTCAGATCTTCGGTTCCCCGAAGGATGCACAGACTCGGTCCCCAAGAGGGGGGAAAAGGACAGTAGGAGAAGCTCATGTAGCACGGAAAGGAAAGAGTGCCACAAAGGCTGGGGCCCCGTGCTCGCCACGCACGTACTCACCACAGAGTGGCGAGACCCCTGGGGGGGGGGGGGGGGGCTGAGGGGAGTGTTTGCAGCTTAGTTTGTATCATAGGTTGCCCTGACTTTTAGGGATACGAAATGCCTGTGATGGGACTGGAGTAGGTGGTGGTGGGACAGGAGATAGGACAGGTTTTGCACCTAGGTCTATTGCAGGGATATTAAGCAAGGGATAAGGGGTTGGGAGCAGAGATGGACAAGAATATTACATAGGTTTGGTGAACGGTGGAATACCACTATAGTGGGTGGGGAGGATTTTGGGTAGGGTATTTCTCATTTCAGGTTAGGCTGAAAGGCTATCAAAACCCTAGTGGAGAGTGTGTTTAACTGCTCCAGTTCTGGGTGGTATTGGGTAACGAGATGGATGCTCCGCTGTGGCAGGACGGTGGTTATCGGGGAGCTGGCAGGTAATTGGACAGACAGCCTATGATATCTGTTTCTGGACAAGATTTGGTGGGTAATTGCTCATCACTGGAGATTCAATGGCCACAGGTGGCTAGGCAGTATGGAACGGACTTTTCGGTGTGGAATGAGTGGCAGCTGTCAAAATGGAGGTATTGCTGATGGTGATGGTTGGTAGGTTTGATGTGGACGGAGGTGCTGATACGGCCTGGGTGGAAATCAACATCGAGCTTGATGGCTCGTTGTGTTGAGTAAGAGCATATGAAGTGACTGGACGAGGGGCCATTCCATGTCAATTCACCTAGCACTCCCTGCTCGACCATCACTGATTTCGATGAAATTTTTAGTGAACATATGCACATGTCTCCATTGAACATTGGTAAATTTTAAGGCTCATCAAAGCAATACTGTCAGAGATATAGTCATTAGTTTGATACCAAGTGTGACTTTGCGCAGGGTAAGCGTGAATTTGTGAAGACTGAGTTGTTATAACTCGGGCAATATTTTGTTGAAAGAAATGACATTTGGCCTTCTTGAAGGAGTGTATGCATTCTCTTGGGAATAATAATGAACATTATTTTACGTGCCATATACGTACAGAAAATTTCAGGCAAAGTTGCTCAAAAAATCTACACCCAAAAAAACTTCAAAGTTTGGCATCCTATATCTTGGAGACTAAAGCTGTGGCGAACATGAAACTTGGCATGTGGTAACCTAACAATACAAGGTTCTCAAACAAAGTTTCGTTTAGGTATCACTTTCCAATACTAAATTAATTAACTGCAAAGTTGAAGATTTTAGAGAAAGATAAAAAAAATGTGGTATTTCTGACCTCATTTTGCAAAAAAACTATGTTCTATAAAACTTTTCAACCTGGGTTGACTAGAAAGACCATTATTTTAACTGCATATAAGAAGTGTGTTTGGTTATCCAATGTGGGCTAACAATGCTAGATAATTTGAATCAAAGTTGAATGTCTAAATTACGGTGGGAAAAAAGATTCTTATATCTGCTAAACTAAATGCATTCTGAACATTAAACTTTGTACTTAATAACAGGAAGCACAGGGATGTGGTATAAAAAGTTTCAGCCTCCTGCTATTTTCCAACACTGTACTAAACTGTCGTAAATACAACGGTTTTTGTGAGAAGGTGAGAGTAGGATGTATTCAACACTTCTTTTACAAATACTGGTTTCTAGAAAAGCTTCGAAAGCAGTCTCATATGAAACCACAGACACATGGGTTTAACTCCCAACATTGACGAACAATGCTACATAAATTGAAGCAAACTAGGCGGAAAAATAGGACTGCGAATAAGGTTTTACCTTTGGGTTTTTATATCTCTATAATGAAAACTACGATAAATGTGAAATTTTGCACACAACAACTTTATGACATAAGGTTTCCCAGTGTAAAATATCATTCACTTACTGCTTTCTTGATTTCTTCAAACCTTCAACTTACTTAAAATTACAAATGTGTATCTCATTTAATTTGCTTTTTGATAACTTGTTTTCCATAATTGAATTGAATCTATTCAAAGTTGGAATGAGCAATTTATGAAGTATCTAGAAAATCATGTTGGGTTTTCCAACGTGTGCTAACAAAGTCTGAAAATGACGGACAAATTTGAAGGAATCTACCGCATCAACAGGCTACACTGTAGCAACCTGTTATCCGTGTTCTGCTGCATGTATTTTTTTTATTTTGGCACTGAAAAGTTGTATTGCACTTTACTGCACTGAACCTTTACTCAACCACAGAACTGAGGTTCTGCAGCCACCCTAACTTGCTGCCTTACACTGACTGTGTGTTCATCCAGCGCCCCCCCCCCCCCCCCAGCTGAAGGACACGTTCAAGTTTGATTCAAATTATCTAGCATTGTTAGTTAGCTCGCGTTGGATGACCAAACACACTTTTTTATGCAGTTTAAATAATGGCCTCTCTAGTCCGCCCAGTTTGAAAAGTCTTATAGAACAGCTTTTTTTTTTTTTTTTTTTTTTTTTGCAATATAAGGGTATCACATTTTTGATCTTTCTAAAATCTTCAATTTGCAGTTAATTAATTCAGTATTGGAAAGCGATACCTAATTGATAACCTTGTATTGTTAGGTTACCACATGCCAAGTTTCATGTTCACCACAGCTGTAGTCCCCGAGATAAAGGATGCCAAACTTTGAAGTGTTTTTGGATGTCGATTTTTTTGAGCAACTTTGCCTGACATTTTCTATCCATATATGGCACGTAAAATTATTTTCGTTATTATTCGTAAGAAAATGCACACACTTGTACAAAAGGGCCACAAGTCTTTTCTTTCAACGAAATATTGCCCGAGTTATAACAACTCAGTCTTCAAAAATTTACACTTGCCCTGCACAAACTCTCAGACAATATTGCTTCAACGAGCCTTAAAATTCACCAATGTTCATTGGGGACATGTGTGAATGTTTACTTAAATTTTCATCGAAATTCTTGATAATTGAACAGTAAAATATTACGAAATTAGGCAATTTGACATGTAATAGCCCTGAGAAGATGTTGAAGTTTTGAAGGTATGTGGATAGTGTGCCCTCACCTTCAGTTCAGATTATGAAAGTATCATGAATAAATCTGTATCTCATGAGGAGTTTGGGATTCTGGGTAGTCAGAAAGGATTCCTCTAAATGGCTCATGAACAGGTTGGCATAAGAAGGTGCCACATGGGTGCACCACAAATTTGTTTGTAGGTACTGCCTTCAAAGAAGAAGTAATTGTGGGTGAGACTGTAGTTGGTCAGGGTAATGAAGGTTTGGTGTCAGTAGGGCATTGTGAAAGGTAGTGTTCAATACCAGTAAGGCCATGACATTGGGAATGATTGTACAATTTCATTGTTAACAAGAAGAAGAAATGGCAGTAGCATGAGGATAATTCTGGTGCATTAGAATAAGCAAGGGTTACTTTAACATGCAGACACACCAAATACAATTACGACTAACTGATGACCCCAAACCACAAATCCCAAGAAGAGACCTATGTAGGCCTATTGTGAATGAATTCACTCTGGCTTAGGCAGTTCATTTAGCCTATGTCATAAATGTGCAATTCCATCACAGGCATATAAACAGAACACACACTTATCTGTGAAGACAAAGTGCAATTCCAATCACAAATCCATCCTTTCATGACTACAGAGCAGCCATGACATAGTATGAAGGTGTCATTCATAGCCTGGCTAGAGGTGTACATGATCTTAATACTGCAAAAAGGTGATTTAAATGGTCCTGTGTGACACAGTATTTGGAAAATTTATTCCGGGCTAATTTTCAGTAGGATAGTACTGTTCAAATAATGTACCTGTAGTACAGAGACACCCAGATACTAAACTACAGGTGTGGGAATGTTCAAAGATATCTTTTGTCAGGAGTGACACACCACTGATACAATGTTCCAAACATGTGCAGCATCTGGCAATACAGCCACCTAGCTTCCCAAAGTCCTACAATAGGTTGGAGGTGTCCAACAGTAGCCAGTGAGACAAGGTTGTACCTTAAGGTAAAGCAGTGAATAATACGAAGATTGGTTTGAAAATCACACAGTGCTTCAATAGGTATGGTACTGTTTGGAGGTGGTATGCCGTTGCCTTCCTTCAACCTTCGAACTAACGCAGTTTAGTGTGGGTTCTGAACCACGGTGCTACTTGATATTTTTCACATTAGCAACATTGCCAAATGAAAAAAGTGGAAAGTGACAGAAAAATCCTAGGACCTGGAGAATGAATAAACTGACGACACTAAAGAGCAAAATAACTCATAAGCTCAGCACAGTCAAAACATACAGTAACAAGCATAGCCTTCTATGTGTAATATCATCATTAGTGAAATGACTGAAAAATAAATCATTACAATATCTCAAGATGTACGCATAATACCTCGGTGTCACTAAGTACCGTCCTAGTGGGCGTTTTATTATATTCCAAACATGGCACAAAACCATGGAGTCACATAGAATAGCTCTACAGCAACAGTCATTTGAAGCCTATGTCTGATACATCACGTTTCCATTGAATTTCAGGCATACCAATAGGTGCAGTTGATATGCCAAATTAATTATCAACTACTAAACGGATTGTAATTCACTGCAGTTGCAGCCATGCATGACAAAGCTTTGTACCACAATCTTTGAAACTAATTTTTATAATCAGCAAATTGATATTCGAGTTTCCAAAATATGCATAAATTATGCAAAGATGATGCTTATCCATTTCCATGTCAATTCTTTGTCCAGATTGTGATTAAGTTTTAAAGAGGTTTAACAACACAGTTTACAATTTTTTCTTATTTGCATCCAAGGAAAAAATCATGATTACATTAATATACGTTATTATAAAGGTTACTGCCATAAATCAGTGAAACTGACCCTTCCCTGTCAACGGGATTCCCCTTCTTTTCAGCGTGAAGACAATTCATGAAATACTATTTTATTTTCACATCATGTGATATCTGGGTAGTAAATGATGATACTAGCCTTCCAAACATAAACATGTAAAAGAAGTAAAGTAACTTACTAATAAGTGTTTCCATTTGCTCGTTGCTTATCTGAGCATCACTGATAGTGTTCCTTACGTGGTTAATTATTTCACCAACAAGAAATCCTTCCTGTAGAAAGACATTCATAGACATTATGTTGAAAAGCTATCAAAATCATTCAGTAAATATCACAAATTTATTTCACAACACTACGAACGTAATATGTCAAAAGGCAATCATTTTGAAAATAAATTCAGAATACCTGGTCACATATGCTATTTGTATTCTCATAAATTAAAAATGACAGGGCAGGGCCACTAAACATAACACAAACGTTCGTACTCATTGTACTTCAACCTCTCTCCAACACTTAATACATTAGACACCTTCACAGTTCACACCATGCACACCTACAAGTAATTTAGTAAACAATAAACATGCGCTATCCGTGTCGATATCTTCGGAATAATAATATCTTTAGGGACACTCCAAAGATATTAGTAGAAATTTCCCATTCCAGATGAAAGTTAGATTGACACATAAACAAAACAAAAACCATTTGACTTACATCACGGAAATTGTCAATTCCAAATATTTGGGGGGCGCCACTTGACAAAGTTCTGGGATATTAGGTACATTGTCACTAACAACAAAAAGGCGCCATTTAACTTTAGCCACGAATGACTCACCCCGTTTACATGGGCTCCCAAAACCGGATTTCGTAAACCGATTTCCCAATTCCGCTTTTGGTTGGTCATGTAAACACTCCAAAATCGATTCTGGAAATCCACTTCTCTAAAGCGGTTTTCCAGTTCCACAATCGATTTTCGTGTCCATGTAAACGCAACCGTTTTTGAAGCGTTCTTGGCTTGTCAGATTGTGTTTTTTTGGTAAGAATTTTCGGCACATATGGACCGAGTGATATTTTCTAATATGAAATAAAAGTATTAATATTAGAGAGAGCATGAATCTGTGTATTTAAGTAAAGAAAAATAGCGATTATGCTGACTAAGTCAGCGACTGAATCAGCTGTTTTTCAGCCGCCATCTTAAGTGGATTTGGAAATCCGATTCAGGCTGTGCCATGTAAACACGACAGGGTGAAACAGTTTTCACACTACCATTTGCAATCGTGACGTCACCCGTCAGCTTTCGACTATCGAGTTGTGAACGAGCCAGTGTGAGATGTGTGCCTTTCGATTACTTGTTTACTTGAGATAAAGCTAAATAATTTTAAATAGGCGTATGCCGTGATCAGCCAGTTCGCTATACTAGTTTACTGTTGAGAAAATACACCATAGGGCAATAGAAAAGTGTATAAAGGAAGGTTAAGACTTTTTTTTTTAAACTGGTACAGGCAATTGTAAATTATAGTAATTTAAGGGGATATTTGACTGGAATGTTATTTAAACGTGTTCCAGTAATGTCGTTCTCACTGTAAGTAGCATTTGTTCGTATTAGCACATTCATATCAGAAAAGCTCAATGCTATTCATAATTACTAGTAAATTGGTAATTTCTACAACGAAGTATAAGCATATATGTGTTTCATAGATTGGTTACTACAGTGCTGTAGGGGACATTTAAAAGTAGTAAGTAGGCTACCTACTACTCTTTTTAACACTAACTGATTATCATTTACGGGCAAGCATTGTACACAACAAACAAAAATTTCTGATTAAAACGCAGGAAGTATTGCACGCGCTATACTATCACATTCTTGAACATCGACATCAATGTTTAAGCAAAAAAAATAAAAATATGAAAACATCAAACAATACTTATAAGAGTATAAATAGCGCCTGTTTAATTTATTCGTTACGATGTGTCCGCTTACACTTTAATACCGTCGTAAACAACTGAACGTTTTGTCTTTCATTAAATCCTTCATTAGAACTGACTTTTTCATTTAAAATATTATGTAATGAAAAATGCGTAATCAAATTACAATCTCAATCAAATAAACAGTTTGCTTCAGTCGTTTCTGTTACAATGTTACGTAACATAAACCATTTTTTGGTTTCAGATATCCAACCTCGATTTTAGGGGGACACTCAATTGACAAAAATATTTAAGTCGTCATGAAACATTTGAGATTTTCCATTAAAACGAAGTATAACAACAAAATAAAGATAACTAAGACACATTTTTCATATAAACAATGCAATCGTCGACTGCAACATGTAATTCGCGTGACGAAAGTAGGTTAACTTCCGATGTTAGCAGACGGGCGTTTTGTTAAAACATTCTTCTCGAAAAAGGTGACGTTACGGACAGTGTAAATATCGCCATTAGAAATACATTGCGGAATGTTCTGACGGACGGTGACGTGACGTGTGAATTGGCCTTTACACTGTCCTAAACATTAACTCGCAACAGCGATCGACAAATCTATAGTCTGGTTTCAGGTCGACTTTACAGTGCCGCTACGTCACAATGACGTCACGATTGCAAAAGGTAGTGTGAAAACTGTTTCACCCAAACACGACAGCGAAAAACGGTTTACGAAAATCGGTTTTCGTCTTCCGGAAGATGTGTTCCATGTAAACGTAGTGACTGTGTCAATTGCAATTATATGGGTGGCGCCACTCAACTGACACCACTAGATGAAATTCGGGACATTTGTACTCTGTGGCGCCATTTCTCAGAATCAGAACAACCAACCGCCATGTTTATTGGAAGTCTATTGCCGTATTTGGTGCTTTCATGTATTAATGCCTACGTTTTACAAACAATGTGCATTTTAATTGCTCATCAAATTAAAGATCTTTCCAAAATATGTGCTTTTAAGTATAGTTTGTTGGGTAACAGTGATAGACATCGGAATGCAGGACATGAGCATATTGAAGTTAATTTACATATTTTATGATGCTATATTAGGTTTAAATAAGCGTCCATTACATTGTAAATAGCATCCAGAACATTACATTAGAACAGTGAACTACTTTTGATGACAAGATATCAAGGTTGAAGAGATGACAGGTAATGGTCAGGTATCAAATATCACAGTGACACTTATTGTATCACTTGATCAAGTAGTGCGTTTGTAATGTTGATATCAGACTTTCTTACAGAGCGTGATAAGCAGGTCCCAATGGAAATTTACTTTTTTTAAATTCATAATTGGTTCAGTAATAGAGGTTTCTTTACATGTGCTAATTGGTTTATACCTGTCTTTAAGCTTAACGAACATTTGAACATTTTTTGTTTACCGTGTGTGCTTAAATACTGTGGAGAGGTGTTTTCGTGAAATTTGTGTAGATAATTTGTGTTGTAGGAAACCAATGGAAGATCAAGAAATGGCTTTCGTTACGATTGTAAAAGACTATCCAGCGATTATCAGCAAATCGCAAACCCCGCCTGCTAGAAGGGAGAAGGCTGAAAGTCTGAAAGAGGTACAATACCGATATAAGGCCACTATTGGAAAAGAGATTTCGGATCATAAATAATGAAAAAAGAAATACACAATATGAAGTCCAGAATAAAATGCAAGACGGATGTCAACAAGACCGGCAACGTCAAGAAAATTCTCAAGAAATGGGAGGAACTTTTTTTAAAGTTTATTGACACAGACGATTGTAATCCCTCCATACACAAAATTCCTAGTACGTTCCCATCACCATTTTCTTTATTTTATTGTTTAACGCTTTTAAATTGTGGATTAGCAAACAGTTTTGTTATCCAGTGAAAATGTAACAGTTTTCAGTAGAAGTCGTTTGAATTAGACTACTTTCAGTGAAAGTATAGTAGTGCATGACAATTAGTTTTGTTTTAATAAGGTTAAGTTTTTTTTATTTTTAATACTTATTTTTGGTTACCTTTCAGTATATTTTAATGAAATACCTGTTTATTAAAGGTCAGTTTGGTCCTGCTAGGCCTGTTAGTGAATAACAAGAGCCCAGAATATTTTTTTTAACAATGAACCCATCATCATCCCACGTTTATATTTTGCTGTGTGATTTACAACCGTATGAAGTAGTTATGGAAATATTTTGAAAATTTTCAATTATGTACTTTTTGTAAAAAAAATAAATCAAAATATTAATTAGTATTTTGAAAAAGGTTATTAATTAGAAGATACATTTTGTTGTATATCCCTGGGAAGAGCATGCAAAATGACACATTTTCCAGCTCTCTAGCTCAATTAGAGCAGCTCCTAGGGCAATTTAAAAAAATTCCGTTCACACATGTTTGGCTGGTCTTTGAAAAGTTTACTTAGCCATATTTCAAGAATGATTTGAGGTAAAATTAAAATTTGGTATTGTTCTTAGTCTCAGTACATGTTATAAGTATACTCAATTTTAGCAAAATCTAAAATGATGAGGTAAAATAGGTATGTTGATTTGACATGAAATGACCCATTTCAGGGGTGTGTTGCTGTAGGATATTTGCAAAGTGTTACAGTAAATATGTTTTATAATTCCACTTTACTAAGAATTTTTTCCCAGTTATGAAAGTGTCAGCATGTTGAATATCTGTACAACAAGACTAAAAAAATAAATTTCAAAAGCTTTCAGTAAAGCCAAACAGTACACAGAGTAAGAGTAAAAAGCGTTCAACCTTGACATTAAAATCTAGTATATATTATTCTCATTGCTTCACTGAAAATAAATTTGTACTCAATTTAATTTCCTTTAGTGGGTATGGTGCTGTGTAAATGAATATAATCAAACATTCATTTTTCAAACCATGTTGTTCAAGGATCACAGTTAATTCTAGAATCTGTTGATGCTGTAAAAGTAGCTGGAAATTTCAATTAAATTACCATATGGAAATGATAAAGGAATCAAAATAAACAAGTACATAGTGAATTATTTCCTTTATTAACAAAATGCTTGGGTTTCCACATCACCCATAGAGGTACCAATCTTGATGCGTTACTCATTATTTTACATGGTGAGTTCCGCGGGAGGCCTATGTACCACGATACACAAATAAAGAATAGCTTTACAGGAAAAGTAATAATTAAAAAAAATATTTACAGGTCACTTGAGGTTAAAAAATTAAACTGTACAGGAAATATATACAGGTCACAGTACACATTCAGAGCACATTGTCCTTTTCAGCTCTTATTAATTTCTCCCTTTTTTTTCAGCACATCATACTGGGTGAGTAAAACCAGTCTCTGCAGTTCAGAATCAGTTAAGTTCTGAGTTTCGTCCATCTCCATACTGAGCCGCCGACGCTTCTGTTGTCTCTGTTGCCCCACAGGTGTATATTCTGGAATTGTTACTTCTGGGGCTTCCAAGACATCTGTTACAATAGTACATGGCTCTAAAATCATCGAGTTGGAGTCAACCATGGACTCCGAACTCGAAGGTTGGAGATAAATACTCGGTAATCTAACAGGAGCCTCTACTGCACAAGCACCTACAACAACAAAATAATACTAGTTCGTGTCACTACGACATTCTTTGAAACAAGAATATGTAGCAAGTAGGTTTATACATAAACGAGGAATGGTTTACTCTAATTATAATTAATTTGAATTGCTTATTTTAATTTCATACAACTTAACTAACAGTATATTAACTGATAAAAATAAGTTTGAGGATTCAACAACAAACTGAAATAAAGTATGAAAAAATAAAAGTATTTACATATTTGTTCTGGTACACGGTGTTTTGAATGAAACTACTAAAAAATATACATCAACCTAACACGAGACAAAAATTAAGTTTCGAGTTGAAAGCAGGTTCCCAATAAATTGCCTTGGAACTTCAAAGATTACATTTTAATAAAGCTGACTGGGTTTGGTTCACATCACTTTCATTAGAACTGTATGTTCTCCCTGTTGAAGTAAATGGATTTATTTTTGTGAGAACATCCACAACTGACACTCACAGGACAGCTGTATGTGCAGGATAGGAGAATGACTTAGCTGGTTCACATGGATGAAGAAAAGTTATTTTCACTTTATCAAGTGCATTTTTTTTTCTTCCTGAAATGTACCCAAGCCACCAGTTCATGCCATATACAGTAGTGACATACCCTGATACATCTTGTAACTTCAGTTTGTCTGGTAATGTAGTTACTTCCCTCTTCCAACTCTGCATTTTTATGTAGTGTTCCTTTGATTCTCAATGTCTCTTAAAGCTGACTTTTTAATATTTCTGAAGCACTATAGTCTTGAGATGAATATGCGAATCAACATTTGTGATATTATCTACTGTCCACTCAAGTACATTTCATGGGATTTGGATCTGATTTTGGTATGGCCTTTGCAAACTTGTACGAGCTGCCAGTTCTCTTAACTGAATCCCCTACTCCAACACAAGGCCCTATCCCATGTGCTGTGGGTGAAAAGTGCTACTCAGCTTTTATGTTGAAGTCTTCCCCATGAAAACAAAGGTTCAGGAAATGTTTCAGTAAAATTTTACAATTTGTATTACCATGTAGTGTTGAGTGTTCAGATGTTAGCAGCGACCAGAGCAAACACAATCCTATAGAGTGAAATTTATAATTAATGCTGTTCCTGCTCTATGCTTGAGAAGTTGTCAACGTACCCTTGTCCGCTCAATAAATTAACTTTTGTCACACAAATATTCATAACAAAACATTTGCAAAAAGAACACGGCTGCTGTACTTTACATACAGAAGTGGCAGCCAACATCTGAACACCATGCCACTACAGGGACTGTAATATTAAGCCCTGTTTCATACTTTTGTACTAAGCAGCAGAACCATCAGTATAATAGTATATCTTTTTTGAAAGCTTTTTAAATTTATTTGTTAGATAAGAAATACGCTTCTTTTGAAAGATGTAAACCAGTCACATTGTACTCCAGGCAATCGGAAACAATGACAAAGCTCATATACTCAATTTTGTCTTCCTGTTTGTAACGAAAAGGTGATATTTTGAGATATCTGATATTTTTTACTTACTTTTCAGTATCGTTTAATGAAATTCCTATTTGTTAAAGGTCGGTTTGGTCAAACTAGGGCTGTTAGTGAAAAACAAGAGTCCGAAATATTTTTTGTTAACAATGAACCCATTATCATCCCATATGTATATTTTGCCATGTGATTTACAACAGTAAGAAGTAGTTATATAAATATTTTGAATATGTTCAATTATGTACTTTTTGTAAAAAAATTAAATTAAAATATTAAATAGAATTTTGAAAAATGTTATTATTTAGAAGCTATGTGTTGTTGTACATCTGTGGAAAGAGCATGAAAAATGCTGCAAGATTTCCTCTCGGTTATGTATTGTGTGGTGCAACAATTTTTAGTGTTTTAGACTGTGCAAAAGCATATAAACAGATTCCAGTGACAGTAGAAGTCATTCAAAAAACAGCCATCATCACCCCTTTCAGTCTTTTTGAAAGTCTCTTCATGACCTTTGGACTAAGAAATGCTACGCAAACCTGGCAACGCTTCATTGACTTGGTGCTGCAAGGACTTAATTTTTGTTTCGCCTACCTCAACGATATTCTGGTATTCCTTGCTTCCCCAGAACAACATCAGCAGCATCTTACTGAAGTATTTAAAAGACTGGAACAGTATGGCATCGTTCTTAACACAGGCAAATGCGTTTTCGGCCAAAACGAAGTCAATTTTTTGGGCCACAAGATTTCATCATCGGTATCGCTACCCTTGCCGCGTCAAGCCTGCATACATTCTTGAAGACGAAGTATCAACGAAAACACAACAGACACCCGACCCAGTCCCAGCTACTTTGCCACCTAAAGCTCTTCCAGCCGCCGACGAGAAGCAGCTTTCAGGACGCACTACAAGATCTGGTCGACGAGTCCATTTCCCTGCAAGATTTTTAGACAACGCTCTGCTTTCCCAGCGGGGGCTGATGTAGCAGACAGCAAAGAAACAGTGCAGTGAGAGTGAGAGTTGTGTGTTTTCGCGCATTATTTTGGTATTACTGTCAAAATGCTTCCGCACCTGCCACTAGGGGATCTGAGTCTCTTTCGCGCTTACTCTTTGAATGTTTTTGTTTTTGTTTTGTTTCTTTAGAGTTACCCAGTTCTTATGTTCTTGTTTGTGTCGAGATTCGTATTACTGCTTGTAAAACCTCTCGATTAAGCATTGTTCTGCAATCAACTAATTTCACATTGCTTTAATAAAGAAGTTAAAGTGTTTCTAATTAAAGTGTCGTTCTCATTACACTGTGGCGGTTTTAATACAGACACAAAGTGTTGCATATTCGGACGGCCACTCTCAAACTGCTCAGGGCTCTCCGAAAGATTGTTTGGATTGTACCTACCTTGTACCCACATGCCATTAGCCCCTGTTCTGCCGATGAATAAGAAGCCGCTTATGAAATATTTGTATTATCACATTATTCAGACAAATCTGTGTTAGGGTAACAACGTTTTCTTTATTAATGACCCCACCAATGAATAATGTCTACTGTCCAGTCTCAAATACAGAAATATTTATCCTTCTCAGTGTACTTTGTTAAGTGATATTACCTATCCGAAAATATTATTACATTTACAGTCATTTGTTATTAGGACAGTATTCCCCTTAAACACACACTCGGAAATCGTCACATATTCGGAAATTACTATCCAAATAACTGTTTCGTCCTTTGTTTTGTAATCAGTTGTAAATGTAAATAAAAGACAGAAACGTAGAACTAACTTTTAATACATTCAGAGAAGTTCATTTAAAAACGTAAAGATGAAAAAAAAATATTAGGAGAAGAAACGATCCGAACTTACACCTATGCATAAAACAAATTATAAATCCACAAGTGTATCCATTAAGGCCAATTCACACTGTCCGTCAAGTCACGTCACGTCCCCGTCCGTCGGAACATTCCGCAATGTATTTCTAATGGCGACGTTCACACTGTCCGTCACGGACCGTCATGTCACGTCAACGTCACGTCAAGCTTTCTCGCGAAGAATGTTTTGATGGAACGGTCGTCTGCTAACACAGAAGATAACCTATTTTGGTCACGCAAATTAAATGTTGCTGTCGACAATTGCACTGTTTATATGCAAATAAGTCTTATTCGGCTTTATTTTGTTGTTATACTTCGTTTTAGGGGTAAATCTCAAATGTTTCATGACGACTTAAATGCTTTTGTCAATTGAGTGTCCCCCTAAAATCGAGGTCGGATATCTGAAACCAAAAAATGGTTAATGGTACTTGACATTGTAACAGAAAAGATTGAAGCAAACTGTTTATTAGAATAAGATTGTAATTTGATTACACATTTCTCATTAAATAACAGTTTAAATGAAAAAGTCAGTTCTAACAAAAGACAAAAATTCAGTTGTTTACGACGGTATTAACAATGTCAATGGGCAAATTGTAATGGATAAAGTAAACAGGCGCTATTTATGCTCTTATAAGTGTTGTTTGATGTATTCATATGTTTATTTTTTCGCTTGAAAATAGATGTCGGTGTTTTGAAATGTTGTTTCAGTTCCCAGTAAGTTGGCCAAAAACATACACTGTAAAGTTTTATTCGGCTGTCAATAACATTTAGCGTTGTTGTTCCTGCAATTCTAGTATTAAACTATGACTTTCTACATAACAGATCGCTACTCATAACCTCACTTTCGACATGACTTTCTACATACTGTAACAGATCGCTACTCATAACCTCGCCTGAGATCAGCGAATTGACGTGACGGACACTGACGGACAGTGTGAATACAACTTGACGTGACAGTGCCATGACGTGACGCTACAAATGCACATCCTATAAAGGGCTATGAATTACTTATAGCTACATTGAATAGTTATGGTGTCAATTTGCTAAAAACTACAACTTATTTCTAAGGTAAGCGTTTTAGTGATTACTCTTAAAGGCATCATAATTGCATTCCCAATGTTTAAAGCTCACAATTTCTGAATAAGCTCAATTTAAAATGGCGCCTGTTTCATCGTGCCAAAGATTCTATCCGTGCTGTGTATAGTCTCTGGTCCAAAACGGAAGTGGTATTTTTCCGCTGCAAACGTATACTATATTTCTAGCGGGGCAGCGTTCTTTTCACACTGGCATCTTAAAACTTCTGTATTGTATGTTGGATAATAAATAATCTTTAGTTATCCCTGTAAATAATTTTGCTGTGTGTACGTTTTAAGTATTTCGACATAACAAATGTGACAGTTAAACACTGAAAATATCAGACTACTTCGTTTTTACACAAACTGCGTAGCATGACATAATCATCCAATTTTTCGTATTCGGTTCTCAATGCACTGCAATAAAAACATGACAGATACTGCATTACTTTATTTATCATCTTTTATTCATTCAAATACTATACAAAAACTATCTACAATAATGGCAGTATTACGTTGTCCAGTACGTTTCATGTCAAGTAAATAGATGTCATAGAATTACAGGGTAGGACGTTACTAGAATGGAGCATAATTTGATGGCGTTTTATGGAACTGCATCTTGATAATGTAATTCCACATTATGGACACTTCCTTTTCCATTTTTCAACACACGAATGTTCTCAGATAAATGAACTTTATAGTTAGTGTAGAGGTTCTAACGCATATTGAACTCGAAACTGCATTCCTAACACTTTTGGAACGTATTGTGCGATTCACTCATGTTCACCAAAAGACAGCAATAACGAAATAACAAAAAACACCAACAACGAAATAAATAAAACGGAGCGCTCAATGTGGTAGAAAAGAGCAGAATGAAATAGGAAGACATCTTGAATCAAATTGACTGATCACGTGATGTAAGCTTCCGACAACTAAACGTTCGAACAGCCAAGTGCATACTGCCACAAGACAAATCCGTACGGACACGGCCTCCTCAATAATTGAGGAGGCTGTGAGTACGGATGTAGAGATGTCAGCAGACGATGTTGTTTTGAGTATTTTGTAAACACTTGAAACAGAAATTAAATTTATCCTGGTAGGATCTTAGTTAACCTCACACACTATAATCGTGACATATTCAGAAACAAACTATCAAATATTGGTGACAAGTAAAGAATATCAGGCTAAGCACACTCTCGGAAATCGCGATATATTCGAAACTAAGCAGCAAAATATTGGGGAAAAACAAGAAATATCAGCCTTTCCATACCCTTGGAAATCACGAGATATTCGGAAATTCACAGCTAAATCTTTCTGAATAGCGGATAGTGTAGGCCTAAATGTCATTTATACTCGTTTCACTTACTGTATCAGCAATTTAAAGGTTCGCATAATTTTGTCTCCAACGATATTCTCGAAAACTGTAACTTATTTCGAACAAAGTCAAATATTTGTGAGAAGGAAGAACACAAATGTCATTGCTGATCGTACCACTGGCAGCAGTAATTTCATTCTCCATTGGTCAGTCACACATAAGTCACCAAATCGATGTTACTAACTCCTGAAGACAGCACATAAGATTACTGAACAACATAATACTGTTATGTGAATATAAATCCCACAAAGTGTTGTGGATAAATAACTTCTACAATGTGTTACAAACGATAAGATTTAACAAAATATTTTCATTTACTGGAGATTTGAACACAGCACCTCTTCCCTGGCAATCCAGCACACTACACATTACACTACAGCAACTTGATAACACCTAAGTCTTAATGATTTGTATACCAGTTCCCACATGTTTGGTTCTCAATGTTAATATGATTTTAATTACATTTAGTTATAATTAATTGATCCAGATATGATTTTGTAATTCATCTTCAATTCGCTGTAGCCCTAAAACTGTTTACTGCGAGTTATAAACCCAAAACTCTGAAATATATGGCAAATCAAGATGGCGTCTGTGGCATGGAAGGAACAAGTGAATATCGTTTTCACGTCACTTTCCAACAAAGAGCTATATAAATAATATACCTCTTTGCTTTCCAAAGTCTTTGTTCATTGGCTAATGTAACAGCTAATTTCATTGGAGAGAAAGAAAATTTTGCCTGGGATATAAGAGGTTCGTTCCAGCAGCTGCCAGACTGCTTCACGCACATGCGGAACGCTGAAATTATGTTCCAGCAGCACCTTCTCCCGCTTCTGGCAACTTGGAGTGTGGCTGTTTGGTGTTCCAGCAGTTGCCGTAAGCAGCCAGACGCTACCCGGAAAAATAGTTTTGGCGCGGTCAAGCGGCCAATTTGCGTGTGCGCAGAAAGGGCTGAGTTAGAGTGGGGGGGGGGGGGAGGTTGCCATCACGTGATACGTGTGTGTTTGTGGAGTGTTTTTCGATTATTTCGAAGTCACTACAATCCCACTTGAGATCAGACATTTCTCGTTTACACTTATTCGTTATTAGGAAGGAAAGTATTTTAATTAATCCTTTAAACTCACATTCGCCTGCAGCCATAAACAGTGCAAAAAGCATTCCAGTAGTGCAAGTATCAAACATGGATTTTTACGTCATAGTAACTGCGCATGCGCAATAACACCTGTTTCTTAGTGCTTGAAAGTATCCGTTTGGCAGCTGCTGGAATGAACCTAAGAACTGGACCAAACGAATTCGGTTATTCATTTTCTTTGTCGTGTGTGTGCTATTGTGCGATCATGTGTGCTGAGCGGGAAGTAGATGCTTATAAAAAGCTATTTCAGGCAACTTTACAGGAATACTGACAGAATATATCTCTGTAAGTCAGAGAAAAGGCGTACACAGTTATGGCACTAGATATAAAAATACGTTTATGCTCACAGGTTTAAGGTGAAGAAAATCAAAGTGAAAGAGCGATAGAACCTTACCACCTTCACAAAAAAAGAAAAAGAAGAAATAGAGCATGCACTAACAGAAAAATGTGTACAGAATTGCCTTTAATTTATGGGCACCATCGCGTCAACTTGTATTCACACTGTCCGTTATGTTAATTCTCCTATCTCAATACACAATGGTGAAAGTGAAGTTAGAGATGCGATTTCTTATGTAGAAACTCATTAGTGTAATTGTGGAATTGAGGGAACTACAACGCTAAATGTTATTTACGGCCAAAGAACACTATTCAATGTATGTTTTTTTGCCAACATAAAGTGGTAAAGTGCTGGGAATTAACAACATTTCAAAACATCGACATCTATTTTCAAGCTAAAAATAAACATATTAACTTGTCAAACAATATTTGTAAGAGCATAAATAGAGCATGTTTACTTTATGGATTACGATTCGCCCACTCACATTGTTAATACCATCGCAAACACCTGGATTTTTGTCTTTCATTACAACTGACTTCTTCAGATTAAATGTTAAATAATAACAAATAGTCTTCAAATTACAATGTTATTCAAATAAACAGTTTGCTTCAGTCCTTTCTGTTACAATATTACACACGTAAATCATTTTTCGGTTTCAGATATCCGACCTCGTTTTTAGGAGGTCACTCAATTGAGAAAAATATTTAAGTCGTTATGAAACATTTGGAATTTAGCGTTAAAACAAAGTAAACAATTAAATAAACAGTAATAAGACACATTTGCTTATAAACCCGGTAATCATCGACTGCAACGTGAGAATGGCGAGACGAAAATAGGTTTACTTCCGATGTTTTCAGACGAATGTCCCGACAAAACATTCTTCTCGAGACAGCTCGAGGTGACGTGATGCTCCGGTGACGGACAGTGTGAATGCCGCCATTAGAAATACATTGTGGAATGTTCTGACGGACTGTGAATTGGCCTTATAAAGTTCTCGTTACGACTGTTGCCGTATACTCATAAGCAGTCTAGATCTCTATTCTATAGCGATCGACAGATCGATAGCCTTCTTTCTAGTCGCCTTCACAGCGCTGCTACGTCACGATGACGTCACGATTACAAATGCCTGTGAAACGAACGCTATCCTTTCTAGCGCTTGAAAGTATCCGTCTGGCAGCTGCTGGAATGAACGTAACTCCTCACGACACTAGGAACTAAGAAGCTAAGGATTTAACATCCAGTAAAAAATCCAAGTCATTAACACTAAAACAAATCATTATAATAAAATAAATACTGAGAAGAAAGAATTGCATATGTTCTCTATCATAACTTGAGTGAGCGTGGCGAAAAAAGGTTAACTTTCGAGCTTAGCAGACGACCTTTCCGTCCAAACTTTTTCATGACGATCCGGTGACGGACAATGTGAATACCGCCTCTCAGTGTTGCCAGGTTCTCCGAGAAATCGGAAAAAACCTTCCGATTTTTTGAATTATTCTATAAAATACGAAATTTCGAGTTAATCTTCCGAAATTATCCAATTCATCCTGAAATTTTCATTGAATCTTCCTTCGCCGATAGTATAACCTGCAACGTAACATCAAATAGCGTAAATAGATATACGCTAATTGGTAACACATACCATATCAGTTCGATCCCTTATTCCAAACAGCACCAGATTTCTTTTTAAAAAAATTGGAGCGTGAGTATTGAATATTTATTTCGCATAACAGTAGCTTTTTAATTTTAGAAAAAGTAAAAATGAACCAAGTTTCCTGGAGAGGCTGCAGTCCCATAGCCCCCCTCCCCCGGCTGCAATGACAGCGCAACATTGCGTTAACAATGATACCTTTGCACTACTACCTTATTGTTCGTATGCAATGATCGGAAAACCACTGTCAATGAAATGACGGAACTTGCAACACAGACCTTGCTGAGCTGAGTATGAATACAAATTAAATTTATTGTAAGAGATTGTCTTATTTTCACTCCCCTGGTTCTGAAATAAATTACTGGGCTCTCTCTTTTCATTATTATTATTATTATTATTATTATTATTTTTTTTTTTTTTTAGTGTGATGTACCTACCGTTTTCTAATGCAACTGCCGAATTTTTAAGCTTCATCTTCCGAAAAAAAGAAAAAAATATAACGGGCCTGGCAACACTGACACTCGATAACATAACGCATCGTTTCTAATCTGAAAAAAAGTAAGAATTAAGCAGCAACATTAACACCAGCAGACATCTGTATAACAATTACAAACTACATGAGAACGGTTCTCTTTTAAGTATTTTACATCGATTTTCTGGTCGAGGTATCGCAATTACACTCTTGAATGTATATCGCTAAGTGATTTTATCAGATCTGAGGACGGGGGAGAAGTAAAGAAAGCAAATGTAATTATAGACACATAAAAATTGTGTGTATGTAATGACGAGATTAGTATAGTTTACATGTGTTGTACTGATTTAATGTAGCCCATGATTTGCATGGAAGTTAATAGTTTTGTGCTAGTTTGAATCAAAAAAATCTGTGTTTGCCGTAGTTAAGAATAGACTTGTACGGAACAGTGATTGCACGAAGGATCAAAATTGAGGAAAAGTCTGCCCTGTTCCTTTTATTGTGTTGTATTATCTATCTTTTATTTTATTAAAGTGTCTGAAGCCTACAGGTTTTCCTATTGGATGTAAATATTACTGAAACATTGAAGAGTTTGTGTGAGGACCTACTTAATGAGTAAAGTGGAAACTCACAATTATGTTGTCCCTTATGAAAATGGTGTGGTATATTCCCTCAATCATACTACACGGATAGTGGACCATTTCATATTTCCTAATAAATAATACTTAAAATTGCGGAAGAAACTTTTTTTTGTATCTCTACGTGAGATATTAGTTGGGTAGGGGGTCCTAACAACACTACACAGTTCTCTTGAGAATTAACTCTGGCTGATTACCTGTTTTTTGCAACTTTTGCCTCCTTAGTGTATGTACTTTTTTTTAATTTTCATCTGAATTTGTATGTGGAACAAGAAGTTCAAATGTTTTAATTTTGATACTTCAATACATTATATGAATTACAGCTGCCATATTACAATTTTGTTGTAGATAACACACTGGTCTAGGAACCGTGATTGTGTTTTTATGACAATTGAATGGCTGTAATTTTTTTGTAACTGAAACAAATATGTGTGTTTTGATATCTTCAAGTTAACCTAGCTTTCTTTACAGCTGAAACATTGTGAGTATGTGAGAGGGGGGCGGGGTTGAAGTTCCACACACTGCGAGAAGAATCATAGGGTACATATTCTTAACAAAATATTGTTGTAAAAAGTGATGATTAGGTCCTCTGAAGTCCATGTGGGTATTTTTATGTTCTCCAATTTGTTAGGTTTCCATTTCCGATGAAATCTAATTTGTGAAACTTGTTGGAAAAGATTTAACTATATGAGAATTGAAAAAGTAATAAGTTACCACTGTGATGGAAAGCTTTTGGGCCATTTATACTATGTGTTATCACAGTACTCATATATTTAATTTACTTACAGCTGCGCCCCAGTGTAGTGTGCTGTTGTTAGCAATCACTGTTGAGTGCTCTTTAAGAAGATTAATCACAAAGAATGAGTGAATAATCTTTTGTGTTTATCGTGAAGTAATGAATGCTATTAGTGCTCTATGGTTGACAGATTGTTGTGTGTACACTTTCCTGATCATTAAATTACTTATCATTGTAATGAACATTTTATTACCAAGATAAGCAAACTACACTGCTGGTGCCGGAAGCAAAATTTAACCCAATACATCGCTGCGTACATAAGTCGCTAGTAATCATGTATTCTATTATGTTGTATTTGATTCTAACTTTACTTCATCTGTAGAGCAGTTGTTCATATTCTTACTTTCACACAATTACTGCATTGTCCTATGGCTGCGTGGGAGTAGCCGAGTGGTCTGGTGCGCCACATTGCGTATTGCGCGGCCTCCCGCATCGGAGGTTCGAATCCTCCCTCGGGCATGGATGTTTGTGTCTTCTTTAGTAAAGTTGGTTCATAAGTACCGTAGTTAGTGAGTTTAGGGACTGATGACCCCACAGTTAAGTCCCATAAGCTTTACTAACATTTGAAGATTGTCCCATGCTTTGTTGGATCAAAGCTGCCTTCATACACATAGAACCTACTTTTACTGTACTGACACTCACTTAGTGATTTATCATGCTTTGAGACTTTTTATAATAAAAAACATTTGCCTCTTAGCTTTCTTCTCTAATAATGGGAAGAGGAAAATAACTGAAGCCAGACCTTTCTTGGAAGGGCAGGTGTATTGTATTTTATTGATCTAATAAATCATAGTATCATACAACTGAACATGATATTTACCAGTCAAGAAGGTTTACATTGTACAGCAATACTGAAGGGCCCAGTAACACTCATATAGTTTGAGTTGTAATGTTATTGGACGTACTAAACAGGGATGTGGGGAGGGGAAATTGTGTTACACCACTTTACAAAGCACAAAATAAAACTTTGTTACGCACAAAGTGTTCTACCAAGCAGTTGTCATTAGGAACGGTGGAACATGGAGTCAAGGGTGGGTTGATGGATAAGTGTAAATTGATCAGTTTGTATTGTAAAAAATAATGAAATATTCTTTACAAAATAAAACTGATCAGTATTTAGAGTCGTACAACAAAACATGTCAACATCAGTGGTCAAAGCAGTGGATGGTATCCGTGTTTCAGATCCCGTTGTACTCTTTATTACCTAAACATCATGTTGTTTCAGGGGGTTGAAGTGAAATTGTTGCTACCTCTGACATCTACTTTGTAGGGTAAAATTTTACCTGCTTTTCCAAGGCGTACTCTGGTGACATTGGCATTGGCCGGACATGAATTATAGCGGTGCAGATGGAGACAGCCAATCAGATATTAGCCTGTAACAGGATGTTTCGTTTCCACAGTACACATTATTATTTTTGTACAGTTAAAAAGATACCACCAGATGCTGACATATCTATGTTTTATTCCGCTCATAGAAGTGTCCAGATCAATCTGTCATTCTTCCTGTTTTTGTTACTATGAAGACACATGGATAATTAATGGTGTTACTGATCTAAGGTTGACAGGTTCTTGTATGTACTCCTGTCCACTCAATAAATGAACTGTAATCATAACCAGAATGTTTTACAAGAAAACATAATTGTTACTACAAAGATACATATGGAAGGTGACCTTGAAGTAAATAATTAATGCTGTTCCTGCTCTATGGTTGAAAGTCTTTGGTAGGAACTGTAATCGTAACTGGAAAATTCCATAATAAAATATTTTTCTTACTATGAAGGTACATATGGAAGAGTGTACTAGCATCAGATTGGCTAACGTCACACCCAGTGGCCTTTGCTAATGCCTCCACACACCACACTATGCCGCAACAGGACAAGTAAACTTTAGCCATTCGTAGTGTCACCCTGACCTGGAGAATTGACAGAGATCTAGGCTGGGCTGGTTTTTAGTTGGCAAAGCCAATGAATTGTGTATAATATAAATAAAAGTTGTGGTGAATATAGCTTCATGTTTGCGTCATATTTAATACAATTTACCAGGCGAAGGGGCACAGGCAGTAATAGCAACAAATAAACACACAGACACACACACACACAAAAATGCTAGCTTTCGCAGCCTAGCTGCTTCATCAGGCAGAAGGGAAGGAGAGGGAAAAGGAAATGATGAGGGTTTTAAGGAAGGGGGTAAGGAGCCATTCCAATCCCGGGACAGGAAAGACTTACCTTGGGGGAAAAATTGGAAGGTAAATAAATGCACATACACCCACACATTTACACAGACACAAGTACACTTAGGCAGACATACTGTAGAACTGTAGAGTGTACTTGTGTCTGTGTAAATGTGTGGGTGTATGTGCATTTATTTACCTTCCAATTTTTCCCCCAAGGTAAGTCTTTCCTGTCCCGGGATTGGAATGGCTCTTTACCCCCTTCCTTAAAACCCTCATCATTTCCTTTTCCCTCTCCTTCCCTTCTGCCTGATGAAGCAGCTAGGCTGCGAAAGCTAGCATTTTTGTGTGTGTGTGTGTGTGTGTGTGTGTGTGTGTGTCTGTGTGTTTATTTGTTGCTATTACTGCCTGTGCCCCTTCGCCTGGTAAGTGTACCTTATCTATTTTTTACGTATATTTTTCCTGTTAGGAATTTTTCCTCTATAATATTAATACAATTTACTATATTCATTGCACATTTCTGTATATACAAATATGTTGGCGGTTGAAATTAACAATACAATACTGTGAAAAGTATTGGATTACAATACTGTATTGAAAACAGTAGATTGTTGCCACGTAGACACCGTAATGAGTCACTGAGAGGCACACTTAAAGACTCCTTGATCTGATTTAGCCTTCATCAGATATAGACATATCTCTCTCTCTCTCTCTCTCTCTCTCTCTCTCTCTCTCTCTCTCTCTCTCTCTCTCTCTCTCTCTCTCTCTCTCTCTCTCTCTGTGACACAAACGCGCGTGCCCACACACACACACACACACACACACACACACACACTCTAACTCACTCAAACTGTGTCACCAACTGCTTCATCCCACCACCATTTGCTTCTTACACTGGGGCCACGGCAAATGGAAACAGCAGTTGTGTATTTCTGATGAAGGCTCTATGAACCAAACACTGAGTATGACTGAAGTCTTTTAAGTGTGCCTTTCTGTGACTCATTGTTACATGAGTGTGATGAGAAACAATGTATCCAATGCATTATTGTATTAGATCCCAGTAATTTTTCTTCGTGGAAAGTCAGTAAATTCTGAATTATTTTGCAGTTGGATCGCCATAATTTGATCCCTAACAACTTGCAATGCTATTACAAGCTTTCAACAATGAAGCACAGACAGATTTAGATGGAAAAAACTAAACTGTGTTGTCACTGTAGAAACATTTACAAAATCACATACCGTGTCTGGTGACAGTAGGTGCATGAAGGTGCTGTGTCTGAAATGCTGTAACTACCGGGGATCAACTTACGACGACTCAACTACAGGAAATAACACAGAGGCTGTCCAATTATGCTCTCATTTTGTGTAAACATCTAGCTGCATTTTTACTAGGTTCTTCCTTTCATGTTTATTATAATGTACTGCAGTAAAAGAAATCAAATTAGCTTCATAGTACACTGCTCCTAGTTATTTCAACTCGTAACAACTAATTACATTTTTTGAGGAGGATAGCTTGCTTACTCACAACAGAGACGGCTGAAGAGGCGCAGAAAGGCACAAATAATAGAATATAGCATTAGAGCTTTTGACCATTAAGGTTCTGTCTGTTAGAGAGACACAAACACAAACTCACATGGACATGACTGCCGTTTCTGGCCGCTGTGGCCAGTCTGGTGTACCCAGCACAGCCTAGGTGAGAGGAACCATTGATGCGGGTAAGGAAATGGCAAGGAGATGGAAGCAGGAGGGGAGGGGGGATGCACGGCATGGGTAGGGGGATACACCAGTGCTCTTTGATGGACAGTGCAGAAGGAAGGGAAGGGGCTAAATTGAGTGTTTGGGTGTGAGATGAATGTAAGATAGTGTGGGCAGGGAAAGGCAGGGAAGGGTGGTTGAGACAGGAACTAGGTGGGAACTCTCTCAACAATATATCCTACACTTCCACAATTCCCCAGCCGAAACCTACGCTATTTCCTGCCTCTACTACCCTTCCCTTCCTTTCCCTGCCCACACTATGCTACATTCGTCTCCCATCCCACCATACAATTCAGTCCCTTCCTTTCCTTCCGCACTGTCCGTCGAACAACACTGGTGTATTCCCCCACCCATGCCGTGCATCCCCCCTCCCCTTATGGTTCCCTCTCCTTGCCACTTCCTTAACCCCACAACTGGTTGCTCTCACCTAGGCCACACTGGGTCCCGCAGATTGGGCACAGCGGCCGGAGAGGGCAGTTGTGTGTGTGTGTGTGTGTGTGTGTGTGTGTGTGTGTGTTTGTGTGTACGCGCGCGCTGGGGGCTCTCTAACCAACAAACCATCACCTGCTCGCGCGCGCTGGGGGCTCTCTAACCAACAAAGCATCACCTGATTTTCTTAGACTGTACACCATTACCCTAGTTTTGCTTTTGTTAATCTATCTTACATGCACCTTTCAGCACACTGTCCATTCCATTCAATTGCTCTTCCAGGTCCTTTGCTGTATCTGACAATTACCATGTCGTCGGCAAAACGCAATGTTTTTAATTCTTCCCCCTGAACTTTAATTCCTTCTCCAAATTTCTCCTTGCTTTCTTTTATAGCTTGCTCAATGTACAAATTGAATAAAATTGGAGAAAGGCGACAACCCTGTCTTACTCCCGTTCCAACCACTGCATCCGTTTCATGCCCTTCAACTCTGAGAACCACTGTCTAGTTTTTGTACAAGTTGTAAATAACCTTACGCTCCCTATATTTTATTTCTGCTTGCTTCAGAACTTGAAAGAGTTTATTCCAATCAACATTGTCAAAAGCCTTCTCCAAATCTACAAAAGCTAGAAATGGAGGTTTGCCTTTTCTTAATCTATCTTCTAGGATAAGTCGTAAAGTTAGTATTGTCTCCCGTGTTCCTTCATTTCTCCTGAACCCAAACTGTTCTTCCCCGAGGTCAGCTTCTACCAGCTTTTCCATCCTTCTGTAAATAATTCGTGTTAATATTTTGCAACCATGACTTATTAAACTGATGGTTCTGTAGTTTTCACACCTGTCTGCACCTGCTTTCTTTGGAATGGGGATTATAACATTAAAGTCTGAGGGTACTTCACCTGTCTCATACATCTTACACACCAGGTGAAACAATTTTGTCATGGCTGGTTCTCCCAGAGACTTCAGGAGCTCTGAGGGAATATCATCTACTCCAGGGACCTTGTTTCGACTTAGATCTTTCAGTGCTCTGTCAAATTCATCTCTCAGTATAGTATCTCCTATTTCATCCTCATCTACTTCTTCTCCCCTTTCTACAATATTGCCGCTAAGTTCATTTCCTTCATAGAGCCTCTCTATATACTCTTTCCACCTTTCAGCTTCCCTTCTTTGCTGAGAACTGGTTTTTCATCAGTGTCCTTCATATTCATAGAGCTGTTTTTCTTATCTCCAAATGTTTCTTTTATTTTCCTGTAGGCTGTATCTATTTTCCCCCTATTTATACATTCTTCTACCTCCTTGCATTTGCCTTCTAGCCACTTCTGCTTAGCCATTTTGTACTTCCTGTCAATCTCCTTTCTTAGTCGTCTGTACTCCATTTTGCCTGTTTCATTTACTGCATTTTTATATTTTCTCCTTTCATTGATTAAATTTAGTATCTCCTGTGATATACAAGGATTTTTTGTAGGTCTTGCCATTCTACTTATTTTGTCCTCTGCTTCCTCCACTATTTCATCTCTCAATGCTACCCATTCCTCTTCTACTGTTTTATTCCCACCCCCGTTTCTGTCAATTGTTGCCTAAAGCTACCTCTGAAATTCTTAAGAACTTCAGGTTCCTTCAATTTATCCAGGTCCCATCTCCTTATTTTCCTACCTTTTTTTAGTTTCTTCAGTTTCAGCCTACAGTTTATAACCAACAAGTTATGGTCAGAGTCTATATCTGCCCCTGGGTATGTCTTACAGTTTAAAACCTGGTTCCGAAATCTATGGCCGGCCGCGGTGGCCGAGGAGACTGAGGCGCTCCAGTCACAGTCTGCACGACCACTATGGTCGGGGGTTCGAATCCCCCCTCGGGCATGGATATTTGTGCCGTCCTAGTTCGTAAGTAGTTAATAAGTAGTCTGTAAGTTTAGGGACTGATGACCCCGTAGTTAAGTCTCATAGACATTTTTGAAATCTATGTCTTAGCGTAATAAAATCTATCTGGTATCTTCCGGTGTCTCCTGGTGTCTCCTGGTCTCTTCCATGTATACAACCTTCTTTTGTGATTCTTAAGCCAGGTGTTTGTTATAACTAAATTATGTTCCGTGCAAAATTCTACCAGGCGGCTTCCTCTTTCCTTCCTTTTGCCCAGACCATATTCACCTACTATCTTCCCTTCCTTTCCTTGTCCTACTACCAAATTTCAGTCTCCCATAACAATTAAGTTTTCCTCTCCATTAATTGTCTGAATAGTTTCCTTTAGCTCCTCATATATTTCTTCGATCTCCTCATCATCGGCAGAGCTAGTTGGCACATAAACCTGTACTACTGTGGTCGGTGTTGGCTTTGTATCTATCTTGACTACGATAATGTGATCACTGTGTTGCTCATAGTAGTTAACCCGCATTCCTATTTTCTTATTCATTATCAGACCTACTCCTGTAATAGCCCCAACTGATTTTGTATTTATAATCCTGTACTCACCTGACCAGAAATCCTGTTTGTCTTTCCGGCGAACTTCACTAATCCCACTATATCTAACTTCAACGTATCCATTTCTCTTTTTAAATTTTCTAGCTTCCCTACCCGATTAAGGGATCTAACATTCCACGCTCCGATCCGTAGAATGCCAGTGTTGTCTTTCCTGATGATCTCATCCTCCTGAGTAGTCTCCGCCCGGAGATCCGGATGGGGGACTATTTTACCTCCGGAATATTTTACCCGAGAGGATGCCATCATCATCTGTTTATACAGTAGATCTGCATGTCTTCTGGAAAATTAACGGCTGTAGTTTCCCCTTGCTTTCAGCCATTTTCAGTAACTCTGTGGCAAAGCCACATTAGCTGATGTTACAAGGCCAGCTCAGTCAATCATCCAGACTGTTGCCCCTATAACTACTGAAAAGGCTGCTGCCCCTCTTCAGGAACCACACGTTTGTCTTGCCTCTCCACAGATACCCCTCCGCTGTGGTTGCACCTATGGTACGGATATTTGTATCATTGAGACACGCAAGCCACCCCACCTCGGCAATGTCTGTGGTTCATGGGAGTGGTAGAGAACATGTTATGCAGTGCAAAATCTACCCATCATGTGCTGTGATCCGTTGCACCTCATGTTAGTATTGGTCTATACTGGCACCCCAAAACGATCTCAGTAGCCAGGGTATTGTGGTGAGGTCATCATGTGCCCATATTGGTTGAGTCCCTAGACAACACTACTAATATCTGAGCTTTTTTCTTATGTAGTCGAAGGAGTATATGACCATTCTCCCGGGGTACTAGAGCTCCCAGCAATGACCATTGTGTCAGATGGCCTTTGTTGCAGCTGGATGCCAGCTCAGGGAAAGCCACTGGTCAGAGTGGGTGACATTAGGATGGAAATATTGCAATGAAATGTATGAAATTAAGTAATGGTAAGTCTGACCTGGATACCTCTTCGGAAAGGAATGGGGAATTTAACACCATGGCTATTTGATGGGAAGAGGGTCAAGGGAGGAAACTAGGAGTGAAACACTTAGCACAGTATTTTGTCTGTGCCTGAACTGACGGGTATTCTTTAGCAGCAACAGAACTGTTATTCTTTGTTGAAAATATCAAAACAAGTTTGGAGAACTGGAATCCTTGATGAAAATATGGAGCAGATCTCTATTGATGAAGACATATTTTAATGCCCAATCTGCAACTCTAACAGCATGTGAATATCTAAGACACATATCTGTATCCATCACCCCACACAACACATTGAACAGGGTCCAAGGAATAATTTTCCTCTGGGCCCTCACAATTCAGATAGATTAGGAATGCTGGGCTAATCTGGAGTGGGGATGTGTCCCTTTTGTTCTGCATGTGTATAGGAGGTCTAAAAATAATTGCACTGATACAGTAGCTTTTACCCTGGCCTTTGACAGTGATGTACTCCCTGAAAAGGTCAATGTCATGATTTACATCTGTGATGTAAAGCCATATTTTCTGTCATCCATGTGGTATTTTACATGTTAATGTTTTGGTTTTTGTATTTTCACTGCATGATAGATCCGAAGGGTGACAACTGTGGACGACCACTACTTGAAGGCATTCCTTGTGAAGAACCGCCTATTTGTGTTTATTGTACTGAACAACTCTCTCCATGTTCATAAGGTTGTATCATTTATATAACCAAACAAATAGAATACAGAACTATAAATTAGTTAAACATATGTCAATATAATGAGAGCAGTTTACAAGTCATTGCAAAGATGTGACAACGAGCTGTGACAGGCACATAGAAAAAAGGCACACACATACAACACTTAAGCTATCGGCCATTGCCTTCTTCAGAAAATAGAACATTCATGCAAACACACAGGAGTGCGGCATTCGTAGATGACGGTTGTGTGATTGTCTTGTGTGAATCTTCTATTTTCTGAAGAAGGCCATGGCCAGTAGCTTAAGTGTTGTATGTGTGTGTCTTTCTTATGTGCCTATCACAGCTCGTCGTCACAGCTTTGCAGTGAGTTGTAAAACTGTCCTTATTATATTGTTTAATTCCAACCTGGACTTTCCATTATTAGTTGACCAATTGTCTTATATTTATGCACACAAGAAATAAAAGTACCAATAGACGTGAAAAATAGTTTCACTGCTTCCCTGCCTTACCTTTCCCAAAACCAGATATCTCACGTCCTTCCTATCCCTCTCCATCACTTTCTCATGTGGTTCCCATGATGCTTCCTCTAAAACCACTTGCTGCATCCAGCCAGTGAAACTTTCTTTTTCGGCATCTACTGGTGAGAGTGCTTCTCCTCAGAACCTTTCTCCCAAGAGATTCTCAGATGAGAGGTCTGTCTGTGATCAACTACCAAATGATTGTTGTTTGTGGCTCGCAGGGCTGCCACTCTTCCTTTGTTTCCAAACTCACTGATACTGTTTTACAAAGGCTCCAAAAGAAAAGAAGAATAAGAATTGGGACAAGGCTGCTGTAGTATTCCCAAACACACAAGTTCCCCTCACAGTCATAACCTGTTCCATCTCTACTGGTGACAGGAGGTGACCCTATTGCAGGACCAGTCCTCTTGGTTCCTTTACATGTAATATGGACTGTCACCACATAATCATGCAGTAGAATTGTAATGGGTATTACTGCCATCCAGGAGAAATAAATCACCTTTCTTCCTATTCTCTGTTACATCCCTCTTAGTTACGCACCCCCCCCCCCCCCTTTACCAAGGTGAACTTTTTATTTACTGGGAAGTAGCACAAGCTCATAATTCTTTACATGACACAGTCCCAAACCCAGAATCAATTTACAGTCCGATGATTCGACACTTGAACATTCCCCAGAGGCAACATCTATTTGAAATTGGATAAAATACCTGCATGGTAAATAATAAGTGTGATGTCATCCATATCAGAACTAAAAGAAATGTCTCAAAATTCATTTACTCGATAAATTAGTCAAGTAAAGGTTCTAAATTGAACTAAATACCTAGGAATTACAATTACAAACATATTAAATCAGAAAGAACATTTAGATTAGGACTGAACTTTCTCATGGTGCTAAGGCCTTTGTCTCTCCAACGATTTTATGTTTTGTCACACTCTGTCCTTAAAGTGTGTCAGGATACTGCTATCTTTTACACTGCTGGATCTAAGATTATAATTTAAAACAGGATATGCGTTTACGCTCCTGTTGGAACAGAATGTGACTGACTGCTGGGAACTTGTAGTGTTTTCACAGCAGAGCTGGTAAGAGAGCCCTCCATTTTATTAATCATGTCTTCCTCCACTATGTTTTAATGTGCACTGATTCAGTGGTCAGCTTGGAGGCTATGGAAGAATGCTGTTCTTCCCAGCTATTGGTATCTGGTATCCACGACCTTCTCTAACCTTAGTCATGCTGCCTGCTTAGTATTTCTCTGGGTCCCACAAGAAGCGAATATCTTGGAGGAATGATCTTATTGACAATTTGGCTATAGGAGCAGTTACCTGCCTATTTAGTTGTTTTGACAAACCCAGCTGTGGATTTGCAGGCACATATCAAATCTCTGCTGAAACATGGAACGACATATGGAAGGATATTGCAAGACCTCATAAACACCATACACTTCAGGAGACTACTGCAGCCTGGCACTCCTCCTCTTAGAAGGAAGCCAACAGTTTGTGACATTTTCCTGGCTGACCCATTGTTATATTTTGCGTAACAAGCCTATTCCGCAATGTAGTTACGGAATAGTACAGACAGTATCCAAAATACTGGTAGAACACCCCCTCCTTTTAGTCCTTTGCACAAAGTATAGCCCCATTAAAATTGGCAAACATTTCAAGGATGGTTGAACCTCTGTGAAAGTGGTTTTGATTTTCAGTTATAAGATTTCATGTTACCGGTACCTTTGGATGAGGGTAGGTTGGTTGTGATTGTAGCATCTGATATTGTATATTCGGGAACACATGATGTCACCTCCTTGAAAAGGTAACTTTTTTATCCTTCTGTTTTAATAATTAGATTACTGATGGAAATTCTCCACTGAGATGCTTACCTTAGTTCTATAATTCTTTAGACTCGGCCTTCAGATCAGATTACATTAGCTGTTCATTCCATAAATCCGTATTGAGGAGATCCTCTTGGATGTGGATCATATATATAAAATAGAGATGGGTTAACTTACCAGACGAAAAAGCACACACACACACACACACACACACACACACACACACAGACACACACACACTCACTCACTCACAGAAAGAGAGAGAGAGAGAGAGAGAGAGAGAGAGAGAGAGAAATCCTAAGCTTTCGGAACTGTTTGTTGCTTTATCAGAAAAGGAGGGGGGAAAAGGAGAAGGATGTGGGTTTTAAGAGAGTGGTTGAGGAGTCATTCCAATCCTGGGAGAGGAAGGACACCTTGGGAGAAAAAGGACAGGTAAAGGTAAGTCTTTCCTCTCCTGGGATTGGAATGACTCCTCACCCACTCTCTTAAAACCCGCATCCTTTCCTTTTTTCCCCCCTCCTTTCTTCCTCTTTTTGTGATGAAGCTTAGGATTTGTGTGTGTTTTTATTTGTGTCTATCATACGTAAGGTATGGCTGTGATAATTATTGTATGCTTCGCGCATCGATCTTTTTATAGATGCACGAATCTCTACTAACTTTTGCCTGTAATCATTTGCGTGTTCTTTTTTGAATCGAGAGTGCAACAGCCTTTGCTTTCTAACATTATTATTATACCACGGTGGATCTCTTCCATCCTTAATCGTCTTTACTGGTACATATATTTCTAACCATTTATTTACAATGCACTGAAATTTAGTCCACAATTCCTTTATATCCATAGTCCCGGAATTAAACGATGCCCATTCATTTTCTAAGTGCAATCGTAACATTTGCTTATCGGCTCTTCCCAACAAAAACACGCTCCTAGCCTTCTTGATTGGTTTATGAACTTTGGTCACCATCGACGCTATGACGATATCATGATCACTAATTCCTGTCTCTACACAGACTTCGTTAATAAGGTCAGGCCTGTTTGTGGCTGTAAGGTCTAGAATATTTCCATTGCATGTGGGTTGCCGGTTTAACTGCTCAAGACAGTTTTCAGAGAATTTGTCCAAAAGTAGCTCGCAAGACTGCTTGTCTGTAACGCCTGAAATGTAACTAGCGCGGTCGCAACCTATTCTCTTAAGGTTGAAGTCACCTCCGACTAATATTACATGCCCGGATACCTATGCACTACCTAGTGTAGACTTTCTTTGAATGATTCTAAAACTGCTACAGCAGCACTGGGGGGGGGGGGGGGCGGTAAAAACAGCCAACTATTAACTTCTTTTAGACCTGTTATACGTGCCCAGATAACTTCACAGTTACTTTCAACATTGATCTCAGTAGAAACAATATCTTTATCCACAGCTATGAACACTCCTCCTCCAGTTGTATCCGATCTATCTTTCCAATATACATTCCACGCTTCGCTAAATATTTCTGAACTTGCCACTTCATGATTTAGCCAGCTTTCGGTGCCTACAACTATCTGAGCGCAATAACTTCCATGCAGTGCGGCAAATTCGAGAACTTTGTTTCTAATACTCTGTAAGTTCACGGCTAATATTTTGATGTTCGAATTTTTGTTCCGAATGTGGCCTGAATTCGCTGTTTGAATGCTGACAGGCGAGTGCTCATCAGAGTTAACGCCTAGCCTAAAAAAAACCCATGTGCACTCCACAAGTACTCTGCTACCCGAGTATCCGCTTCCTTAGTGTAGTGCACCCCTGATCTATCTAGGGGCACCCTACAATTCCCCACCCGATAATGCAGATCCAGAAATCTGCAGCCATGACTGTCACAGAGTCAGCGAAGCCTCTGGTTCAGACCCTCCACTCGGCTCCAAACCAAAGGACCCCGATCAACCCTGGGAACAATGCTACAAATCGACAGCTCTGCTTGCACCCCGTGTGCGAAGGCAGCAGCCTTCACCAATTCCGCCAGCCGCTCGTAGGACCTGAGGATGTCCTCAGAACCCAAGCGACAAGCGTCATTGGTGCCGACGTGAGCCACGACTTGCAGTCGACTGCCCCCACGCACCGTCGATAGCCGCTAGCAAGGCCGCCTCCACATTTCGGATGAGGCCCCCCGGCAGACACACTGAGTGCACGTTGGAATTCCTTCCGGATCTCGACGCTATCTGCCTAAGGGGCTCCATCACGCGCCTAACATTGGAGCTCCCAATAACTAATAATCCCCTCCCCCCATGCACCTGCTCGGACCCTGCTGAAGGAGTGGCCACACCTCCACTCACAGGACGAATGGGCGTGGACGGATGTCCAGCCTCCACATTGGCCTTCCGCCTTGAGCGATGCGAATGGCATACAACCTGCCACTACCGTTGAAGAGAGGGCGGCTTGACCACATCTGGTACACCTGAAGGTGCCTTGGTAGCAGGGACAGAGAGCGAAGCATGAGACACCTGAGGTGTCCCACTCGACGCACCAGACTCCCCACCATCGCTGCACCCTGAGACAGCAGCCTGAAGACGGCTGACTGTAGCCAACAGCATGTTCAGCTGTTCACGAACTGCAGCCAACTCCTCCTGCGTCCGCTTAATGTTAATAATGCTTAAATTCTAACAGTTCTTATTCATTTGTAAACAGATAACACCTGAGGATGCAATTGTAAGTTGCAAAACCGGTCATGTGTCCTTCAATAAAAGATTTTAACAGTCGCAACAGACCTGATCTTTAAAATATGGCATCTTTCAACTGTGGTTGCCCTATACATAAAGTTTTATGAATAAAGAATGTTATGTACTGTTTCCATCTAGAGAGGGACAATATATTCTTATTTTACCCTAAAATTGTCTTTATAGTTTCCGATGGAATGTTATCCATTCTTGTACAAACACGACACTAAGAATGAGTAATGTGTTTCAAATAATTGAATACTTTTCAATATTGTTGAGGTATGGCTTTTCAATTCCAATTTCAAGCAATACTAGTGACTGTTCACTGACTGACTACCTGACAAGTTCAGCAGGTGATGTATCAAGTAAAAAGAATACCCCCATAAAAAAGGATATAGATTTTAAAAGTTGAATATCCCATTGACAACAAGGTCATCAGAGATTGAACAAATGTTTGGATTGTTTTTGTTCAGCATGAAGAAGGAAATCAGCTCTACACTTCCCAAGGGACTATCTCAACAGTTGCCTGCAGTATTAGATACAAATCCAAGCATGCAATACTTTGGAGGAAATAGAGATGAAAAAACAAGATTGCATTAAAGTTTTACTGAAAAGTTGAGTTTTCAGTGACAATAACATTTATTAACCAACTTGCCAGGTGTACATGAGTATAAGAATAAAAAATGGCTTACGCAACTCTTGTGTTGTGAAGCTATAAAAGTGATAATGTATTGTGAACAAAATACACCATTGTGTGTAGATAGTATAACACAATGAAAACAACATAAAAAAAATGTTAAGTAGGTACTTATAAGTAGGGTTGCTCCGTATGATGCATAACCTCCTGTTTAAGTTCTTACACCAAGTAACCACTGGTAATCAAACTAAATAGAATATAACACTAACCATCTGAAAGTGAAGACTTAACAGATTCGGAAAGATCTAAGCATGTGATGCTGTGTGCAGTACAGGTATTAGAGTGTTGTGTTTTTATATTGTAAAGGAAAATTAGTCCACAGATAACAAATTTGGTTTATTACATGAATGATGCAACATTGAGACTGGCATTTAAGCAAGAAATTGGTTATTCAGTTCTGAATCATTTACAGCCTTATTGTGTAGAGGGGTAGGGAAACACCCACTATCGTTCCAGCCATTGTAATATGTCACAGGTTTTTCTCTCTCTTGGCTCTGCTTCACTGGTTTCCCCCTCCCCCCTCTCTCAAGAAATCCAACCAAAACATACAATTTTATTGTTGTAAAAAATGTTGTCATTGTCAGTTTTGTAAATAAGTTGTGATACGGCACATCATCATTCATGCCTTTTATTGCAGAGCATATGGAATAAATATTGCTCATACTTTCAATTTAAAAATTGTTCTTGGGATGTTTAGAATTTCATTTGTTGTTCATTTTCAGAGCATCTTTAGTAAATCTGAGAGAACTGCAATAGTGTTTTAGATGTAAATCATTAGCTAATCACAATGCCTCTGACAATTTCTAGGTTCTCATGAAAACATTCGGTAGTGTTCCGCAAACATAGTTTTCCATCTTATTCTTATACTCATGTACACCTGGCAAGTTGGTTAATAAATGTTATTGTCACTGAAAACTCAACTTTTCAGTAAAACTTTAATGCAATCTTGTTTTTTCGTCTCTATTTCCTCCAGAGTATCGCATGCTTGGGTTTGTCTGCTAGTATCTAATACTGCAGGCAACTGTTGAGATAGTCCCTTGGGAAGTGTAGAGCTGATTTCCTTCTTCATGCTGAACAAAAACAATCCAAACATTTGTTCAATCTCTGATGACCTTGTTGTCAATGGGATATTCAACTTTTAAAATCTATATCCTTTTTTTATGGGGTATTCTTTTTACTTGATACATCACCTGCTGAACTTGTCAGGTAGTCAGTCAGTGAACAGTCACTAGTATTGCTTGAAATTGGAATTGAAAAGCCATACCTCAACAATATTGAAAAGTATTCAATTATTTGAAACACATTACTCATTCTTAGTGTCGTGTTTGTACAAGAATGGATAACATTCTATCGGAAACTATAAAGACAATTTATGAATCTGTACCTTGAAGAGTTGTAGCTGTTTTCAGATCAAACGGTGGTTTTGTTAGGTGTTTTGTTGTGTTATTTAGGTGTTCATATTATTTTGCCCAATCTCTGTCTGGGGATGGGCAAGAAAGAACACTTCACTGCCTTTACTTAACTGGTTGTAAACAACATACTTGTAATATTTTTCTAATGTAATGTGGATAGTTTGCAGCTCACTTGTAAAATCACAACAGACACATAAAAAAAGACACTAACACCCAGGTGACTTAGCTTTTGATCACAGCCTTCATCAGAAAATGACATACTCTTACTCTTCTGTGACAGCTGCATTCATATTTGGAAATGGATTAGCCACAGCCTAGGGGATGTTTCCAGAATGAAATTTTCACTCTGATGCAGAGTGTGTGCTTTTATGAAACTTCCTGGCAGATTACAACTTTTTGCCAGAACAGGATTCAAACCCAGGACATTTGCCTTTCACTTTGATTGCTTGTTCACAAAAGGCAAAGGTCCTCAGTTGGAATATGGTCCAGCTCACAGTTTTAATCTGCCAAGAAGTTTCTCAGTGCACAATCCACTCCAGAGTGAAATTTTCATTCTGGTATCGTCATAATATTGTTGAATTTCAATCTGGACTTTCCTTTGCCATTTTATGCTAACTAAAGTTGGATGCAGCCTTGCATTTTACTGCAGCATTCAATCATGCGAAATGAACTGTTCATTATTTTACTGACTTACATAACACTGTAGAAGGCAAAAAATGATGAACAACATTCTGATATAAAATATTGTTGTTGAGCTCTGGAATATCTAGCTGTAATACAGTTTTATATGAGAACAAACCATACTTGTAAACCACTGCTGAACAAAGAAAGGGGCTGGGAGAAACAGATCTCACTGAATACACTATATTTCAGTGCAATTGTTAATCGGGATGATGACGAGGATCTATTTTGAATCTGAAATTATACTTACATCCAGCAGGATGACAGTTCAAAAATTAAATCAGATTTAGGTTTTCCATTGTTTCCATGAATTATTTAAGGTAAGTGCCAGGATGATTCCTTTGAAAAGAACATTCACAGTTTCCTTTTACATTGCAAGCGTGTGGCCAAGATGTAATGATCTCATTACTAACAGACTGTAAAATATCATCTTTGTTTCTTTGTGATATCTAGTTTATATTTTGATTGGTCAGAAAATTATTGAGACATAAATAAAATTTTAAAAGATAGGTATCCATTCCGATTGCTTTGGCGTACCAAAGCTGTATCAGAGCTAACAATTGTAAAAGATTTCTGCTGTTACTCTGGCTGAAAGGAACAAAATCAATGCTTGTAATGAATCATGTTATTTTTTTTATTTTTTTTTTAACCTATGTCACACATGAAGATTTCTGTGCATTAGATATTCACTTAACACAATAAAGAAAATCCTCATCAAAGTTGAACAAATAAAAGTTATTATAGCCTGTGAATATTATTTCCGGTGTAGAAAAGTAAAGCATTAAAACTCACACTATTATGGGAAGAAAAGCATTTCTCAATAAATGAATTTTGTTGACATCCAAAATTAATCTAGGAAGTTCTCTCTAAAAGGATTTGTCTGGAGTGTAATATTGTATGGGAATACAGATGAATGCTGAACATTAGATGGGTAGTTTGCATTACTAAGGAGGTTCTGAACAGTATTGGGGAGAAAAGAAATTTCTGCCATGTCTTGACTAACAGAAGGGATCAATTAGTGGGATACATTCTTAGATATCAAGGAAGCATCAATTTAGGATTGGAGGGAAGTGTTTGGGCTAAAAAAATTGCAGATGGAGACTGAGAGACAAATTCAGTAAGCAGGTTTAAAAGGATGTAGATTGGAATTCTTATTCAGAGATGGAAGAGGCTTGCACAGGACAGGGTACCATGGAGAACTACACCAAACCACTCTTGGGACTGAAGACAACTACTATTTGCCCTCTAGAACCTTACTCAGTATATCCATTAAAAACAGTTTTGAAAGACTTACTTTATTTCAGTTACAGACTACTCATAGTTCCACATGAACTTTTAAAGCTTTACAGTTAAGCTTTTGACATTCTTCAGCCTAGTCCTTTTGTAATTCAAGCTGGAGGTTATAATGAAGTCAGTGCATTTTACTAACATTTGTTCCATGTTCTTCAAGGAAAGTAACAATAATTGAGAAGAACTGTCATCTCCTATTGCCTTACAGAAAAGACTTTTGTGCTTAATTGGCTTGGTTTTGTGTTGTCCTTTAATGTTTATGTTACAGCTATGACAAATGAGTTAGAGAGACTTGTAATTGATAATAGCCTTTACAGATTGATGGAATATGATATGATCAGCTGTTTATCTCCCATATCTGAAACTATGTTAGTGTTTTCACTTATCAGAATGAAATCAGTGTGGAAAATGTAACTATAATCAACTATTGATAAGATAAGATTCAGGTTTTCAAGATGCAGAAGAGAAGGCTCAAGTATAAAAGAGGTGCATAATTTCAGTCTTTTACTAAGAGCTTCTCTGTCCCTCCTAAAGAAAGGAATCGTTTTGAAGTAACAGACTTCTAAACGAAAAGCTTCGATGTAATAGAAATTTGTGATGAAATTTTGCCAACAGATGTTTGTTAGCCATAGAGGAGCTTAATAGGCTGTCAAATATGCCACACATTAAGGAAAAAAAAACATGTTAAAAGTTGAAAAGCAGCATAGAAATTAAAAGCACAATTGAGCCAAAGGTGTTTTAGTATCACATCTTTAGTAATGTAAATGTTTGAAAAATTGTACATTTCATCATTGTTTTTACCTACTGTGATGTGAAAGCCTACTATCTAGTAGGATAATTGAATTCACTGATTAGAGGTACACAATGTCATGCCATCTTCAGTAGAATTGTGTAACACTGTAGTGGTCTGTGCCGGTAACATTTTCTTTTTAAACTAATTATTATTATTATTGTTCTATAATTTCACATGGATTCCAAATGGAAATTTAACTTGACATATGGTATTGAAAATTTTCAGAACTAAAAGTTATATTACAGTAATTCTGTGAATGCTGAATTTGCTTCTAATTATCTTAATCTGTTAAATGTTATATACTTACCACTAAGCTCATAATAATGAATAAAGGCAATACAGGATCCATTAGAGGGCAATGATGATACAAGTATTATAACAACTGCTTGCACATATGTTTTATCCTTTAACACATTGACTGCTGCACTTAGTGTTGGGTATTCGTCACCAGGCCAATCCAGATACTTCATTTGTTAGGCTTGAGGCTCTGTTATGACTGCCATCGGCCACACGGTGTCATGTGTACAGTTACAGTGTGGCCACCAGTGACCACAAGGCATTCAGTATGTTAACAGCGTATCTTCTGCAATGTAAGACACAACTGCACAACTTATCCGTTTAGGTGCCTCATTGCGGAAATAATTTGAAATGAGAGTTCTGGCTCTGTAAATCATGGTTTTCAAAATTTTCTGGGACTGAATGTAGGTTTGTGAGGTGTAGCTAATAACTCTATTTCCCTTTTTAATTCTTCATGCATTCTCTCAGTGTACGTGTGTTTAAGACGTCATATCACTATAATATAACAACCCCATTGGTACCTTTCTTACCGATTCTCCACCTGCCTCTTCTCCTCTTTCTACTTTCTTAATTTATGTTTTTGATTCACTTTTGTTTACCACCTCAGATATATAATGTGGCAGTTTTGCACAAACTTCTTAACACAATGAAATATTATTTCCATTAACCACCGAGAACAGCCACTATTTCTTCTATTTTCAAGCCTATTTTTTGTTAACTAAGGGAAATTAATATCAGAAAAAATTTAAAACATACCCTTCCTCAAGTGATCATGAGTTGACTAAATTTCGTCATAAGAACTCCATTTTTCTGTGCAATGCAATAACATTTGACACTCAGAATTCTATATAGGCATACCATCTGATAAGCAGACTGCATATTTATCAATTTCCGAAAGCCTTTTGACATGGTACCATATTGCAGAATGCTAACAAAAGTATGAGAATATGGAACAGGTTCACAGATATTCATTTGTTAAGGAGACAATTGTGCTACCCCTACTTGAGTGATGCTCAAGTATTTGGGATCCCCACAAAACAGTTTAAAGAAATACATACAGAAGAAACAGAGGCAGGCTGCTAGGTTTGTTCTTGATAGGTTCGATCAATGCGCAAGTGTTACATAGATGCTTCAGCAGTACAAATGGGACTCACTGGAGGGGAGATGATTTTTTTTTTTTTTTTTAGAAACACTTAGAGGGCTGTAATTTGTAGCTGACTGCAGAACAATTCTACTGCTGCCAACTTAAGAAATTAGGGCTCATACAGGCATTTGTTTTTCCCTCATTCTGTTTGAGACTGGAACGCAAAAGCAAATGACTAGTTGTGGCATCAGGTATACCTCACCATACACCTTATGGTGGATTATAGAGTATGTAGTTGTAGTGTAGCATACTAATACGATTAAACATGCTTCCTTCTGTCCTGTTTCAAAACAGAAAGTTATTTCTGCTATCTGAAGGGATAGTTCCATCGTTGTAATTGCAGGCAAGATACACCATGTTGCTATGTCATCACATGTAATTTGCGGGAAGAAATGAATTAGGGTTTTATATTCTGTATCCAGTCTTCTGCAAAATTGTATCATCTCTCTCTCACTTGTTCTTACTCCTTCTCTGGTTATGTGTGTGAGTGTGTGTGTGTGTGTGTGTGTGTGTGTGTGTGTTTCTTGCATTCTTGTTCTATGTTTAAAACATATATCTCTGTGACAGCTGAGTTGAGGAATTTTTATCATTTTCAGAGTGGGCATGGGTTCTGATCAACAGTTCTGTCTGCGATGGCACAATTACCAGAGTAACCTTCTTGCAACATTACCGCAGTTCTTGGACAGTGACAATCTGACTGATGTCACATTATCAGCTGGTGGACGAAGTATTCGAGCACACAAGGTTGTCTTGTCTGCTTGTAGTCAGTATTTTAACGAGCTTTTCAAGGTAGTTATCAGTTATTAAGATATTAGTGCCCAGATTTGGTTAACTGGAATGTTTTTCTATGCTAACAGCATCTTTCTTAGTTGACCACCTAATAGGTTTTTGCATTTAGTGATAAAATATAATTTTAGAATTTTGCAAAGAGTACTGCAGGTGTGTGTCATTAATGACAAAAATGCATATTTAACTCTTCAGATTGAGAACTATTGCCAAAACTAATCAACTTACATAAATTAAACCAAGTTTCCAGTCCTGTGAATCCATGACATGGAAATTTTTTCTTTGTGGCGCATGATTAGCTTACGTGAAGAACCTTTACCTACTTTTTAGTGTAATTTTTTTTACAGTTATTCTTCATATAACTACATTTTGTAAGAATGTATTCTTACAATAAGCACGTATGTAGTGGGTGATGTTTTTGGCAACTATAGATGAACATTTTATGAATGGTATTTACAGTTTTGTGTCTTGTTGAAGTCATTATAAAATGCTCAAAAGAGTGACTAGCCAGTACTTATTTCAGTTCAGTACTGCTCATAGTCACACAAGGAAGACAAAAATAGAAATTCACAAGCTTTAGGAAGTAACTTCCTTGTTTTGATAGGAAAGATGATGGAGGAAAAATGGCATGACTCCATCGTTACTCATGGCCTATGTTGTGAGGAACTCTTCCCTTCTATTCCATTTCTCCTCCATACTCTACCTGAAGAAGGAACTTACTTCTGAAAGCTAGTGAAGTCTATTGTCTTTTTTTTTCCATTGTCAGTGGTACAGAACTGAGGTTAGTACTGGCCTGCCACCCTATCTCTTTTGAATAATTTTTTCACATCTCTTTGGAGAATTCCCATCATATTAATCAAATAC
This sequence comes from Locusta migratoria, assembly GCA_026315105.1. Classification (NCBI taxonomy): domain Eukaryota; kingdom Metazoa; phylum Arthropoda; class Insecta; order Orthoptera; family Acrididae; genus Locusta; species Locusta migratoria. Next base: position 596,501,889 of record CM048744.1, read on the forward strand.
TACCTTCATTTTAAATTACAGTTACTAAAAGGAAAGGAATGTGCACTGGACTGTCTTTGTGTGTGTTGGCTTTTTGCTAAATGATTTTGCGTCTTTGAGTCTTGGACAATCGTTACTTACTGAACAAAATTGCAATAATGATCAAAGGATGGTCTTTTATAAAATATTGCACAAATCTTAAGAGGGATTGTATGTATTGAGAGTGTCTTAAAATATTGTTACACAGTGATGTCATCAATCTTCTGAATTATCACAGTCAAGTAACACATTTTAAAATACTGTTGAAATTGGCAGCTGAGTAATATGTCCTGCATAGAGAGAAACAAGCTATACTGTGATGTTGACCGTTTTTTCTCTCTCTCTTGCCATCTTAAAGTAATGCTACAGTTGTCTATTTACTCCTATCATCTGACAGGACAGCCACAAATGTAATCATATAGAAATGACAGTGAAGGAGTCCTGTATATAGTGCTTGTGTACCTTTACTATACCCTGTAATGATTTCTGTGATACAAGTATAGCTGTGATCAAATGTACTATGGTAAAAATCACTGATACATGTTCAACCAGCAGTCCAAAAGTGGCTATGTCTGGAATGCACTATCAACTGTAAGCAATATTGGTCATGTTTAACTCCACAGCAGATTGATACTAATACTGTTGGAAACACCACAGCTGCATTGATAGATGTTTATTGTGTCACAGTTGTTTTTCTTCTTTAGAATAGTATCTTATTTATAAGCAGCTTTTCCCCTTATTTATACATTCTTCTACATCCTTGCATTTGCATGTATAAATAGGGGAAAAATAGATACAGCCTACAGGAAAACAAGAGATATTTGGAGATAAGAAAAACAGCTCTATGAATATCAAGAACACAGATGGAAAAACAGTTCTTGGCAAAGAAGGGAAAGCTGAAAGGTGGAAAGAGTATATAGAGAGGCTCTACAAAGGAAATGAACTTAGAGACAATATTGTAGGAATGGTAGAAGAAGTAGATGAGGATGAAATAGGAGATACTATACTGAAAGATGAAATTGACAGAGCACTGAAAGACCTAAGTCGAAACAAGGCCCCTAGAGTAGATGACATCCCTTCAGAGCTACTGAAGTCTCTGGGAGAGCCAGCCATGACAAAACTGTTTCATCTGGTGTTTAAGATGTATGAGACAGGGGAAGTACCCTCATACTTTAAGAAGCATGTTATAACCCCCCCAATTCCAAAGAAAGCAGGCGCAGGCAGGTGTGAAAACTACAGAACCATCAGTTTAATAAGTCATGGTTGCAAAATATTAACACGAATTATTTACAAAAGGATGGAAAAGCTGGTAGAAGCTGTCCTTGGGAAAGATCAGTTTGGGTTCAGGAGAAATGTATGTACACGGGAGGCAATACTCACTTTATGGCTTATCCTAGAAGATAGGTTAAGAAAAGGCAAACCTACATTTCTAGCTTTTGTAGATTTGGAGAAGGCTTTTGAAAATGTTGATTGGAATAAACTCTTTCAAGTTCTAAAGCTAGCAGGAGTAAAATGTAGGAAGCGTAAGGTTATTTACAACTTGTACAAAAACCAGACAGCGGTTGTCAGAGTTGAAGGGCATGAAAGGGATGCAGTGGTTGGGACGGGAGTAAGACAGGGTTGTAGCCTTTCTCCAATATTATTCAATTTGTACAATGAGCAAGCTATAAAGGAAAGCAAGGAGAAATTTGGAGAAGGAATTAAAATTCAGTGTGATGAATGAAAAACATTGTGTTTTGCCGACGACAAGTAATTCTGTCAGACAGCAAAGGACCTGGAAGAGCAGTTGAACAGAATGGACAGTGTGCTGAAAGGTGCATATAAGATGATGCTTAATGAAAGCAAAACGAGGTTAATGGAGTGCAGTCTAAGAAAATTAGGTAGGGTAATTAAACAATAAAGGAGGTAGATGAATTTTGTTACTTGGGCAGTAAAATAACAAATGATGGTTGCTGTACAGAGGATATAAAATGCAGAATGGCAATGGGTAGAAAAGCTTTCTTGAAAAAGAAAAATTTGTTAACATCGAATATTGATTTAAGCCTAAGGAAGTCCTTTCTGAAGGCATTTGTATGCTTGTTGCCTTGTATGGGAGTGAAACATGGACGATAAACAGTACGGACAGGAAGAGGATTGAGGCTTTTGAAATGTGGTGCTACAGAAGAATGCTGAAGATTAGGTGGGTGGATCGCGTAACTAATGAGGAGGTACTGAACAGAATTGGGGAGAAAAGGAATTTCTGGCATACCTTGACTAAAAGAAGGGATTGATTGGTATGACACATTCTTAGACATCAAGGAATTGCGAATTTAGCATTGGAGGGAAGTGTGTGGGGTAAAAACTGCAGAGGAAGACCAAGAGATGGATACAGTAAGCAGATTCAGACAGATGTAGGTTGCCATTCTTATTCGGAGTTGAGAGGCTTGCTCAGGATAGGGTATTGTGGAGAGCTGCATCAAATCAGTCTCCGGACTGAAGACAACAACAATAACAACGAGCAGCTTTAGTGTGTGTCAGTTTGTCGCCAATAGAACTGCACATGTGTAAAGCTGTTGTTAAGTTCCATAAGCACTAATGCACATGCGCAGTTTTGCAGCTTACGTGTGTGTCAGTTTGTCGCCGATAGCTATTATAAACATTTTTTCCATGAAGTAACTGTGATAGAGTAATTCTCTGTGCTAGAGTTGATTGATATTCATTGATCTCAGATAGATATTGGTGTTGTTATCAATTTTTAAAAATATCTTTAGATTGATGCTATTACCATGAGTGTTGGAAATATGTTACAACTGGACAAAGATAGAGTACAATATAGAATACAGATTTATGTACACCTATTTCGTTTGTGGCTTGGTATCCTGGACCATATCAAAATTTTATTAGAGAATCCAGTTGAATCTTCAGGATTGAGATACCGATTGTCCTAAATTGTATTCATACCACCATTGTGTCGATAATATCTAGAACAGCAGTCAATTCTGTTGACTGCGGGCTTTTGCTAGTGATGATATAAGAGGTCTAGTTGTCTTATGTAACATTAGAAGTTATAATAGTTTTTTATATAATAATAATAATAATAATAATAATAATAATAATAATAATAATACTATTATAATAAAACCATTATTTTTCCATACATCACCTTCATCAGTTGGTTGTTCAGTGGTCTTGAAGATCTCTTAGCTCGCCTGCCAATAATACATCACAAAATAATAAGACGTCGGGTTCTTAAGGCGTCTTGGAAACTTTCAATATGACATGTTTCATTTTTTATGTATATTTATTTATCCATTCTTGATGAAGCACAGATTTAATACAAAAGTAAGTCTGCTTACTACACTTTGACTGACAACAATGCTAACTACTGACTGATTACTACTTTTAGACTGACTTAGTTCGCGCCAATTCGCGCGTATTAATACATACTAGTATTTTTAGAACCTTCTAGAATACGGAAGTACAATATTTAAATATTTAACAATTTGTTCATGAAACATACACATATTTTGCTTTACGTGGAGATACACAATATTATGACAAATGTAATAATAAGTTTATTTACATGAAAATAAACAATAGAAAAGATCGTAAGTAAACAACAATTAGTGCAGTGTTAATATATGTTTACATTATTGTTCGATGTTAAGCTTCAGTAATTTAATTAAGTTTGTTAGAAGACCCAAGTAATGCAAATGATAATGCTTGAAAACATTATAGAAGACACCAGTGATTTTGAGAAAAAATTGAAATTAATCCTTAAAAATTCTGGAGTGTATAAAGACTCATATTTATTAATGGGTGGACTGTTCTGACGTTTCACAAGATCATTTTCAAACTCATGACTGGAGCAGGAAAAGCAGACAGGCTGAGGGACAGTTACCAATGCCAGTCAGCATTTTCTGCTTCAGCTGAATGATGCAGTGTGAACACAAGTAATGGGATCAGCTGTTACTTTACTGTAACAGATTCACGCAAACTAGTTTCTGGACTGGCATGTGTGATGTACATACCGGCCGTCTCTGTTCCCCTCTTGTCACCTACTAGTACCCTGGACTGGAACAGCTAACCTGATCCTTCACCAAGTTTTTGATTTTGTGTCATCATGCCCAGAAATTAGAGACATCCTGCCCAAGATCATTCTCACCTCTCCTAATGTGGTGTCCCACAACACACACAACCTCCATAACATCATAGTCCATCCCTATGCCACCCCAAACCTCAGCCTCCATCAGAGGGATCACATCCCTGTGGAAGACCCCCACTCCAAGACCTGTTTAATCTAGCCACCCAGCACTTCCTATTCCGGTCCGATTACAGTCTTATCCTACCCAGTTTGAGGCTGGACCACCTTTGAAAGCAGCTACTGTATGTAATTTACCAACTGTGCTGCAATCACTGTGCAGCTTGTTATATTGGCATGACCTCTAACCTTCTGTCCATTAGGATGAATGGCCACCACTAAACTGTGGTCAAAAATGAGGTAGACTACCCTTTAGTACGTCATGCAATGGAGCATATGTTTTATATCAATGGTTGCTTCACAACCTAGGCCATTTGGATCCTCTCCCTACATCACCAGTTTTTCTGAACTACACAGGTGGAGTTCTCTTTACAGTAAATGTTTGATCCTGAAATTATCCAGGGCTCAACTACAGTAACCCTCTTTTCTCCACACCCGATAGTTCCTACCCCTTCTATCCTACACCTCTTTCATTCTGTGGTGTGTGTGTGTGTGTGTGTGTGTGTGTGTGTGTGTGTGTGTGTGTTGTTTTGTTTATGTTTGTTCGTTTCATTTCCCTCACTTTCTTTCCCCTCCCCTGCCTCCCCACTCCATTCTTAAGCTGCAGCTTTTTAGCATGGACATGCTACGTAAAGCCGTGCTGTATCCATCTGCACCATCCCATGCAACCTTCCTGTCTTCACCTCTCCTTCTTTCTCCACACCCACCCCACAGAGTGTGAGTTGGATGATGGCTGTGTGACTGTGAAGGTGAGACTGTGTGATTGTGTGAATGCTCTTTTCTGACAAAAGCCAATGGCCGATTGCTTAAGTGTTGTACGTGTGTTGTACATTTTTCTAGTGAGTTGTAATCTGTCCTCATTGTATTGTTGAATGCAACCTGGACTTTCCTTTATTAGTATTACTACTTTTTTAGATAATGTATGTAATAAATAACTATTCATTCAGTGTCTTTCAGAGTTTCTCTCCAGTAGATTGTTATGGAATATGTTTCTGAAGGAGTGTGGAGTTGCAAGGTCTTACGACATCCACAGGACTGTGATGGAATCTTATCTCCCTCCACACTATTACACAGTTATTCACGCTAATCCTTACACACATACAACACTTTCAGCTATTGGCCATGGCCTTCTTCAGAAAATAGAATATTCACGCAATTACACAGGCACACAACACAGTAATATAATCATTACCACCATGATTCGAAATGTGGCAGCCGGAGCTGATGGTTGTGTGACTGTGTTGTGTGCCTGTGTGATTGCATTAGTGTTCTATTTTCTGAAGAAGGCCATGGCTGATAGCTGAAAGTATTGTATGTGTGTGTCTTTTGTATGTGCCTGTTGAAGCTCGCCGCCACGTCTTTGTGGTGAGTTGTAAACTGTCCGTACTATATTAATAACACAACATATAATAGTTAATTACCTCTGTCGAAGATGGGGAGAAGGAAGAAATGTGTGAGGACATAAAGGAAATTATTCAGACAATTAAGGGATATGAAAACTTACTTGTTATGGCAGACTGGAATTTGGTAGTAGGAAAAGGAAGGGAAGGGAAGATAGTAGGTGAATATGAACTAGGCAAAAGAATGAAAGAGGAAGCCGCCTGGTAGAATTTTCCATAGAACTTAATTATCACAAACACCTGGTTTAAGAATCACGAAAGAAGGTTGTATACGTGGAAGAGACCAGGAGACACTGAAAGATACAAGATAGATTTTATAGTCGTAAGACATAGATTTTGGACTTATTATTATAAATATAGTAAGAAAAATAAAAATAGAAAAGAGATGACTTACCAAAAGGACCGGCTCGTCGAGAGAAACAAATAAAATCACACACAAACACACATACAAGCTTTCGCCACCACTGGCAGCTTCTTCAGGAAAAAGAGGAAAAAAGGGGGAGGAAAAGGGAAGGATATTGGTTTTAAGGAAGTGGAAAAGGAGTCATTCCAATCCCAGGAGTGGAAGGACTTACCTTAGGGGAAAAAAAGGAAGGTAAACAAATACATACACACTCAGACATATCGAAACGCAAACACACCTAGACAGACATTTCTGTCTAGGCATGTCCTAGGCATGTCCCACCGGGAAAGTTTCCCTCTATAATTTTCGTTTCATCAATTTAAATATAGTAAGACATAGAATTTAGAACCTCACTCATGAATCACAGACATTGCTGTGGTGGGGTGGCTTGCGTGCCTCAATGATACAGATAGCCGTACTGTAGGTGCAACCAAGGGTGTGAAAGGAAAGCATTAGTTGGGAAGGGAGTAAGACAGGGTTGTAGCCTTTCTCCGATGTTATTCAATTTGTACATTGAATAGGTGGTGAAGGAAAGCAAGGAAAAATTTGGAATCGGGATTAAAGTTCAGGGTGGTGAAATAAAAAACATTGCGTTTTGCTGATGACATTGTAATTCTGTCATAGACAGCAAACGACCTGGAAGAGCAGTTGAATGGAAAGGACAGTGTGTTGAAGAGAGTGTATAAAATGATCATTAACAAGATGAAAACAAAGCAATTCCAAAATCAACGTTGTGATGACACAAATTAAAAAAAAAAAAAAAAAAAAAAAAAATCTTTTATAGTTTTTGTGTTGGCCACTGCACCCATCTGTGAAATATTCTATTGTATTAACACTACGACAGTGATATATAATTGACTCTACAATTTTTGACAATGTTATACACAAAACCAACATCATGATTTAAATCATCAGATATAGAACATGATGATAAATGACATAGATCTTCACTGTCAGGATTTTTGTAGTATATAACAGTAGGATCTACGGTGCATGACACATGAGTCCAGTGGTAGCTATTTGCTGCATCTCAGAGCACAAAACCATAATTTTCAGCAAAATCCATTAATACTAATGCCTCATTTTCATTTATAGCATTTTTTCTCTCTTTCAAATAAGCCGCTTGACTTTTTGCCTTATAACTATGTGGAACTAAAGTTTCTATTTTAGTTACTAACAAATCAATAAATTCATTAAGTGGTAGGGTCATTTCCATGAGCTGAGTTGTCAACCGAACCCACTGCTGGAAATTTATTTTATCATCCTCCTCAAGTTCAAATTTAGTTTCAATGTAATTTGTTGAAGGAGGGCATTTATCACAAATTCCTAACATAAAATCCCTATTTCCTTTAGTACAAACAATTTTATTTATGAAAGAGTTTACATTGTCTTTTATACTTAAATTTAGGCCAGTTAAAAGCAAATCAACATTCTGGTGAATGGTGCACACACAAACAGCATGTGTTCCTGATGAGCCAGTGAGCACACACCATTTAGGATGCAGCTGGCAAAATTTTGAAAAACCTAATTTAATATTAGGATGAATTTGTTTAAATGTTGCATACAATTCCTTTAAATTTGTTGTTGTGGTCTTCAGTCCGTAGACTGGTTTGATGCAGCTCTCCACGTTACCCTGTCCTGTGCAAGTCTCTTCATCTGAGAATACGTTCAGCAACCTACATCCTTTTGAATCTGCTTACTATATTCGTCCCTCGGTCTCCCTCTACAATTTTTACTCCCCACACTTCCTTCTAATGCTAAGTTGAAAATTCCTTGATGTCTCAGAATGTGTCCAACCAATCTATCCCTTCTCGTAGTCAGGATATGCCAGAAACTTCTTTTCTCCCTGATTCGGTTATGTTATGTGATCTACCCATCTAATTTTCATCATTTGTCTATAGCACCACATTTCAAAACCTTCTATCATCTTTTTATCTGAACTCCTAATCGTCCATGTTTCACTGCCATACAATGCTACACCCAGACAAATGCTTTCAGAAAGGACTTCCTAACATTTAAATTAATATTGGATGTTAACAAGTTTTGCTTGATTAGAAACGCTTTTCTCGCCATAGCTATTCTGCATTTTATATCTTCTTTACTTCGGCCATCAGAAGTTATCTTGCTACCTAAATAACAAAATTCATCTACTGCTTATATTGTCTCATTACCTAATCTAATTCCTTCAGCATTGCCTGATTTTATGACATTACATTCCATTACCCTCGATTTTCTATTGTTAATGTTCATCTTATATCTTTCTTTCAAGACACTGTCCATCCCATTCAATTGCTCTTCCCGATCTTTTGCGGTTTCTGACAGAATTACTATGTCATCAGCAAACCACAATGTTTTTATTTCTTCTCCCTGCACTTTAATGCTCTCTCCAAATTTCTCCTTCCATTCCTTCACTGCCTGCTCAATGTACAGATTGAACAACATCGGGGAAAGGCTACAATCCTGCGTCCCTTTCTTGGCCTATGACTAATAACCGCTGACTGGTTTTTGTATAGGTTGAATATAACTCTTCGCTCCCTATATTTTACCCCTGCTACCTTCAGAATTTCGAAGAGTGTATTCCAGTCGACATTGTCAAAAGCTTTCTCCAAATCTACAAAAGCTAAAAACGTAGGTTTGCCTTTTCTTAGCCTATCTTCTAAGATAAGTCTTAATGTGAGTATTTCCTCCCGTGTTCCTACATTTCTCCTAAATCCAAACTGTTCTTTCCTGAGGTCAGATTCCACAAGTTTTTCCATTCGTCTGTAAATAATTCATGTCAGTATTTTGCAACCATGACTTATTACACTGATATAGTTCTGTAATTTTCACACTTGTCCACACTTGCTTTCTTAGGAATTGGAATTACTATATTCTTCTTGAAGTCGGAGGGTATTTCCACTGTCTCATACATCTTGCATACCAGGTGATACAATGTTTTCAGGACTGGCTCTTCTAACGATATCAGCAGTCCAGACAGAATATCATCTACTCCAGGGGCCTTGTTTCGACTCAAGTCCTTCAGTGCTCTGTCAAATTCTTCTCGCAGTGTCTCCTCCATTTCGTCTTCCATTTCTAGAATACTGCCTTCAAGTTTATTTCCTTTGTATAGGCCCTCTATATATTCCTTCCACAATTCAGCTTTCCCCTCTTTGCTTAGTACTGGTTTTCTGGCTGAGTTCTTGATATTCATAAAGCTGCTTTTCTTGTTTCCAAATATCTCTCTTATTTTCCTGTAGGCAGTATATACCTTTCCCCTAGTTATACATTCTTCTACAGTTCTGCCTTTGTCCTCTAGCCACTCCTAGAGTCTGCCCTTCCTGTCAATCTCATTTTTCAGACGATTGTACTCCCTTTTTCCTGTTTCACTTGCTGAATTGTTATATTTTCTCCTCATCCATTAAGATCAGTATACCCTGTGTTATCCATGGATTTCTATTAGGCCTTGACCTTCTGCCAATATGGTCCTCTGCTGCCTTCACTATCCTATCTCTCAGAGCTACCCATTCTTCTTCTACTGTATTACTTTCCCCCCTTTGAGACAATCCTTGGCTAATGTTCCCTCTGAAACTGTCAACCACCTCTGGTTCCTTCAATTTGTCCAGGTTCCATCTCCTAACCTTTCCGCAGTCTCTTAAGTTTTAATCTGCAGTTCATAACCAATAAGTTATGATCAGAGTCTGCCCCTGGATATGTCTTACAGTTTAGAACCTGGTTTCTAAATCTAAATTTAAATTACATAGTATTAAACGTTTATGCTCATGAGCATTCTTTTTAATGCTAACATAATCCTTCGCTCCAGGCATTAGTCGACTGAACTCATCATCTTCATAAAAATTCCTTATAATTAATAAAGTTTCATTAGGTAACTTTCTTCGTTGCTTTGGATCCGGCAGTGAACAGATTCCTCTTCTCTTCTCTAACACAAAGTACATGGGCCACTTTCTTTCGTAGATTTTGTGTAGCTGCCTTCATTTTACGTTTCCCATAACTTACTTTTTGGTGTGAAGGTAGAGGATGCAGTTTCACTGGTGTGTCATCCGTACCTGTTAAACTTGTATTAAGTTTATCCAATTCTTCTGTAACTTCCGCTGCTTCTACTTCCACACAGTCTTCATCAGATGTACTCTTCACTTCATATTTTCATCACTGCTTGCTTTGTTTGCCTCATTTTGATATGCACCTGAAATTTCACTTTTAAAGGCATGCTTGTGGCATGTTGAACACAACTTCTGCCCTGGAATGACAGTGGGCCTAACATGTAATACTTCACGAAAATTCTTAGCAAGATCAAGTGAAACAACTCACAAATCACACTTTATTGCCTTTGTGTGTTTTTTATATGGATCACAAAAACGCACATGAGCATATAGTTCATACCGAGCCAGGTACTCTATTTTGTGGTGGTTGCACACATCACTTAAATCATCATGTTGCAGATTTCCAAGTTCTTTCTGTAGATCAGTGAGTGTGGTAGCTGGAATATTTGTCACAACATGTGAATATGTAGTCTTGTGGCATTCTGTTTGCAGAAATGTTCCAATGCTGCATGGTGGTTGAGTTGTGCTATCTATAAGTCTACTTGCCATATTCTTCTGTAGTCAGTTAATTGTTACAACAATTTGTTTCTCCTATAAAGTAAACAACAGTAAATTAATTATGCTGCTTTATAAAAATTCAATTGTAACTTACTGTTACCAGTGTAATAAAAATATAATTTTCAGATTGTGCACTAACCACACCAACTGCAACTTCTCAGGCTGCCATTTTGAAAGATGCACGATGGCTGCCATTTTGAAAGTTGCATGATGGTCCCGGAGGGAAATTAAGAAAGATTTTTATGATGAAATGATGATTTTTTAAAATCCTATGACAGGCACACTGCAGCATATGCATTACCAATTTTAGTAAACTAATTGTCCACTAAGAGCCAGTTCGTCCGTCTCACATTAATCTTCTCGTTAGTAAACAAGAAGATGCCTTTAAGGTCAACTTAAATGTGCTTGTTAAGTACGTGGCGTTTGTCATTGCCAGATATACCTCTCATTTGCTAACCTGGAGAAAACGAGAAGGTGCAATATATTCCAACTATGTTGGCACTAGAAACAAATGAAATGCCGTCTAAATAAACAGCTGTTCACCATATTTGAGCAGATAGTTGTTATTTGGTGCTTTCGCAAACAAATGTGAAAGAAGCTCGAATTTTACAAGAAGTTAGTGTGAGAGTCTTGTGTCCTTAATAGAGAAATATAAGGACACATTGGAACTTAAAAAAACCGACGGAAGGAAAAGGAAGCGACATTGTGGCAAATGAATTCAATGCTGTCCACGGAACATGTAGAACAGCAAAAGTGCTAAGTACAATAACATGCTGCCAAGTGCGTAGTATCTTAGTGGAAGCAATAACTTGCACAAAGGCGAAAGTACACTGTTCCTGTACATCGGAGGAGAAAATAACATTTTAGGCCTTACACTAGGTGCAACAAGCATAACTAAATGCTGAATTAATAAGCTTGCAGACATAAATAATGTATTCTGTTTTCAGTTACGGCTGATAACTTACAAAATACGTAACTATCTGTTGGACTTTTCAGATGGTCGTGGAGTTTTTCATGCAGTGTTTCCAAAGTGGCTTTTCGAAGACGAAATCGAGTAACAAATTCTACAACATCCCAGCATTCAAAATTATACGTCTAGGACACCTTATAGGGGCAATGACCTCTAGATCGTCTAAAATATTGACATCCTCGTAATTTTAACCAAATTTCTTATTCCAGCCATTTTCATCATACTGATTTTCACTTAACTAGTTGTTACCCGTAAGTTTGTGTTTTGATAATATTGATATATTGCATATCTGCAATATATCAAACTCATCTAATCACCACTGACATGGATGGGGCGAGAAATATGACGATACAATTTTCCAATATAGCTGCTTTCCACACTAGTTTTTCATAAATGTAGTGCTTCTGTTATTGTGTTCGATAAATCGGTCTTTATTACGTGAATAGGCTATATTGCGGTGGAATCCTGCATTTTCATACAGATTCTAACTTAACTGGTCGTTAGCCGTTTAATGAGCAGAATTCTACTCATGAACTTAACGGCCCATTTGAGGTCTTTTAACGTCAGGTTAACTAATAACGGAACGTTTACAAACACAGTTCTCCGTAAACAACAATTTAAAATCTTAACTGGAACTTAATGAGTCATTGACAAAGTGCCCCTAAGTTTACTGTCATAGAATCTAATATTCAGTCTTCATCATAGGTGGTATGTTTCACCTACTTTGAAACCAGACACTGAATTTGGTGCCACATACCCACCAGAGGGTTAATTGTTCTGTTTATTTGTATCACAGGCGTAGTTGTCAATTCCCCAAAGATTTCCAATGGTACCACCCAGAACATTGTGACATTGTAACTATAGTCTGTATACAGGAATTTGTAATTTAAGTTGTGGACTTTCAAAAAAGAAATATTTATATTTTGAAGGCTCAAATGTCCCTTCATAATATGTTCAAAACAAAGCTGATATGTACAAGATTCTGCAGAATTAAATACCATAAGTATGGAAAATTTCAAATATTTCCTACTTCAACTTTAGGAGAAATTAAATGAATTAGAAGTACTTACTGAATTTGCGACAACTGTGGATACAATTTTTCTGTATTTTCGGCTGAAAATCAGGAGACTGGTTTGATGCAGCTGTCCACCCTACTCTATCCTGAGTAAGCCTCTTCATCTCCTCATAAGACTTGCAACCTACATCCATTTGAATCTGCTTATTGTATTAGTATCTTGGTCTCCCTCTGCAGTATTTACCCCACACGTTTCCTTCCATTGCTACATTTATGATTCCTTGATGTCTAAGAATGTGTTCTACCAATCGATCCCTTCTTTTAGTCAAGGTATGTCAGAAATTCCTTTTCTCCCCAATTCTGTTAGTACCTCTTCATTAGTTATGCAATCCACTCACCTGACTTTCAGCATTTTTCTGTAACACCACATTTCAAAAGCCTCTATCCTCTTCCTGTCCACACTGTTTATCGTCCATGTTTTGCTCCCATACAAGGCCACACTCCACACAAATGCCTTCAGAAAGGACTTTCTTACACTTAAATTAATATTCGATGTTAATAAATTTCTCTTTTTCAAAAATGCTTTTCTACCCACTGCCATTCTGCATTTTATATCCTCTGTACTGCGACCATCATTTATTATTTTACTGACCAACAAAATTCATCTACCACCTTTATTGTTTCTTTACCTAATCTAATTCCATCAGCATCGCCCGATTTCCTTAGACTGCATTACATTACCCTCGTTTTGCTCTTGTAAATGTTCATTTTATACACACCTTTCAATACACTGTCAATTCTGTTCAACTGCTCTTCCAGGTCTTTTGCTGTCTCTGAGATAATCACAATGTCATCACGAAAACACAATGTTTTTATTTCTTCACCCTGAACTTTAATTCCTTCTCCAAATTTCTCCTTGCTTTCCTTTATAGCTTACTCATTGTACAAATTCAATAGCATTGGAGAAAGGCTACAACCATATCTTACTCCCTCCCCAACCTCTGCATTCCTTTCATGCCCTTCAACTCTGATAACCGCTGTCTGGTTTTTGTACAAGTTGTAAATAACCTTCCTTTCCCTATATTTTACTCCTGCTGATTTTCAGAATTTGAAAGAGTGTATTCCAATCAACATTGACAAAAGCTTTCTTCAAATCTACAAAAGCTAGAAATATAGGTTTACCTTTCCTTAATCTATCTTCTAAGATAAGTTGTAAAGTGAGTATTGCCTCCTGTATCCAAACTGATCTTCCTCGAGGTCAGCTTCTACCAGCTTTTCCATCCTTCTGTAAATAACGTTTGTTAAAATGTTCAAAACGTGACAAATTAAACTGATGGTTCTGTAATTTTCACCCCTGTCTGCACCTGCTTTCTTTGGATTGGGGATTATTACATTTTTGTTAAACTCCACCTGTCTAATACATCTTAAGCACCAGGTGAAATAGTTTTGTCATGGCTGGTTCTCCCAGAGACTTTAGTAGTTCTGAGGGAATGTCATCTGCTCCAGTGGCCTTATTTTGACTTAGGTCTTTCAGGGCTCTGTCAAATTCTTCTCTCAGTATACTATCTCCTATTTCATGTTCATCTATTTCCTCATCCCTTATTACAATATTGTCTGTAAGTTCATTTCCTTTGTTAGAGCCACTGTATATACTCTTTCCACCTTTCGGCTTTCCCTTCTTCGCTGAGAACTGGTTTTCCATCTGAGTTGTTTATATTCACTCAGCTGCTTTTCTTGTCTCCAAATACCTTCTTTATTTTCCTGTAGGCAGTATCTATTTCCCCCCTATTTGTACACTCTTCCATTGTCTTGCAGTTGCCGTATAGCCACTCCTGCTTAGCTATTTTACACTTCCTGTCAATCTCATTTCTTTGTCATCTGTACACCATTTTCCTGTCTCATTTACTGTTTTTTTATATTTTCTCCTTTCATCAATTAAATTTAGTATTTCCTGTGATACCCAAGGATTTTTTGTAGGTCTTGCCATTCTGCTTATTTTGTCCTCTGCTCCACTATTTCATCTCTCAGTGCTACCCATTCCTCTTCTACTGTTTTATCCCCACCCCTGTTTCTGTCAATTGTTGCCTAAAGCTCCTTCTGAAATTCTTAAGAACTTCAGGTTTCCTCAAGTTATACAAGTAAACACCGCATTGAACAGTCAAATCGTGCTATGACAGCAGGTAACAATGAACAACAGGATCATACATATGCCTTGGCAAGCGTGGCTGACTGATCCGGGTGTACAACCACAGAATCTGAAGAGAGGGGTCTCCTGCTGATGCCTGAACCATCCAATGATAATTAAACGTAAAGCCCTCTACTGTTTCATTATTATGAACATCAATGTGGCAGCAGGAGTCTTCAGAAGTATCAAATGCTGGGTCAGTGCTGACCGAGAGACATGAAAGAGTATTAGCATTTGCATGTTTTTTCATGGGTCGGTACACAATGTCACAACGATAATTGGACAGCAGGAGCGACCAATGCTGCAACCTTGTGCAGTGTGGGGTGGAATCGACTTCATTGGGTTAAACAGTGAAACAAGCGGCTTATGATCTGTCACCAAGTAAACTTCTGACCATATACATATTGATGAAATTTCTTGACTCCATAAACAGTAACCAGAGCCTCTTTCTCAATTTATGAGTAGTTATGCAGGGCCTTGTTAAAGAGTTTGGATATAAACGCAATTGGCCTGTCCAAATATCCAACCCTGTGCAAGAGAACTGTGCTGATCCTGTGGGACGAGGCATCAACAGCAGGCACCAGTGGCTGTACTGGATCATAGTGAACCAAACAGTCACTAAGTAAGGCATCATTCAGTTTCTGATAGGCAGCGTCAAACTCGCGAGATCATACAAATGGAACATGGTTCCGGTACAAGCGATACAATGGGGCAACAACCTGCACAGCCTGTGGGATGAAGCGAATATAGTATGTAATTTTCCCCAACACTGCTTCCAATTCCCATTAGTTGTGAGGAACAGGCATATTTCGTATTGCCGTTAAGTGCGACTGCAATGGATGAATCCCTTGACTATTGATAACATGTCCAAGATATTCTATCTCTGGCTGAAAGAATGAACACTTGTCTTTACTGCAATGCAACCCTGCAGCAGAGAGCACTTGAAAAGTTTGCACAGATTTACTAAATGTTCCTCAGCGGTATGTCCCAAAACCACAATGTCATCTAAGTAATTTGCACAAAATGGGACCTGAGCCATCAGTTGTTATAAATATTGTTGAAAGATAGCAGGGGTGGAAGCGCTGCCGAACAGCAGCCACAAAAATTTGAACAGTCTACAGTGGATGTTGGTAACATGGACGTTTTGTGACTGTTCATCAACAGGCAACTGCAAGTAAGCATCCTCAAAATCAATCTTTCAGTAAAAGTGACCAGCACCCATTTTGTCCATTAGCTCTTCAGGTTGCGGCAGAGGAAAGGAGTCAATCACAGAGTGTGGTTTGATCGTGGACTTAAAGTTGGCACACGAACATAGTTTCCCTGACGGCTTTCATAGAACAACCAATGGTGACGATCACTGACTGGCAGCAATGGGTGCAATTTACTCCACTTTTTTGCCAAGCTAATAATTTCTGAACATCCTGATCCCTTATGGCGTATGGAATAGGGCGAGCACGAACAAAGCGAGGTTGAGTGCATTGTCTTTCATGTGAATATGGTTCACCCTTCCAAGAACCTCGTGAAATAAACTACTAAATTTATTGCAAAGATCAGCCACATGAGTGGTACTCACAAACAAGTTCACTGATAACACATTGTCTTGCACTTTCAACCCAAAGAAGTCGAACAAATCCATTCCAAAAATATTTTGACAGTCAGGCGAACACAACACAACGAAGGAAACAGTTTTCGTGACATTGTGAAAAGTAGCTGGAAGACTGCACACTCCTAAGACTGGAATATCTTGTCCATTGTAAGCAGACAATGTAGACCTAGAGTGACGTAACTGTGGCTTGCTGAGCAATTTCATAAGTCTCTTTGTTTAGATACATAACTGGAGCACCAGTGTCTAATTGAAAGCAAACATTCCGATTGGCAATTTTCAATGAGACAAAAAGTTTGTCGTCGCGCCGATGAATGAAGCATGCGTGGGACAGTTGCTGTAAAATACTAGAATCTGTTATAGCTGCATAAGAGTCACAACGAGGCTGTGTAGCAACAACATTCATGAAATGTGCTGAGTGATTTTGCACTTTCTCTCTTTACAAAGAAACACTTGTATGTGTCCACGTTTTCCAAAATGGAAGCACTTAGCATCTTGGGAGGGACAGTTCTGACAATTGCGCTTGTCAAAGCAAAGTGGGCAAGATTTAACACTGCTAGACTGTGCCTGCGGCCTCTGCCATTGTTTACTTCATTGCACTGACAGCCCAGGTGTGCTGCAGCTGGCTTTTGATGGGCACACGTGGTTTACAAGTGTCCTGCACAGCACAAATCGGAGCGGCATCAAAACTAGCCACTGAAACTCAGACAAGTCCTGATGTTCGCTCAAATCAAGTACTTGTTTGAGGGAGGAAACGGGGTACTTCAAAATCTGATCACAAATGCAACAGTCCAACACATTTTGTGTAATAACATCTCTAATGATATCATTGCTATAGTAACAACCAGATTGACACTTGAATTTACAGTCACAGGTTAAGACCTGCAGTTCAGCTACCTACTGTTCGTAAGTCTGATTAGCTTGTCTCCGAAGGTGAAAAAATTTATATGTACCCGCAGCCACATTAATTTGCGATTCTTAATACTTCTGTAGCGCTGCTACCAAATCATCATAGGCAACACTTTCAGGACATTTGATGGAGCACAGTTTCGTAGCAAGGTGATATGTAGAAACACCGACCATAGCAAGAAAATAAGAAAGCTATGACGTATCTTGCACATGATGCGCTGCAGAATGTGCGTCGAGTTGGGCGTGATACTCGGACCATTCATCCACGGCACTGTCAAACTGTCGAAATGATGGCACGAAGTTTGCATGTGGCTGGGCATCATTTTGTGAAGTCGGTGGCGCAGCTGCTGTTCCTGTGTGGCTAACCAAGATCTGTGTCATCATTTGCATTAATTGTTGCATTTGCTGGGCCTGAAACTGAATAACTTGCATTAAAGAGTGTTCTTGCCCTGCGTTTCTACATCTACATCTACATCTACATACATACTCCGCAATTCACCGTAAGGTGCGTGGCGGAGGGGACACTGTACCACTACTAGGCATTTCCTTTCCTATTCCACTCCCAAATTGAACGAGGAAAAAAAGAATGCCTATATGCCTCCGTACGAGCCCTAATTTCTCTTATCTTGTCTTTGTGATCTTTACGCGAAATGTAAGTGGGCGGCAGCAAGATCGTACTACACTCAGCTTCAAATTCCGGCCCTCTAAATTTACTTAACAGAAATTCACGAAAAGAACGTCGTCTTTCTTCCAGCGATCCCCAATTGAGTTGCCGGAGCATTTCCGAGACACTCGCGCATTGGTCGAACCTACCGGTAACAAATCTAGCTGCTCGCCTCTGAACCGCCTCTATGTCTTCCTTCAAACCGATCTGCTGCGGGTCCCAAATACTTGAGCAATACTCAAGACGTGGTCGTACAAGCGTTTTATACGCGGTCTCTTTTACAGGTGAAGTACATCTTCCCAAAATTCTCCCAATAAACCGAAGTCGGCTGTCTGCCTTACTCACAACTGTCCTTACATGCTCGTTCCATTTCATATCGCTCTGCAATGTTACGCCTAGATATTTGAACGACGCGACCGCATCAAGAAGCTCACTACTGATGCTGTATTCGAAAATTATAGGATTGTTTTTTCTACTCATGCGCATCACCTTACATTTTTCTACATTGAGAGCTAGCTGCCATTCTTCGCACCAACTAGAGATTTTGTCTAAGTCAACCTGTATGCTATTACAGTCAGTTACAGACGACACCCTCCCATACACCACAGCATCATCAGCAAACAGCCGCAAATTACAACTTACTCTGTCCATCAGATCATTTATATAGATAGAAAATAATAGCGGTCCTATCACACTCCCCTGGGGCACGCCTGACGATACACTCGTCTCTGATGAGCACTCGCCGTCGAGAACAACGTACTGCGTTCTATTACTTAGGAAGTCTTCCAGCCAGTCACAAATCTGAGAACCTATTCCATAAGCTCGCATTTTCGTTAGGAGTCTGCAGTGTGGCACCGTGTCGAACGCCTTTTTGAAGTCGAGAAAAACACAATCCGCCTGTTGCCCTTCGTCCATGGCTCGCAAGATGTCATGTGAGAAAAGGGCAAGCTGAGTTTCACATGAACGATGTTTCCTAAACCCGTGCTGATTCATGGAAAGAAGCTTTTCTGTTTCAAGGAAATTTACTATATTCGAACTGAGAATATGCTCCAAAATTCTACATGAAACCGATGTCAACGATATTGGCCTGTAATTGTATGGGTCAGTTCTCTTTCCTTTCTTATACACGGGAGTCACCTGCGCTTTTTTCCAATCACTAGGAACTTTGCGCTGAATTAATGATTCGCTGTAAATGCAAGCTAAGTAGGGGGCCAATGCCGCAGAATAGTCTTTGTAAAACCGAACTGGTATTCCATCCGGACCAGCAGACTTTTTCGTATTTAGCTCTCTCAGCTGCTTCTCTACACCGGAAATACCTATTGCTATGTCCCCCATTTCGAAATTAGTACGTTGATCAAATGATGGTATATTTGTGCGGTCCTCCTGCGTGAAAGATTTCTTAAAGGTTAAATTTAGAACTTCAGCTTTCCGTTTGCTTTCTTCTATTACTGCCCCGGAATGATCAACTAGTGACTGGACAGTGGGCTTTGACCCGCTTATCGATTTTACATAGGACCAGAATTTTTTCGGGTTCTCGGAAAGATCTTTTGCTAAGGTATGGCTGTGATAATTATTGTATGCTTCACGCATCGATCTTTTTATAGACGCACGAATCTCTACTAACTTTTGCCTGTCACCATTTGCGTGTTCTTTTTTGAATCGAGAATGCAACAGCCTTTGCTTTCTCAGCAGCTTTCTAACATTATTATTATACCACGGTGCAAAGTGCTAGTCATCATTACACACCGAAAAACACATCACCTTAGATATGAACAAAACACGCTTTTAATGAAAGAAACAAGATGCGTAGCGCAATGCAATATGGCACATAGAACAAACAGATGGAACAAGAGCTTCAAAATGTTTGTATAGCTTATGGGACTTAACTACGGGGTTATCAGTCCTTATGGAACAAGAGCAGCAGCAGTAATAAACACAAGGAGGCACACAATAAATAGAGAAGCAGTGCAATCAATTTGAACAAAGCGAGGAGTGACAGCAAAACTGCGAAAATTCTTCGTTGTCGTATGTAGGGCAACACCTCGTCGCCAGGTGTGTTGTGTTGTCTCAGGAGACTGGTAGCTGAGAAGGCAGTACTAAAACATTCTGAACGATGAGACAGCCAACACTGTTCCACCAACACAAAATACTCAACTTTATTGCCTGTGAAGTAGACTTACACAGTCCACACAATTCTTATACAACAATGGAACTAAACATATGAGTACTGGACACACAATCTGAGCACCAAGTTGGCTGCTTGAGATCCTGCACCAGACTGCACACAGGCTCTCCGGTGTTGCATGCCACCTTCCAGCTGGGAGAGCTGCAGGCCAGTGGCAGGAGGCGTTGCCCATCTGCGGACACGGATCAGAGGCTGCTTACGTGGCTTGCTTTGCCAACCTCCGCTCGTATTGTGGTCGGTGGTGAAGTCGATACTTGAGGACTCCACAATTGTTGTGGTTTTCAGTCTGAAGG
Organism: Locusta migratoria; assembly: GCA_026315105.1. NCBI lineage: Eukaryota > Metazoa > Arthropoda > Insecta > Orthoptera > Acrididae > Locusta > Locusta migratoria. The sequence goes on from CM048744.1 coordinate 596,522,369, forward strand.
CTGGTTCGATGCTACTCCCCACACTATTGTGTACAAGCCTCCTTATCTTTGAATAACAGCAGCAACCAAGATCTATTTGAACCTGCTTAATGTACTTGTCTCATAGTGTCCCTCTCCAATTTTTATTTCCCACACGTCTCTTCAATGCCAAACTGAGAATTTCTCGGTGTCTCGGAATGTATCCCACCTATTGATCCCCTCTTTTGATCAAGATATTCCACATTTTCTCTCTCTCCAGTTCTGTTCAGTGTCTTCTCATTAGTTACATGATCTATGCATCTATTCTTCAGAATTCGTCAGTTGCATCAAATGTAAAAAAGTTTCTGTCCTCTTGTCTGAACTGCTTATAGTGCACATTTCACTCCCATATCAGACTAAACTGCAGACATATTTTTTTCACTCAAATTAATATTTGATGTCACAACAAATTGCTCTTCACCAAAAATTGCTCTTATTCAGAAATTGCTCTTCTCCCATAGCCATTTTGCATTTTATATCTTTTCTATTTCAGTCGTCACAAGTTATTTTAATCCTCAAATAAAAAAAATTCATTTAGTATTTTTATTTTCTTCTTTCTTAATGTAATTCCTCCAGCATTGCATGATTGTATTAGACTGTATTCTATATCCCTTGTTTTGCTCTTGTTAATATTCATATTATACCTTCCCTTCAAGAGTATGTCAATTCCATTAAATTGATATTCAAAGTCCTATCCTGCCTCTGAAAGAATTACAATGTCATTGGCAATATGCAAAGTTTTATTTCTTCTCCCTAAACTGTAATCCAGTTTTCACATTTCTCCTTGCTTTCCTTAACAGCTTGGGCTGTTTACAGATTACATAACATTTGGGAAAGGCTACAATGCTGTTTACTCTGTCCAATTAGTGCATCCTTTTCATGCCCTTTAACTCTTATAACTGTTGTCTGCTGCTTTTGGTACAAGCTTACCATACCCTATATTTTACACCTGCTACCTTCAGAATTTAAAAGAGTGTATTCTAGTCATGATTATCGAAAGTTTTCTATAAATCTATGAAAGCTATAAACATAAGTTTGTTTTCCGTTAACATCTCGTAAGATAAGTCGCAAGGTCAGTATTGCCTCAGGTGTGCCGAAATTTCTCCTAAATCCAAATGGATCTTCCTCAAGGTGAGATTCTACCAGTTTCTCCATTCTTCTGCAAATAACTCTTATTAGTATTTTGTAACCATGATGTATTAAACTGATGGTTCTGTAATTTTCACATCAGTCTGCACTTGCTTTCTTTGAAATTGGTAATGCACTTTTCTTTGAGGTTATTTTACCTGTATCATACACATTGCACCCCAGCTAGAATAGTATCATCAGTATATTAATAGTTCTGAGGGAGATTATCCACTACGGGGGCTTAATATTGATTCAAATCTTTCAATGATCTCTCAGATTTTTCTCACTGTATTGTACCTACAATCTTATCTTCATCTACTTTCTCTTCTCTTTCTACAATATTGCCTTCAAATTCATTTGCCCTCTATATATTTGTTTCGCCTTTCTTAACTTTGCTTAGTATTGGTTTTCCATCTGAGCATGTAATATTCATAGACTTGCTTTTCTTGTCTCCAAACATCTACTTAATTTTCCCATAGAGGTTATTTATCTTCCCCCTACCTTCCTGCTTAGCTGGACAGTTTAAAGATTTCACAGAATATATGATATCAACTGTGAATGGGCAAAGCTGAAAATGTGTACCCAGCCAGGAATCAAACCCGGATCTCCCGCTTTCTAGGCAGTTGCGCTGACCACTACACAACTGCACCACTGGGGACACAGTGATCAACACAACTGCAAGGACTGCCTAAGCATGCCTCCCGCAAGATACAAATTTCCAGCCTTACCCTGCCCACAGTACTTGAACTTGTACTTTTGAAGCTAATTCCAGTAAGAGTTTTGAGTACTGTGGCCATGGTAAGGTGGAAATTTGTATCTTGCAGGAGGCGTGCTTAAGTAGACCTTGCAGGTGTAGTGTGCAGATGTAGTGATCACTGTGTCCCCAGTGGTGTAGTAGTCAGTGCAACTGCCTCTAAAGTGGGAGACCTGGGTTTGAATCCTGGCTGGGTACACATTTTCATCTTTGCCCATTCGCAGTTGATGTCATAAATTCTGTGAATGTGAAAGAATAACTATTGCAGGATCAGAAATGTCGTCTGTTCTTTTGGAACAAACGCCACATGTATATATACAGTTTATAGTGCCACCCAGCCTGGATATGGTTTTTAGGCTCTAGGTGAATACTGGGCTAGTACCCAAGTTCACCTCAGTTACATGATTCACAAACATAGAAGAATGTTTGCATACTTGCATGTGTATAGCACATAGAGTGTTGGGGTACACACATTTCTTTCTGAGGAAGGGGAGGCGGTGTGTGTGGGAAGGATAATGAGGTGACCCCTTAAATAAACTATGCAAAATCTGATTAATCGTGCCGCCTCTGGAGCAAGATGAAATGGGAAGGTGGGGAGGAGTGCAGGGAAGAAGAAAAGTATCTAGGTAATCTATCTTTTCCCTCGGTGTACATTCTTCCACACTCCAAGATAGCCAAGAAAGGCTACATCCTCATCTTACTCCTTTCCCAATCACTGTCTCTCTTTCATGCCCTTTGACTCTAATAACTGTTGTCTGGTTTTTGTACAAGTTGAATATAACTCTTCACTCCCTATATCTTACCCCTGCTATCCTTCAGAATTTGAAAGAGTGTATTCCAGTCAACATTGTCAAAAGCCTTCTCCACAACTAGAAATGCTAAAAACACAGATTTGTCCTTCCTTAACCTATCTTCTAAGATAAGGCGTAATGTGGGTAATGTCTCGTGTGTTCCTACATTTCTCCTAAATCCAAAATTATATTTCCAGAGCTTGGAGTCTACCAGTTTTCCATTTGTCTGTAAATAATTCATCGTAGTATTTTGCAACATGACTTATTAAACTGATAATTCTGTAATTTTCACACTTGTGTGCACTTCATTTCTTTCGTAATGGAATTATTAAATTCTTTTTGAAGTCTGACAGTATTGCCCATCTCATACACCTTAGATATTAGGTGGAAAACTTTCTTCATGACTGGCTCTCCTAACGATATCAGCAGTTCAGATGGAAAATCATTTATGCCAGTGGTCTTGTTTTGATTCAAATCTTCCAGTGCTCTGTCAAATTCTTCTCACAGTGTCGTACCTCCTATCTCATCTTCCTCTACTTCAAAATGTTCAATTGTTGGTAAATCTATCGGACCAAACTGTGTGGTCATCAGTCTGTAGCTTGCAAACTACTTAAACTAAGGTAAACTAAAATAAAAATAAAAATGTAATTAAGGGGATATTGTAAGAGGCGACACAGTTTGAAGGAAGGCATTAATAGGAAGGAACAAGATAATGTGTGGGGAAAGGGGAGAGGGGAATGTTAGGCATAAGGTGTCGGGATGGCAAGTTATCTTAGGGTGAGTTCAGGATGGTTGCAGTACTGTAGAGTGTGTTGAAAGTATGCACAACTCAGAAGAGCTGGTAATGGAGGGGCGGATACATATGGCTCAGGTAGTAAAGCAACCATTGAAATCCAGAGTGCTATGCTCGGCAACATGATGTGCCACAGTTTGACAGTGACCATTCATCCTAATGGACAGCTGGTTTACCATCATACCAATGTAAAATGTGTTGCAATGATTGCAGTGGAGTTGGTAAATCACATGGCTGCTTTTACAGGTGTCAGGTGGCCAACCTCTGATGGAGTAGGATAAGCCAGTGACATGACTGGTATGAAAAGTGCTGGGTGGGTTGATTAGACAGGTTTTGCATTTTGGTTTTCCACAGGGATATGAATCCTGTGGTAAGAGGTTGGGATTGGGAGTGGCATAGAGATGGACTAGGATGTTGTGGAGATTGGGTGGGTGACAGAACGCCACTTTTGGAGGGTTCGGAAGGATCTTGGGTAGGATGTCTCTCCTTACAATGGAGGCGATTTTATTTGTTTCAGTCCAGGGTAGTATTGGAGACAAGGACACTCCTTTGCGACTGGTTATTGGAGGTGGAGTTATTATTAGTGGTGTGTGGGGATATGGCACGGGAAGTCTGTTTGCGGACTAGAAAAGGTGGGTAATGTCTGTCTGTGAAAGCTTTTGTGAGGCCATTGGCATATTGGATAAGGGGCTTCTCACTCTGCATATTCACCGTCCACAGCTGGCAAGACTGTATGGGAGGGATTTCTATTTTTAAAATGTGGAATAGATGGCAGCTGTCAAAGTGCAGGTGCTGCTGGTAATTTGTGGGTTTTGTTTTGTAGGTTTAATGTGGATAGAGGTGTGGATGGTGCTGTCAGTGAGGTGGAGGTTAACATCCAAGAAGATGACACACTTCGATGTCAAGGACCAATGGAAACAGATGGGGTAGAAGGAGTTGAGGCTGTGGAGGAACGAGGATAGGGTGTCCTGGTCCTGACTCCAAATCATGAAAATATCATCAATGAACCTGAACCAGACCAGGGATTTGGGGTTTTGAGAGACTAGGAAGGTTTCCCCTAGACGGCCCATAAATAGGTTGGCATAGGAGGTTGCCATACAGGTGCCCATGTCTGTGCTGCTTACTTGATTGTATTCTTTTCCTTCAAAGGATAAGTAATACTGTTTGTTAGGATGTAATTGGTAACGGTACAAGGAATGAGGATCAGGCTTTAAGTCTGAAGGACACTGAGGAAGGTAGTGTTAGAGAACAGCAAGACCGTGTTCATGTGAGATATTGGTATATAGAAAAGTGGCATCAACAGTGACAAGTAAGGATCCGGGAGGTAAAGGGGTGGGGATTGTGGAGAGTTGGTGAAGGAAATGGTTGGTATGTTGGATGTGGAAGGCTAGGTATTGAACAATCGTTTGGAGATGCTGGTCAACAAGGGTGGAAATTCGTTCAGTGGGAGCACAGTAACCAGCCAAAGCCACAATTGGGCATCCAGGATTGTTAGGTTTATGGAGTTTTGGAAGCATGTTAAAGGTAGGTGTGCGGGGTGTTTCTCATAAATAATACTGTCTTCCCTCCAGAGATACCCATTTGGGTTTCTGAAGCATCTCTATAACACTTGCATATTGATTGAACATAACAGTAATAAACCTCTGATTTGCTTCAAGTCTTCCTTTAAACCAATCTGATGGAGACCCCAAACACTTGAACAGTAATCAAGAAGGGGTTACACAAGGGTTCTATATGCTGCCTTCTTCATAGATGAACATTTCTACTGTACCTCAAAGGTGTGATATGTTGGAAGTTCTGCTGTACAACCTTTTCCATGTTGAACAATTTAAGTTGCTTTTCTACCCATTGGTATTTTAACACTTTGACTGCCAATCATGGCAATTGACGGGATATCAAAATTTCTTTAGAATGCTGATCATGTCATGACGTGATCTTTGTTTTCGTACTTTTAAACACAAAATTAAGTTTATTGACGGGCTAGATCCACCTTAAATGCCTTACTTGGTAAATCTAGTGTCTAAAGCAGCCTATAGATCTTGGAAATTTAGCTTCTAAATCGGCCGACTGGTCGCATTCATTATATGAAATGGGGCAGGTAGGAAGTGTTGTCTGATCAAAATGTTCAAATGTTTGTTAAGCTTATGGTACTTAACTACGGGGTCATCAGTCCCTAAACTTACAAACTACTTATGAACTACTTACGAACTAGGACGGCACAAATATCCATGCCTGAGGGGGATTCGAACCTCCGACCGTAGTGGCCGTGCAGACCGTGACTGAAGCACCTCAGTCCCTTCGGCCAGTGGTGTCTGCTCTGTCAGTATGTAAATGAACGGACATGGCTTCACGCTCTCTTACGCTGGACAAAATTTTACATGAATTTGAGAAACATTTTATTGATAATGACAGTGAGGACTACGAAATCGACAATTCAGATGATGATCCAGTCTTTGTGCAACAATAACTGCATCAAATTATTTCGAATTTGATGATTCTTCAACCGATTGTTTTTTAGGGACAGGGAACCTTATTGCTCATTTTAAAGAGCAAACAATTTTTATATGCCAGACGGAAGATAAGGAAACCAAGTGCAGCTCGGCTTACTCCTGGAAACAGAATGTCTGACATTCTAAGGTAGGAAATCTGAGCGGCCAGGTGCAGAGAAGGCCAGAGCATGCGCTGGTGCAGAGACAGACATTGTATGGACACATTTATATTCCAAAAACAGCAATTTTTTATTACAAAATCTCCATAGTTTTTAAGTATAACAATTAAAGTCATAGTATGAAAATATGTGATCGGCTAGAACCATGTGCCAATTGTGGATTCAAACCCATGGATTTTTCAGGAAAGCTCTTTATCAGCTGAGCTTTCCAGGCAGAACTTATGAGTCATGATGTACCTTCATGGATGTAATTCAACTAGTGCAACTTTCATACTTGACAAATGCACTGGGAAAAAGAGGATATAACCAGAAAAATGACTTAGCTATAACCTAAGTTTTGTTTCCGTGAAGAGTGTACTGATACATAATGAAAATTATATATTTTGTGTGTAAATAATATTTGAATTGAAAATAAGAGTTTTTTTTTTTATTTCCACTAATTAAGTTCAAAGTATAGAAAGTTTATGTTGCAATATCACAGACGACGTCCTTAGTTCAACTGTTAATATTTTTAGTATTTAAATCACCAACAATTTTTTTTCTTGGCGACTCTCAGGGTGTGCAGGTGCCATTTCTGGCCAATCAAGTATAAATTCTCCATAAATAAAAACTTTGACACAAGTTAGAATTCCTCAGCAATATATATATTTATATACTGTATAAAAATAAAGATTGTTTGACTTACCCAAAGCACAGGCTCTCCGATAGAAACAAAAAACACAAATAAAAACACACAAGCATTCAAGCTTTCACCACCGCTAGCAGCTTCTTCAGGAAAAAGAGGAAGGAAGGAGAGGAGAAAGAGGAGGTTACGGGTTATAAGGAAGTGGAAAAGGAGTCATTCCAATCCCAGGAGTGGAAGGACTTACCTTAGGGGAAAAAAAGAAAATGTCTGCCTAGGTGTGTTTGCGTGTGGATATGTGTGAGTGTGTGTGTATTTGTTTACCTTCCTTTTTTCCCTAAGGTAAGTCCTTCCACTCCTGGGATTGGAATGACTCCTTTTCCACTTCTTTAAAACCCGTATCCTTCCCTTTCTCCTCTCCTTCCTTCCTCTTTTTCCTGAAGCAGCTACCAGCAGTGGTGAAAGCTTGAATGTTTGTGTGTTTTTATTTGTGTTTTTTTGTGTCTATTGGCGAGCCTGTGCTTTGGGTAAGTCGTGTGTTTGCCTCTGTGTAAATGTATAGTTGTGTGTGTAATTGTTCACCTTCCTTTTCTTCCCCCAAGGTAAGTCTTTCCTCTCCTGGGATTGGAATGGCTCCTTACCCCCTTCGTTAAAACCCTCATCATTTCCTTTTCCCTCTCCTTCCCTTCTGCCTGACGAAGCAGCTAGGCTGCGAAAGCTAGCATTTGTGTGGTTTGTGTGTGTGTGTGTGTGTGTGTGTGTGTGTGTGTGTATTCATTTATTTATTTATGATGCTGTCTCACATGTGCTCCTTCGCCTGGTGAGTAATCTTCGTCTATTTCTTATATGTAATTTTTCCTGCTAGGAATTTTTCGTCTTAATATTCGTATCATTTATTTTTATACATATTTTTCTCACCAAGAAAGTCTCCTGCACTTTAAGTAAAAAAAAAAAAAAAAAAAAAAAAAAAAAAAAAAAAAAAAAAATAGACAGTGTTATATTATACATTGTGTCTTGCTCATACTACTTCTGATAACTGTTGTTGTTGTGGTCTTCAGTCTGGAGACTGGTTTGATGCAGCTCTCCACAATACCCTATCCTGAGCAAACCTCTTCAACTCCACATAAGAATGGCAAACAACATCTGTCTGAATCTGCTTACTGTATCCATCTCTTAGTCTTCCTCTGTGGTTTTTACCCCACACACTTCCCTCCAATGCTAAATTCACAGTTCCTTGATGTCTAAGAATGTGTCCTACCAATCTATCCCTTCTTTTAGTCAAGGTATGCCGGAAATTCCTTTTCTCCCCAATTCTGTTCAGTACCTCCTCATTAGTTACGCGATCCACCCACCTAATCTTCAGCATTCTTCTGTAGCACCACATTTCAAAAGCCTCTATCCTCTTCCTGTCCGTACTGTTTATTGTCCATGTTTCACTCCCATACAAGGCAACAAGCATACAAATGCCTTCAGAAAGGACTTCCTTAGGCTTAAATCAATATTTGATGTAAACAAATTTTTCTTTTTCAAGAAAGCTTTTCTACCCATTGCCATTCTGCATTTTATATCCTCTGTACAGCAACCATCATTTGTTATTTTACTGCCCAAGTAACAAAACTCATCTACCTCCTTTATTACTTCGTTACCCAATCTAATTCCTTCAGCATCACCTGATTTTCTTACACTGCAGTCCATTGCACTCTTGTTAATGATAATCTTATATGCACCTTTCAGCACACTGTCCATTCTGTTCAACTGCTCTTCCAGGTAATATGCTGTCTCTGACAGAATTACTATGTTGTCGGCAAAAGGCATTGTTTGTAATTCTTCACCCTGAACTTTAATTCTTTCTCCAAATTTCTCCTTGCATTCCTTTATAGCTTGCTCAATGTACAAATTGAATAACATTGGAGAAAGGCAACAACCTTGTCTTAAGGCCGTATTACACGATACACCTGATGTGTACACCTATGCAGCAGCGCCACATGTGTCATTATCTGGAACTACGTACTGCTTCAGGTAAACCTATTACATGATTCAGGGCGGATATTCCTTCGCGCGAACTGTGCATGCTCAGTAGGCAGCAATAACGCACATGAGAAGTGAAGAAAACAGAGCTCATCTAATCGTTCGTTCATACCACACAAGAACCCGAGGGAAGCTGTTATTTCCTGGAACGTCATTCATTTAAATTATTTTTGTGAGCTTACGGTTCCTTTCATTTTTTATTAAGTATTTCTTTTTATGTAGTTAGCACAGAATTGAGTCACTATTGCTTTGAATTACAGACTCAACACTTTCGTTTTATATTAAAGTTCAAAGCTTCTGTAGCTAATGGTCAGATTACTTAGGTTATCAGTCCCTAGACTTGAACACTACTTAAATTAACTTAGGCCAATGACAACATACACACAAATGGCTGAAGAAGGAGAACTCTTAACTTCGGTGGGAGCGGCTACACAATTCGTGACAGAGCATCAGACCGTGCGACAGCTTTATATTACAACACTAGGTTGCAATTGTGCATGTCTCTCTAAATTTACATGTATACAGCATTTCTCACATAGGACACTTTTTGGAGCTGTGACATTAAATCTTCAGTTTATGGCACACAGACGACGAAAACCAGACTGTGGCCGGAAAGATGGAAGGCAGTGGAATATACTTACAGCTAATGAAAGAAGTGAGTCCCAGAAATCTGCAACAAATGTGGAACTTTGTGAGGAAGGACGTGACGTTTTGAAGAGCTGCTGTTTGTAAAGTTGTATGCGTATCATTGAGGAGTAAACGATTGCTGACATAACTTATGATAAAGGGATGGTGTGGGTTACACAAACAACGTTCCTCCCTGTACGCCTGAATCATGACTTCAACAGCTCTCTGTTCCATTTCATTTGTATAAGTATTAAGCAACCAATGTAAACTGCAACATGGAAGTCTGAGATCACAAATCAGTCCTAACTATAAATGTCATACACAAATAATACGTAGAAAGCTTCCTGCAATATCCGCTTCTGCGCATACATGCATTCGCACTGCTTAGTGCGCATGTGCGGATTCACAGGAGTTTAGAACTGGTCTCTATTCTGGTCTGCGGATAAAGTGTCTGCTAATAATCATGGTTCTGTGGTAGTTCCATGTGTTTCACTGCTACTTGGCTGTCACACTAGACCTATACCTTTCGTGGCGGCTCGTCGACTAATACCGCCTTTACTCCCTTCCAACAACTGCATCCCTTTCATGCCCTTCAACTCTGACAACCGCTGTCTGGTTTTTGTACAAGTTGTAAATAACCTTACGCTCCCTATATTTTACTCCTGCATGCACCTATCTTCTAGGATAAGCCGTAAAGTGAGTATTGCCTCCTATGTTCCTACATTTCTCCTGAACCAAAACTGATCTTCCCCGAGGTCGGCTTCTACCAGCTTTTCCATCCTTCTGTAAATAATTCGTGTTAATATTTTGCAACCATGACTTATTAAACTGATGGTTCTATAGTTTTCACACTTGTCTGCATCTGCTTTCTTTGGAATGGGGATTATAATTGTTTTGGTGTAAAGTCAAGCACCACATGCCAGATGTAATGAACAATCGTGGAGAAGGCAGCGATCAACCGAAAGCTAATCACAAGCAGACGCTGCGCATCCTGGAGGGAGTAACTGAAGATGCGTGCCCTGTACAAGCAGCTATATCTAGGCCGACATATGTCTGGACAGCCCAGCAGTTACTATTCAAAAATACAACAGTTACTAGTGAGCACTCGGCAGTTACTATTCAGAACTCAGTTACTAGGCAGCTACGAAGACAGAACTAGGACAGTACTAAGTTAGAACGTGACTACAGACTTAGCAGTAACTAGGTCTCAGCGCAGCTAGTATCATATGGACGACGCCACGAGAAGCAAGAAGATATAAGAAACAGACTTCTGTTCTTGAGTATTAAAACTTTCAGTCAATAAATATCTTGTAATACTAACTATATCAATGTTTTAGAAGTCAAAGGATCCTGCACCAGTCACTTTCCTAACAACTAGACTAAGACGAGTGAAAAACAAAAGCCGACGAGGTCACAACAATAACATTTTTCTTAAAGTGTGATGTTACTTCGCCTGTCTCATACAACTTACACAATAGGTGAAATAGTTTTGTCATGGCTGGTTCTCCCAGAGACTTCAGTAGCTCTGAGGGAATGTCGTCTACTCCAGGGGCCTTGTTTCGACTTAGGTCTTTCTGATAACTAAAGAAGATTAACTCTCTCTACTGTTATGTTTTAAAACATAAGAAAGTAACACACTTTTTTGTTTACTGATTTAACAAATCATTCTATGAATTATCTGTGGTTTTTTAATTGACAATAAATATATCTTAAACTAATTAGTCAATTAATTAATTATAATTGTATTCTCTTAAATTAAAGAAAAATCTGTCTCCCCTACTCTCCTTTTTACCCATATGCTTCCTGCCCCATGTATAATCACAAGGGGCTTGCTCAGGATAGAGTAGGGTGGAGAGCTGCATCAAACCAGTCTCTGGACAGAAGACCACAACAACAGTTAATATACCACTTTTTATTATGTTGTGTACTGGTTCTTTGATAAGTTAAGACCATGATATTTGTGATAAATGTGGCCAAATAGCACATAAAACAGGCATGAAGTACTCCTCTGAGAAAATATAACCTAACTGAGACATATTGTAGAACAGAAAATTGAAGATCAAAGTGACCAAACTTTTATTGTATAATAGAGCTAAAAAGTCATTGAACAGTTGTTGTAATCCTGAATGTACACTATCTGTTCATTATCTGTTATGCAGACATCGTAATATGTAAGTTTAAGGTGAGAGATGTACTAAACAGAAAATGTTCCAGTCTGGTATGATGTATATGAAATTCATCAACAGAAGAAAAATAAAAATGTTATGTTTTAAATACAAAGGAAAACTGTTGAAAGAAGCAAAGAAATATTGTTAAATTTTTAATACACAATGTGAAATCTGTAACTCACTGTTCGGTTGTACTTTGTATTTGTAGAGATAAGATTGTGGCTCTCAATTCTGTCATGGATGTACACTTATTAAAATACTTCTGTTACAGAAGCAATACACACAACAGGCTTATCTATTGTTTCTTGGTTCACAATGAAACTAACAGCATCTTTATTGATTCCTTGCTATACTACTCTGTACTTAAAACCATGGGACTGGGGCGATAGGGGTGGCTGATGAGAATGCTGCAGCTCAATCTGTTAGTTCTTTGGTACACTATGTAACTAACAGTGTCTCTATTGGTTCTTTGCTGTACTATGCTGCACTTAAAAGCATAACTTATACCTAAAAGTTCAAATTATGTTATATTTTCTCCCCCTTATGTGATTTTGATGAAGTGAAGCATATATGTTGCCCCAAGCTACTCTTAATTTACCTGTGACACCCCATGAATGTTCCTGTTGTACTTTTGGAGGCTAACATGTACAGATAGACACACTACTGCTATTAGACAAATGTTTAAATTATGTTACTTACTTCCTTTGATCCGATTTTGATTAAATGAAACCTATAACCAATTCCATAGTTTCTGTGAAAATTCCATGAAAAATAGTGTAGTAAGTTTGGTGATTAACATGTTCAAATAGACAGACAGACATGACAGTTATTGAAGAAGAAGAAGAAAACTACTACTACTTTAAATATCAGCACATGAAAATTTATCTGGTAGTTTTGGATATTGAAGTGTACAATAACAGACTTACATTTACAATTTTATTATTTTTATAGATATCTAGATCTAGTCTGCAATCAGATTCAGTGCCACATGTCCTCAACCCTCCAATCTTCCCTCCACCCCCAATTATCAGCTACAAAGAGCACCTCCCTCTTCACCCCTTACTACCTTGGAATGGAACAAAGAAACCATATTCTTGATCAAGGCTTTAATTGTTTACGTAATGTCCTGCCATGAAATACATGTTGCCCAAGATCCTTCCCACTCCTAAAGTTGCATTCCCTCACTCACTCATCTTAGTCCACCCATCCCTATGACAACCCAAACTAGAGCCCCCTGCTACATGGATCATATCCCTGTGGAAGACCCCCCCCCCCCCCCCAGTGGGTTCATGGTTCTTTCGTGAGTACATACATGGCGATCACGGGGTCCCGAGCTTATGCAGTCTTCTTTCCTTCTTTACTCTCCGGATTGCATTTCCTTTCCCTCCCCTTCCCCACTCTTCCCCCATTTCCTTCCTTCCTCCACAATTTCTTAATCTGCATGTTTTCCACCAGTCTAGTACCTCCACACACTGTCAGGCAGTACTAGTATCTAACACCACTCTTGCTTACATCCTTCCCTCTCTCTCTCTCTCTCTCTCTCTCTCTCTCCACGTCTCCTGTCATCCCCACTCTGAATTGCTCTTACTGCAGGATCGTTACTTGAAATGGAGCTGCAGGAGACGACAGTTGTGTGTTGTGAATTTTGCCTGTATAATTTCATGAATGAGTGTGTGTTTTGTTCTGATGGTGGCTATGGCCAAAAGCTAAATTGTAAGTGTGAATCATGGTCCCTGTTATGTGCCTGTCTGTGGCTTGACACTTGTCTTTGCAATGAGTTTCACCATATTCTCATTATATTGCTGATATCTACATTTTATCTGTAAATAGTTATTTTTAGTGTTGAAATACAAGAAAATTTACAAATTCAGTATTCAAATAATAAAGTACCATTTAATCTAATGACAATTATACAATTTCAGTCAACATACAATTTAACTGAATTATGTAAACATGCATCTATAAAAAGATCGATGCACGAAGCATACAATAATTACCACAGCCATACATTAGCAAAAGATCTTTCCGAGAACCCGAAAAAATTCTGGTCCTATGTAAAATCGATAAGTGGATCAAAGCCCACTATTCAGTCACTCATTGATCATTCCGGGGCAGTAATAGAGAAAGCTAACGGAAAGCTGAAGTTCTAAATTTAACCTTTAAGAAATCTTTCACGCAGGATCATACAAAATCATTTGTTCAACATACTAATTCCGAAATGGAGGACATAGTAATAGGTATTTCCGGTGCAGAGAAGCAGCTGAGAGAGCTAAGTACAAAAAATTTTGCTGGTCTGGATGGAATACCAGTAAGATTTTACAAAGAGTTTTCTGCGGCACTGGTGCCTTACTTAGCTTGCATTTATTGCGAATCTTTAATTCAGAGCAAAGTTCCTAGTGATTGGAAAAAAGCACAGGTGACTCCCGTTTATAAGAAAGGAAAGAGAACTGACCCACAAAATTACAGGCCAATATTGTTAACAATCAGTTTCCTGTAGAATTTTGGAGCATATTCTCAGTTCGAGTATAGTAAATTTCTTTGAGATGGAAAAGCTTCTTTCTATGAACCAGCATGGGTTCAAGAAACATCATTCATGTGAAACTCAGCTTGCCCTTTTCTCACATGACATGTTGCGAGCCATGGATGAAGGGCAACAGGCGGATTGTGTTTTTCTTGGCTTCAAAAAGGCAATTGACGCGGTGCCACACTGCAGACTGCTAACGAAGATACGAGCTTATGGAATAGGTAGGAAAAACAATCCCATAATATTCGAATACAGCATTAGTAGTGAGCTTCTTGATGCAGTCGTGTCGTTCAAATATCTAGGTGTAACATTGCAGAGCAATATGAAACGGAACGAACATGTAACTAACAGTTGTTAGTAAGGCGGACAGCTGACTTCGGTGTATTGGGAGAATTTTGGGAAGATGTACTTCATCTGTAAAGCAGACCGTGTATAAAACACTTGTACGACCACGTCTTGAGTATCGCTCAAGTGTTTGGGACCCACAGCAGATCAGTTTGAAGAAAGATATAGAAGCAGTTCAGAGGCGAGCAGCTAGGTTTGCTACTGGTAGGTTCGACCAATGCACGAGTATCGTGGAAATGCTCTGGCAACTCAATTGGGGATTGCTGGAGGAAAGACGATGTTCTTTTCATGAATTTCTGTTGAGGAAATTTAGAGGGCCGGAATTTGAAGCTGAGTGTAGTACGATCTTGCTGCCACCTACTTAACATTTCGTGTAGTGATCACAATGACAAGCGAAATTAGGGCTCGTATGGGGGCATATAGGCATTCTTTTTTTCCTCGTTCTATTTGGGAGTGGAATAGGAAAGGAAATGCCTAGTAGTGGTACAGTATACCCTCCACCACACACCTTACGGTGGATTGCGGAGTATGTATGTAGATGTAGATGTAGATGTAGAAATGAGCTTGTAGTAAAGAGGCTCGCTGAGGTATTGAGTCAGCTTTACTTCACAATCTGGCAGCAGACCCGAAGAAACTATGAGGCTTGCTGAGGAGGTGACAGGCACAAAAAATAATCACATCACACAAGATGCTTGTGGTACTGGAGTGACCAGACATTGTGGTTGTAAGTGTTTAGTAGTCTGAGTGATTGTGTGGATGTGTGTGTGCCTTTTTCCGATGATGGCCATGGCCAAAAATTTAAATTGTGAATGTGATTGTCTATTTTTCGTGCTTGTCAGCAGCTCAGTGAGCCTCTTCACAGTGAATTGATATCTATCCTTCTTTATTGAAATTCCTATCAGTTTGTGTATTGTTAAAATAAGCTTATAGTAGTATATGTCACCTTATGACTTTATTGATTTTTACCAAGAGTAGTGCAGCAGCTACAGCTTATGTCATACAGCTTAAATAATGCTCTCTACTTAAAAAGTAAACTTTACTAGGCATGGCCCTGTTTGGAGGTGGTATGCCATTGCCTTCCTCTGATCTTCGAACTGATATAACCAGCAAGTTATAGGGGAATCTACAGTTTAACATAGATTACGAACCACACTGCTACTCGACATTTTTCAAATCAGCAACACTGCCAAAGGTGAAAGACGTGGAAAGCGACAGATAAAAATCCTAGGTCCTGGCAGGGAGCGAACCCGCGACCTTTGGTTTGATAGTCTGGCACTCTACCACTGTGCTATCAAGCCGATATAAGCATAACTAACTCTGTTTCATTTTCAATATAATAATGTTACAATTAATTTTAACCATAAAGTCAGCGAGTATAGTTGTTTATAACTTTGAAAATGCACCCATTTTTAGGTTGGTTGGGGATATAAAGGGACCAAACTAGTATGGTTATCAGTCCCTAATACACCCATAAATACTAAAATATATTGTAGTTGCTCATACATTTTTGGTAAAGTGCACCACTACAATTATTAGTGTAAAAGACAGGTAATCACTCCTCATAAATTAATTTGTGTAAGGAGTTGTTAACATCTTACTAAAATGTCTGTAGATAAAAATGATGAAGTATGGTTGCAAGCATTACTACAACCTTGTTGGGTCTACTTAATTCACTCAAATGGTATGTTGACTGTACTGGTATTATTGTTATAAGATAACATGGCATTTTATTTTATCATTTGCACAAATCAAACAATCACTGCACACAATAGTTTCTTATGAAACTGAAGTTGGCAACTCTTCAGCTTGTTGTATAGTGAAGGCTGGTTGAAAACTTCCATAATGGTACTGGGATTTGATTTTGTAGCTACTTAATTTTGAGTCACATTCTTTAGCATTGGACAACCAAGCCCAAACCTTGTTATTGAAATGAGATTAAGTTCTTCTTAAAATGTAGTAGTTTCAGTAATAGCAATATAATTCTTGAGGGCCTCCAAATTTATCATGTTTGGAAACACTTAAACACCACATTTTCACCATTGTCCACAATCAGCTGATTGATTGTTTCGTACCTGCCAATTACCTTAATAGGCAGGGGGATATGGAAAAACAGTTCGGTGTGAGAGATATTCTTATTCAGGAAGTCTAGTATGGCAAATTTTATTTTGTTTTTGTACAGGTTGTAATGTGCCATATATTCATCCAATCATCCATACAAGAATATCCTTAGTACTTCAGTCATTTTACTTCTGCGTTAAAAAGAGAAGTCATAGTGTGTAGTGTAATGCATGTCTTTGTTATCGTAACACATTGGTGAATTTTTTCAGTATGTGTTTTGGAAGCTGACATAAAGGTGTCAAATTATTTGAATGGAAACTGCTGTCTGTTTTAGGAAACAACACAGTCAGTGTCAGAGTCCTCTTGAACTTCTATGATAAAGCCAATATTGCCATAAAACAGGAAAATGTACAAAAGTTTCATTCACCAGTTTATTTATCAGTTTTTATTGTTATATAATTATAGTTCTATGACCAAATGTTATAATTATTGAAACAATGATGCTGACGCAACATTAGTTCCACAACAACAGGTTGCGTCATTGTTAGCCCCATAAAGTAGAGCCCATTATAAATATGAACTCTTGGTTGAAAACAAATGAGGAGGGATGGAAAAGTCACGAGGTGCAGCCATAGGTTTTTTCCTTGTATTGTGTGCAATAAGTGACCGTAGGTGCACTGAAATGTTGAAAAATACATAAACTGGAAGTTTATGACATTTTTGAGGGTTCAAAACATTTCTGTTTGACCAGTTACAACTGCAAATATAAAATAATGTTATTAATATTATAGAGGAAAACATTCCTGGTTGAAAAACTATTTTTAAAAAGTAAAGAAGGTTTGAGTTACCAGGTGAAAAGGTGCCGGTTCGTTGACACACACATAAATAAAAACATACACATACACAGAAAAACTTAGCTTTGACAATCCTAGTTTGCTTCTTCAGAAAAAGACAACCTAGGGTTGCGAAAGCTAAGTTTTTGTGTGTGTATATATGTTTTTATTTGTGTGTGTGTGTGTCAAATAATGTCATTATATTATAAATTTTCTGCAACCAGCAACATCTGTTCAAAAGGGGGGGGGGGGAGGGGGGGGGGAATGGACACCTCAAAAGACTAAAGATAAGAATTTCATTTTCACATCATATATGCATTAGTATATTCTACAGAAATTATTAG
Organism: Locusta migratoria; assembly: GCA_026315105.1. Taxonomy (NCBI): domain Eukaryota; kingdom Metazoa; phylum Arthropoda; class Insecta; order Orthoptera; family Acrididae; genus Locusta; species Locusta migratoria. Next base: position 596,540,070 of record CM048744.1, read on the forward strand.
CATTTGCACCATGTCGGGTTCAAGGTCTTTGCACTTTGAAATCACTGTTCATGTAAGGCAAAGTGTTTCAACAGTGTAATGAGTGTGTGCAGAATGATTCATAGAATGTCGTGGAATACACCGAGATGGATCAGGTTGCACCATCCGGACCACCCAGATTTGTCGCCCTTCAAAAATATGTTTGCTTTGGTGAAATGAAGGATGCATCACTATGAAATCAATGCAAACCATCACAGATGAATTTTGGCATCAGGTGAAGTCAGCATGAGTGGCTAAACCACAGGATTCTCTTTGCACCTTATATGCACCATGTTGTCATGCTTAAAACAAGTTATCAGGGCCCATGCTAATCATTTTTTCAGAACGTTCTATGTGTCTTATAAATATAAAATTCCTATCTCTTACCTTTCAAGGTGTTGTGTTTTTCTTTTTTGTGAGGGAACAATTTTGGCCTTCAGTTACTTTCAGTTAGAGGAGATGTAAATTATGAATTTGGAATTACCTTAAATGTAATGGCAAATATTGCAAAGTTGGTCTCTTCCACTTCTTATCCTGAACCTGGTACTTTGAAGAGAAAAAGAGTGTATATATAAATTACGAGGCGCGTCCAGAAAGTAAGTTCCGTTTGGTTGTATAAAACGAACAGGTACAGATACAGAAAAAATATTGATTGTACAAAAATCTACAACTGTTAAACTACTTTTCTACATAGCTTCCGTAATTTTGTAGGCAATTGTCATAGCATGTCACAAGGTTTTGTGTGCCTTTTTCATAGAATGTTGCCGCCTGTATGTTCAACCATGTGGTAACATGTTCTTTCAGATCGTCGTCATCGTTGAAGTGTTGTTCACCAAGGACAGATTTTAGGTGTAAGAAGAGGATTACTGTCAAAAGATTTTTTCTCTTAGAAAAAACCCACCTGCTTCTACAGGCATGTAGATGATACCTTCATGATTTGGCCTCATGGGAAGGACAGACTTATTGAGTTCCATGACTATCTGAACTCATGCCACACAAATATCAAGTTCACCACAGAACTGGAAAAGACTAGGCAGCTCTCATTTCTGTATGTACGAGTAAGAAGGAAGGCGGATGGATCAATTGGGCACATTGTGAATTGAAAACCTACACACACTGATTTATATCTGCAGGTCAGCAGCTGTCACCACCCTGTGCAGACGAATTGGTTTTCAAGATATTAGTCCACAGAGCAGGTGCCCTGTCATACCAAGAGTCTACCTACAAAAACAGAGCACCTTAAAACAGTGTTCTACAAAAATGAGTATATGGCACTCCAACCAGCCACTGCTCCACAGGTTCCAGAAGCAGAGAAATATGAAGCAAAAATGTGGTTTATTTGCCCTATGCTGGTTATATTTCTGCCACAATCAGTGGGATCCTACATAAAAACAACATGAAGTGTGTTTTCTGTCCATCCAGTAAGTACACGTGTTAGTGGAAAACAACCTGGGATTAAAGAAACCAAGGATTTACATTATTCCTTGTCAATGTGGAATGTCCTACATTGGCCAGATCACTAGAACAGTGGACATCAGATGCAAGGAACAGCAGAGGCACACTTTACTAAGGCAGGTGATGACATCAGCCATTGCTGAACACTGCCTGTAACTCGATCATCTCATGAATTACGATGATACCAAGATTCTGGCACAGGCACCCAGATTTTGCGACAGTGTAATAAAGGAATTAATAGAGAAAAAAATGACTGAAGTTCTCATCAACCGAAACACAGTTTACCTACTAAGTAGAGCCTGGGATCCTGCTCTAGAATTATTAAAGAAGCAATGAGGTCAGCTGTATCATAACACATAAGTGTATGACAGCACTCCAGAAGATCCTGGCAAGTGGGCATGGTCTGCAAACAGAACACATAAGTACTAAAGGCTTGGATGTGCAAAACGATCCCAAAGCAGAGCACCAGGCACATGGAAAAGAAGATAGAACATCCACGAACAGTCCCAACAATCACAGGCCACAGAGGGAGCATGAGACCAAATATAAAACACCTAAGGGTGGGTGTAGCTGGCGCGGATCACGATGCCCAGAGCTGCAGTGAATGCAAAATGGAATGACAGCACTCCAGAAGATCATGGCAAGTGGGCATGGTCTGCAAACAGAACACCAGACTGAAATGAAGCACTCAGAGGTGGGTCTGACGGGTGCGAACCATGTAAAGAGTTCCTATAACCATCGGTGTAGGGGGGAAGACTGCGGACATAAATATTGGACTAGGTCCTCTAAGAGAGTGGTCGCAGGTCACATCTGGTGAAGGTTACGAGTTATGTAACTGAAATATTGTGCAAATTCAACAATGACATCTGGCACAACACCTGATAACCCATTATCTCATAAAATAATCACGACAGTTGTGTGCTTCCTTGTTCCTGTGTCTCTCAATGGTGTGAAAGAATAGTACTTTTATTATCCTTGATGTTATCCAACTACTTTATAAAAATTTTGACTAGTTGACAAATGATAGCATGAAGTTACAAGAAGTTTCAAGTTTTTTTTTTTTTCCTTTTCCTTACAAATCTGATTAATAATAATCTTCGAATATTATGTAAGAAAACTTTCCTGGTGGGAAAAATATGTATAAAATTAGAGATTGTTTACTTACCCAAAGCACACACTCGTTCACAGATACAAATACACAATTAAAAACACACACATACACCAAGATTCAAGCTTTTGCAACCGTTGGCCGCTTCATCAGGAAAAGAGGAAGGAAGGAGGGGAAAAAGGAAAGGATGCGGGTTTTAAGGGAGTGGATGAGGAGTCATTCCAATCCAGGGAGTGGAAGGACTTACCTTAGGGAAAAAAGCCAAAGCTTTCTACAAATGTCTCCCTTGGTGTGTTTGTGTATATGTGTGGGTGCTTTTTTTCCTTTTCTTTTTTCCCTTAAGGTAAGTCCTTCCACTCCCTATATTGGAATGACTCCTCACCCACTCCCTTAAAACCTGCATCCTTTCCTTTTTCCCCTCCTTCCTTCCTCTTTTCCCGATGAAGTGGCCAATGGTTGCAAAACTTGAATCTTGGTGTATGTGTGTGTTTTTATTTGTGTATTGGTATCTGTCAATGAGCCTGTGCTTTGGTTAAGTAAACAATCTCTATTTTTATACATAGTAATAATCTTCTATATAAAAAATGGATGAAGATTACTCACTAGGCGAAGGAGCACAGGTGTGATAGTAGCACAAATAAATAAAACACACACACACACACACACACACACACACACACACACACACATACACACACACACAAATGCAAGCTTTCCCAACCCAGTTGCTTCTTCAGGCAGAAGGGAAGGAGGGGGAAAAGGAAATGATGAGGGTTTTAAGGGAGGAGGTAAGGAGCCAGTCCAATCCCCGGAGAGGAAAGACTTATCTTGGGGGAAGAAAAGGAAGGTAAACAAATACACACTCACCCACACATTTACCCAGACGCAAATACACCTAGGGCAGACATACTGTAGAAAGCAAAAAATCTTTGTGTGTGTGTGTGTGTTTTATTTATTTGTGCTACTATCACACCTGTGCTCCTTCGCCTGGTGAGTAATCTGCATCCATTTTTTATATATAATTTTTCCTGCTAGGAATTTTTTGTCCACAATATTAGTAATAATCTTCAGTTGACATTGAAGCATAATAGGTAAAGCAGTCAACAATCCGAAGATTGGTTTGAACAAGTTGAGATATAATCAACTCAGTAAGTCTGTGTGCTTCATTCTTTGCACAGTATTTATAGTAATTTCTTAGTAATGCATTTTGTGGAAAAAAAATTAAAAGAAATTGTGCAACAAGTTATTGAATTTTTCTTGAACAATCAAGCAATATCAGTTATTAATGTTTTCACTTTTTTCCTAATTGCTGAAATTTGTTTCTTCTTCTACATAAATTTAGATAAGTATAATTTTCACCATGCACTCCTTAAAAACAAACAACCTTATTATTGTGAAAACTTCTGCTTTTAGGTGCTGCATCCAATACAGCATCCTGTTGTTGTTATACCGGGGACAACATTTTCTGATCTCTGTGCACTTGTAACATTCATGTATAGTGGAGAAGTGAACATATATCAGGAACAGCTTCAGGGGCTCTTAAGCATGGCAGATGCAATGCAGATCAGAGGTCTAGCTGAAGTCAGTGGGGTAAGTTAGAGAGAGAGAGAGAGAGAGAGAGAGAGAGAGAGAGAGAGAGAGAGAGAGAGATTCTCAGTTTAACCTATTTAATAACATGTTTTGACTGCTTTGGATGACTTCACATGTCACATTGTACTGCTGTGGACATGCATATGTTTCCCTATACTTCAGATGTGGCACCTGGCATCACTTATTTGACCTACAAGTGCTATGAAAATGTTGGACATATTGCCATTCTAATATATGCTATTCTTGGCATAAAACCCAGAAGTGCATCATTAATAAAAGTCAACACTGCTATATGTTTTTATTTGTTCTTCAGTTTCTGCACTGAATTCAGCATTAGTTAAATCTTACCAAAAAAAAAAAAAAAAAAAAAAAAAAAAGACATGACAGTTTATTGTAATGTTGTGTGGACATTCAAAGGTGAGGTCTTATCTCCTGTACATAAACATTACAGGACAAAATGTTGATAAAATAAAATTCACAGAATACAAAACTTCTACTACATTAAAAGTAATAAAAATACTGCATACAATTTTGTGTGTGTGTGCGTGTGCGTGCATGCACAAACACACACACACACACACACACACACACACACACACACACATATGTACACATACAAAAATTAGGTGCTGTTCAGCTCTAAATCTTTTACTGGTAAATGAAAAAGCTGTGGGAAGGATTAAAGTAGTACAGAAGCTATTTGTGGCTATAATGAAGGGTAACACTATTTCAGGTTCATCATTTCTCTTCTACTCCACTTGTTATTGCACACAATATCAAATTATGACTCTTTCTTAATAGTACCACCTCAGTTGTTCAGTTGCAAACATATCTTTGGTCATGATGAGCAACCACTTAGTTTCTCTTTCACTATTTGGTGGATAGTTTCAGTCACAGCTACAGAATTACAAGAAGACAGTCAGAATTTAGAATAGCCCCGTGAAACATCTTTATTTGCTTGACGTATGCATGTTTTTTCCCATCCACCAAAATGAGATCAGTTTAACTTTACATCTGGAGATCTGATGATATCCGTATGATTTTGTATATCGCTTTGTGAGGGAAATGATGATGTGAAAGTAAAATTCACAAATTGGACACCATTAGCTTTACTTTCCTCAAGAAGAGTATCTTCTCAATTTGTGCATGAATGTCACTGATCACTAGATGAACTGAATGTTTTGGTAATCTATCTATGACAACAACTGCATTGTCTGATGGTACATGACAGTTGAATATGTAAATGTTATATGGAATTGTGTTGCCACCATCACACAAATGTAATAGTTTATTGGCATCAATTTGGTGTCTTTCATAGCTGTTATGAGAGTATTTATCACCAGTCTTCATAATCTCCTGAGGAATTCTTGTTTGGTCGGTGGCCATTGAGGTGAATTTGTGGCTGCTGAGGAGAACTGTCCTAATATTCCATGTTACAATTCAGAAACCATTTCACAGCCCCTTAATAATAATAATAAAACCCTTGTCTCTTTCTTGAATAAAAACATTTTAAGCTATTAGATTATCAGCCTTCTGAGAAGCCCATTAATAGAGCTGCCAACTTTGGGGGCTTGGCCATGTAGTTTATTTTTGGAGTTCTTTCTTTCCTTCACCCAAGCTTAAGGACCCCATTTATCCTTTCCCATTTTGAGTTTTTGGGTGCAGAGTTTTCCTTCCCCTAGGCTGATTACCTGGACTTTGGCTAAGGAGTCTTAGTCACCCCATCAGTGCTAGTTTGGGTCTGCCCCAAGAATTTCATCTGCCACTTATATCTAGGTGGCACTGTCTTATCCAACACCACAGAGGTACCCAGTAGGGGACCAGGAAAGATTCACGGTGGGAATTTAATTTTCTGTGTTAAGTCCATGGAAATAATCTGATCATTGATGGATTGTGATCTATGGGGCAAGTTATCTGCAGTATTCAAAAGCAGAGCAGCAGCACACTGAACCTACTGTATATGGGCATCTTTCTTCATTTTTCTGTAAGTTTGTTCATTTTTCTCTTCCTGTGATAATTCATTCATTAAGGTAGCACCATCCTTAGCACACTGGATTTGCATTTGTGAGGATAGTGGTTCAAATCCACCTTTAGCTTTAGGTTTTCCATGATTTCCTTAAATCACTCCAGGAGAATACTGGGAAGTTTCCTTTAAAAGTGCGCAGCCAATGTCTGTCCTTATTCTTACCCAAACAATCTGAGTGTGAGTTGTCTCTATGTTATGATATGTAAAATTACATTTTATATTTATGGTGTTTTGACTCTCCTAGCAGGTCGTTTCTAAGAGTATAATGTAATGAAACAGTTGATAGTGAAAAACTAAAAAGGTTATTATAAAGAAGACAAAACCAAAATCAGTGTGTGTGTGTGTGTGTGTGTGTGTGTGTGTGTGTCATTACAGATATTAAAAAATAATATAGGTGTTTATGTATACATATAATTATTGTTATCTGAAAGTAAAGAGGAAAATCTATAAAATTATGACACTAATACCCTAATTTTCCTTCCTTCTTGTAATACTTCATTACATGAGTCTTTATTTATTCACATTTTTTAACTTTCCAGCATATCATGGGTGTGAGTATTTTCTCTCTCACTTACTGAAACTGCTGACATGCATGTGTGCTATCACTTTGTTGACTATGGCACATTGTTTATATTATCTCTTGTATAATTTCCATTGTCTTGTGCTTGTTGATTGACTGTGCTTTGCAAGATTCACAGTCCAATTATATGTATATGTTGAATAATGTCACAGTACTAGCATTATCACCTGTCTTCTTCCTTTTCCCCAGTTTGAGGTCCAGTGATAACCTATACACCAGGTTGTCTTAAGTTAAAATTATTAAATGGTGAAATAAAATATAAAAAATAGACGAAGATTACTCACCAGGCGAAGGAGCACAGGTGTGACAGCATCACAAATAAATAAATGAATACACACACACACACAATCGCAAGCTTTCGCAACCCAGTTGCGTCTTCAGGCAGTAGGGAAGGAGAGGGAAAAGGAAATGATGAGGGTTTTAAGGAAGGGGGTAAGGAGCCATTCCAATCCCGGGAGAGGAAAGACTTACCTTGGGGGAAAAAAAGGAGGGTAAACAAATGCACACATGCCCACACATTCACACAGACACAAGTACACCTAGGCACCTAGGCACCTAGGCACCTGGTCTGCCTAGGTGTACTTGTGTCTGTGTGAATGTGTGGGCATGTGTGCATTTGTTTACCCTCCTTTTTTTCCCCCAAGGTAAGTCTTTCCTCTCCCGGGATTGGAATGGCTCCTTACCCCCTTCCTTAAAACCCTCATCATTTCCTTTTCCCTCTCCTTCCCTACTGCCTGAAGACGCAACTGGGTTGCGAAAGCTTGCGATTGTGTGTGTGTGTGTATTCATTTATTTATTTGTGATGCTGTCACACCTGTGCTCCTTCGCCTGGTGAGTAATCTTCGTCTATTTTTTATATTTTATTTTTCCTGCTAGGAATTTTTCGTCTTAATAATTATTAAATGGTGAGTGATACAAACAATACTGATAAAAATGCCAGACCATGAACTTTTCACAATGAATCCATATTGTTTGTTTCTTCACCAATTAACTTAAAACACTAAAGTCTGAAGTCCTCCTGTTTCTAATGATACCCAGGAATAAAGCTAGGAATAAAGCCAGCAATATATGGTCCACTATCATAATAATATTGTGTTATTTTTGGCCCATAAATGTTCAATGGATGGTAGTGCCACATGCTTCTTTCTTCATATCTGAAGAGAGTGAGTAACAAGAACCTGTTATATATGAGGACCAGTTACAGAATTTTGATTATCACCTCAAAAAAAAGAAAAAAAAAATTATGAAGGTACATTTAAATTTTGTGTATATTTGCAGATATACTAATGCTGTCCTGCTACACACAAATTCTCAAGGCTCAGTATCATGACCTGCTGTTAGAGGAAGTTAGGCAAAATTGTAGATCTCATTGGTAAAGTGGAGTATCATACAGTAGTCTTACAATTATCTGTAGTTTTTACTTTTAATGTACAAAAAGTAACAATCATTCCATTGTTAATTTGACGCACAATATGAATTAAACATCCCACTGATGATGCTGAAACGCCAGCGAAACATGTATGGGAGAAATCAAAAAACATTTGTGTTTGCTCAAGGCGGACCTTACCTATAAAGCAAATTTATACAGTATTTCATTTATGCATTTGAAGGGACTTACTTTCCAATAATTTGAAACTGATATTGCCTTGTTGTTTGTTAAAAGAAAATTCTGAATTATGCAAGGATTGCTCAGTTTTGGTAAATCAGAAGATATTCTGGGTCTGGACTGCACTGAATTCATGTAATAAGCCTGCAGTAAGCCCCACCTGTGGATGTTGACCCTGCCTCTTTGTACTCCCATTCTGATACAATTGAGAATTATCTGTTCTGTGTAGGCAGGTAGTTCTTCTGAGGATAGGTTATCTTGGTTTCTGCGATGGATCTTCCATTTTGTGATTCAAATTACTTCTGTGTTCATTCTAAGACCTGTATTCTACTCGTAAAACTTTTCTGAGACTTGAGGAGGATGTGTCTGGTGTCCAAACATTGGATGATGTGGAGCTGCCTCCATTTCTTATTTCTGTAGGCCTGCTGTGGTGGTGCTGTACCAATAGTTGGATGCAGCCAAATATAGTTTTCACTTTTCCACTAAATTACAGCATCCGCCTGCTCTGTGTGTGCAGAGCCACTCCATACTAGCTTAGTATATTCCACTGCAGAAAGACATGAGGCATAGCAGAAGTCCTTAGAGTATTCAGGTTAGCACCCCAGATTCTGCTCTTTAGTTCCTTTGGCTTATTATTGTGAATGCTGATCTTCCAACCGGCAGTTATGCAATGCTGTTTGAATGTCAGGGTACAGTCCAGTATGATTCCCAGGTATTTTGACCTCACGCAATAATTAGGTTCATCTCTTCACTTAATGTTTACTTCTCTACTTGCTTGGTGTGGTGAAAATGTGAAACACAAACTTGCATCATACTCAGATTTGATTTCAGATGTTTGCCACCATAGTCAAGTGAGAATCCTCCGGTGCCCTTGTCAACCCCTCTTAAACCTCTTCAAAGATTAACACCACCTGTGGAGTTGGTAGAAGTACACTAGGATATGACACAAAAAACAGGGTGCTTTTTTCTATAAAGGAGCAAGAACCACAGGAGAAGAAGCAGCTCCAATTCTTGAAAACCAACATATCATTAATGTGCAACACAAACTGGGCAAGTGTGGATAGGACTTGCACTCCTCCTGAACTGATGTAGTAGCATAAGTGTTATTAGTATCTCAGTATACTTGAAATGACTTCATTAATATATACTCACATTGGACAAGTGATATGTATATCACAACCACCTTGAGATCAAAGAGAAAAACAAACAATGACATGTGAATTCATTACCACAGAAAAATCTGAAGAGGACATGAGGCATGCTGACATGAGGTTGACTCAAACCGTGTGAGGAGAAATAGGTAGATAAACCTTTCAAATTACTAAACTATATTGTCCGAGTTTTCCATAAGTAGAGCTCTGTGCAAATGCGGATGTCTGCTGATATCCACATTATTAGTTACTTTGCAGATTAAATTGTGAGTGGGGCAGACATTAATTGGTTATATGTGGATAATGTTTGTTATGTGTATAATGGTGTAATCAACTTTATTTTATTTGTGGGCTGTAGAGAGATACACAGAAAAGATTTAACACATTCTAGCTCTGTGCCATCAGCTTAGATGGGATGATTTTATACTATGTACATGGTGACAAAAGTAACAAAGTTTGACAACAGTATGTTATGGAAACATTTTAATCAGATATGGTGTACAGTGAAAGCAGTGGCATAGAGTGAATATCTGCCACCTGGTGCTAACCCTAAATTTGCCTCCCTCCATTTTCAGAATAAAGCAGAAAATAACAGATCTTTTACAATGCGTACAAGTATTGGGTTAGTGCTTATCAGAAAAAGATAGTGTCAGTGGAAATTATTTGGTCTCTTCTGTACTTTCTGTTATGGTGAACAAATCTTTTTCGGGGATCATTTATATGACTTATTTGTCTGAGCTGTCCATAACAGCAAAGAGAAACTTAACAAGCTTATAAGACAGTATCAACAAAGAAAAAAATTGTGCTCTGAGAAGTAAATAATCTGTAAAATGGAAATTATAAGCCTGCAGGCCTTTTATAGCATTAAATTATGCTATTCTGATTTAAGTCGGAGTAAGTGTTTTGTATATACTAAGAGTATAATTGCCAACTGGGAACTTGCCATCTGGTCTAAGGCGCCTTACTACAAATTACAGTGTCGCTTCCCATAGGAGGTTTGAGTCCTCCATCGGGAATGAGTCTGTGCGTATTGTACTTAGTGTAAATTAACTTAAGTAGTTTGTAAATCTATAGGCCGATGACCTCTGCAGTTAGGTCCCATAGATTCACAAATATCTGAATATTTTGTTCCATAGGCCTACAAACATTTTAACAATTTTTAAACAACTTATTCATGTTGCTGGGTGCTATCTATTTTTATACAAAACCTTGTTATTGTTTTACCAAGATCGCTTCTCTATTTATGACATTAACTGGTTTTGGCTGAGCTTGCAGTCAGCATCAGATCTATAAAGGGAAAGAAGATCAATCAGTGCACCTGCCTCTTTACTATCCATGAACATTTTGGATATCTACATTCCTGTGGAAATGTGGTGAATTTAGTCATGCCCGTAAAACTGTGTAGCTCTGTCTATATTTGATTAATGATGGAAATTCTACATGGAGATGATAAAATTATACTTCAAAAGAGGTAGATTTGTTGGCCAGTACTTACCTTTGTGCTGTACCGCCAATAGTCACACAAAGAAAGGAAAAAAAAAAAAAAAAAAAAAAAAAAAAAAAAAAAAAAATTACGAAAAATGAGAACAACAAGCTTTTGGAAAAGGGTTTCTTGTCGTCATTTTTTCTTTCTTTGTGTGATTATCAGTAGAACAGCACAAAGGTAAGTACTGGCCAGCCAATCTATCTCTTTTGAAGTATAATTTAGCCCTGTTTATACTGCATTATGTGGGTTTGTGAAGTCCATAAAATTCCATTGTCATATAATAAAGCCATTCATGACCCCCATAACATACACGGCCATCAACATGCATCAAAATCACCACATTAAACCCAACTGTACAGGCTCACACCAAACTTACAGGAAGCAGTTACCACACAAACCACTAGGTGGTGTTCATGGTTTGTGATGGTACCAGCACTTATACAGAGCTGGACACAAGTCCGTTAATCCATTAATCATTAAGAAACGAAGTTAACTTTTTGAGTAATGGATTAACTTTTAAGTTAATTAAAAATAAAATAATGGACTCTCTAACTTCCATTAACTTGTCCTAAGGCCGTGTTCACACTGCTGGCCGAGCCGAGCCGAGCCGGGCCAGGCCGAGCCGGGCCAGGCCGAGCCGGGCCGAGCCGAGCCGAGCCAAGCCGAGCTGAGAGATTAAACACATTGTTTCTAATTGCACTGTTCACACCGCCGGCTGGGCCAAGAGGACTCTGCTTCAGCCGGCACATGCCGAGCCGACAACATTCGTAATGTTTAATATTTCCAGCACGAGCAGGTACCGCCACGAGCCGATTGGGCTGTGGTATTGCTTCTGCAGCAAAAGTATCTCATGTCTCCAGCCTGTTTTCAAGTATCTTTGCATGATAGCTTTTTTTCTTTTAAATAACACTTGTGAAAACATGTTGTTTATTTTTTTTCTTTTATTACTATTAATTCTGTAAAATGAATACAAAATTCAGATTTTTTTTAGCTGTCCTCATAAGGAAAAACTCTCCTAAATGTCAGTCGAAATTCATGGGATGAATCCATTACCACCTGTTTCTTATGTGCTTAAAATCAGATAGGTCACTACAGTGTGACAACAAAAGAAATATAATAACAAAATCAGTGAACTGTTAGCCGGCTCACTTGGCAGTGAATAAGTTTTGGTCACTACCGTGTTTCCTTCGATCTTCAGCTGACTGTGGGTGAGGATAGCTTGTAGCTGGGGACAAGCCCACCAGGAAGCAAAAAGAAAAACAAAACACAGCCAGATATAAAGTGGCACATGCTTCTCATCCTTTACTGATGTGACTTGTAGTGTCTGAGTCTAAACTATATCAGCACATTTTTCTTTCAGTTAACATTTTTTAAAAAATTGAAGTACCATAGAGACAAACAGTATTGTCAGCAGATGAATCAGCAAAATGTTCGTAGAAATGCAGTTTCCCTAAGACACCTTCTTAACAAAGTAAATAAATAATAAAATTCTGAGACATGTGTTGAGTTATTTGAAAGTGGAGATGGGTTGAAATACAGTACAGTGTGTCCCACATTAAACAGGTAAATCTCACATATGCCACCACTTGCAACATCCCTTATGAGGAGGTAACTACAAATTTTTAATGTCAATATTATCTTTTTTTACTTAGTTCGTTCTTTTTTAATCTCGGGCATGAGTGATATTGCTTTTATGTGGGACACGCTGTATAGAATTATTTTTATCTTGTGATAAATTTTCTGAGAGCTTCAAAAGCGAAAATTAAAAGATGTACATGACTTAGGTGTAGAAATACTATAAATTTCAGTATAATTTTGGGCTTCTTCCTTTTATCATTTCCAGCTAGAAACCTAATAAGTATAATGTCAAAAAATTTATTTCAGTCCATATACCAAAGTAAAAGTTAACATTAATTTATTCTTCACTTCTAATTCCATTCATGAAATGTATACTCCTTTTATTGTGTAATGTAGACAAGAAATCAGTCACAGGCCTTTCATAAAGTATGACCTCATGTAAAGCCATTGCAGGACATTGTCAATTATAATCAGTTGCCACCCAAGAAAAAATAATTTATACTTGCTTTCTGGTTACGGAGCATTAAAACATCACGAGAAAGCAACAAATGTGGCCAGCAATTCATTTTTTCGGCACTGCAGTGTTTAGCGCTATGTCCAACCCCTGCCGAGATTGAAGGCTTGCGACCGCGGAATAACGCCGCTCAGATAACTCGCAATTACTTGTGATAGGTGGTAGATATCAGTGTGGCTACCATTTCAAAAACTTTTCTGTACTTTTAGCTCAATTTCACTCACTGTATTGTATGGTCTAAAATGCTTAGAACAGTAAGCTGCCCGCTATCAAACTTTTTCAATACACGATTTGTAAATGAAGTGTGCATACTTGACAAAAAGCATCATTTGGAAACGACTGTTACGAATTTCGAAATTTAAATGTTTTATACGAAAGCCAAGATGTTGTCCTACTATGTGTCCAAAAATCAGATTTTTTAACCGCATACTTTCATCAAAATCGAGTGAGGAGCGTTACAAAACTAAAAATTCACGTGGAATGAATAGTAGACTTTTTATTTTTTCACAGGCAAGGCAAAGCTTTTAAGGAAAAAATAACTTAGTAAAACAATGTGGCGTGGTCTTATATACCGTCAAAATTTTTTACATCTTGAAAATCGGAAAAGTCGATTTTTCCCCTCTTTTTCGTCTTGGCTCGCCCTGGCCAGTATTGTGAATGTACCCTAAGACCCTTAATCGTTATTTTTTTACCCACTTCTTGTTCCATTAGCAATAACAGTGGAGAATGAGAACATTTCAATGGAAATAAATGTTTGTGTTATGTCCCTGTTGATTAATAGTATGTTCAGCGATGATGTACTAAACAAATAGGTATTTTTAATGTTACAACTTGTGGAGTATCTCTCGCCATAGTTGTTAGTGGTGAGTGGGGACAAGAAAAGTTAATTTTCATTAGAGATACGGGTGACACACCTAATCAGGAAATTAGCATATAATTTTAATTATATTATTTTCCCCGTCTTATTCTGACTGCAATTAAATAAATATTTGACATCAAATGTGTTTCATTTTTTATTTTGTAACATACCTTCTGTGCAAGATATTTTTTTTTTCTTTTTGCCATTCAATCTACGGAGACTACAGGGCAAATATGTTGAACAACTAAAGCACAGAGACAAATAAAAATGTGGCTGGACATGAAATCAAAATACTCATTTAACTATGTGGTATTTCCTGGTGAAAATATTTTGATAGATGTTTTTATAAAATATATTACCGCTACAACTTCAAGTGCTGCAGTGGAACGTTTTTTCCCTACGGGGAAAAGATCTACATCTACATCTACATACATTCTCCGCAATTCACCGTAAGGTGCGTGGCGTAGGGTACACTGTACCACTACTAGGCATTTCCTTTCCTATTCCACTCCCAAATTGAACGAGGAAAAAAAAGAATGCTTATATGCCTCCGTATGAGCCCTAATTTCTCTTATCTTGTCTTTGTGATCTTTACGCGAAATGTAAGTAGGCGGCAGCAAGATCGTACTACACTCAGCTTCAAATTTCGGCCCTCTTAATTTACTTAACAGAAATTCACGACAAGAACGTCGTCTTTCTTCCAGTGATCCCCAATTGAGTTGCCGGAGCATTTCCGTGACACTCGCGCATTGGTCGAACCTACCGGTAACAAATCTAGCAGCTCGTCTCTGAACCGCCTCTATGTCTTCCTTTAAACTGATCTACTGCGGGTCCCAAATACTTGAGCAATACTCAAGACGTGGTCGTACAAGCGTTTTATATGCGGTCTCCTTTACAGGTGAAGTACATCTTCCCAAAATCTCCCAATAAACCGAAGTCGGCTGTCCGCCCTACTCACAACTGTACTTACATGCTCGTTCAATTTCATATCGCTCTGCAATGTTACACCTAGATATTTGAACGACGTGACAGCATCAAGAAGCTCACTACTTATGCTGTATTCGAACACAATGGGATTGTTTTTTTCTACTCATGTGCATCACCTTACATTTTTCTACATTGAGAGCTAGCTGCCAATCTTCGCATCAACTTTAAATTTTGTCTAAGTCATACTGTATACTATTACAGTCAGTTACGGACGACACCCTCCCATACACCAGAGCACCATCAGCAAACAGCCGCAAATTACAAGTTACTCTGCCCATCAGATCATTTATATAGATAGAAAATAAAAGCGGTTCTATCACACTCCTCTGTGGCACGCCTGACGATACACTCGTCTCTGATGATCACTCGCCATCGAGAACAACGTACTGAGTTCTATTACTTAGGAAGTCTTCCAGCCAGTCACAAATCTGTAAACCTATTCCATAAGCTCGTATCTTCGTTAGCAGTCTGCAGTGTGGCACCGTGTCGAATGCCTTTTTGAAGTTGAGAAAAACACAATCCACCTGTTGCCCTTCGTCCATGGCTCGCAAGATGTCATGTGAGAAAAGGGCAAGCTGAGTTTCACATGAACGATGTTTCCTAAACCCGTGCTGATTCATGGAAAGAAGCTTTTCCGTTTCAAGGAAATTTACTATATTCGAACTAAGAATGTGCTCCAAAATTCTACATGAAACTGATGTCAACGATATTGGCCTGTAATTGTGTGGGACAGTTCTCTTTCCTTTCTTATAAACGGGAGTCACCTGCGCTTTTTTCCAATCACTAGGAACTTTGCGCTGAATTAAAGATTTGCGATAAATGCAAGGTAAGTAGGGGGCCAACGCCGCAGCAGACTTTTTCGTATTTAGCTCTCTGAGCTGCTTCTCTACACCGGAAATACCTATTGCTATGTCCCCCATTTCGGAATTAGTATGTTGATCAAATTATGGTACATTTGCACGGTCCTCCTGCGTGAAAGATTTCTTAAAGGTTAAATTCAGAACTTCAGCTTTCCGTTTGCTTTCTTCTATTACTGCCCCGGAATGATCAACGAGTGACTGGACAGTGGGCTTTGACCTGCTTATCGATTGGGTTCTCGGAAAGATCTTTTGCTAAGGTATGGCTGTGATAATTATTGTATGCTTCGCGCATCGATATTTTTATAGACGCACGAATCTCTACTAACTTTTGCCTGTCATCATTTGCGTATTCTGTTTTGAATCGAGAGTGCAACAGCCTTTGCTTTCTCAGCAGCTTTTTAACATGATTATTATACCACGGTGGATCTTTTCCATCCTTAATCGTCTTTACTGGCACATATTTCTCTAATCCTTTATTAACAATGCACTTATATTTAGTCCATAATTCCTCTACATCCATAGTTGTCCCGGAATTAAACGATGCCCATTCATTTTCTAAGTGCGATCGTAACATTTGCTTATCGGCTCTTCCCAACAAAAACACGCTCCTAGCCTTCTTGATTGGTTTGTGAACTTTGGTCATCATCGATGCTATGACGATATCCTCTAGGCAGACATCGTTAATAAGGTCAGGCCTGTTTGTGACTATTAGGTCTAGAATATTTCCATTGCACGTGGGTTGCCGGTTTAACTGCTCAAGACAGTTTTTGGAGAATGTGTCCAAAAGTAACTCGCAAGACTGCTTGTCTGTACCATCTGAAATGTAGCTAGTGAGGTCCCAATCTATACTCTTAAGGTTGAAGTCTCCTCCGACTAATATTACATGGCCCAGATACCTATGCACTACCTGGTGTAGACTTTCTTTGAATGATTCCAAAACTGCTACAGCAGCACTGGGGGGCCGATAAAAACAGCCAACTATTAACTTTACTTCTTTTAGACCTGTTAAACGTGCTCAGATAACTTCACAGTTACTTTCAACATCGATCTCAGTAGAAACAATATTTTGACTCCCAAACATGCCTTACAGTCAGACGAGAATTTTAATGTGTTAATGTTTCTTAAAGACAATATGTACCTTATGTCAAATGATATTCAGTGAAGTTATATATTTTGAGTCTTCCATAAATTTTATTTTATTGCTCAATTATTATTATTATTATTATTATTATTGCTATTATTACAAACTAAGATTTATGTATTACTAGGACACTATGTCCTGACAGCCAGCCACGAGCATAAACAAATGACAAAATCTTCATTAAATACAATATGTGATTAGTCCTCAGTTTTTTATGCTTGCAGCCGAGTGCCAGGATGGAGTGTCCGAGTAAACTTAGTTTTTATTTATACTCCAAGTCCTACTTAAAGTTGGCCAACCAAAACATTTTTTTAATATCAGATAGGGTTAAACGTTTTATTTAATTCCTCACTTCAATAATATAATAACCACAAATATAAAAGTTTGAGACTGAAGGCGCGTTTTCGCTTATGCACAGTACTTTTATGAGCTAATGGTTAACATTAACTTCTGTTAAATTGTCCGTAAAGTAATGCTTTAATGTTTAATGAAGTTAACTTTTTTAGTAACAGATTAATGATTAATGAAGCTAAATTGTTGATTAACGGTTCCCAGCTCTGCACTTACATTACCTATGGCAACAGTATCTAACCACAGTGGGGGCCATGAATGGTTTTATTATATAACCATAGAATTTTATTGACTTGACAAACCTACATAGCAATGTATAGACAGAGCTACACAGTTTTATGAGTATGACTAAATTCACATAGTACATAGATATTCAAAATGTATAAAGCTATGATTTGTAGCGTTTATGGGTGGTAAAGACAGAGGTACATTGATTGATCTTCTCCTTTGCCTTTATAAATCTGATCATGACTGAAAGCTCAGTCAAAACTGTTTAATGTGGTAAATAGATAAGCGATCTTGGCAAAACAATAACAAGGTTTTGTTAACAATTTTTGAAGCGCATAATTATTCAGTAGCCATAACAGGAGATGCACCCATTGGGTTCAGGATGACAATTGGTTGTTCCAGGAAATGAGAACGAGGAGGAAAGTACTGGTAGATGAAAAGGGCACAGGAAGAATGGTACTGCTTATACTGGGGTGGACATTAGTCAGTCTCTTGCCACAGCACTTAGCTGAAACATTTAATCTATAATGAATGGCCTTTAGGCAAGAAATATTGAGGACCTAATAAGAAACCAGTGTGGCATCATGTAAGCATCTACGACAGTACATCCAACACCACAATTTAACACAGTTTTATCTGATACCTTCCATTGTGCCTCAAGCAGACTACAATAACAAAACAATTCCCAGCCGAAACTGATGTGAAATCTAAGTGGTATATTCTCGAATCTGCCATAAAATTTGTCAGTTCATAAACATAACATTTGTCATTGTAATAAATATTGTGATTGTGTTCAGTTGATTTTATTTATTAATAAAATGTAAAGTGACTGCTTGTGTCTCTTCTTCACTAGTGCAACTCCTCAACTATGTTTTTTTTACACTATAGATTACAGTTTTTTGAATGACTTAACTGACATTTGATAATAATAAAAGAAATTATCTGAATATTCCTTTTGTTCCTTTGTTGTTGTTATTGTTGTTATGGTCTTCAATCCGGAGACTGGTTTGCTGCAGCTCTCCACCCTACTCTATCCTGAACAAGTATTTTCATCTCCTCATAAGAATGGCAACCCACATCCATTTGAATCTGCTTACTATACGCGTCTCTTGGTCTCCCTCTGCAATTTTTACCCCACACACTTCCCTCCAATGCTAAATTTACGATTCCTCGATGTCTAAGAATGTGTTCTACCAAGCGATCCCTTCTTTTAGTCAGGGTATGCCAAAAATTCCTTTTCTTGCCAATTCTGTTCAGTACCTCTTCATTAGTTATGTGATCTACCCACCTAATCTTTAGCATTCTTCTGTAACCCCACATTTCAAAAGCCTCTATTCTCTTCCTGTCCGCACTGCTTATCGTCCATGTTTCACTCCCATACAAGGCAACACTCCACACAAATGCCTTCAGAAAAGACTTCCTTACACTTAAATTAATTTTCAATGTTAGCAAATATCTCTTTTTCAAAAATGCTTTTCTTCCCATTGCCAGTCTGCATTTTATATCCTCTGTACTGCGACCATTGCATGTTATATTACTACCCAAGTATCAAAACTCATCTATCACCTTCATTGTTTCGTTACCTAATCTAATTCCTTCAGCATTGCCTGATTTTCTAAGACCGAATTCCATTATTTTTATTTTGCTCTTGTTAATGTTCATTTTATACGCTCTCTTCAACACACTGTACATTCCATTCAACTGCTCTTCCAGGTCCTTTGCTGTCTCTGACAGAATTACAATGTCATAAGCAAAACGCAATGTTTTTATTTCTTCCCCCTGAACTTTAATCCCTATTCCAAATTTCTCCTTGCTTTCATTCATCGCCTGCTCGATGTACAAATTGAATAACATCGGAGAAAAGCTACAACCCTGTCTTACTCCCTTCCCAACTGATGCTTCCCTTTCATGCCTTTCGAGTCTAATAACTGTGGTCGGGCTTTTGTACAAGTTGTAAATAACTCTCCTTTCCCTATATTTTACCCCTGCTGACTTCAGAATTTGAAAGAGTGTATTCCAGTCAACATTGTCAAATGCTTTCTCCAAATCTACAAAAGCTAAAAATGTAGGTTTGCCTTTCCTTAATCTATCTTCTCAGATAAGACGCAAAGTGAGTATTGTCTCCCGGGTTCCTATGTTCCTCCTGAATCGAAACTGATCTTCCCTGAGGTCAGCTTCTACCAGCTTTTCCATTCTCCTGTAGCTAATTCGTGTTAAAATGTTGCAACCATGACTTATCAAACTGATGGTTCCGTAATTTTCACACCTGTCTGCGCCTGATTTCTTTGGAATGTGGATTATTACGTTTTTCTTAAAGTCTGAGGGTATTTCGCCTGTCTCATACATCCTACACACCAGTTCAAATAGTCTTGTCATGGCTGGTTCTCCCAGAGACTTTAGTAGCTCTGAGGGTATGTCATCTACTCCTGGGGCCTTGTTCCGACCTAGGTCTTTCAAGGCTCTGTCAAATTCATCTCTCAGTATAGTATCTCCTATTTCATCTTGATCTACTTCCTCTTCCCTTCCTACAACATCGTCTCTAAGTTCATTTCCTTTGTAGAGCTGCTCTATTTACTCTTTCCACCTTTCAGCTTTCCCTTCTTTGCTGAGAACTGGTTTCCCATCTGAATTCTTGATATTCGTAGAGTTGCTTTTCTTGTCCCCAAATGTCTCTCTTATTTTCCTGTAGGCAGTATCTACTTTTCCCATTTGTTCCTTATGGAGAAGAATGAAAGTTTCCTTTTATCCACCATTTCCTCTGATGTCTTTCACTTCAATGACAATGATTAACGAAACAGGTGTTCAGAATCTATCTGCTGTGATCTGTTACTGCCATTGGATGCTGTGACAATTCCAGATTGATATCTAAAATGTTTGTAAGTGTGTAGTGTTGGTAATTACAAATGTTTTTTGTCATCCAATCATCACCCCTTTATATTTTTGTTCTTGTAAGCTCATTCAGCATGCTAGTTAATTTTACTCCATTTGTTGCTGTTAATGTTGTTTATATGCCATTGTTACGAGAGCTAGCTAATCTGCGAAAAAACTCAAAAATTGCACTACTATTACTGCATGCATCTCACTCACTATCTGTTTTCTTAGAATCTGCATCTTGTTTTATGTCACTCAAAGTTTGATTCTGTTGTGTTAATATTAATTATTGTAGTGCGATTGAGTGCAATGCATTCTTTGCATGGTCAAGACCAGTAATCTATCTACCAATAATTATATCTACCTTTCTAATATGGCAAGAGTTCTCATTCTACATAGTAAAAGGCATAATACTCACTTTAAATCAACCTCCTTTCAGACTGCAGTGAATTAAACGTCATTTAGTCCTATTTTTCATGACAGTGGTGTATAATGTCATTTGCCTTGTTTATTGAAGGCTCTTTGCATTCAGTATTTTTAATAAGCAAAATTGTTACATCTTAATTAGAACTTTTAACTATTTTAAGAAATTCCAGTACTTAAAGTAATGTGACTGGCATCACCAAAAAATACTTCCACCATGTAGGCTGAACATGGCTCCAGTTGGGGTCTAATTGCCATAAATGCCACACCATCATCATCATCATCATCATCATCATCATACTGCCAGCACAGATTCGCTGAAGCAACACCTGACAACTAGCGGGTAGCAACCAAACGACTACAAATATGAATTGCGGATGACAATGCCATTTGCACATCTGTCCCCAGAGTTAACATGAGAAAAGATTCTTGTATGCTGTTGCACGTTTTATTATGTTTCCTTCACTGTAATAGTGGTTTTGCTGTTGCTGACTTAAGCCTAATCCTTTTTCTAGTGACGTAATCAACGTTACTTTTGTTTTGGGCATATAGAACTTAACTTTCATATTAGATGAATGCAATAGTTACATAAAAAAAAATAAATACTAGCTAAATTTTCTTTATAAAAATATATGAACCAGGACTGAAGAAAATATTTTCGAAAAGCATTGTTAAGATGTTTTATGTTGAATTGTTTGGGCAGCCCCAGATCTAAGGAAGGTCCAACCGGGATGTGTGCCCTGGCCGCACTTGCAGACAAATGATCTCCAAGAAATCACTTTTGCTGCATGGGAGTAGCCGAGCGGTCTGGAGCGCCTCCCGCGTCGGAGGTTCAAATGCTCCCACGGACATGGATGTGTTTGTTGTCCTTAGGTTAGTTTAACTTATGTTAAGTAGTTTGTAAGACTAGGGACTGATGACCAACGTAGTTTGGTCCTATAGGATTACAAACACTTGAACATTTTAGAAATCGCTTTGAAGTAGTTTCACGATTTTTGCAAATGTCTCAGACAAAAAATATATGAAAACATAAAATTAAATATATAAAAATTACTAACATAATTTATAACATTTAATAATATAATAGAAAATTAAATATATAAAAGTAATATTATATGTATTATTTTTATATATTTAAATTTGCTTTATTTATGTTTTCATTATTTTTTGTCTGAAATATTTGCAAAAGTAGGCTGAAATATAGGCCTGTGTGATGTTTGTTTTTATAATTTCATTTCCTTTCCAGCCTTTTTGTAAGACCTTTTCAAAGAAATTCAATTATGGCAAAAATTCATGCATTGGAAGATGAGCTCTGAAATAATCCCTCTAATAGTAAATCATGATTATGAATTATGAGTAGATTATCCTGGGATATTCACCTCTAAGTGAAATTTCAACATCAAATCAAACGTTGGTAAACTTATTGGACCAACCTGCTAAGGTCATCAATCCCTAGACTTCTCAAAGTACTTAAACTAACTTACACTAAGGACAACACATCACACACACACACAAACACACACACACACACACACACACACACACAAGGAGGGAGAACTTGAACGTTCGGTGGGAGAGGCCACACAGTTCGTAGTACGACGACTTGGACCACGCGGCTACTACCACGCAGCAAACCTCAAATCATTCTTAGAACCGTTTTTAAATGACTTACAGCAAAAGATTATCTTATATAGTGTGCGCTGCAAATGTGTGCTTGACTGGCCACCAGACGGCGTCCTGAACCATCACAGTATCACCACAGTTCCATGGCGATTAGGCTCATGCAGCCGGACTCGGGGGCACCTAGTGTGGTAACTTCCAATGTGTTGACTTCCAAACAGTGTAGTACCACGTGTACCTGACGATAATGGTACTATTAAATGTGTTGCAATTTACTACACATTTATTGGCAATGAGTAGTGTTCAGATTTCTGTGTGTTTATTTGGCCCACTCACCTGTGTATGGATTCACAAACACCTTCAGCTTCCTCGGACTTTCAACTACCTACATGGGGTCAGTTGCTTCAGACCAGGTTGCAAACTATGACTGATATGGTTCAGTAACTAGTTATGGTTATGTCAGATACAACACATTAATTGGCAATGAGTAGTGTTCGGATTTTGGTGTGTTTATTTGGACCACTCGCCTTTCTATGGATTCACAAACATCTTCAGCTTCCTCAGACTTTCAACTCCCTACATGGGGTCAGTTGCTTCAGACCAGGTTGCAAACTATGACTGATACAGTTCGGCAGCTAGTTATCATTATGTCAGCTCAGGTGGACTGTTTGACCTCCATTGCACCTGTTGTTATGTTGACTTTGGGTGGAGCAGCGTTTGTTGGTTTCACTGCCCGACATGTTTCTACTCCTTTTCTTCCACCGTTTTCTGTGTTCAGTGACTCCTTGGAAGACTGGGACTCTTATGACATACGGCTGCGATAATACTCCTTTACTTTTGGTGTCTCTGATATGGACTTGTGTAAAGCTCTTTTTCTGCCTTGGATATCTCCCCGCATTTACCAGTTGTGTCAGCTCACCCCTCTCCAGGAACCAGCAACCTTATTCTTTGAGGAAATGTGTCGTTTGCTGCCTGATTATTAGTGGCTCCATGTGCACTTCATTGTGGTTTGTGTGGAATTTTATTGGTTGTGGAAAAAGCATAATCAGTCTTATCACGCAAGGGCGGCCAAACTCCATGGTCTTGGTCGCTTCTGTTTGTTTGTTACACCTATGTATCAGGAATCTTACACAGATGACATGGTTTGCAACACTATTCTGCACCTAGCATCTGATTGCATGGTTCATCATTGTGCTCTCCAATTTGAAAAACTTACTCTTGCTGATGTTTTGAATATTATACAGTTGTTGGAGGTTTCTCGTGCTGCTGGAGATCAGATTGAGGCATGGGGGGACATAGCTGCTGTTTCTCCCGATATTGGTCAGCCGGATGTTTCTGATATAGCTGAGGTTGCTGTGTTGTGGGACCACCCCACTTGCTGTGCTCGCAGCTGTCAACAGGCTTATGATACATAGCATCCACAGCTTGAACAGCTTCGTGTATCACAATCTCTTCTTTCCTGACTTTTGTTTTGTGGATCACAACTGGGCAGCCTGCCCTAAGAATTGAGTTGTTTGCAACAGTTGTCATTAAAAGGGCCACATGGTCTCTGTGTCCTGTTGCGGCCTGTTTCAGCCGATATGGATGTTAATTTTGTGAATAGTTTGCAGGCTCGCCCTACTAAGTTGTTCTTCGAGGTTCATTTCACTGCCGTTGTTGCCCGTTGATCATCACGTAAAAGACTACAATCGTCAATGCATTCCAGTCCTGGGCTACTTCAAAACTTGTACAGCTTATAAATCAATGGTTCGCCTGGTGATGTTTTTTATGGTCGATGATACCGCAGCTGGTAACTTTTTTCATCTTACTGTTTTTGGTTTCTTTATTTCTGACTCTGATAATCTGGTCTCTGATTCTGTTCCTTTTCGTGAATTTGAGCTGCTTTGTGAGGAATTTTCATCCTTGTTTGCCAACAGCTTAGGATGTGTTGCCTTCACTGTACACGTTACCATGATACCTGTGGTGCACCCAACATTTTTTAATGCCCACCAGGTTCCAGTGGCTCTGTGGGACCAAGTCAAGGCTGAACTCGACCGCCTGCAGGCGTTACAGGTAACTAAACTATTTCCTCTCATGAGTGGACTACCCCTCCTGTGATTGGAAAAACACCTTTCGGGGTCCTTACATTTATGTGGCAACTTTAAGGTTACTGTGAATGCTCAGTCAGTCATTGATTTCTACCCTCTGCCACGCAGAGATGAACTGCTTGCTATGGTCACTGGGTCTCACTCTTTTCCTCAAGTGGATTTGGCTGAAGCTTATCTCCATCTCCTCCTGGACAAAGACTCTATACGCTTGCTGGTTGTAAATACCCCTTTTGGCCTTAATCAGTACCAGCGAGCGCCGTTCAGAGTTACCAGTGCCAGTTTGGGGTTCACCCCATCCGAACTGTGTGGCCACCATCATTTCCTTGCCTCGGCCCATGTCAGTTAAAGAGTTACAGGCTTTTCTGGGTAAAATCATATATTATGATCAACTTCTGCCCAGGGCTGAGATGGTAGTGCACCTGCTCCAATGCCTATTGCATAAAGATGTGCCCTTTGTTTGGTCCACAGACTGTGGACAAGATTTATGTTCCTTGAAATAGCAACTGTATGCTCCGTGCTTAACTGCTTACACTCAGAGTCGAACACCTTGTGCTTGCTATTGACGCATCTTTGTGTGGGGTGGGGGAGGTGCTGGCGCATAAATACCCCATTGGGTAAGTATCAAAAACCTTGACACCTACACAGCAGTGTTATTCACAGATTGAGAAGGAAGCACTAGCCATATCTATACCTTAAAAACGTTTCATGTATACCTCAATGGTGTGAAATGGATCATAAGTGTATAGAGTCACTTTTACACCCCATGGTGTCCTTGGTGGACAGGGCTGCTCATCAGCTACAGCACTGGGCTCTGTTTCTTTTTCTGTACAATTACGAGATTCACTTCCGTCCTATGGCTCAGCACACTAACGCAGATGCCCTGTGTCACTTCCGTGCCAGACCTGATCCTACCTTTGACTGGGAAGAGCTCTTGTGATTTTATCTTGATGCTGAAGCCCAGGCTTCTGTGGATAGTTTCCCTGTTACTTTGTCTCAATTGTCGAATTCTGTTGCATCTGACCCTATGCTTAGCATGTTTTGCATATTATTTGTGAAAGGTGGCAGGATGTTCCTCCATACCGATCCCTTTTGCAACTACTGTTGTTTTCAGTTATGTCTGTCTGACTGTGAGGGGAACCTCATTTTGGCTACAGAAGGCCAGCTGCTGCATGTGGTCATTCTGGCAACTCTGCATGATCAATTGTTACAAATATTGCATCCCAGACATTGGGGGGCATCCTACATGAAAGCTCTTGCTCATTGGTCTGTTTTATGACCAGACATGGACAGTGACATAGTGTGCCACATGTCCACTTGCTTGCTGTGTGCCTTGCAATAAGCAGCCCTTCATGTGTCACTTTCTCCCTGGCTTCTACCTCAACAGCAGTGGGAACATATTCATGTTGATTATCCGGGCACAGGCATGAATTCTTACTTGTTTTCTGTTGTGGATGCTTACTCCAATTTCCCCTATGTTTTTCGGTGCCCTAAAATGTCCTCGGTCGTGACTACACAATCATTGTGTAAGGTTTTTGCTTCTGAAGGACCGCCACACATCTTGGTTTCTGATAAGATAATGGGCCCCAGTTCACATCGACACCTTTTTGTGACTTTTGTGTTCATTCGAGGATTTGCCCTTTCACCCCCAGTCAAATAGGGAAGTTGAAAGACTGGGTGGGCACCTTTAAAGTGCAGATGTGGAAGTATGTGGTCTCTTCCTCTGCCCACGATTCAGTGCTGCGTTTCCTGTTCTACCGCTTCACGCTGGTGAGAGTTCGCAGCCCCACTGAACTACTTCATGGCTACCAACCGCAAATGCTGCTGCACATGCTGTTGATACAGCAGGCCTCTAGACCGCCGCAGAGCAGCTACTACCTGGGCTCCACTGTCTGGGCACAGGGCTTTGGGCCCACTCCCGCTGGGTGCCATGCATCGTTGCGGCTGCTGCCTCTGCTCGGTATGCACTGCTGATGGCATGGTGCGCCCTCACTGGGATCAGCTGCAACTCCGGAAGCTGGGTCAACATTTCCATCTTTACCACCACTGGCACCGTGCTTGGACTGTTCGCCGCAGGTGCTGGACCCAGTCATGGCCGCCTTTACCACGCCCTCCTGGGCACCTCCTGTTGCTTCGGTCAGCATACCTTCAGGAGCGCCTCTTCCTGTCTCCACGGTTGCACCACCCCCAGCATCTGCTACTGCTCTAGCTGCCTCACTGCCTGCACCGTCTCCAGTGACAGCAGGCCCACCTGATCTGCCTGCTGACTTCTATTTGGGGGACGATGTTGCTATGCTGCCTGCACCTCATCTCCCAAGCAGAAGACTCGACTGCCCTCCACTGCTTCGGGCAGCTCACATCCTCCACTTTCTCCTTTCTTGGGCTCGTTGTTGGCACCAGAGTTTCCCATCATCACCGGGACGGGCCGCTCTCTACTCCCACGCCAACATCATTACCACCCGTATACACCAGTACTGGCCCACAGCCTCTTGGTCAAACCAACACCTGCTTCGGCAAGCCCGTGCACATTGCATGGATTCACTCCTCCCTGGTAGATATTTCTCCCTAAGGGGGGAGTAGTCTAATAACTCCAAGACATGCAATCATAAATAGCGCATGCCACAAATGTATGTGCGAACGGCCAACAGACGACACCCTGAACTATCTCAGCGCTGCCGCAGCACTACATCAGTTCCGCAGCAATTAGGCCCATGCGGCCAGACTCGTGGGCCACTTGTATGTTAACTTCCAATGTGTTAACTTCCAAACAGTGTACTACCTTATGTACCTAACCTGTGATAACTGTGCTTGTACTATTGCATGTGTTGCAAGTTACAACAGAATTTGATGGTAGAGCCATTTGAAGAATTATATCTTTAGATGTGTACCAAATTTCAGTCAAAATATAGAAACAGGTTTCAAACAAAAGTTACTCGATATTAAATTCTGAACATCTTTTACTTGAAAATTTTTTCCATTCATTGAATAATAGCCGAGATAGGGTATAGTGCTTCCCTCTTGAAGCGTCTGATTATGCTTCCAGTGGGAGGTTCTGGTCGATTGTGGCCAACAAATGTGTCTGTAAAATTTGGTGCAGATCGGTTGAACGGCAGGACCTAAAACGTGGAGACAAGTTACTGACAGACCCACAGACATTGTCAAAATCATCATTATTTTTGCAAATATATCTGAAATGGTGCCATATATGTTCAAATTAGAGAAAAGTTGTGGAGAGAGTTCTCCACTACAAATCCGTTTTTATTTTGGTTTGGCGTTGTTTGCAATGAAATTTTGAGCTGTCTGAACACCATTGCAAATGGCTCACTTTTGGTGTTTTCAACATATGATCCATGAGTAGTATGAACAACAGTGGTGACAGGTTACAGCCTTGTCTTACCCCTGAAACTACCCTGAACCATGAGCTTAATTTCCCATCTACTCTAACTGCTGCCTGACAATCTACGTAGAGCCCATTAATTGCCTGCAGAAGTTTGCCTCCTATATCATAATCTTGTAGAACTGACAGTAGCTTCCTCCTAGGGACACTGTCATCAGCCTT
Organism: Locusta migratoria; assembly: GCA_026315105.1. Lineage (NCBI taxonomy): Eukaryota > Metazoa > Arthropoda > Insecta > Orthoptera > Acrididae > Locusta > Locusta migratoria. The sequence continues at coordinate 596,568,165 of CM048744.1, forward strand.
TTCTAGATCTAAGGAACATAGATACAATTCCCTGTTCCACTCATAGCACTTTTCCATTACCTGCCGTAGGCTAAAGATCTGGTCCTGACAGCCCCTAAGAGGCCTAAACCCACACTGATTTTCATATAACTTGTCCTCAATTAATACTCGCACTCTCCTTTCAACAATACCTGAAAATATTTTGCCTACAATGCTAATTACGGAGATACCTCGATAGTTGTTGCAATCTTTTCTGTTTCCATGTTTGAAAATTGGCGTGATTACCGCTTTCGTCCAGTCAGACGGAACCTGTCGTGATTCCCACCCTTTTCAGTTATCCTGTGTAACCATTTGAGACCTGATATTCCACTGTATTTGATGAGTTCCAGCTTAATTTCATCCACCACAGCTGCTTTATTGCACTGTAATCTACTGACCATTTTCTCCACTTCCTCAAATGAGATCCTGTTTCCATCGTCGTTCCTATCCAATTCTACCTGAAAATCTGACACATCATTGAACGTTTCACCTACATTGAGCAATTCTTCAAAATATTCTCTCCGTCTGCTCAAGGCATCCACAGGATTGACTAGCAACTTTCCTGACCTGTCCAAAACACTTGTTAATTCCTTCTTCCCTCCCTTTCGAAGATTGCTAATTACGCTCCAAAATGATTTTCCCGCGACTTGGCCCAGAGTTTCTAGCTTGTTTCCAAAGTCTTCCCATGATTTCTGCTTGGAGTCTGCAATTATCCGTTTGGCTTTGTTTCTTTCTTCAACATAACTTTCTCTGTCTGCCTGATTTCTAGTATGGAGCCATTTTTGAAATGCCTTCTTTTTCTTTTTATAGGCTGCCTTGACTGTGGCATTCCACCAGGCTGTCTGCTTCTTTCTACCTTTCCACACTACTGTTCCAAGACATTCTCTGGCTGCTTCCAGTAATGTGTCCCTGTACCTTGACCATTCCTCTTTCAGTGAATGTAAATCATTACATTCAACTAACTGGTACCTTTTCGAGATCATTGTTATGTATTTGTGCCTAATTTCCTTGTCTTGAAGTTTCTCCACTCTTATCCTTCTACACATGGACCTGACTTTCTGCTCTTTTGGCCTCACAAAACCAATTTCACTGCAGATTAAATGATGGTCAGTATCATCAAAGAATCCCCTGAGAACACGTGTGTCCTTGACTGTCTTCCTGAATTCCTGGTCTGTTATGATATAGTCAATGATAGATCTGGTTCCCCTTCCTTCCCAAGTATAGCAGTGAATGTCCAGGAGCTGTTTTCCGATCCTGTTGGCCTCCATATCCTCTCCAAACTTACCCATAACCTTCTCATAACCTTCTGTTCAATTTCCTATCCTGGCGTTGAAATCACCCATGAGTAAAACACTATCCTTATCCTTCACTCTAACAACTACATCACTAAGTGTGTTGTAAAATCTGTCCATCTCATCTTGAGCTGTCCCTTCACAGGGTGAATACACTTCCACAATCCTAATTTTCTTGCTGGTGATGGCCAAATCTATCCACACCAGTCGTTCATTTACATACCTTATTGCAATTATGCTGGGTTCGATTACTTTCCTGATGTAAAATCCTACACCCCACTGTGCCCTTCCTACTTTGACTCCTGACAGGTAGACCTTGTATTCTCCGACTTCGTCTTCTTTCTGTCCCCTTACTCTAACATCACTAACAGCTAAAACATCTAACCCCATCTTACTTGAAGCCTCCGCCAGTTCTACCTTCTTTCCATTGTAATCCCCATTGATATTAATAGCTCCCCATCTCATTCCAGATCGTTTGCCAAGTCATATCTGAGAAGTCCCTGGTCTGTCAATTAGAGGTGGGACTCCATCACCTCCAAAGGTCCAAGGCATTTTGCTCTGATTGTTGCCAGCATGATATTGAAGTACCTGAGAAGCAGGTTGCTAGCCTTACTAGCCCAGGGCCCCACTGGGTTTTACCCCTAAGGATTGAGGGACTAATCAGTGGATTTGGTAGTCTTTGCCGTTTGAGCACAAAGGTGGCCACGACTCAGAATATTTCCGAGATGCCCAACCTTATTCCAAAGTAACTGGTATCCCAACTGTCAGGACCACTTACTTGGCCACTCATACATTGCCCATGGTTCATGAACTAGGACATGACTACAGGAACCCACACTATGAACCACCTGACAAATAAACGAAACAATAATTTTTCACTGTAACAAACATGCCTGATCAGAGCTTCTCCTGGCCAGCATAGGAACTAATAAATCTGTCTGCATAGAACACACTTCTGCTATCTATGGGGAAACTAGTAATAAAGAGAGCTCTCATTCTCATTTGTGTCTAACAACAGATCAGAACTGTTTGCTGTATTTGGGCTCAACATAATACACAGATCTCAAGCAGCCCTGGTTTACCGTATGTTTGTTTAATTCAAATGTTATAGCTCTATTTTACCCAATTATCCAATTAACTTGAAATTTTGCGTAAGTACATACAATTAGCGGATCTGAGGGAGGCTTGGTCCTGCAGACAGAATGCCGACTGATGGGACACAGTCCTGCCACACTGTTGCTGTTGCGTCACACATAGGGTATGGCACTAGTTAGTGCCTGCCTTTCTCACAATGCAGATGCTGGCTCCTGCATTGTTTAACTGACGGGTTGTCACACTGCAGGATTCCCTCAAGTAATGTACTGCATATGTAAGCTCCTAATGGGGTTTCAGGTGCTCCCACATTGTGACAGCTGATGCACCAACGTGCCTCTATGGAGTCCCTTGCCACTGAATGCCATACACATCTGGTCTTTCTATGCAGCTCGTCCACTCTTTGCCGCCCTGGGCCATGGCCTCCCCAGACGCACCTACACTATGCTACGGAATGAAAGTAACATTTTTAATTATCTACACACTGTTAGACTGTATAGGCTGGTTGTGTCTGTAGTCAGCATTATCTCTTTTTCTGATGATTACAATTTAGAAGTGGATGGCAGTTTTAACACTTGACATGACATGCTTTGCTTTGTGTCAGATAACCTTGTGCATTTATATAGGGATAATAACGAGTGTCTTTTGTAAAACTCCAAAATAACTGTTTCCTTCTTTGAGGGTAAAACAGTGCTGCAAAAGTAGAATCTACCCTCCGCTGATTAGTTTTATCCGCTGAAAATTAAGAAGATGCTGGTATTAAATAGCACATTAAGATGCAGAATCAACTTGTATGCAGTTTTTATTGCACATGCGTTATTGATAACTTTTAGTAGCACAATTTCCTTTATACATATGAATGAAGTAAGTCCTGAGACAGATAGGTTTCACTACTGATGAAGTGCTATTGCATTTACAACTGTAAAATACTGCTGTTACTTCTCTTGACTCGTTTGTGAATCTCTTATGACCTATCAGGACTCCAGACAAGAATTGTGTTATTCTCAACTAAATATGCAACAAATTTTCAAGCCTACAATACTGTTCACTCATATTCTTTAAGAGTTCTCATATAGGGCATACCAAAAGGAATATCAGGGTTTTCAAGCTTTGTAGAATTTATTATGGAGAACTAATCATTACAAATTACGTATCACACGAACAATCAACTAAAAACAGTTTTTCGTACAAGTTTTCAGTGTGATCACTCTTTGTCACATGACACACACAAAGTCAGTAGCTGTGTTCATCCCAAACTTCGATCAGTGTGTCTAGGATAACTGATGCACTGCAGCTTCAGTCCTGTGCCGTAGGTCGTTTCAGTCAGCTGGATGTGGAGTGATCCTTTACAAACCCACAAAAGGTAAAAATTGCAAGGCATCAAATCTGTTGAACATGGAGGCCATTCGAAACAAGCTCTGCTATCTAGTTCCTTGCGGACAATCCAAAAGATGGGAACAATGGTGTTTAAGCAATCATGTACAAAGGCATGCCAAAGAGGAAGCATATTATTTTTCTGTCAAATAAAGTTCTGTAATTCAGCTTCATGTAATTGAGGAAAGAGTAATTGTTATAGCACATCAAGATAAACACCAGTTTCAGTTGCTTCAGAGTAAAAGAAAGGCCCATACATTTTCCGCCAGGATGTGTCACAGTAGACATTTAATTTAGGAAGGAACCAGAGCATAAGCACCTGCATGGACACTTGCAGGAAAAACTGTTTGAGTTTCTCATCCATTTGATGTGTAATTCATAATGGTAAGGTCATTGTAATAAACTCTACAAAGCTTTAAAACCCAAATATTCGATTTTGTATGCCCTGTACTTTGAGCACTGTGCTACAATCCATTACTGGGTCCGTGAGACCCACACATTACCTTTTCTTTTTGAACTTGTTTTCTTTCTTTGTGTGTTTTTTATGTATCTATTAGAAATGTCCACCGGTGGGCACATGGTCCTAGGAAGCAATTATGCATCACATACAGCCTGCCACATAGGCAGCCAAATGAGCGCGTAAGTTCCCCAGGCAGCATAAATGGCGAGTCAGCCACATATAATCATGACAGATACATACAACTACCAGGGATTCAATCACACTCTGCATTAGACCCTTGGTAAGCTGTAGACTAACATTGCTTTACCTCTAGATGTGCTAAATGGTGTATTACTAGGCTTGTTATTGTGAACTGGACTTGAATCTGGCACATCCGACATCATCAATATATCTTGTGAACGTTGTAGTACATAAATCTGCTTTTGTTGAATCTGTGTTGGTTAGAAAATTTACATATGTATTTCATTACAGCATTTGAAACATAATGGCTAACAGAAGTGTCACCGATGCAGAGAACGATGAAATGCTAATTAGTCTTTCTGAAGATGATGCACCATGCCTTTCTGACGATTCTGTTGGAGACCTGAGTGTTTCATCTGATGGCAAAAAAAAAAAAAAAAAAAAAAAAAAAAAAAAAAAAAAAAAAAAAAAAAAAAAAGGGGGGGGTTGACACCAATGTTAATGAAATGCGCCTTTTTTTGGGGACATGTCTCTGGATGACTGTTTCCCAAACTGAGACGCTACTGGGCCACAAAGAGAATTTATCAAAATCGGATTCCAAAATAATGAGATGTAACAGATTTGAACTGTTACTTTTAAAGTTACACCTATCAAATGAAGAGGATGAAACAGATCGAGAAGACAGGGTTGTAAATTACACCTATCAAATGAAGAGGATGAAACAGATCCAGAAGACAGGGTTGTAAAAAAATCTAAATTTTGGATATTATATGTACAAAATTCAAGGAATCCTACACCAGAAGAGACCGTTTGTATAGACGAAAGCAATGTGGACGTATTCCATTTCAACAATACATCCCTAACAAAAGGCACAAATATGAGATATAACTTTTCAAGCTGTGTGTTAGTGGAGGTTACACATGGTAGTTCAAAATGTGCACTGGAAAAGGAAGAGCAGATGATATGTCTGTTTTTGAAATAGTGGTAACGGATCTGATAAAGGGTTCTTTGCTAGTGGTAGAACACTGTATACAGACAACTGGTATACCAGTGTTTTACTAGCAACAAAGCTAATTAGGCATGCTACGCATGAATCGAACGAATAATCCTCCTGATGTGGTCAAGACGAAACTGAAGAAAGGGGATGTTATAGCCCAGTAGAATGAAAACAAAACCATCATTTTGAAATGGAAGGATAAGAGAGATGTGCTAATGCTTAGTATGAAACATGATGCCTCAATGGCACTGGTTATCTGAATTGGAAGGGAAATATGTAAACCTGTTATGATTGTTGAGTATAACAAAGGAAAGAAGTTTATCTACCTCTAGGATCAGAAGGCCTCATATGCCCCATACGTAAGAAAAACTGTGAAATGGTACAAGAGACTTGCCTTCCATTTCATAACTTGTACATGTGAAGTAAATGCTCTGCTTTTGTAGAGTAAAATAAACGGTAAGAAAATGGACATCTGTGATTTCAAAGAATGTCTTGTGGAAGCATTGTCTATTCTACGATGGATCCGAACCTGACAAAACCCTCCAGCTGCAAACCAAACCATTTACTGAAGGAATTGAGGGACAGAAGAGAGTTACAATGAAACAGTGCAGCCCATGCTGCAAATGTATCTCACAATGACATAATGTTACTTATGCTCACAAAAATGCGAAAAAAAAATTAACTCATTTTACGAGACATGCAACATACCAATGTGCCTTGAATGTTTCCAAAGTCATCAATGAGTTTACGTGTTTTGTTTTGTTTTCAAATTTCACTGCATTTTGTGTGGACTCATATTTAAACTTTGTTTTATGAATAATATGTTTTAAGTTATATATATATGTGCATATGTTCTTTCAGACATCTCTGAAAGAACAGACATCACTTTTGATCCTGCAGTTAATTATCTACTAGCTGAAAACCCAGAGTTGCCCAGGTATTTATTTATTCAAGCCTTGACTTAGAACTTCACCTACCCCTTCTCTCTCTATCCATTTCCTTTTTTTTTTCAAAAACCAAGTAATATTTTTCAAATAATATATAAGAAATGAGGCTGTCTTGCATAATGTCCAAAATTTCAAGTACAGTATCCAAAAAAAACAAAGATAGAAATCAAAATACCAATGATATGTAACGTTCATATATTCGTTTAGTTCCCAACTTGACTATAAAGAACACCGAGTGAAGTGATGCAGTGGTAGTTCACAGGCCTCAAATTCGGGTGGATGGCAGTTACGACCAACATCCAATCATCCAGATTTATATTTTCCGTGTTTTCCCTAAGTATCTACAGGCAGATGCCAGGGTGGTTTCTTTCAAAGGGCACAGCCAGTTTCCTTTCCCATCCTTACCCAAACAATCCGAGCGTAAGTTCTGCCTTAATGACTACACTGTCGACGGGGCATTAAACTTACTTCCATCCTTCCTGACTATAAACAATATTTCTTCGGACTTGTCCAGGATCTAATATGAATGTATTCTGAGGCAAGTTCATCCCTGAGCAAGCGACATAAATCTGTCCATGTGAGGGAGATACACTCCACAGTATTGAATAGATGGCCTTTGATTTATTAATCATAATAGAAAATGCAAGTCTCATTGCAAACTGCAGTCTCTTAAAGTTAAAAGTCAGATCTGTCTGAAATAATGGGTATTCATCGGATGTACACTGTTTCATTCTCATTCTTTTTTGTAGCTCTATAGAAGTTTATTGCTTCTTCCTACAGTGGTATGTGCTTTACAGTTCAAAGTTGCTTCAAAGCTCTCAACAGCTCTGTCATCTTTCAGGAATTCACTGGAATACAGAAGTGTCTTAGCAGTAAATAAGAAATGTAATAAAACATGGCACTTGATGTGAAAAGTTTTAACACATTACAGTATATATGATCTCATATTTATTGAGTTATATGTTGTACAATTGTATATTTTTTCAGGTATATATTCATTTGTATAAGTGCTGTATGTCTGTATAATCTGTTGCAAATTCAATTAGTAGTAAATAATAAAACTTGGTGCATGATGGGGCGGTTTCCCATTAATGATACTGTTCATGTGCTCATATCTAATGAAATATGTGTCATACCGTGATGCAATGTTATATGGAATGCCATAGTTTTACTCCGTGAACAGCGGAAAAGTAGTAAGCGAGAAACTTTCACCTTTCATAATTTTGCTATGGTTGTCGGTGAGAAAAAGTTTCCTAATTGTTTGAAATTATGTTTAAAGTTTGTTGCAAGTCGCTAAGTGCTCTCCTCAAATAGTGGACTGATAAAGTCACGTTATCATGAGCCGCAAGATGGGGAAGTTTTCATTGTTTATGATGACATGTCTTCTGAACTATCGGCCCTATCGTGAAATCCTTTCTTAGCTTATGTCTTCTACCTATTAACATTTCTCCAAATTCCAGCTTCATAGGTGAAGTAGTTTTCGAGATTTCATGTTTAGTCAGTGAGTGAGTGAGTGAGTGAATGAGTATCCTTTCACTTTTATATAGATAGAGATTCATATTCACGGGACGTATGACAGTAACTGTGAATGGGTAAAGTTTCGAAAAATGTGTATCCATCCGGGACTTGAACCTGGGTTTTCTATTTTCTAGGCAGTTGCGCTGGCTGCTACACCACTGAGGACACAGCGATAATTACACCTGCATGGAATTACTCAAGTACACCTCCTGTCAGATACAAATTCTTGGCTTTACCCTGCGTATGACATTAACTATAATATATGTGGCATCTGTTCTTTTGGACATACTTTTTTATTCTCCTTTGTTGTCACAAACCGATAACTGATTGAAACAAGGATTGGAGGGTAGGCTTTGGACATGAGCAAAATGAGGTGCTGGTACTATGTATATGAGTCTCTTATTCACCACTGACTCAGCTGTGTGACTGTTCTCTATAGGCAGGATCTTCGTAAACATTAATGCACAAATATTTTAATTTTTACTGACATAGTAATAGCTTCTTAAGTCATACATGTGGACAGTATACTTCATAAAAAGAAGTTGTGCGTTTTCTTACTTCAGGATAGAAGAACTTGTGAGCAATAACACTTCTGTAATATTAACATATGAACAATATTAACATATGACTGACAAAATGGAGAGCAGCGAAAGCTTATACATTACAATATTTTGTACCTGCCAGAAGCTGTACGTAATTTTGTATAAAACAACAAAATTCCACAAACAATTCAGAAAAGTTACACTTTTATTATTATTATTATTATTATTATTATTATTATTGGTAGTGGCTAATTTGTATAAATTTGTTCATAATCCTAACTAAAAAAAAAGATGTTATTTAAGAGTTTTATGTTTATCTGAATCTAAAAATTTGCGAAATGTATTCTCATGAGCCGCCACTGATGATACCTTTTCCTGTGCACATGGCTTCATTGAAAGTCACCAAGTTCCAACTTAATTTCAGGAGCTGCACTTTGACCACCCACTGCAAAACACAAAAATTTTTCATTACTTTCAGGTCAATGTAAGTTGCTAAATCCAAAATCAAATGACTCTAACTAAACATGCAAGACTGCAACAAATTCATAAAACTGTCACTCATAGTCTCCCTTCCAATATTTATTTAGTTTAAAACAAGTTCAGTATTTGGAAGTATACAAATAACCTTCCTGTAATTTATTCTATCTATAGCAGCAATTTTATTTTAAAGACTTTAACAATTAGTTGATAAGTACCTTGTGAAGTTGTAGTTAAGATCTTAATGTGCTTTGTAAGGCCAGGTAAAATGAAAGCTCTAATATCCATCGGGTCATCATTTTTGTTTTGATGATCTAAACTCCTCCTCGGTTATTTTATTCCCTATACTTTTGTTCTGCCATCAATGTGACTAAGATCTTGGCCTAAAAAACTAAGGGCAGAAACTAGAAAACTCAGTTCGTTTTGTGCCTTTTTTAGTAAATTAGTGATGTTAGCATAGAGATGGATGAGGAACTGCTGGCTCAAAGTGATCGTGGGCAAGTAGTGCGGGCAGTGACAGGCGGCCATGCCCTCATTAGGGTATTTTTCACCCCTGCTATATAATATACTAAAACTTCTCTTCTATACTGGTGCCTTGTTAAATTCAGTATTGTTGGTCCATAAACTTGTAGCTATGTTGCTATTTGGTGCACTGATGTTCATGCTGTTACATCACTGTGCAGTTGATATCTTACAGCAATGAGCAGCATTTAAATAGTTTTTGTTCACTTTCATGAATAAGTAAACAAATGTAATTCAATAATATAGTAAGGACAGTTTACAACTCACCGCAAATATGTGGCGCCAAGCTGCGACAGGCACATACAAAAGACACACACAACAATGCTTTCAGCTATCGGCCTTGGTCTTCTTCAGAAAATTGAACACTCACGCAAGCACACAGGCACACAACACAGTCATACAACCATCACCTACGGCTGTTGCACTTCAAATCACACTCTGCGGCGTGTAAATTGGGGAGGGGAAGGGAGAGGGGATAGGAAGGCTACGTCAAGGTCGTGGGGACGGGTATAGCATGGCCTAGATGGGAATAACGAGATGCAGTTTAAGAATGGAGTGGGGAGGCGAGTGAGGGGAGAAATATAAAATAAATATGCATTTAAATGAATATAAAAAATAAAAATGCGTGCACACTATACGTACACAAGACTGCATACACACACACACACACACACACACACACACACACACACACACATTCACGCATTACCCAAAATAGGTGAGGTTTGGGATAGAGAGGTAGCAACTGTAAGGTATGGGGGAAAGAAAAGGGAAGTTATCATAGGTTGAGGCCTGGATGATTTTGGAATCGGAGAATGTATTGTAGGGATAACTCCCATCTGTGCAGTTTAGAAAATTGGTGGTGGATGTGAGGATCCAGATGGCCCGAGTTGTGAAGCAGCCATTGAAATTAAGCATGTGCTCCGCTGCTTGCTGTGCCACAGGTTGGTCCATTTTGTTTTTGGCCACAGTTTGGTGGTGGCCATTCATCCTAATGGATAGCTGGTTGGTAGTCATTCCAATATAGAAAGCTCTACAGTGTTTGCAGCACAGTTGGTAAATTATGTGGCTGCTTTCACAAGTGGCCCGGCCTTTAATAGGGTAGGATAAGCCTGTGACAGTACTGGAATATGATTCAGGGGTCATCATTACACATTGCTATATGTCCTCTATTATTGACTTTACACTATACCTCATATGTACAAATGTAATATTTTATAATTACATAAAATGTAATAGAGTTTTTGCAAAACAAGCAGTACTTAATAATAAGTGCTGAATGTGTAGTGGAGTCAGTGTCTATTGCCATCTTGTTCAGTGAAACTAAAGCATGATTTTCATAGAATATGTATTTAGCGTATATGTTCTAAGAGTGAATGCCAAAATGGAGCTTACTAATAGGTAAATGTTCTTACTGAAAATTTTTGTGAGCTGTGTTGTACTATTTGAGCTATTGAGGTATTCCTCATAAATGAAATTGCATTCTTCCAGCGCCAATCTTGCTTTTCATTTCAAGAGATGTAGGTATCATAGGGTAAGCACACTTCCTGTGTCACATTCAAAAAAATCTGAGTTCAAATACCTGTCTGGCCATCCAGTCTTAAAATTTAAGACAAATTTTGGGATGAATTCTTTGAAAAAGAAACACCTGTCCTTCTCCCATCCTTATCTATTCTTGAGCTTATGCTCTGTTTTGTTTGGCTTTTAATTCTTTCCAAATTAAGATACAGGATTTATACCGATACTGGCACAGTTTTAATATGCCAGGAATCTTCAGAACAATGCATCTTCACTTGTGATTTAATTAACGATGGAAATTCTCCTCAGAGATGATGAATTATTTTTCAAAAGAGATAGATTGGCTGGCCAGTACTTACCTTTGTGCTGTACCCCCCCCCCCCCCCCCCCCCCGATAGTGACACAAATGAAAAAATGAAAAAGGACAAGCTTTCAGAACCCAGTTCCTTCTTCAGGTGGGAGAGAAGGGAAGAAAATAAAGAAAATTACCTCTCCCTTTCAGATCCCATCCATTTTTCTTCCCTTCTCTGCCACCTGAAGAAGGAACTGGGTTCCGAAAGCGTGTCCTTTTTCATTTTTTTCATTGACTTGTGATTTAGTTTGTTATTCATTTCTTTGTTTATTTCTGTTATCATTTATATGCTTTACAGTGCCCCCCCCCCCTGCAGGCGTTCTTCCAGTCTTTGTGCACAAATTATAAACATCATTCTGCTATTGTATTGCCTAATTATGTTTCCTTTTGTTGTTTACTTAATAGTAGATTATGTACTTACATTTTGCAAATTATCTGCTGGAAGTTGAAGGAATTTGTCTCATCTGCTTTCAGGGTGGAAAAAATACTGTTCCGAGAAAGGAAAATTGTGGACAAATGAAACGTTCAAGGCTGTGTATGCAGACACCTGGAGGGACAGATATCATGAATGCAGAAACAAGTAGTGATCAGTGTGGACTACAGCCCTTGCAGGCAGAACCTGTTGCTAACCATTCACAATACCAGAAAGGCAAAAATGACAGCAAGTGTGGATTCCCCAGTAGGCGATCAGTGACAGCTCAACATTCTAAAGATGATGCAAGTATACAGCACAGCAGTACAATAAAACAAGACTTAGGAAATTCCAAGGCAGTCTCTGATACACTGGAGCATTTTTCTGAGTTACAGACACCTGAGTATACAAGTAACTCAACATCACTTAATGACAAAGATGGGTCAAGCTATTCTAAGGACAAGACATCATCTGCAGTTCCAAGTCTAACTTCTGTACAAGAGTCAATGTCTCAAATCAAAGTTGAGACTGAAATGGACACAAGTGATACAAATAATACTCATGAAATGCTGGATGTATTTGTAGAATCTGATTACAAATCATCAACAAGGGTTTCTCACTCCAGTAATACTAATGAAAAACACCAGTCGTACAGTAATGAAATGGATCTTATACTGGGTAAGTTTCACATTCAGATATATAATAGTAAAATAGTTCTTGAGTTCCTTTGTATTAGTGGCGTCTCACATGAAATATGTAAGTAGAAGCTAATTTAATTTTTGAGCCTAGCTCAAGGAATCTGAAGGTAATTGGTTTTATCAGGTTTCATGTATTGTCTGCAAATACATTGTGTGGTATAGTACAGTCTCAACGTTTCATAATCATCCCACAATTGCTTTTGCACTGATTGCAGCATATTATCCTGAAGAGAAATGTGTTCACAAAAACATAAGTAATTTCCATTATGTCCTAAGAATGTGTTCATTTAGTTGTGCTAACAGACATTTTGGTATTATGTTTGAAGTACACGTTGAGTGTGTTAGGATGATCTACTATGATTATTAATACAATGGATTTTCTACTAAGATTGCATCTTTTGTTATGATGACCAATTTTAATACCACTGCTTAGGAGTATATAGTATGACAGCACTGCGGAGACTGATATGTTGGCACAAATGTGGGGTTGGGTGCCCTAACTGGTTGGCACCAAATACCCATCCACAGCCCAGCATTCTTCTTGAACATGTCCTGAAAACCAGTAGATCAACATTCATGACTTATTCAAAGACCCAGATGGAATGAGGATTGTGATCTGCAGGCTGCCAGATGGGTCATAATGCTGCTGGCAACTTTAGATCGACATATATGTGTATCTCTGGCTGAGAGGGTGGCCAAGCTGCAAGCAGAAGTGACTGCAACTGTGAAAAATGCTGCAGCAACAATAGAGCCAGGACTAGGTCTGTGAACGAAGTAGGTGTGGCATAATTATGCAAAACAACAGGCCTCAGCTGATTCTGGTACCACTTATGGATCTTTGTCTCATCCTTATAAGTGTCTCTGAAACAAGCACATCTGTGCTTGCTCCATAAGCTATGAAAAAGAACAATTAATTTAGTTATCAGTGTTGGATTGTGGACATTCTGAGGCAGACACATTAGATTATGTAAAATTCTATAACAACATCCAAGAAGTAGCTCCACTTGCAAATTGCTGTCCTGTAGCCTGGTTCCATGAGTGGGTGGCCTGCTATTTTTCCATCTGTGACTTAAATGTTCTCGCAAATCATTCCGTCTCACCATTGCACTGAATATGGGAGGATATGCTGTATCCCACTGGCTTATAAAAACTCATGTAACCGGTGGGACATGAGGTGTTGAACATGTCAGACATGATTACTTATGGCTACCCTTCATTATAGATCGACGTCAGTGTAGACACTTGTGACCTTCCTATCGGTACTCACCAATAAGAAATGGGCAATACGTAACTCAGAGTAGTAAAAGGTTTATGACTTGCTGTCTCTGTTCATAGAGGTGAGTTATGTATGTCAGCTTCTATGCCCTAAACATCTACCCAAACTGTTTAATTAAGATCAATAATTACTCTGTAGTTTAGCCAGTCTATCAATCTGCAGATGGTGACACAAAAAATATATTTAAACAAACATAAATTAAAGCTCTAAATAAATGACAAAATGTATTCTAAGATAATGTTTAGAAGAGAGTCATTCAAGAAGTAATTTTATAAACTGAGTTTATACATGTTACATTATTCATGTAGAGGTTGCAGATATGAAATTGGCAAGAATGATTGCAGGTACTAATAGATGGGAACAATGGCAGGAGGATGTCCATAATAAGGAAAAAAAACTGGGAATAAACACCATAAATGAAGCAGTTAGAGCGAACAGACTGAGATGTTGGGGTGATGTTACACGCATGGGAGAAGCAAGGTTACCTAAGAGACTCATGAACTCAGCAGCGGAGGGTAAGAGGAGTCGAGGTAGACCACGAAGAAAGTACTTAGATTCGGTACAGAATGATTTTGAAGTAAAAGGCTTAACATCAGACGAGGCATCAATGTTAGCATTGAATAGGGGATCATGGAGGAATTTTATTAGAGGTACTATGCTCCAGACTGAATGCTGACAGGCATAATCAGTCTCTAATGATGATGATGATGATTTTTTCCCCTTTTTGACATGAAAATACGGAGGTGGTCCTACTTTATACATCGGTGGTGGTTGTTGTTGTTGTTGTGGTCTTCAGTTTGGAGACTGGTTTGATCCGTCTTTCCTCCCTACTCTATTCTGAGCAAGCCTCTTCAACTCCTAATAAGACATGCAACACTACATCCATTTGAATCTGCTTACTGTATTCATCTGTTGGTCTTCCTCTACGATTTTTACCCCACACACTTTCCACCAATGCTAAATTCACAATTTCTTGATGTCTAAGAATGTGTACTATCAGTTGATCCCTTCTTTTAGTCTTGGTATGCCAGAAATTCCTTTTCTCCCCAATTCTGTTCACTACCTCTTCATTAGGTTTGCGATCCATCCAACTAATGTTCAGCATTCCTCTGTAGCACCACTTTTCAAAAACCTCTATCCTCTTCCTGTCCACACTGTTTATCGTCCATGTTTCACTCCCATACAAGGCAACACTCCACACAAATGCCTTCAGAATGGACTTCCTTACACTTAAATTAATATTCAGTGTTAACAAATTTCTCTTTATCAAGAACGCTTTTCTTCCCATTGCCATTCTGCATTTTATATCCTCTGTACTGTGACGCATCACATGTTATTTTACTGCCCAAATAAAACACTCATCTACAACCTTTATTGTTTCAATACCTAATCGAATACCATCAGCATTGCCTGATTTTCTTAGACTGCACTCCATTACCGTTGTTTTGCTCTTGTTAATGTTCATTTTAGATGCACCTTTCTACACACTGTCCATTCCGTTCAACTTCTCTACCAGGTCTTTTGCTGTCTCTGACAGAATTACTATGTCATCGACAAAACGCAATGTTTTTATTTCTTTGCCCTGAA
Source organism: Locusta migratoria (assembly GCA_026315105.1). Classification (NCBI taxonomy): domain Eukaryota; kingdom Metazoa; phylum Arthropoda; class Insecta; order Orthoptera; family Acrididae; genus Locusta; species Locusta migratoria. The sequence goes on from CM048744.1 coordinate 596,583,427, forward strand.
TTTTAATTCCTTCTCCAAATTTCTCCATGCTTTCTTTTATAGCTTGCTCAGTGTACAAATTCAATAGTTTTGGAGAAAGGCTACGACCCTGTCTTACTCCCTTCCCAACCTCTGCATCCCGTCCATGCACTTCAACTCTGATAACTGCTGTCTGGTTTTTGTACAAGTTGTAAATAACCTCTCGTTCCCTATATTGTACTCCTGCTGATTTCAGAATTTGAAAGAGTGTATTCCAATCAACATTGTCAAAAGCTTTCTCCAAATCTACAAAACCTGGGAATATAGGTTTGACTTTCCTTAATCTATCTTCTAAGATAAGCTGTAAAGTGAGTATGGACTTCTGAATCCAAACTGATCTTTTCTGAGGTCAGCTTCTACCAGCTTTTCCATCCATCTGTAAATAATGTGTGTTAAAATTTTCAAACCATGACAAATTAAACTGATGGTTCTGGAATTTTCACAGCTATCTGCATGTGCTTTCTTTGGAATGGGGATTATTACATTTTACTTAAAGTCCGAGGGTATGACACCTGTTTTACATCTTACACACTGGGTGAAATAGTTTTGTCATGGCTGGTTCTCCCAGACACTTTAGTAGTTCTGGAATGTCATCTACTCCAGGGGCCTTGTTTCAACTTAGGTCTTTCAGGGATCTGTCAAATTCTTCTCTGAGCATAGTATCTCCTATTTCATCTTCATCTACATCCTCTTCCCCTACTACATTATTGTCTTTAAGACCTTTTCCTTTGTAGAGACCCTGTATATACTCTTTCCACCTTTCAGCTTTCCCTTTGCTGAGAACTGGTTATCCATCAAAGTTCTTTATATTCATACAGTTGATTTTATTGTCTCCAAACGCCTCTTTTATTTTTCTGTACGCAGTATCTTTTTTCCCCTATTTATACATTCTTCTACAAACTTGCATTTGCTTAGCTATTTTGCACATCCTGTCAATCTCATTTCTTAGTTGTTTTACCTGTTTCCATTATAGCATTTTTATATTTTCTCCTCTCATCAATTAAATTTAATATTTCCTGTGAAATCCAAAGACTTTTTTTAGGTCTTGCCTTTCTACCTATTTTATCCTCCGCTGCCATCACTATTTCAACTCTCAGTACTACCCATTCCTCTTCTACTGTTTTATTTCTCCCTGTTTCTGTCACTTGTTGTCTAAAGCTCCCTCTGAAATTCTTAAGCACTTCAGGTTCCCTCAATTTATCCAAGTCTCGTCTCCTTATTTTCCTACCTTTCTGAAGTTTTTTTTTTTTTTTTTTTTCAGTTTCAATGTACAATTCATGACCAATAAGTTATGTTCAGGATCTATATTTGCCCCTGCGTGTGTCTTACAGTTTAAAACTGTCATGAAATCTATTTCTTACCATTATAAATCTATCTGGTACCTCCGGTTTCTCCTAGTCTCTTCAACGTATACAACCTTCTTTCGTGATTCTTAAACCAGGTGTTTGTTATGATTAAATTACGTTCCATGCAAAATTCTACCAGGCAGCTTCCTCTTTCATTCCTTTTGCCCAGTCCATATTCACCCACTACTTTTCCTTCCCTTCCTTTTACTACTACCAAATTCCAGTCTCCGATTACAATTTTCAACTCCCTTAATAGTCTGAATTATTTCCTTTACCTCTTCATGCATTTCTTCGATCTCCTCATTGGCAGAGCTAGTTGGCATATAAACCTGTATTATTGTGGTCGGTGTTGGCTTCATATCTATCTTGACTACAATAATGTGATCACTATGCTGCTCCTAGTAGATTACCCCCATTCCTATTTTCTTAATCATTATCAGTCCTACTCCTGTGATACCCCCAACTGATTTTGTATTTATAATCCTGTATTCACCTGACCAAAAATCCTGTTCATCCTGCCACTGAACTTCACTAATCCCCACTATATCTAACTTCAACCTACCCATTTCCCTTTTTAAATTTTCTAATTTTCCTACTTGATTAAGGGATCTAACATTTCACACTCCAATCCGTAGAATGCCAGTATTGTCTTTCCTTATGATTGCATCCTCCTGAGTCGTCCCCGCTTAGAGATCCGAATGGGGGACTATTTTACCTCCGGAATATTTTACCCAAGAGGATTCCATCATCATATGTTCATACAGTAGTGCTGCATGTCTTAGGGAAAAGTAACGGCTGTAGTTTCCTCTTGCTTTCAACCGTTCGCAGTAACTGTGTGGCAAAACCACATTAGCTTATGTTACAAAACCAGCTCAGTCAATAATCCAGACTGTTGCCTCTGTAACTACTGAAATGGCTGCTGCCCCTCTTCAGGAACCACATGTTTGTCTGATCTCTCCACAAATACCCCTCCGCTGTGGTTGCACCTACGGTACAGCTATTTGTATCGTTGAGGCACACAAGCCACCCCACCTCGGCAATGTCTGTGGTTCATAGGGGTGGTATACATTGCTAAATAACTGAATATTTCCCCAACTGTTGTTCGTGAGAGCCACAATAAGTATCACATGTACACAAGAATAAAAGTTCCAAATTATCATTTGTAAATTAATGAAGTTCATCGAACATTGCAGTTCCAAATTAAACACAGTATTTGTTATAAAACACAGTTTGTCACCACCAGAGTACACGATTGCTGAATTATCACAGTTCCACAGCCCTACTACCATCCATAGTTTACCACTTTTCAACCAGAGACTAAGTTCTGCAGTCACATTCCCATAAATTTTCTAATTCCATATGTCTATCTCTTCAAATCACAAGTTCAAAACGTGGCTTCAGACTGCCCAGCATCACAACATTTCACCACCACGTCCAAGTTATGAGTCTCTTCCCAAGCGTTAGAAAGTGTGCTCTACCTGCTCCAAAATTGTATCCTTCCACACATCCTAATGCCTCATCTTTAAAATACAATTTCCCTTCCAAAATATTATACATTTGAATATCACAGAATTAAATGCTTTGACCACTTCCCTGCAAATGTTGTTTACATTTAACAAACAAATAAATACCGTAACTTGGCGTAAAATGGAACAGAAAATGTAGTTTTTACTGATAATTAATTTCTAAATATTGCACAGCAACTATGAAAATTTAATTATAGCATCTCTAGTTATTCTTACATCAGCACTTTGCAAGGATAAAAATCCTCTATCAGAAACCTTCCTTATATTTTAATCTAAATTGTGTTCCAAGTCACCTCAGGAGTTGGGGTGATTTGGAACACTGACTCTATTGATAAATAATTGCATTTAAAACATGTGGAGGGGTTAATTGGAACACAGCAAACACATCTAAGACAACTCTGTTGTGAAGGATGCCTTTATATTACTTCCGTTTAATGTTAATTAATGCTGATTCCTAGATGGAACACCTTTCACTGTCTGCTCCTATATTTCTGAAATAGTTTTCTATCTTCTCTGTTAACTTGCACCCTAGCTCTCTTTATATTTTCACTTACATGGGGAGATCGCCAATTGTGAAATTCAGATTCGATTCATACTGTGCATAATAAAAGCTGATGGCCAGAGGTGTAATTTGGCAAAGCACGAAGATGCACTTCTCAGCCGTTGCCGAGAAAATCGACAATTAAAAAAAAACCATTGCGTTGAAATACTCTCTACGACCAATAATATTCCACCGCGGTGTGGCGCAGCGGTAAGCACTCGGGTTCGTAATCCGAAGGTCACCAGATCGAATCTTGCAGCATGCAACTTTTTTTTCTTATTATTTGTAATTCAAATGTATATAAACACACACAATAGAAAATGGATTACTTGCCCAAAGGACAAGCTATTCGACAGACACAAATAAAATCACACACAAACACACATAACTAGCTTTCACAACCGTTGGTCGCTTCGTCAGGAAAAGAGGAAGAAAGGAGAGGAGGATATGGGTTTTAAGGAAGTGGAAAAGGAGTCGTTCCTTCCTCTTTTCCCGACGAAGCGACCAATGGTTGCGAAAGCTTGTATGTGTGTTTGTGTGTGATTTTATTTGCGTCTGTTGACTAGCCTGTCCTTTGGGTAAGTCATCCGTTTTCTATTTTTTATATTTTTTTATCCCACCAGGAAAGTTTCCTTCTATAATTTATATATACATACATATATATATATGACAAATATGAGCTATTTATCCAGATTGGAATTACAAATCAAAAGTGGCGGTAGCAAATTTGATAAATATTGTACCATCGATTCATGGGTGCATGATCGCTTCGCAGAAGCTCGACAAAACTTCCAGCAAGTTACTACCAGAAACCTGCAGCAGTGGGCCTTGGGCACTGCAAGTCAGTTCCTAGATTTCAAATTGAAAGCTTAAAAAACATGGGTTACCGAATTTAAAAAGAAGCATGGGATTCGACAATGGAAAATCACAAAATGTGTTCCCGGAAAGAGGCAACTACCCAAGACGAAATTTTGGCTGCAGCGGACATTTTTCGAATTTCGACGCGAACGTTGATAACTAACTTTGATAAAGATTTCATAATTAATACTGATCAAACAGGTACGAAAAGAGCTGTTCACAAATGTCATATGACATGATGATAGAATATGATATATGATAGACAACACAGATTTCTTATATAAACGATATTCTTATATTTTAAAATTCTTGAATATCAGTCTCCAGATCGCTTTTATTTTCTAGAACATTACCGGTTTTGGGACAGCTGCCCATCTTCAGATCAAATTTATGAAGTTACAGAGTAACCTGTCCTGTGATGAACAAATGTTCTCAGTCGTTTTTATATTTTGTTTGTCAGGGTGCCAGTACCAGTCCACGTTCAACAGAACTCTCGCCGAAAAAGGGCCAAAGGCTTTCCTGGTAACCTGACATGACATGAACAAGGTGAAGCATTCATATATGGCACAATATTCAATCATGATGTCTGGACGAATCTTGCCTCTTGTTTTAGTATGCCTCCAAGATTCCACAGGTACGTTTGGACCCAGAGTACAGAAGACAGTTGACGAGTATGCAAAGAAGTATACCGACGTTGTTATTACATCCTCCAAATCCGGTAACCTAACAACGGGTTTGTTCATGGACTTCTTGCATAATGCTTTGAAAACATATGTACAAAAGAAAGAATTTCTCCTTCTGATCGACTCTTGGGTTGGGCAAACGAATTCGGAGTTATACGATGAGATGTTCCAGGTCAATAAGAAGTTACCAACGTGCACTATAAAAGTCATTCCTCCAAAGTGCACTCCTCTCGTCCAACCGTGTGACGTGTATTTTTTATCAAGTGCCTTCACAATTGTGCTTTCTTAATCCAGTGAAACCGTGACATCAACTCCAGAGAGAATTATATAAAAATCCAATCCATTGTCCACCACCAATTGTCTTCTCCGATTTTTCCGATATGATACGTGTGGTATGCATCAAACCTGACGAACAATTGAACAATTTTTCAGAATATCAATAAGGTGTTTCCCAACAGATAATTTAAAATACAGTTGTTCTTGTAAAAATGCATCGTTTATCAGATGTGCTCGATGTCATGCTGTTTTCTGCTTTCCGTGTTTCTATGAAAACCATCACTCTGGTTCGTGCGATACTCCAGCTACTTCTGTTCACTAATTGTTAATTATGTGTGAGTGTATACCGAACTTTTCAGTAAATTGTATCGACTTGAATATTATTTGTGATATTGTGTTTTATTTCAAGTATTATTTGTCCACAACAAACGACTTTCAAACAACTTATTATATGCATAATTGTTGAAACTGATTGCTGGGAATAATACACAAACACACACACACACACACACTCACAGACAAACTCTCATTCAAGGAACAAATAATTTTAAAAAGTTGCTTGCTGCAAGATTCGATCCGGCGACCTTCGGATTACAAACCCAAGCGCTTACCGTTGTGGCACGCCGCTGTAGATAATTTTTAATAGTAGAGTGTGTTTCACCGCAACGGTTTTTATTAATTGCTGATTTCCTCGACTACGGCTGAGAAGTGCATCTTCATGCTTTGCCAAATTACACCTCTGGCCATGAGCTTTTATTATACGCAGTATGAATCTAATCTGAATTTCACAATTGGCGGCCTCCCCTTGTTAAATGTACTGTAAGATCCTTGTTACATGAAAGCAGATTTTTCACTCAATCATATCCAAGCCTGTTGCCATCAGAGCTCTTTTCCACTCTTCCACTTCGGTCGAAATCGCACTTCACAATATCCCTAACCTCACTTGTCATAATTGGCTGATCCGATTCTGCACATTTATGTAAACCACCGATTAAAGCCCTCTCTTCTTCTACTGTCAAGACAGTTTGTCCACCTATTTTCAAAGGATTTTTATTATTTAACTTCCTTGAGAGTGTACTAACAGTTATTTACATTTTTTAACATTTCTGAGAGGTATTTTATGTGTTTTGACTTCATTCAGATCTTTCTGGAGGCTTATCTCGGTATAGTTTTGATAGCCAGCTGGCTCAATCTTCTTTTTGTACACTCGCGGCATGTTCCAATTCACCCTGAAAAAATATGATTTTGCATATTTACACCACTACCTAATAAATAAAATAAGCAAACATTACCTAACTTTGCACACATCATGACTGATAGTTGCCCTTAACATACCAATGTCAGAAAACTGTATTACTATTACCAGAATAGCTGTGCAGTAGTTTGTTTTCAGATTTTCATATTACGGGAAATTTTACAGTTAAATATAGTTTTTTTTTTTTTTTTTTTTGAGTTGTATACCTCTTTCACATGCACAATTTTAGTTATCAATGCAACAACTAGTATATCTGGTGACTACGGGAGGTGGTTTTCATTAGTTACACCATAGTATCTCTTAGCAGCAAAGATGATTTCTTGAAATGGCCATAGTGTTACATTTCACCCCAGTAGTTCCAAATCACCCCAAGTTACAGTACATACTTAACAAAACTAAAATCAGTTGAGACTGAAGTTCTTTGCTCAGGTAACTATTAAGTGTGGCGTCTCATTGTTCAAATATACTGCTGCCATCAAAATATAGTTACACAATTAATATTTAATTTATCATGGCTTTTTATGCAAATATATTCAGTTCTTGTCCACAAATACATATAACTGTGTATGTATAAATTATCTGCTGCATATCTACTATTTTTATTTGGCCATGAAATATTTAAGTGTCAGTCTACAACATAAAATGAACATTACTAAGAATAATATTTTATATAATAAAATACATACATAAATGTAATGCACTTTGCTGGGTCCATGTTTTGTGTTTCTGTGGTGGAATCTATGTTCTAACACAAGAATATTACTACCTCAGCAAAAAGCAGAACAAGAGAGTAAAACAAAGTTTACAGAAATAACGTGGTATGTCTTTTAAGTTGGTAGCGTGGTGCAATGCTGCCCATTGGCTTCTTAAACTATTACTGATAAACACTAGGTAAAGCCATCAACAATTGGTTTGAACACCAGTGATTTACTAGGCATGGTCCTATTTGGGGATGGTATGCCGTTGCCTTCCTCCGACCTTCGAACTGACTTACCCAGCCAGTTATAGGGGGACCTACAGTTTAACGTGGGTTCTGAACACACAGTGCTACTTGATATTTTTCACATCAGCAATACTGCCAGAGGTGAAAGAAGTAGAAAGTGACTGATAAAAATCCTAGGACCTGGCAGTGATTGAATCCGCGACCTTTGGGTTTGTGGTCTGGCACTCTACCACTGTGCTACTGAGCCACACATGTATCAATAATTGTAAATATATGTCTTATAATATTATTATTATAGTAGTAAAATGTATTGGCTTTTTATCTGTAAGGCATATTGAAAATGTAATTACAGCATTTGATTCTCCAAAGTCTCCTGAATCCATTCATATAATTATATTTGCCATATGATTATTCCATGATTTTATAAGCATTTTTAGAATAATGTGTCTGGCTATATTGTATTTCATTTGCAATCTGAAATTGCCACCCTCACTCATCCAAGACCGCCGTTTCCTGTTTCTGAGCAGATTAGGGAAACTCTAAGTACCTGTATTCCATTCACTAGGTCCAAACTGTTAGTCGGCCAGCTGGGGAACCTAACAGCCTGACAAACCCCGCCTTTCACATGGAAACAATCAGCTTCCCCTTGTATCTGTAATGTCACACACTGTACTTGGAGAAATACTAGAGTTCCTTGGTACAATGATCAGGAACTTGCTGTATGCATCCACCACAACTAATCATATTGTATTTCAGTGAAGTCCTGAAATTTCTGTGTGTAAATGCTGCCAATGACCTGCTGGTTGGGGTCCAATCAAAGTAATTTTGTGATTAATGGACTGATGCTCCACACACATTGTGCACTGTGACATTATCTGCTAAGTCTGTTTATCCGTATTAGACCATTGCACAGGCTTCTGGCTTACTGCTTGGTGTGTACTACAGTCGAATAACCTGAATGTAACGACTGACATACTGTCCACTGAAGGGGCAAACATTACCATTTTCAGGCTGAAGTAGGAGTACTTCGATCTGTACTGAGGAGGCACAAAGATGTACAAAGAAGAGATGTCCGCTACAAGATGAACAATCTTGGAGGGATCGAAATGTATGAAACACTGATTACTTGACAAGGCATCTTTTAGGTGCTGAAAAGTGTTCTGACAATCTTTTGTTTACACAAGAGATGTGATGTCTCGACTGTGAAATTTACTTAGACACCATACTTAAAGTATATCATCAAGAGATTGCTTATTTAAAGTTGACAGCCCAAATGTTTTTCTAATGACGGAACCAGCTAGTCTGTTTCCATAATGATGTTTCTGCAACTCATATTTTCAGACTTCAATCTTCCGAAGATCCAGCTAATGTATCATATTAATACTTCCACTTTATATTACAAATATCGTCTTCACAAATATTTTAAATTTATTTCAAAGTTTTATTCCATTTTAATACATCACATGCAAAGACAGAGTTCCCTGTTCCCCAGTTTCTAGCATTAAAGAACTTAATACCCCATAAATAAATGATTTGATTATCTTGATTCGAGCTTGAGACAGGTAGTGAACCTTCCTACACTACATATCGCCCCACTCAGATTCAAAATATCAAATTATTTGTCACATATATATTGTAAATCGTTTTACAAATCCAACACATGTGGGTACTATAGCAGAACAACTATGTAAATCAAGGATACAGTTGCTTTATTACTGTTCACTAGAACAAGTACATTTATGTAAGTAATAACTTTTATTTTTGGAATATTTATTCCAAACTACTAGTTGAAACCTTATTTCATCTTGTGAGGTCTCACAGATAACCTGCAGGAGTATTATGTTTAGTGCTCTTTCTATAAGAGTGAGGTAAAAACTTGGTAAATCACCAAATTGGGAACTCAAGGGAAAGACTTTAGAGTAAGGGTAAGCATCACCTCTTTCAATTCTCAATCAAAATAAAAAAATGTAAAAAATTAGGTTTATCAGGTTCTCTTTTATGAGCACCTGATATCAGGCCCTCTTTGGCACCTGAAACAGGATAGCAGCCTCTTCCATGCGTCTGCCTATCCCACTAATAACCATCTGTTACACCTCAATCACTGAGGACAACTCCTTACTATCTAGTGTCTCGCCAGGGCATTGCAATAGTGGGAGCAGTGTGTGTAAATTTGTGAAGTGTTACTGTGTGTGTAAAGGTATCTTACCATCAGTTACAGTGAGCCAAGCTGTCATTGAATACCTCGCCAAATACAAAATACATACAAACCCACCCTGGTTTGTACTCATTATGATCTTATAAAAAGTATAAAACCTTGGTAAAAATTTTAATGTCTAGGTGGTAACTTAATGTTAAGTCAGTCTCTTCCTTGCACAGATAGCATACTCTAAATAAATTAATTGGATATTTTGTTTGTGTAAACAGCAAACACATGTAGAGACATTATTTTATACCATAGACAAATCAATTACATTTGCTTCTCATGTAAGCTGTAAACACCACTGCATCCTCATGTTAGAGTTTTAATTAGTACTTATTGTGACATTCAGATTAAAAGATAGTATAAGAATGTTAATCATAGAATAAATAATAGTTAAAGAGTGATAGTTATGTCTTGCAGAAAACTAAAAAAAAGGAAATATCCGGACGTAAGACTGATGCCCGATGGTTGTAGCTCCGTCAAATCGACACAGATGTCAATTCCCCTAGGATTTAACATACAGCTTTATTGAGTCCACATTATATAAGCCTTTATCTACTCCATTGTTAGTATCTTTCAAGAAAACAGCCTTTGTATGAGGTACACCCATTATTTCAAAAGGTCCACACCATAAAAAGTTTAAAAAAACTTACTGGTTTGTTTCTTCAAACTTGAACTTAAAATTGTAATTTCTGTACACAAAAATGTACTGTAAACATCAGAATTAATGCCAAGTCAATTCGCACCGAATGTTCTCATTCAATAGTATCATGTACGCAGTCAATAGTAAATGCACAAATTACGATACTATAGCCTTACTATAATTATCAGTTTAATAAGTCATGGGTGCAAAGTACTAACACGAATTATTTACGGACAAATGGAAAAACTTGTGGAATCTGACCTCGGGGAACATCAGTTTGGATTAAGGAGAAATGTGGGAACACGGGAAGAATACTCACATTACAACTTATCTTAGAAGATAGGCTAAGACAAGGGAAACCTTTGTTTTTAGCTTTTGTAGATTTGGAGAAAGCTTTTGACAATGTCGACTGGAATACACTCTTCCAAATTCTGAAGGTATTAGGGGTGAAATACAGAGAGCGAAGAGTAATTTTCAACCTATACAAAAACCAGACAGCAGTTATTAGACTCGAATGGCAGGAAAGGGACGCAAAGTTTGGGAAGGGATTGAGACAGGGTTGTAGTGTTTCCCCAATGTTGTTCAATCAGTACATTGAGCATGCAGTGAAGGAATTGAAGGAGAAATTTGGAGAGTGCATTAAGATGCAGGGAGAAGAAATAAAAACATTGTGGTTTGCCGATGACATAGTAATTCTATCAGAGACCGCAAAATATCTTGAATGGGATGGACAGTGTCTTGAAAGGAAGATGAACATTAACAAGAGTAAAACGAAGGTAATGGAATGCAATGTCAGAAAATCCAGTGGTGCTGCTGAATTTATATTAGGTATTGAGACAATAAAAGTAGTAGATGAATTTTGTTATTTGGGTAGCAAGATGTATTTTGATGGCCGAAGTAAAGAAGATAAATGGGAAGAAAAGTGTTTCTAAAGAAGCGAAGCCTGTTAACATCCAATATTAATTTAAATGTTAGGAAGTCCTTTCTGAAAGCATTTGTCTGGAGTGTAGCATTGTATGGGAGTGAAACGTGGACGATAAGGAGTTCAGATAGAAATATGATAGAAGCTTTTGAAATGTGGTGCTACAGACGAATGATGAAAATTAGATGGTTAGATCTTGTAACTAATGAGTAGGTGCTTAACCGAATCGGGGAGAAAAGGAGTTTCTGGCATATCCTGACTAAGAGAAGGGATAGATTGGTTGGACACATTCTGAGACATCAAAGAATTATCAACTTAGCATTATAAGGAAGCGTATGAGGTAAAAATTGTAGAGAGAGATCGAGGGACGAATATAGTAAGCAGATTGAAAAGGATGTAGATTGCCAAACGTATCCTCAGATGAAGAGTCTTGCAAAGGACAGGGTAGTGTGGAGAGCTGCATCAAACCAGTCTGCGGACTGAAGACCACAACAACAACAACCCGTACTATCATCTGTTTCGAAATGTAAACAAAAATTAACATTGTTAGCTTAATTCAACTTCTACTTCATGTTGATGTAATCACTCAATTCCCAATAAAATATCTGTACTAATTTTCGGAATGACCAATAAAGTCGGTATACATATGAAGTTAGATAATTTTATAGGAATTGCTGTTTCCAAACGTATTGGTTGACTTTTCACATTTCTTATATCTACAATATTTACTCCAGATACGTGTAGGGTTAAAAGTGAATGTTGTTTTGACAAAAGGTTGGACACTTCTTGAGAGATTATAGAAATTTCACTCCCACTATCAATTAATATTCTAACAGGTAAGTGAAAAATAATACCATTAATTATCAGTCGTATCACTGACAGTTCGACTGGTTCATTTTCAGAAATTAACCATTCTTTAGTCGGAATTGTGTGTGTGTAGTTAACTTTAAAGGTTTCATGTGGAGCATAGTTTATTGGGATGCATTACGCGTAGACACCAATTGTGTATCTATTAGGGGTTTATGCCACGCTTAATTCTATTCGTGGGTCCCTGACCAAAACTATGAATTCTGAATGTCTTTCATCTAAAACATAATTGAATTTAAATTGGGATACTACATCAGTATAATTTTTAGTATTATGTATATGGAGGTTTCCTCGTAATCTTAACTTTGGTAACTGTTGTATTGTGACATATCTCTTGTGGTGTGACAAAATAATTTTAAGAGTGGAGTAAGAGGCATTTATAAATCTGCAATATAACTTTTATCAAAAGCCGACCTGGCTCCAACTCCGCAATATGTCACTCAAATACCACTCATATAAGCTTCTATTTAACACCGTCACCTTAGGATTCTTGATTGGGTGGTTTGAGGAACCCACTAGTCGGTTTCCTCGATCCACTCAAGTGCATAGGACCTCATAACTTCTTGCAGGGATGATATCACCTTGGGGAAAAAAAACTACTTACTGAGACTAATATTGATTCAACACTTTTTTTTCCATTTTAAGACATATATTAAAACTTTAGATCATTCATACAATGAAGAATGAATAAATACATTTGAGTAATTATAGTTCGTAATAAGATACAGTCCAACTTCCGCGATATCTCACTTAAAAATGATTCAACAAAACAACCTCTGAAAAGAGATTACATCATTTCTCTTGAAATGTCTGTAAAGCGGCTTAATTATTCTTAGGCTGCGCACTGTTATTCACTTTGCATCGCTTGCACCCTGTAAACAATATTATGGGCTCACAGTTTTCTGTTTCGTTAATAATTGGCTAATACCAACAATCTTCTTTTGGGAATCTATAACTTACGTAATGACCATTTTATCGTTACATTACTCTGTACAGACAAATTTATTTCTGATGTAATTTCTAAACTTTCCCCATTTTAATTAGGAGGTGTACTCATTTGATTATTAAACCTTTTAGAATTTAGTTCTGCTTTAATATGTTGTAATTCTGTCCATAACTTGTCAAATTGGTGATTTGCAAATTCAAAATCGAGACTTTTTTTTCACTACTTCGTGAAATTTCTTTAAGTTTTTTTATTTAAAATAGAGTATATCTTTTACTACCAATCAGTTACTTCACTTAAAGGTAAATTAATTGCTGAATTATCTTGACATTTCTCCAAAGTACTTATTGTATTTGCATTCTGTTTAACCCTCTTGGCTATTTGTGAGATTAATTGCAAAATATTATCAAATGATTGTAATTTCTCTTTCACTATGTTGTCATTAGTATCTGTTTCCTTCATATCTCGTAAAATCTCTTTTTAAGTATCTCCCTCGCTCTTTCTAAGTATACCTGTACTTCTTATGTAGGTACTTGAATGATTTTCTCTTTAGAAACTATTAGTTGTTGCAAATTTCTAAAATCTTCTTTAATGTTGATGTAATTCTCCTGACAAATAGTAACGTGTTTTGCAAGATTTTCTTGTAAGTTGTACATTTCATTATTGGTGTCCTTAAAATTGTCTAGTAATTCATTCGTGAGTTTATTTAAATTCCTAGCTTGTTCCTTAAAATTATTCTCTGCCATTTTAGCAAATTTAAGAAACCACAACGGAGCATCGTGTTGAACTTTCTCCCTGCTTTGTGACATTGATATACTTTGTGTAGAATTTTCTGCCTCAATATGCTCAGCAGAAGTCGTAGGCATAATGTTTACACTACACAATAACAAACACAAATTCTTATTTAAAACAAAATTTATACACTCACCACAGTGCTAGCAGTGTCATCTGGTTCTGAGGAACTGGTACAGCAGACCAGTGTGTCATCTCATTGGAAACTGCTACAGCAAGCTGGTGCATTGTCTCAATGTGAAGAAACGGCACAGCAGGCCGACACATCGTCCAGATTAATAGCTCATAGACCAGTATCGCAATGATTCAGCATGAAGTTCCCCAAAAGTCTCTGATTTACTTGAAGTTTCTCGAATCTGCATCTCTTGAAAATGACGTGATTTTGCGATAAATGTTGATTATCCGCTGGATAAGGTAGACTACAAGAATTTTGGTACAAGACCTGAACAGCCATGAAGTGACAAATATGGAATGAGTCAAGAGGTTTTTCCCTGTTTGCTGTAGGTTATTCCTTAAGTTATTTGGAAAAAAATGTAAAAACAGTAATGGGATCAGATCCATAACTAAGGAGCTACAACAGAGTTCTGAAATTTGGATAGTGTACGAAGTACTTCACTTGTTTTCCAAGGACACACAGTCTTAGGTAGGGCCGAAAATTAAGCTAAATACTCCATCTTCTTTTATTCCCGTAATACTCTACATATTCTGTACACAACAGACAGAACTGTCCAGAACATATACGTATACAACTATACTGTGCAAGCCATCACCTCATGATGTGTAGTGGGGGGTAATTTGTTTATCACTGTCACTTACGCCACTTTCTGCTCTGGTCGTATATGTTTTGCAGGAAAAAAGACTACAGGTATGCCTCTGTGTGGGGTTTAACTAATTTCATCTTCATGAACTTTTCACATTGTATATGTAGGAGGAAGAAACACACTGATTCCTTGAGAAAAGTATGTTCTTGGAACTTTGTTAGAAGCCCATACTGTGATGCAGTATGTCTATCACTAGAGTTTCTTATAATCTTCTTGGTGCTTTCACAGTTACTAATAGAAACCCACAACAAAGTGTGTTGCTCTCCTTTGGATTTTTTCTATCTCCTCTATCAACATTATCAGGTACATATCTCACACAGATGAGCAATATTGAAGTAATAGTAAAATGAACATTTTAAGCTATTTCCTTTGTTGATGAAGAACCCTTCCTAAGAATTCTTCGAATGAATCTCAGTCTGGCATCTGCCTTGCTCTCAATTAGTTTCATGTGGTCATTTCACTTCAAAACTCTCATTATGCCTACTCCCAGATATTCTAAAGAAGTCATTGTTTCAAGTGATTTTCTTGTATTCATTAAGGTATATAATGAAGGATCTTCTTTTCTATGTACTCGCAACATGTTACATTTGTTTAAGTTGAGAATCAGTTGCCGCTCTTGACACCAAGCATTGGTTTACCGTAGATCCTCCTGCATTTCACAACAGCTTTCCAGTGTGTTGACTTATCTATATACTACATCACATTCAGTGAAAAACCTTACTGATCTTGCAACATTATCTATGAGGTCATTTCTATTCTCTGTGAAAAGCTATGGTTCTGTAACACACACTACGGGCATGCCAGAAATCACTTTCACTTCAGAGAACCTCTCTGTTGAGAATGGTGAGTTGTAGGATCACATTTTGTTAATTAGGCACTGTGCAGAAGCTTATCAAATGCCTTCCGAAAGTCAAGAAACATGGCAACCACCCGGGACGTTGTGTCTATTATTTTTCACTTCTGCTGTAATCCCTTCCTCCACAATGACCTCCACCTGTTTAGATACTGTCAGTCCATAGCCCTCACTGACATAATCTGCAAAACAATGAAAACTGGGCTCAAACAGCCTTACGGCACCCCACCTCCACCCGAAAAACTCTCCTGCTCTGCAACCGTAAATACTTGCTCTCCTATCTCCGAAATTCTTTTGTGATTTGGTAATGGGGGTGTAGGGAGGATTGGTGATGTGTGGGGATATGGTACGGAAAATGTGTTTGCAGACTAGATCAAGAGGATAATGTCTGTCTGTGAAGGCCTTTGTGAGGCCTTCGGCATATTGGGTAAGGCACTTCTCATTACTGCAAATTCGCCGTCCTCGATTTCCCGGATCCTGCTGGTTGGCAACATGTCATATTGCATATAGATAGTGTGGTATGGATATTGCTTTTGGCAAAGTCAACAAATGTGAAAAGCAATAAACTGGTTGTTGTGATAGACTGATCTGTAGTGTAGCGGAGGTGTAGGTAACAAATTGGTTGTGAGTTGACAAAAACAACAGATGTGAAAATTCAAAAGTGGTTGTGGTGAAGAAGATTATGTTACAATGGAACATTTGGAATCGTTGTCTTCATCAGAGGTATAGGTCGATTTAAGTATTCAATATCATTTTAATTTTGATGGGATTTTGGTGGACATTGACTGGTATCATTTTCTCAATAGGTGTAGTATAGGGTAACTGAAGTTTTTGATACTGTTTGTATGCTGTCGCTTTTGTACAAGGGTGTTGGTCATCATTTGAAGTACCTTATAGGGAATTTGAACTATTTGATTCTATGTATAGTTTCTTGGTTTTTATTTCATGTGTTTTGTGTGTTTTTTCAATTCATTGTTGTGGTTTCTTTTACATTTGGTTCTTTTTTTCCCACTTAGAATGTCCTCACCAAAAACCCCTACATTTCTGTGCTTTTCCCTTTAGTGTCATCTTGTTTATATGTGCATTTGTCAGTGTTTTTCATTATTGTTTTGTTTGACTTATTGGCTACGTGTATATTTGTCATTGCTGCCGTGTGTTGATCATGTCATAAGGCAAAGCAAACTGGGGAAATCATGTCATAAAGTTATGCCCATTCCAATCAGAGTTTCATAATTAAAAAGTGTTTATATTTAACGAATCAGTTTTCTGTTCTTATGAAAAATTTGTGTGCTTCTTCTTGGCTACGGTAATTGTGTAGTTATTGCACTCTATGTTGGTGACTCATCAACTAGAAAATGGAAAAATAGTGATTAAGGAGTCAGCCTTATCATTATGAAGCCACTGTCTGAGCTAGCTTTGAGAGAAATTAAATACATTAACCTCTGTGTCTATTTTTCAACTTCAACCACAGCTAAACCAGTCAGTCTCCATGCCATCCTGGACTTGCACAATGCTGCACCTCTCCCAATCACGGGTAAATGTGAAACTGTCACCATATTGTTTGATCAAATTGCGATTTGTGGATTCTTCAATTGGAAGTGATATTTGCAGACATTGAATGTGGTGTGATTTTGACAAATATGTCTTGATATTGGAGTAACTAGACTGGGATCATAACAAAAATATTGATCACATGCTAATGCATTATTGTTTGCTCATTTGAAATATACTCTTAACTGATCATTATTCCTTGCTACAACATGGAAGTTTTAAAAACCTCCCTTCAACTCACACATATGTATAACTGAAACCTTCATAAGTGCTACAGGAATTATGTTCATAGCACACAAAAATTTACTGACTAAGATTGCATTATGATTTCACAGGACCAATAAATATACTATACTACTACTATACTCTCCATGTGGATCAACAAGCTTCCCACAAAAACATGTCACAAGTTTAGAAACAGATAGTAATTTGCCATTAACATAATTTACTGACATATTCACAGACTGAGAAGGCTGATACTATGGGTAAGACAGTGATTGTTGTGTCAAATATCGAGTTCTTCAGAGAGTTACCATGGACTACACGTCATGGAATGCAGCAGCTGGCTGCTACAGAATGCACAATGGGAGACGATACGATTACCCAGCCCGAATAATTTAAAGTCCAAGAACAGAGCATTGTGCATGCCCAAGCTGATAAGCGCAGGTATTTCCAACTCCAGCGGTCTGTGCAGCTTCAGCTTGCTGTTTATATCTTAAAATAGAAACAATACAATAGTTAAGATACAATATATGTTCAGATTCATTGCAATTTAATTCACATATCATTTATTTTGGAAAACCAATAATGGAGGATAGGCAACAACTCATTATAAAGAGGCTTGCTGAGCTGCCGACAGACACGAAAATAGATTATCACGTTCCACAACTTAAATTTTTGGCCATGGCCTCCGTCAGAAAAAGAAACACATACATTCACAAAATCAGTCAGACAACTATACACACATAACTATCAGATCTGGCCACTCCAGCAACACAAGCTAGACAGTCTAGCTATTTTCATGTCTGTCAGCAGCTCAGCGAGCCTCTTTACGATGAGTTGTTACCTATCCTCCATTATTGAAATTCCTATCGGATTTTTGATTGTTGAAATTATTTTGGAAAACATTATTTGAGCACATAGAAACAGTTGAGGAATAAGAATTTCACATGGGTAAATTTGCGAAAACAAACTGCTTCTCACATATGTTTCATTGGGTGAGCGGATATGCAGAGGGTTTGTTAACGCAACTAGCACATGTTCGAATCCCATTTTAGTCTATTTATTTTTTATACTCTTACAGGTATATTTTAAACATAAATTTGCTAAAAATTGTGCTGTTGCAGACTTTTATAGGTTTCTAGAAGATTCTATTTTATAATAATCTAATCTTTAATCAGACGGACACATGTTCACAGTAATAATATTGACAATGGATGTATTTTGTTTTTAATTACTTTAACCGCCATGTGGTGTGTATGTAGTTTTCAGCTAAGAGAAACGTATCAGCTGATTAGCATACGTTATAAGTCTGCTTCAAAATGGCTTATGTGAAAATTCCCGAGCACATGATTGCTTTCTTCGAAAGCAGTGATAATGCGTAAGAGGCAGAACGTCGCTATGGTGTTGATGCTTTCACTGTAGGGAATTGAATCACATGATTCAGAGATAATAGTGAGGTAAGCAGACCTCCAATACCTGGAAGACCGTGAGTCTGTACTCGAATAAAAGATGATGAATCGGTCTCAGCAGCCCACACTGCCCCTTTCTCAAATATCCGGGAATTAGGGAGAGCTTCACATTTCTAGGCTAATCAAAAACTGCTTTGAGACAATTAAATAACTGCAGAATTAGTTTCGTCATGCTCTCATTAAAGAACCGTTATCTGATGATCAATCCGTGGACAGAGTGGTAGTTGGGAGTACCTGAGAAAATTTTGATTGGAGAAAAGTCATTTTCACCAATGAGTGCACATTTGGGTCCACAAACAGAGGTCCTGTTCTTGTTTACTGTGCAGATAAGTAACCATATGACGCCCGCTTCATGGTTACACAAGCTATAAGCAGGCGCACAAGTTTGAAATGTTGGGGCTGGATGTATATTTGGCTGCAAGAACAATTCAGCATGCTATGAATATTTCCTTGAAATTGTAATCATTTCTGCAGCTTGACTTTGGTACCCCGAACGATGTCTTATTTACCAACATGATAAACATCAATTTCACACAGCAGCATTAGGATTCAGATCAGGTTCCAAAGGATAAAAAATATTATTTAGTGCCTACCATGGCCTCAAAAATCACCTGATCTCAATCCCATAGAAAACATATGAGCTAAACTCAAGAAACTTTGTGGGCAATTTGCCAGACCCTCCTCCAAGAACTTCGGATGCCTTGTAGGATTTGCTTTATTCTTCATGGGAGAGAATTGCCATGGATGAGGCTTTTTTCCGCATACTTGTAGATTCTATGTCTCGAAGGATCTGGGCTGTTCTTGATGCCAATGGCATGTGGACAAAATACTGAAGATATATGTAGCCTACATTATATTATTTTTACTTTAATGGGAGGTCATACCAATATCAACCGCCAAGGGAGATTATTTTTATTTTTGTGAGTGGTCAAATGAATTACACCCTCCACGTAGATTTTTGTGGGTGGTCAAATAAATAGTACTTTCCAAGGAAAATTATTCTTAAATATCAAATTGACAAACTGTAATTAGTTATTTACTAAAGAGAATACTGAAAAAAGTAAAACCAATATAATTTAATAACAAAAAGTAACTGAAGCAAGAAACATTTGCATTGTGGTAAAAATTAAAAAAAGTACAGTCTTTGGTGGGATCCAACCAGATCACACCACTTAACCAGGTCAACATACTATCAATGAACTACCTGTCCATTCAAGTTTGCATAATGGTCAAATAGTCCTATCAGAGTTGAAGGACGAATTTTAAACTGAAAATAACAGGTAATGGAAGGCACTGCTACTCATTTGTGTAAACCATAAGGACTTAGAAAATTATTCCAATCTGCTGATACATTTATCTTAGCTTAACACTATAGATTCACCATCTGGTAGTCGTAGTAATTACAAATACATGCATCCTGTTTCAAAATTTTTACTGATGTTGTTGTGGTCTTCAGTCAACAGACTGGTTTGATGCAGCTCTTCACACTGCCGTGTCCTGTGCAAGTCTCTTCATCTGAGAATACATTTGGCAACCTACATCCTTTTGAATGTGCTTACTATATTCGTCCCTTGGTATCCCTCTACAGTATTTACCCCACACACTTCCTTCTAATGCTAATTCACAATTCCTTGATGTCTCAGAATTTGTCCTACCAATCTATCCCTTCTCTTAGTCAGGATATGGCAGAAACTCCTTTTCTCGCCAGTTTGGTTAAGCACCTCCTCATTTGTCACGTGATCTATCCAACCAATCTTCATCATTCGTCTGTAGCACCACATTTCAAAAGCCTCTATCCTCTTCCTGTCTGCACTGTTTATCGCCCTGTTTCACTCCCATACAGGGCAGCACTCCACACAAATGCCTTCAGAAAGGACTTCCTTAGGCTTAAATCAATCTTTTTGTCTTAACTCGTTAACGTCCACGTTTCACTCCCATACAATATTACACTCCAGACAAATTCTTTCAGAAAGGACTTCCTAACATTTAAATTAATATTTTTATGTTAACAAGTTTTGCTTCTTTAGAAATGCATTTCTTCCCATAGCCATTCTGCATTTTATATCTTCTGTACTTCAGCCATCAGAAGTTATCTTGCTACCCAAATAACAAAACTCATCTATTACTTTTATTGTCTCATTTCTTAATCTAATTCCTTCAGCATTGCCCGATTTTCTGACATTGCATTCCACTACCTTTGTTTTACCCTTATTAATGTTCATCTTATATCTTCCTTTCAAGACACTGTCAATTCCATTCAATTGATCTTCCAGATCCTTTGCAGCCTCTGACAAAATTACTATGTCTTTGGCAAACTACAAACTTTTTATTTCTTCCCCCTGAATTTTAATTCCCTCTCCAAATTTCTCCTTCCATCCCTTGCTCAATGCACAGATTGAACAACATTGGGGAAAAGCTATAACCGTGTCTTACTCCCTTACCAACCTCTGTGTCCCTTTTGTGCCCTTCGACTCTAATAACCACTGTCTGGTTTTTGTATTGGTTGAATGTAACTCTTCGCTCCCTATATTTTACCCTGCTACCTTCAGAATTTGGAAGAGTGTGTTCCAGTCGACATTGTCAAAGCTGTCTCCAAATCTACAAACGCCAAAAATGTAGGTTTGCCATTCCTTAGCCTATCTTCTAAGATAAGTTGTAATGTGAGTATTGCCTCCCGTGTTCCTACATTTCTCCTAAATCCAAAATGATCTTCCCTGAGGTCAGATTCCACAAGTTTTTACATTCGTATGTAAATAATTCTTGTTAGTATTTTGCAAATGTGACTTGAACTGAAAGTTCTGTAATTTTCACATTTGTGTGCACCTGCTTTCTTTGGAATTGGAATTACAATATTCTTCTTGAAGTTAGAAGGTATTTCCACTGTCTCATACATCTTGCATACTAGGTGGAACAACTTTTTCATGAGTGGCTGTCCTAACGGTATCAGCAGTTCAGACGGTATATCATCTACTCCAGGAGCCTTGTTTCAACTCAAATGTTCCAGCACTCTGTAAAATTCTTCTTGCAATATCATATCTCCTATCTCCTCTTCCTTCTCTTCATCTTCCATTTCTAGGATACTACCTTGAAGTTTATTTACTTTATACAGGCCCTCTATTTATTCCTTCCACATTTCAGGTTTCCCCTCTTTGCTTAGTACTGGTTTCTGTCTGAGTTCTTGATATTCATACAGCTGCTTTTCTTGTCTCCAAATATCTCTTTTATATTCCTGTAGGCGGTATCTATCTTTCCTCTGGTTATTCATTCTTCTATGGTTCTGCATTTGTCCTCTAGCTACTCCTTCTTAGCCAGTTTGCACTTCCTGTCAGTATCGTTTTTCAGATGTTTGTACTCTTTTTTTTTTTCACTTGCTGAATTATTATATTTTCTCCTCTCATCAATTAAGTTCAGGATATCCTGTGTTATCCACAGACTTCTATTAGGCCTTGTCCTTCTGCCTATATGATCCTATGCTGCCTTCACTACCCTATCACTCAGAGCTATCTGTTCTTCTTCTACAGTATTACTTTCCCCCATTTCAGTCAATCATTGCCTAATGCTCCCTCTGAAATCTCAATCACTTCTGGTTCCTTCAATTTGTCCAGATTCCATTTTCTAATGTTTCTACCTTACTGCAGTCTCTTTAAAAAGTTTTAATCTGCAGTTCATAACCAATAAGTAATGGTCAGAGTCTATATCTGCACCAGGATGTGCCTTGCAGTTTAAAACCTGGTTTGTAAATCTATTCCTTATATAGTCAATCTGGTACCTTTCAGTGTCTCCTGGTCTCTTCCATGTATACGACCTTCTTTCATGATGATTAAACCAAGTGTTGGTGATCATTGAATTGTGCTCGGCACAAAATTCTACCAAGCGATCTCCTCTTTCATTCCTTTTTTCCAGTCCATATTCACCTACTATATTTCCTTCTCTTCCCATTCCTACTACTGAGTTCCACTCCCCCCTCAAAATTAAGTTTTTGTCTCCTTTAACTTTCTGAATGACTTCTTTTATCTCGTCATACATTTCTTCGATATACTCATAATCGGCCGTGCTAGTTGGCATATATAAACTTGCACTACTGTGGTCGGTGTTGGCTTCATGTCTATCTTTGCTACGATAATGCTTTCACTATGCTGTTCATAGTAACTTACTCTTATTCCTGTTTGCTTATTCATTACCAGACCTACTCCTACATTACCACCGACTGATTTTGTATTTATAGTTCTGTACTCACCTGACCAGAAATCCTGCTCATCCTGCCATCGAACTTCACCAATTCCTAACATATCTAAATTTTACCTATCCATTTCTAATTTCTAATTTTCTAACTTATCTACATGATTAGGGGTTACAACATTCCACGCTCCAACCCGTAGAATGCCTGTTTTGTTTTTCTTGATGATGACATCCTCCTGAGTAGTCCCCACCCGGAGATCTGAATGGGGGACTGTTTTACCTCCAGAATATTTTACCCAAGAAGATGTCATCATCTTGGCATCATCATGGCTGATAGCTGAAAGTGTTGTATGTGTGTGTCTTTTGTATGTGCCTGTTGCAGCTCGTCGCCACAGTTTTTTGTGGTGAGATGTAAACTGTCCTTACTATATTATGAAACTGTATTAAGGTGCATGTGGAAGGAACAAGGAATCATATAGTGTCATCCCCTAAATGAGCACCAAATATTTTTCCTTCAGAAAGAGGGAAAAGCATGTTCCGCCCCGTCACATATTAGGGCTCGTCCATTTTGTGAAACAATGAGTACTGAGGCATATTGTGACTTGTCCATTTAGTGAAATAGTGAGTTCCAGCTCATCCAGTTGAAGTGAGAAGTACGTCGCGGCTCGTTCATTTCAAGTGCGAAGTACCGTATGTTCTGACTCGCGTGCTAAAGAAAATTTATGCGGTCCGCAGCAATGAGTGTGTGGCAGGCAGCAACAATGGAACCAGGAGACATGGCGGAAACTGCCGGTATATTCGATACCATCACCGGAGACCGGCGCGGCAGAAGCGACGCACAACAGCAGCGATTTTGGCAACACGCTGCAGTTACGCAGTGAAGTTGCAGCACAGACAAAAAGATATGTCACAGCAGGCTTTAACTTTTGTTGATTTTAGTTCTCTAGTCCCCAGCCATGAGTACCGAAACTGATAGGGTTTTAAGTGATAGTGATTCCTTAGAGAATGGTAGTGGGTCTGAGAACCCAAAGGAAACTAAGACAGAAGAAATGAAAGCAATGATGGGTTGGATGATAATTGAATTTAAAAATAATGTTGGGGGTCAGGAAACAAAAATGGGAAATTAAATTGCTGAAATGGGAAATTCAATTATAGGCTTGGAAACAAAAACGGGAAATTGTATTATAGGTCTAAAATCTGACATGGGGAATTCAATTGCCGAAATGGAAAACTCAGTAAAAAATTCAATGCGTGTTTTAAAAAATGAAATAATCAAAGACTTTGACAAAAGATTAGAAGACTTGACTGAAAAATTTGAAATTAGAGAAAAGCATCTGAATGCCAGAATTGGTACTGTTGAGACTGAGTTGGATGGCAAGATAGAATCAGGAAAACAGATGTGTGAAATCAGGAATGAGGATACTAGGCAGGCTTTAATTGAAATAAACAAAAGGATTGTGGCTGGTGTTGATGAAACTAAGACAGTTTTGGAAAGTACAGAAAGTGTTTTAAGAAAGGAAATAGAACAGGTAGTAGCTGTAAATAAATGTAATATAGAAAAGTTGAATAGTAGGATGGGTGATTTTGAATTGTGCTCTGCATCTGCAAATACTGGTTGGTTTGGGATGCGGATACCTAGTTGCAAAACTTTTTCAGGAGAAACTATCATGTAGTAGATTTTATTGCAACATACAAAGATCAATTCCTGGAATGTCTGATAATTGCAAAATAAAATACATCAAAAGAATGTTAGAAGGCTCTGCACAGATGTGGGCTAACCAATGTGCTGAGAAATTCGTTTCTTTTTGGAGCTTTTGAAAAACTAATTTTAGGTAGGTACTGGAGCCAGGCTAAACAAGTCAGATTACAAAATGAATTCTTAAATGGGGTTGCATACAAGGGAGATAAATAGATTATGAAGGAATTCTGCCAGGAAGAGTTAAGGAAATTGGTGCACTTAGATAGACCATTAGTAGCTCTTACTGAAATATACACTCTTTGCCAGAGGTTTGCCAGAGAATTTAAATTGGCAACTCATGCATTGCCCCACTGTACTGAAAAATTTCTAGATTTTATAGAAAAAATAGATCATGCAGTGGCATGTAAACCTAGACTTGGGGAACCTCAACATATAGCTAACCAAAGGGAATACAATGATAGTAGGAATACCAGAAATTGGGGAAATAACCAGCGTGACCACCACCGAGAAAGGAACGTAAATGAAAATTGGAGAAATAATTGGGGCAGATGGAAAGGAATCGGAGGGATTCATGGGGAAGAAATAACAGGGATGATTGAAGGTTAACACAGGAAAATGGAGAAAGAAGAAGGGAACAAAATAGAAACAAACAACACAGACAATGTTCGGAATACTAGAATTTGTTCCAAATGGGCTCTGATTTAGGACAAGATACAAGGCACAAAATAGGACCGAGAAAAGGATAAATAATTACAAGCTATATATCAAGTGATCAGATAGGAATGACTATGTCCAGAATAGAGATAAATAGAGAAGGAAAGAAAGAATATATATTATGGATGCAATATTGGGTAATGAAGAAATGGTTGGTGGATGGTTTACAAAGCATGATAAGAGAAATGCAAATAAAAGAAGAAAGCATAAAAATCCAAGTGAAGATTGTAATGTGGGAGATTTGTTTAGTGAAACAGGAAGTAGTGGGAGAGATATTGAAGAAAACAGCATTGGTTTGGTTTCTGTATTAGGCTAATCAGGTTTGCATGTGGAGTATAAGTGTGTGATTGAGTGTAAGAGTATGCCAAGTGGATGTGTGAATGGTAGCAAGAGTGTCATCGAACTAGATGAGACAAAGTCAAATGTTAACATGTGTGGAAAAAATGTGGCTATGCCAAAATTTAAAGCAACTACTTATGGCAGTGTAATAAGAGCTGTATCTAGTTTGGTGCATGTTGATGATGCTGATATAAGTGTAAATAAGAATGTATAAGCACGTATAATTAATGAAGATTGGGGACAGGATGAAAATAGTTAATTTAAAGGCTGGATGAAGAAGGTCAATTGGATTAGGAAATGGGCACCAGATGATTGGGCAATTCATAAATATGACTATATAAAAAGATTAGGAGACCAATGTGGGAAAAATGAGACATATTACAATGTTCTTAAAGAAATATTTGGTGGGGATCCAGAATTTGATGAATTGAGGGGACAAAGCATATTCTCATTGGAAACTAGTAAAATGAATTATGAACATGACTCTGTAAATGAGGGATCTAGTGATGAACAAGAAATAGGGGATGATATACAAACTTTTGTCATCTGTAATAGTGAACAGTGTGAGGATATGAAAGAGGGGGCAATGAATGCAAGGTGGATGTAGAAAGAGGAGCATGAATGTACGGTTAGTGATTGGACCCAATTTTTAAATTATAGAAAAACTGTAGAACCAAATGTATGGGAAAGGGACAAGTTCAGTTTTGCAAGTAAGATAGCAATGCTAAACGCTGAGAACCCAAAATTCAAAGAGGTGTTTGAAAAAGTATTTGCAGATGATGATAACATAGAACCATATAGCCCTAATAGTGAGGGTCAAGTATGCAACTTGGTAAAGCACTGCATACACGAAATAGAAGACGACTTTTTAGCTGAGACTGAATTAGAGAAAAATGTGAATGAATACGTGCAGCCAATCATAAATGTCACTGTTGGAGGGGTATGTGAAAATGCACTGATTGATACTGGGAGCTCTATTAGTGGCACTGCAGAAGACTTTTACAATCAGATTAGTACCACAGAAACAGTTGAATTTCCAGTCACAGGGTGAGAATAAAAAATGCAACTGGGACTTACAGCAAACCAGTGAGTAAGGAGAGTGTATTAGATGTAAATATACGAGGGAAAACAGTTAGTCATGTTTTTCTTGTAATAAGAAATCTCTGTCTAAATCTTGTATTAAGCAATGGTTTCCTGTGTAGAAATGGGGCTTGCATTGATTGTAAGGATCAGGTGCTAGAACTACATACTGGAGGATGCATGAAAAGGGTTAAATTTAGAAGTGCGAGGAGTGATAAAGATTTAGTGGCATGTCTGCACATAGCCCAATGTACAATGGATGTGTTGGAGGTCGAGGAAGAGATACGAAGGAAGGTAAACAATACTGAGGGAATTGATGACCGTGCAAAGGGGGAGCTGTATTATTTACTGACAAACAATAAGAATGTATTTTCTGAAAAGCCAGGTAAGGTAACAAAATTTGAATATTCAATAAGGGTAAAACCACATGAGCCTATTAAAGTAAAGCCATATGCCATTTCCATGACAGAAAGGGAGGCTGTGAGGACAATTACAGCGGATGCTCGACTGGGGTATAATTGAGGGGTGCAGAAGTGAATATAGCATCCCTATTGTTGTTGTAAAGAAAAAGGACAAATCTGTACGGCTAGTGTTGGATACAAGGAAGTTGAACAAAATAATAATACCTGAGACTGACCATCCACAAAATATGGATGAACTGATTCAGGGCTTTAATAATGTAAAACTGATGACAAGCATGAATCTCACAGCAGGATTTTGGCAGGTGGGCCTATCGGTGGATAGCAGAAAGTGTACTGCTTTTCTGTTTGCAGATAGGACATACCAATATAAAGTGGTTCCTTTTGAATTATGTATACCTGTGGCTGTATTTATAAGGGCTCTAAGTTATGTGCTAGGGGATGAGCCAATGAGGCAGCTTACAGTTTACGTGGATGACATATTAGTCACAACAGCTAATTGGGAGGAGCATTACTGTTTGCTGCAAGATTTGTTTACAGCTTTACTTCAAGGAGGCACGACACTAAAACTAAAGGAGTGTGAGTTTGTTAAGGTGAAATAAATTTCCTAGGTCATGTATTGTCATCAGAGGGGCTTTTGCCCAATGAAGACCAAATAAAAGCAATAGCTGAATCTGCAAAACCAAGGACCCGTAAGCAACTAAAATCTTTTCTCGGAGTTTCTACAGGAAGTATGTAAATGGTCGGAGACTAAATTCACCAAATCTGTTATGGTTACTGAAGAAAAATGTTTCATGAGTTTGGACTAATGAATGTGATAGAGATTTTGAGATAATAAAAAGCAGTTTGTGTAATAACAACTTACAGTACTATCCTGACATGTCACTCCCATTTTATCTAGCCAATGACAGTGCAGACTTTGGAATAGGTGTTGCTCTTTTCCAGAGGAAAGAGGTGGATGGAAAAATTGAGCATAGAAGTGTATCTTTCTGCAGTAGATTTCTGTCGAAACGTGAGCGAAGATATGGAATATCAGAAAAGGAAATCTTGGCAGTAGTCTGGGGTTTCTTAAACTTTGGTGTTTATTTGGAAGGTCATGAAACCATTGTTATGAATGACCATAAGGCTCTAAGCTATTTGCAGGAGTGTAAGTTGTTAAATCATAGGTTGGTGCAGTGGGCACTAATCTTACAACAGTTTCAATATAGGATAGAGTATATGAAGGGAACTGACAACATGGTGGCCAATGCGCTGTCACACCTGCCTGTTGGAGGGGAGGAAACTGTTGAGCAGAAGGGAGAACATACTGATGTATATGAAAGGAGTAAATGAGGAAAAACATATTAGAAATATATGCAAAGACATTAGATGGATTCAGAACACTGGTCCAAATCTCAAGTTAGTGGAGACCAGCATGGGTAAAATGGGGCATTAGAAATTAAGATACATATTATAAAATTTACAAGGGGGCTATATTTCGTAGAAAGAATATTGACAAGGAAGAGTGGCGGTTGTGTTGGCCCGAGGAACCTGTCCAATCACTTATAAGTTATATCCATTTGAGTCATAGTCATTATGGATCACAAAAATGTTTAGAAATTATGCAAGATTTTGTTTTATTTAACAATATGGGTAGGAGAGTACAAAAGCAGCTAGGTGCATGTGACAGGCGCTAACGTGCTATGCACTATACTGTGACCAGCCAAGGGGTAATGCAAAACAGTTTACCTAAGAAAGTGGGGGAATTGCTGGCAGTTGACATTTTTGGACCACTACCAACCAGTAGGGGTGGTCAAAAGTATATCTTGCTCACTGCGGAAAGTTTGTCAGATTGTATGGCATGAAGAAAGCTACCACCAAAACTATAATCTATAAGTTGGAGTTGGATTATTTCAAGAATCATGGAAAACTGAAGACTTTGTTGTCAGACAACAGATCCCAATTTATCTCCAAGATATGGGAGGATTTTATACAGCAGACAGATGTAAAGCATATAAAGATATCAGTTTACCACCCAGCAAGCAATGCAGTTGAGTGCTATATGCATGAATTAGGATGGTTGTGCCAGACTTACTGCAGCCATAACCACAAAACATGGGCTGAACACACTGCCTCCTTTGAGGATGCTATGAATAGTGTGAAAAGCAATGCTACTGGTTTTACAGCATATGAAATGATGACAAATAAGAAAGCTGCAAATTTGATAGGTGAAATGACCTGGTACTTGTGAAGACCAAGGAGCGATCGATCGATATAGATGGGGAGATTAAGAAGCATTTTGAGCTATATCATGGTCCATTTATAATAGCAGAGTGCCCACATCCAAATGCGTACCGGTTACAATACTCTAAATCAAGGAAACCACTGGGGCTAAGAAATATAACTGAGTTGCGCTAGTGTAAAATACATGCCTGATTTGACAAGACACTGTGTAGAGAATTAAGTTTCTACCTGTAATTTATTGTATGCAAGGGTATTGGGTAAGGCAGTCTCTGAGTATGATCAGTGTGTATAGTAGGGTAAGAATTTGTGTAAATTTATTTTTGTAACCTTATTATATATCTGTGATTAATTTATGTGAAACAGAAAGGACAGGGTATAAAATTCGGTGGTGAAAATGTGTATATAAAGGAGTGCATTATGTTATAAAGTACACGTGTGAAGTAGAGATTTTGAGTTTTACATGTGGACACTAGATCTGTGGATGTCTTTTTTCTAATTAGTCCCAGATTAGGATTAGGCAGTGCTATTAGTTTTAAATAATTTGGAGTAGGTGATGATAGTGTGGAAATGCACAAAGTATATAGATGAAGTTTACTTACCAGGTGAAGGAGAACTGATAGTGACAGCAAACATAAATAAAGAAAACGCAAACGCACAAAAAAGCAAGCTTTCACAACCCAGTTGTTTTTTCAGGCAGAGTAGGGAAGAAGAGGCAAAAGGAAAGGATGAGGGTTTTAAGGAAGTGAGTAAGGAATCATTCCAATCCCGGGGGAGGAAAGACTTACCTTGGGGGGCAAGAGGAAGGTAAACAAATACACACACACACGCACACACACACACACACACACACACACACACAAACCTAGGCAGACATATTGTAGAAAGCAAAGTAGTTGGACAGAGATACCACTAGAGGCACAGGCTCTGTACAGAGAACCGAGGCAAAGATGTTAAAGATGGTGGGCGGGTTATCTGGATACTTCCCACCAACACCAATCTTTCAGAACTCTGGAGATGGGAACTTGCCCTTCAGCATATTCTCTCTTCCTGTTGCCCACCTGGTCTCAACCTCCGCTAAATTCAAATTCCTGCCCACCATCTTTAACATATCCACATATGTGTGGATGGGTATGTATTTGTTTACCTTCCCCCCCCCCCCCCCCCCCAAGGTAAGTCTTTCTGCTCCTGGGATTGGAATGACTCCTTATCCACTCCCTTAAAACCCTCATCCTTTCCTTTTCCCTCTTCTTCCCTACTCTGCCTGAAGAAGCAACTAAGTTGTGAAAGCTTGATTTTGTTTGCGTTTGCTTTATTTATGTCTGCTGTCACTACCGAGGCTCCTTCGCCTGGTAAGTAAACTTCATCTGTATTTTATATATATTGCTTTCCTGCTACGAACTTTTCCTCTTTCTCTCTCTCTCTCTCATATATGAAGTCTACTTACCAGGCGAAGGAGCACAGGCAGTGATAGTAACAAATAAACACACACACACACACACACACACACACACACACACACACATACATACAAACGCTTGTGTGTGTTTATTTGTTACTATCACTGCCTATGATCCTTCGCCTGATAAATAGACTTCATATACTTTTTTACATATATTTTTCCTGTTAGAAATTTTTTCCTCTCTCTCTCTCTCTCTCTCTCTCTCTCTCTATATATATATATATATATCTATATATATATATATATATATAGAGAGAGAGAGAGAGAGAGAGAGAGAGAGAGAGAGAGAGGAAAAATTCCTAACAGGAAAAATATACGTAAAAAATAGATGAAGTACACTTACCAGGCGAATGGGCACAGGCAGTGATAGCAACAAATAAACACACAGACACACACACACACACACACACACACACACACACACACAAACGCAAGCTTTCGCAGCCTAGCTGCTTCGTCAGGCAGAAGGGAAGGAGAGGGGGGGGGGGGGGGGGAAGGAGGTTAAACAAATACACACACACACACACATTTACACAGGCGCAAGTACACTTAGGCAGACATACTCTCATTTTTCCCCCCAAGGTAAGTCTTTCCTGTTCCGGGATTGGAATGACTCCTTATCCACTCCCTTAAAACCCTCATCATTTCCTTTTCCCTCTCCTTCCCTTCTGCCTGACGAAGCAGCTAGGCTGCAAAAGCTTGCGTTTGTGTATGTGTGTGTGTGTCTGTGTGTTTATTTGTTGCTATTAATGCCTGTGCCCCTTCGCCTGGTAAGTGTATATAGGGTACATTGGGGGTAGAGAAATGTTTGTTTAGAGATATTGTGTATCCAAGGGATCCTGTTGTGTGAAAGTAGGAAATGCTATGTGTATCATGTGAAATTCTTGAACTTTACAGAATGGATATAAGATTATAAAAACAAAACAAAATCTATATTTTCTGATATGAAAGATAATTAAATTAATTAAATAGTTTGTCTGAAGTGCAGAAAAAAGTTTTCTCAAGAGTTTGTTTTGTGAGATAGGTACATTTGGCTACAATGTTGGATTACAGTCTCTAAAATTCACATACAAATAACAATAATCATGCCACATCTTGAGGTTATTTTTCATTTGAGTGGCCCGAGGGATAGTATATAATAAAATAACAATGACTCCGGCTTTTCTGCCTTTGTATATAACAAGTTATTTTATGACGTGAGTAACTTAATGTCTGTGTGACTCTATGAAGTTCTGTCATGAAATTCTGTTTTGATTGTGCTAAATCTGGATAGCAGAGGGGTGGGGTGTGAATCTGATGGATCCCTGGTTTTCAAAAAATATATTTGTCAAAAGAAAAGTCATTTAGTATTTTTTTTCTCCTTTTCATTGTGTTCATGCCAGCTGAGAGGACAAGAGAGCTCAAATCAGTGCCAATAGCATGAGCTGCATCAACTTACAAACTGAAAAAGACAGAAGTGTAAGGACCAGTGCCCATATACCGAAGTGCAACACAAGGGATGTTGGAAGTGAATCTTTTCAGTGTAATGGGAAGTGTATATTAAGAATGATGAACATTCATTCCATAATGAGACAATGACATGGGGCATACCCATCAATATTAGTGATTTTTTGTATGTTCTTGTTGATGTGTGTCACATAAACAGACTTGAAATATGTACAATTTCA
Organism: Locusta migratoria; assembly: GCA_026315105.1. NCBI lineage: Eukaryota > Metazoa > Arthropoda > Insecta > Orthoptera > Acrididae > Locusta > Locusta migratoria. Next base: position 596,615,935 of record CM048744.1, read on the forward strand.
CAAAATTAAATATTTGTCACTAGTTATAAGATGTTTCGTTGTATTTTATTATTCTTGTTTGAGGGTGATATGTGTGTTATATTTTGGTGCTACTTGTGACATCCTACACTATGTTTGGAAGTCACAAGTGGGGGTATTATGACATGACAGTGCCCCCAGGCTGATGCCACACACTTGTTTTCTATAGACCCACAGACCGGCACATTTAAAACCCGTGCGCGTGAACTGTGAGCTTGGGGAACTTTATGACATAGGGGTTTTTCCACGGGACTGGAAAAACCGAAGCCGAGTCGTGCAGGTGTGGGGAGAGTCATATGGACTGCCGAAGATGGCGGAGAGCGCTGTTGCTTGTTCCCGCAATTTTGTAAAAACGTGTCATAGTTTTTGCTGCAGAAGTGCTGTTTTTGCCTTTGTCATTTGAAGGATTTCGGTGTGTGGGGAAAAGTGCAGAGTTGCGTGAGGGCTCGAGTCCTACAAAAAACATTTTTGTAATATTACAAACGAGCAGTGGGACGAAGAGAAATTAAACTTATTTAAAACAATAGCTTTGTGGTGAACGTTACTCTTTTGCAACTCACCCTATATGCCCATTAATGTGTGTACAATTAGTATGTACTTTTTGTTTATTAATTTGAAACTATATTAAGGCACACGTGGATGGAACAAGCACCAAAGTGGGAATCATATAATGTCATCTCCTACATTAGCACAAAACAATTTTCCTTCAGAAAGAGGGAAAGGCATGTTCCGCCCCGTCGCAACGCAAGTCGCCCAACCTCGGCAATGTCTGTTGTTCATGGGGGTGGACATGGCTATCATTTGTCTTGTTGTTTGAAGATTAGGCTGTTACAAAACACAATATGTTTAAGAATGTGAAATCTAGAATAACATGTAATTGCACAATTCATAGCAAATTAGTGTTAAAAAGTATTATGTACACAAGTCTTATAAATAAACAGAAGTTGACTCCTTAGGGCACCCCTGGCGGTTAAAGTATTGTGGGGTGACTTAACGCTCATCCTCTACTTGTGCAGCAACTTGCACGGACCACCAGAGTTGTGGTGAATTGCGATGCCATAACACTCCTCCCCCCAAACCTTTTCATCGTTGTTGTGTAGTGAGGGTAAAGACGGCAGGGAGAAGGTGTACCCGTGGGAGTAGTTGGGGACCAGGTTTCAATTCTGAGACCAGCGGGGAATCACTGGCCGCTACCCACCATCCAGCCTGTGCTTGGCATAAAACGCTGGGCAAAAACACAACAAAGATTGCACTCCCATGGACACAGGTGCAAAAGGAACCGAACCAGGTGCAGGCACAGGAGCGATCATCTCGACGACCGGTGCGGCAACATCACCCCTCCCCCCGTCGTGGGCCACAGTGTCGGATGGACCGACGATGCATGCCAGTGAACCTGTGATAGCGGACGTCGGTTAACTCAAAACGTCAAATAGAAGGTGGGTCTTCGGATGCAGTGATGCTGGAGGCGAAGCATCCAGCTCCATGGCTCAGGCCCGAGAAGGGAAGTTGACCGAATCCGCGACATTGGATCAGGCGTGGGCACCATCATCCGAAAGGACAGCGAATCTGTCGACAAAAACATAGTAGTAAGATTGTCTAGTACACATGGGTGAATCTGATTTCTATGGTACTGTGGTCCAAACATCTGCGTCCGCCATAGGACGACCGGTGCGGCAACATCACCCCTCCCCCCGTCGTGGGCCACAGTGTCGGATGGACCGACGATGCATGCCAGTGAACCTGTGATAGCGGACGTCGGTTAACTCAAAACGTCAAATAGAAGGTGGGTCTTCGGATGCAGTGATGCTGGAGGCGAAGCATCCAGCTCCATGGCTCAGGCCCGAGAAGGGAAGTTGACCGAATCCGCGACATTGGATCAGGCGTGGGCACCATCATCCGAAAGGACAGCGAATCTGTCGACAAAAACATAGTAGTAAGATTGTCTAGTACACATGGGTGAATCTGATTTCTATGGTACTGTGGTCCAAACATCTGCGTCCGCCATAGGACGACCGGTGCGGCAACATCACCCCTCCCCCCGTCGTGGGCCACAGTGTCGGATGGACCGACGATGCATGCCAGTGAACCTGTGATAGCGGACGTCGGTTAACTCAAAACGTCCAATAGAAGGTGGGTCTTCGGATGCAGTGATGCTGGAGGCGTAGCATCCAGCTCCATGGCTCAGGCCCGAGAAGGGAAGTTGACCGAATCCGCGACATTGGATCAGGCGTGGGCACCATCATCCGAAAGGACAGCGAATCTGTCGACAAAAACATAGTAGTAAGATTGTCTAGTACACATGGGTGAATCTGATTTCTATGGTACTGTGGTCCAAACATCTGCGTCCGCCATAGGACCTGAAAATGACAGATGCGTTTGCGTAGTACTGTGCCTGTTTCTGTGGAGCAGGTGGCATCTGTGGTGGGTGTGCGATATGAAGCAGAGGGAGGTAGCACCATCCATGCAACAACTTAGCAGGCTGGGAGCAGTAGGAAGTGAGGAATTGCGAAAGAGCTTGTTTACACGTGTGGTGGTACTTGAGCTGGACCATCTGTGACTTGAATGTCCTCACAAAATGTTTAGCCTCTCCATTGGATTGAGGGTGGAATGGACCACTGGTCAGATGGAGAATACTGTTGGCTTGGCAAAACTGTTCAAATTCCTTTGACACAAACTTTGGGCCACTGTCCATCATTATCAGTTCTGGTAGACCCTCTATACCAAAAACAGACTGAAGGGCTTGGAGGGTACTGCAAATAGTCATAGAGTTCATGGGGACCATGAAAGGAAATTTACTGTAGACATCCATAATGACAGGCCATTGTTTCTTCCAGAATGGACCCACAAATTCTAAATGCACCCGCTCCCATGGCGCTGTCGGGGTGGGACATTCTGAAAACTGTTGAGGAGGGGTGGGTTGGTTTTCTGCACAAGCCTGGCAGTGAGCCCTCATCCTCTCTTTCTGTGCATCCATACCTATCCATATGCAATGCCTGTGTGCCAGTTCTTTGGTGCAGACCACACCCCAAAGACCTTGGTGCAGTAACTGTAGCACCTGCTATTGGTATGACTGAGAGATCACCACACACGACTGGTCCTGTTCTGTATGAAGAAAAAGGACACCTTGTAATACTGATAAGTTCTGTCAGTGTGAAAAGAAGTGTTGAACCACCAGGCTAACAATCTGCATCACTGTGTGAGGCCACCTTGGGCGGACATAGCACAACTTGATTGGAAGATCTGGATCCGCTGCTGTTGCTTGGGCAACCTTCCAGTGATTGAGATGAAACTGATCAAGGAACTCAGAATTGATAGCATTCTCGTGGCAAGAGGAGACTTCTGAGACATCAAAATCAACAACAATATCTGGACCAACAGGAAGACATGACAATGTGTTAGCATTAGCATGTTTTGATGTCGGCCAGTAGATAATCTTGTAATTGTAAGAAGACAATATCAGCACTGTAGCATTACCATAGGGGTAGGAAAAAAAGTATACATTAAGAGCAGTAGAAGAATTACTGTCTTCTTACAATATTTATTTTCACAATTGATGTAACGAGTGTACATTTTTTACTATCCATGATAGAAAGAGCAAATGTTAATCTATTTTCTTCAAAGAGGTTTCATTTGTAAAGTCAACAGTGTAAAAATTACTTTCAGATGTTAATGAACAGAACAAGTGAAGGAAACTTAGATAGAGACAGTCTGTTTTTTACACTTGCCAGTAATAGTATGTTTCTTCATAGGCGTTCAAGAATGTAAGAAGTGCAAATGTACAAAATGTAAAGGTTTCTCTCTTCAAAATATATTCGTGTAGTTTTAAACGGAATTGTGCTGATTTATTTCTAATCAAGAGGAGCTACCCCACGTAGTTTGAATTGACCTTAAATCTGGACTTACATCTGAGATTTTCTACGTCTGCTGCAGCATCAATAGTACAGTGTCGGTAGAGGGGGGGAAAAAGAAGATTTCTTTAAAAATATCAACATATTACTAATGACTCTTTTACATAGTGTTTTAAAGGAGTAAGCCGGAGCTGAAAAACTATACATAACAAGCCGAATAGTGACTGAACTTTGTAACTATAGAACAAATTTTACGTTAATTAACTTATAGACAAAAAATATTGAATATAGTAGGAATTTTAACTATTCATTTAATTATCTCCAATCCGATTAGTTAAAATGAAAATATCATTCTATTTACTACCATTATTTTAATTATTTAGTATATCAAATTGTAATTGTTCTGCACCCAACATTGGCAACTATTTACTATTTTAATAATTAAGTATATCAAACTGCAATTGTTCATAATGGTGCCCAATGTGGGGCCAATTTTTGTACAATGAATTAATTCTTATTGTTTGTATTTGGTACATGTACCAGAGAAAACTAAAACTGAAAGAAAGGGGAACCAGGTAAAATGCTCCTGCTGGAGCACAGAAAAGGCGAATATGTTCTCTGACACAAAAGTGTGGAACCAGCTGCCTCAATCCTCATTCTGACTTCCTCACCAAACCTTTTGGTATGCAAACATATTCGCACACTTTTAGCAAATAACTTTGTAAATATTTTTGCCCAGTTAAGCTGTCATAGTCAGCACTGTCGTCTCACTGTCAGTGTGTATTTATGTCTCTGTCCGTTTGTTTGCTGTCTCTCCCACTGCCGCTTTCTGTCTGTGTCAAACTTTCAATGTCTTCATCTCTTTCCCTTGCAATTCCTCACCGCTCTCTGTTTCTGCCACTTTCATTGTCTCTCTGCCCCACTGACGTTGTCCCATTCACTTCCTGTCCTATTGCCAGTATCCTTTCTTTCTCACTTAGAGTTGGCTTTCATTGTCTTCAGTCACGATTGTCTCCTTTACACATATGTCCATGTGGATGGTTTGCTTGGGGTTTGACGTGTAGACCAGAAAACTTTACCACATAGGTACTAGGGATGGGAAAAATTGGACAAATTGTTTCGTGCTATAGTATTGGAGAGCTGCACGCTCATGCTTTATGTATGGTATCTATTCGTCTCAATTTTCCACTGTCTTCTCTTTTCCTCCAATTGCATCTGTCTTAATTTGTTGTTGCCACTGTTCCTGACTTCCGACATCTCATTTCGCTTCCCACTGATGTGTTCATGCATATGCCTTTCTCCTGACATGACACTTTCTCTGTTCCATCATAAATGGCTCTCTCTGCCTGTTGCACTGTCTCTGTCCTACTCACATTCAGCAGAAAAATGCGCGAATATGTTCGCATGCCAAAATATTTGGTAAGGAAGTCGGAATGAGGATTGAGGCAGCTGGTTCCACACTTTTGTGTCAGAGAACATATTCGCCTTTTCTGTGCTCCAGAAGGAGCATTTTTCACCTGGTTCCCGTCTTTTTCCTATTACATCAGAGTGTACTGATTATATAACATGAAATCAATGGTGAGAAAATTTGTGTAGTATTTTAACGTGAGTAACGTCGTAACTGCAGAATGTTTCATCACAGACCTTTACGGAAATATGTGATGGGTATACCCGTGCAATGCAAAAATTTTTGTCACACACACACTATGGGGATCTGTGACTAATATAACTAAATAAATTACAGATAAGAGTTTACGATGATTTGTAACTTTTATAAATGTTATCGGTGAATAAACAGCGACTAGGAACACAGAACCCTTGCAGTATGTTCGCTACATTAGCTAAAACCATAATTACACGTCAGACTGGATATTACATGCATATTTGACATGAATGTGTGCGGTATCTTGGAATCTGCAGATCTCGGTAATATATAGAATTATTGAAAAAACTTTCAACGCTTTCCGGAATCATAATATTAGAATGCATCATAAAAAGTTCAATGATTTGTCATGAATATAAGTGTAGAATTGCCAATACATGTTGTTGGATCTTTTGATACAAAAAATTATGATTTTTGTTGCGTATCGTAATAACGAATACACATTTCCAAAAGCGGGAAACGGATTTTCCAGATAAACACCTAAACAACATACACATAACATTTTAGTCATCTCCTGTTCCTCAAGATACATCGCCCCACAATCAGAAATAATATTTTCAAACCTATTACTGTCGTGTGCAATCATTCACGGACCGATATCTCAAGAACCACATAAGATATCATTCTGCTCTAAAATTTATATAAAGTTTCGATATGTTACCTACACTTCAAACGCAGCTATGTGTAACCTAAAATCAACCACATGAGAAGTCTATGCAATGTGTTTTTACCTCTGCAAACTCTTTAAAATATGTTGCAATAGTTCATTAAACCAGATGCTGCATATTAACTGTAAAGTAAACGAAAACAAAAATCACTCCTTCTTTGACCGAACATTTCAGTCTTTAAGGTTTACAAAAAACAAAATTTTTTGCAGAGTACCTTTTTTCAAATCGCATGGTAAGTTGCAGAGCAGTCCGAACGCCTCTTTCAGCACAATACGCACTTTTACTAGCAAAATATCGCAGTTTTTCAGCCGTATCTTGCTAACGGATTAAGATTTACGAAAACTGAAAAATGCCATTTATAGATAAATGTCTACAGGATGTATTGTAAATATTTGAACAATTTTGTATGGTTAGTTATTTAGCTATTTGTGATTCACGGTGCTAAAATGGCTAAAAATCGGGTTTTGAGATTTTGTGCAATACTATGATAAGTTTCAACCTCTGGATCTCAGTAATGGATAATAATATTGAAATTTTTTAAAAATGGCCTCGAGAATATCATCATAAGAACATATGATAAAAATTTCGAAGATTTGCAATGAATAGAAAGTATGAAAGTGACCATCCCCAGAATTCATTTTCTTGGTACCCAAAAATCATGTTTTTTTTTTTTTTTTTTTTTTTTTAGATTTTCTCAGTAACCACCCATGAATGAATGGTGCTTCTGTAAACTGTTTAAAGCCCACAATAGACTACACATCATGTACAAAAGCCAACTGATTTGCTTAACTTGGATAGGCTCCAGGAACTGTGTAACTTTGAAAATTTTGACGCTGTACTGTATGATACCTATAGTACACCCATTCTTCTAATATGTACACAAATGATCACTAGGCCAAGATCTATCCAGAACACTTTACCCCTTCACTCTGAGATGAATAAAACCTGAGATATGGGCCGCTAAAGAACCACAAATTCGCATGCTTTGTTTACGAACATATTAATACCATGCAAGGCGAATTTGTCTATTATGGGCATTATACATGCATGGACTCTCTTGGTAGTGGATATGCCTTTGCTGCCCTAATAGTCTTTACGTCATATTACCCGTTTTGCACAATACGTGTAATTAGAAATCTTTATTCAAAGGTATTCATCAGTTTATTTCAAAAGTGAAACTTTTATTCTTTGACATATTGTTCATTTTGCAGCACCAAATTTTGATTGTTTGTGTGAATGTGAACAATAGTGACAATAGAGGGAACCGTCATTGTTGCCAAGCCTGTACTTAATATTTTATTACAATGTCCGACACGCCTGATCAGGGAAATCAATCAAAAATGTCATCAACTACCGATGACGAAGTTAGTTTCAATGATTGGTCAGTAATGCAAAAGCCCAAATTCGGGAACCAACTGCTAAATTATGAATCAAGTGGCGAAAACAATACACCTTTGACATGCAACAATGATCCATTCATGAATCCAATGATTAATTCTCCAATTTCTTTAACGATGGAAACTTCTGGAATCTCAGAGCATTTATGTGACACTGATGACGAGACTTCACAAAATGGAAATATCACAGAATTAAACAATTGGTCAATCCCCATGTCGACAAAGGCACAAATTGTGCATACAGTCGAGATACATGCTTCACCTAATGTGAACAGTAAAGTGAAAAATAAACCTATCCCAGAAGGTACAAATCAAATTAATATATTGTGTGAGTTAATTGCTAGCATGCAAACGGAACAGCAAGAACAGTTTGTTAATCTTCAATCGCAAATGCAGGGTTTAGCAACAACGGAATCAGTAGTAAACTTACAGACCCAACTAACACAAATGCGGACTGGCATTAAGCAGGAACTACAAGAGGTTACTGCTAAATTCGAAAGGCTAAAGGTTAGACAAAACCACCTCGGTGCGCAAGTTGACCAAAATTGCTAAAGAGTGTAAAAGCTTAAAAGCAGCCAAGGCATTAAATGACAAAACTAAGATATATTGTAAATAGTAAAGACTGAAAAGTAATTAATTTTTCTTGTTATTTGAGTTAGGAATTTCTGTATTATAGGTAAAGGTACAGTTAAGGTTTATTAGGAGAAAAAAGGTTATGGTGATGAACATTGTTGAATCACTGTGACTGTATGTTGTATATGAAGGAAAAGACAATAAGTGAAAATAAAGAAAAAAAGAAAGAAAAAGTCTAATAAAAGTGTTAGTGAAAAAACAATTTGTACTGAAAAAGGTGTGGATTGCGTGAAATTTTAGTGGTATGAACAAGGTGTTGGGTTATGTATGCCGTGTTGTGTATGTATGAACAGCAGTCGCCAAGTTCTCCCAAATCAATAGAAGGGAGGAAAAAGAAAAAAAAAAAAAAGAAAAAGAAAACGGAAATTAGCGATATGGAGGACAAAGAAACTATGCCAGCAAAGCCTGCACTCAGCTGTTACACTATCTTTGCATGCAATGCCTGGTCCTTCCATAGTGAGCGCCAACCGGTGCCACCAAGTGACTGAGAGTGTTCTGTTGGCACTGGACAGTGGCCAGCAGAGGAAGTACAACTTAGCTTGTGACCGAACTGACCAAAGTTTCTCACTGAACAGTCCAGTGACTAGTATAAACTATGGAAACACTGTTCCTAACCAAAGACTGGGCAACAAAATCATTGGCGGGACATTAAAAGCGCTAAAAGTTTTATACTGTTTTTCATAAACAAAAAAAAAAGGGGGGGGGGGGGCAAAGGCCCTGTGGCCAGGTAATGGATAATAAAATAAAGACTTATATTATAGAGGAAAAAATTCCTAACAGGAAAAATATATGTAAAAAAATAGATGAAGTCTACTTACCAGGCGAAGGAGCACAGGCAGTGATAGTAACAAATAAAAACACACACACACACAAATGCTAGCTTTCGTAGCCTAGCTGCTTCATCAGGCAGAAGGGAAGGAGAGGGAAAAGGAAATCATGAGGGTTTTAAGGGAGTGGGTAAGGAGTCATTCCAATCCCGGGACAGGAAAGACTTACCTAGGGGGGAAAAAAGGAGGGTAAACAAATACACACACATCCACACATTTACACAGACGCAAGTACACCTAGGCAGACATACTGTAGAAAGCTACTAGTGCCCTGTGGTGGTTTGTGTCAGTTCAGGAGAAGGGCATATGCATGAAAACAGCAGTTTTAAGGTTTCTTTCTTCAAAATATATACATAAAGTTTTAAACAGAATTGTGCTGATTTATTTCTAATCAAGAGGAGCTACCCATGTAGTTTGAATTAGCCTTAAATTTGGATTTACACCTGACATTTTCTACGTCTGCTGTACCATCAATACTACAATGTCGGTACAAAAAGAAAAAAAAAAAAAAAAAAAAAATGATTTCATTAAAAATATTAACATATTACTAATGACTCTTTTACATAGTGTTTTAAAGGAGTAAGCTGCAGCTAAAAAACTATAACATAACAAGCCCAATAGTGACTGAACTTTGTAACTATAAAATAAATTTTCCATTAATTAACTTATAGACAAAAAATATTGAATATAGTAGGAATTTTAACTATTTATTTATTTATCTCCAATCCGATTAGTTAAAATGAAAATATCATTCTATTTACTACCATTATTTTAATTATTTAGTAATTGTAACTGTTCAGCACCCAACATTGGCAGGGTGGAACAACAACTGAAGTAGTTTGTGGTCAGCTACCAGGTAGAACTTTCGGCCATGCAGATATTGGTGGAATTTTGTGACATCATAGATGATTGATAATGCCTCTTTCTCAATTTGAGAATAGTTTAACTGGGCTTTGTTCAACAAATTTGAAGCAAAAGTGTTTGGGCTTTCTGAAAAGTCAATTTGATGCAAGAGGACTGCTCCAATGCTGTAAGATGACACATCAGTGGCTAGCATAACAGGTTTGTCAGGATCAAAATGTACAAGACAATGATCACTCAGTAAAGCAATGTTACACTCCTTGGACCAAATAGACTTAACATTCAGACAAGATTACAATTCAGTAATGTTTGTGGGAGCCTTGAGCACACGAATAGCTTGCAAAATATTACTGCAGTGGATGAACACCCTGCAAATTGATGAAATGTCCTAAATATTCAATTTCAGTTTGAAAGAAAACATATTTGACCTTGTTACATTTGAGACCAGCTTCCAAAAGAACTCTGAAAAGTGCATATAAATTGTTGAAATGCTCTTCAGCTGTGCAGCCAGAAACAACAATATTTTGTAGATAATTTGAGCAACAAGGCACTGCTTTTGTTATTTTTTCCAGGTATCTCTGAAAAATTGCTGGAGCAGGGGCACAACTGAACGGTAACATCAGAAACTTGATGAGGCCCATGTGTGTATTGATAACAAGAAATTTCTGCGATTGCTCATTGAGTAGAAGTTGCAGATGTGCAACCCGAAGATCAATTTAAAAAAAAATATTTGCCAGCTCCATACCTGTCCATAACCTTGTGAGAATGAGGCAATGGAAAAGTGTCAACCAGTGTCTGAGGATTCACAGTGCGCTTAAAGTCTACTCAAATTCTGAGTTTGCCAGATGGTTGTTTAACAATCACAAAAGGAATAAGCCAACTGGCTTGCTGAAACGGTTGCAATAACACCTTGATTTTGCCACGTTGTGAGTGCCTGTGTGACTTGATTGCATAATGCAAAAGGAATGGAGCATGCCCTACAAAATCGTGACTGCGCATTTTCTTTTAATGTCACATGCGTGGAAGAATTAGTTGCCTGTCCAAGACTGTTGGAAAAGAGTTCAGGAAATTTGGCACACAGGGTAGTTATAAATTCACTCGGGTCAAATTACATCACTGACAGTACATTCCCGGGTTACTAAGACCAAACAAATCATATAGATCAAGCCAAAAGAGAAACTGTCTTTTGTATATCTCCATACACTGCAAGAAAGCTACAAGTACCTAGCACTGGTGTGTTTCGTCCTGTTTATACCGTAAGTAAACTGTGCACTGTTCGCAACTGAGGTGCACCTAACATTTCATGCATGGACGATTAATTAATTACACTGTGGCACCCTTATCAAGCAAAAATTTCACTGTTTTGCCAGCAATTACCAAATGTACATGCAGTTTGTTTGCATGGCATTGCAAAGAAGTTTCAGATTCTTTTGTTACCAGAACACTAGTCTGTGTTAGTAAGTAATGAATTCTAAAAACAGGGTCTGCACATCGTCTGCATGAATTTTGCAAGTGCTTCTTTCACGGAACACTAGTAAGTGACATACATACACTTTGAACACATCTTTGTTTGCCACACGAAAAACAAATTGCATTACAGGAAGGACACTGATTCTGATTCTGTTTATGTTTGGAAATACATTTTGGACAGGACTTAACAGTAACTTGCTTGCCACAAGGCTGATGCTGTGGTTGTTTACTGGAAGTACATCTCAGCTCGGCTTGACATGCGTGATTGTTTGCAAGTTTACTCGCGATCCAAGATGGCATACCTTCCTTGGCTTGTGACATGGTAAATATGGGCATATTGAAAAATACTTGCCGCAGTCACACATGTCCTGATACTCAATAATCTGAAGCACTTGTTCAAATGAAGGCTCAGAATACCATGTATGATACCAAGTATCAGAAAACCATGTATGATACCAAGTATCATTAAATCTGAATAGTATTTGCCACAGTCACAATGAAATTTACACTTTTGAGTTAAGCCTTGTAGTTCTATAACCCACTGTCTACATGATTGTCCTGCCTGTTCACTTTTTAGAACTGAAATCTAGCTGCTGCTATGTTCAATTTTTGTTTAAAATAATTAGTAATTGCCTGCTCCAATTCTTCAAACAGTACTAGTTTCAGGTGAGTTTTGGGGGGAAAAGTTTGAAGCAGAGCCAATAAATGTTCACTCCTACTTGGAGCAAGAAATAAGGAAGCAAGACAGTACCTTGTATTTGATGGGTTGCTATGTGCTAAATATTCTTGCCATTCTTCTTGCTTCTCATCATGCTACCAAAACGAGAGCAATAGTGCTGGCTGTGTGACAAACAATTGCATCAGGGTTTATTGATGTGGTGCAGTGGCAGCTGCTGCAGTGTGCTTCAGGCTTTCAATAAAAGTAGTCTTGAGGTTTGCAGTTGAGCTAGTGACTGCATCTGAAACTGAAAAATTTGTATAAGATCATTTGGCAGTTCCAATAGCAGTTGAAGTGCAAGCAATGTATTAGCTGCAGCAGCATAGGTGGTAATTATGTTAGTAACGGAAGGTGGTGTGGCCATTATTAGTATAAACAGGACACTGTACAAGAAAACAAAATGCTTTAAGCTAATGTAGTGCGCCACATGAAACAAAAATTTCCAGAAGCATGCTATAACAAAAATTCTTGGAATCTTGGCCTGAAATGGAAATGATCAACATATAAAATTTTGAAAGTCTCATTGCCAGTTTTCTGTACTCCTTCGGGATGCTGTCACTGTGGTGGGCCGTGGCTAGCTAGGATTGTGGATAAAGTATTGTGGGGTGACTTATCACTCGTCGTTTACTTGTGCAGACCGCTAGTGTTGTGGCTAATGGCGACGCCACAACAGTTTTCCAACATAAATGTTATGTGAGTTAAGCTGCTATGAATCTCGACATATACTGCATCTTAACTATTATATTGCTTCTATTTGACAGTGTAAATACCAAGCTGAAGCTCTGAAGACTGCTAGAGGTGGCAACACTTGCACTTCGGTATTAGGACATGCACAATGCTTTGTACTTGGACTTTGAATTATTTGGGCCAGGTAATCTTTTTCTCCCCCATTGTATATGACAACTCCAGACTCCACTAGTTCATAACTATTCATGACGAACATATCACAATGTTCACAAGCAAACGACTTTTGGAGTGAGATTCAGTGATACATCACAGTTCCTCAGTTAATATAAATGATATGCCTTCTAGTGTAACAGGTGATTCAAAAATATTTCTGTTTGCTGATGACACCAGTTTCATAGTGACAAATAATGCAGTTCAAGACATGATTTCATGACTTGGAGAAAATAAATCAATTCTTAATCACAGTAATACTGACTTTTTACAGGTTCTAACACACAATTCAACAAAATTTGACATTTTAGTCAAAAAGAGCATATGATTAATAAGACTGAACAATTCAAATTCCTGGACTTATGTACAGATAGTAAGCTGTTGTGGAAAGCTCGCGTTCAAGAGCTTGTTCAAAACCGAAATGTTGCTTATTTCCAAGTACAACAGTTTCTCAAATAAGTAATGGTTCAAAACAAAAAAATTTCATTCACTTATGATGTATGGTTTTATTTTTTAGAGTGAATTCTCAATTAAAAAGGGTATTTTTGGCTAAGAAACAAGCAGTTTCATAAAAATAAGTGGTGTAAGTTCGCAAACATCTTGTTGATTCCAGTCCAGTAGTCTGGGAATTCTGACATTAGGAAAGCTCAGCTGTCATTACTGAGAACATCAGCACTTGCTCTGTGTCTCTCAGCAGCAGAATATGCAGAATCAGTATGGGATGCATCGGCGAGTGCTAAACAGGTTGAAGTAAGTGTAAACAAGACTGTGCGCATTGTTACAGGCTGTCTCAGACCCACACCAACAGGTAATATCTACCTCCTTGCCAGAATTGCCCCACCCAGCATCAGGATGCATGTGGCGGCAGACGCTGATAGAACAAAGGAAGAGAAAGATTATTGACACCCTTTGATGGGCACATCACTCAGGCTCGGAGGCTTAAGTCTAGAAACAGCTTCATTGCAAGAACCACTAACCTTGACAGTTCGCAGGAGGATAAGTCTGTAAATGAAACTGATGATAACACCAAAAGAGGAAATAGCACCTGGAAACAACCTTCCTTATACAGTCTGGAGAACACTAAACAGGCTCAGGGCTTGTGTACCCAGATGTAAAACTAATCTGTGTAGGTGGGGATTGCTGACTAAAGATGACAATGCTCGTTGTGAATGTGGAGATGTTCAGGACGAAGCACATCTGCTTCTGTGACTATTGCTGGAGGCCTGCAGCTTCAGTGACCTGCTACAAGCCAATGACAAAGCCGTGTCAGTGGCTAACTATTGAAAAAACAAATTTGATGTGGACACGGAAATGAATGACTGAATCATAGTAATGGTCAGAAGGTACAAGCAAAATCATTTCATGTGTCTCAAAAAAGATTGTTATATTTTTGCTCATTACTGCCTGGCATGCCAATGAAACATCTTGTTGTTCAAGGCTTTCTTCTATGACTGTCATGCATTTTCCACATACTCTTATATCCAGTCAGCCAACTACCCTGCAATTTCCCATATCCACCTAACAGTTGTTAATCATTCCACCAGATGGCCTGAAGCTACACCTCTCACAGACATTATAACTGAATCTCTCTCAAAGAAACTGACGAACGCCTAGTTTTTCACCATCTACATCCATACCCTGCAAGCCACCTTACGGTGTGCCGTAGAGGGTACTATGCATACCATTGTCATTTCCTTTTATTCCAGTTGTGAATGGTTCTCAGAAGAAATGATTGCCTGTCTACATCCTTCTGGGCCCTAATCTCTCTGGTCTTATCCTTGTGATCACAAGATATACATTGGAGGAAGCAACATTTTGGTTGACTCAACATGAAATGTATGCTCGCAGAACTTTGAGAGAAGCCCGTCCCGCAATACAAAATATCTCTCTTCCAGCGTTTGCTTCTGGAGTTTTTCCTCATTATCTCTGTGATGCTTTTGTGCTTACTAAATGAGCCCGTAAGAAAGTGTGTTGTTCTCTATTGTATTTTCTCTATTTCTTCCATTAACCCTATCTGGTATGGATCCCACACTGATGAGCAATACTCAAGTGCTGGCTGAAGAGGAGAGTTCCTCCCACCATAATAATGTCATGAGGTCATCACTTTCAGTGATCACTGTTCAACCAATTAATCTACTTGAGTGGTAGTCATTACATTCGTACAACAGCCAGCAAAGACATGGTTGAGCACATGAATTGATCACCACAAAGACTCATGGAATGACACGTTGCCATGGACTCTGCTTGAAATCTGTAATGCACTGAAAGATGATTTAGCCTGTTCTCCAGCCCAATCAGTTTTTGGCAAACAGTTATGAGTACCTGGTCATTTTGTTGCACTAATAATGACACCAGCACAAAGCTCTGGGGTTCATGCTGATTTTCTTCAAAAACTAGAGCAGCGCATCACTTGTCTGTGCCCGTACAACCCACAATGCTCTGTTTGAGCACAATCCTAAATTATAAACTATCATGCATTTATGGTTGTGTGATTACATGGTTCATCCCCCTCTCACTTCCCCCTACTGTGGACCATATGATGTGATCTTAAGAGACCCTAACAATTTCATCGTCCACAACAGTGAGACAGTGTCAGTTGAAAGACTCAAGGCAGCCTTCATCGACATTTCTGAAGGTGTGCAACTCTTCACTGCTGCCCCTGCTTTACAACCACGAAGTGCCATACCCCTGTCTGCCCCAGAACAAGTGACACCTCTGCCAACGGACTCATCTATGTCTATTCTGCCCCCTGCTATACCACTATTCACTTAATTGGCAATCAAATCAATTGCAAATTCCCTGATGTTTCTGGGGAACCAATTAACCACACCAACAGGAGAGAAGAGGATGAGATAACTCACATCTCGCTCTCTCCCCATGTGTCTGCTCCTAGGTGTTCATCTCTTCCCCTACTCCCAGCAAGAAGCATGTCAACTGTGTCTACACTGTGACAACCTGCCACAAGCATTAGTTTATCACATTTCCCAAAGTTTTCAGAGAAGATTGTAGTAAGATAAATGTGCCATTGATCCAGTTTGTAGCCTCTACAGCTTTTCAGTGGAGAGGAACAACTGGTGGTGACCATGATAATGATTAATCCATGAAGCCGTGGTGGAGTAGCCGAGCGGTCTAAAGCACTTCGCTGCGGAGCTCGCAGTTGCTCGCTGTGGAGGTTCGAGTCCTCCCTGGGGCATGGGTGTGTGTGTTTGTCTGTAGGTTGGTTTACCTAGGTTTAAGTAGTTTGTAAGCTACGGACTGATGACCACGCAGTTTGGTCCGATAGATTTACAGACATTTGAACATTTTGAATCCATGAAGTTTAGTGAAGTGAACTTGTGTTCATATGGATGTTGTGATATACATTCTTGCTGATCACCAAATTTTGTATCTGGTGTGACATACACTATTTATGCTCAGGATTGTTTGTTGCTAAGATGTCTCCTATGTCAGCACAAACATTTGCACTCATTGAGAGCTCATGAACTCAGTGTTCAAAATAATTTTTGGAGAAAGTATTTAATAATATTTCAGATGGTGTTTTATGGTTACCACTAACTTTCAACATGTTTTTTCACCAACATATTGAAGGTTGCTTTAAGTCTCCTCCAGCTGAAAGTGTGTGTTTGGCACCTATTCCAAATGATCATCTGACACAGGGGGTCAGTAGAAGGAACCAATTATTATTTTTTTTTCCTGATAATTGAGAATGGCTTCTATCCACACTGACTAAGCACCTATTTAATTAAAAAGCAAACTATTTCTAGAGCAACTAACACACCATTACAAACTTAATTTAGTAAATGGATTCAAAGTGCAACAGCCGGAGGTGATGGTTGTATGACTGCATTGTGTGCCTGTGTGATTGCGTGAATGTTCTATTTTCTAAAGAAGGCCATGGCCGATAGCTGAAAGTGTTGTATGTGTGTGTCTTTTGTATGTGCCTGTCGCAGCTCGTCGCCACATCTTTGTGGTGAGTTGTAAACTGTCCTTATTACCATATTATTAATTCCAACCTGGAGTTTCCATTATTAGATAATTTAGTAAATGCTTTGCGTACATATTAGGTCATAATGTCAGATGAATTTTCTCGGTCCTTAGCCTGCTTCCAATACTTAAAACAGTTTCAGCTTGTTTTTGTGAATGCTTCAAGCTCTGTTTCTCACCCAACAGAGTTATTATGATGTGCTCACTGTCTTTAATTTTAGATCATAGTGACTAGTATGTACCCTCATCTCTCCTATGATCAATTATAAGATGTGATGTGAATAATATGAACATAGTTTGAGGAATTGCTTCATTGGGCTGTGTTTGTGTCCAACAGAATAATTAATTACAAGTTCAACTGGTATAACTATAAAACTCATGGAAATGAACATGTGGCTGTCTGACCTCTGCCAGCTTTACCTCATGATACTAGGAGAGAAGGGAGCCTGATGTGTATTGACCATGGTAGTGTTGTTGATTTTCCCATAAAAGAAAATCCATTCATGATTGAATCAATAGTATTGTACTTTTAGTGCAACATGAAATTAGCATTAATAACACTACACTAAAACATAAAAATGATTAATGTAAGTGTGTACATAGTGTGCACACCAAAGATAAAAAAAGGTACCAGAGGCATTGCTTCTAATACAGTTTCCAACAAGTAGACACTTCATATCACATATATGCTTGACTTTCATTGTTATTTTGGAGAACTGACAAAGAAAAATTGTTTTGATGTCCATGTTTAATTTTTTATTTTAAAGGACCATGATTGATTTTCTGCCCTCTTTTATCCAATTAGGCTGGGCTCTGCCATTCATTGTAACTTCTATTGTAATTTAGCAGTTGTATTTTGCGTAGGAACAAATGGTTACAGAATTGTGAAAGACATTATTTGCTTCATTGTGTTTAAAATTTCATAGAAAAATTATTTATCAGTATTCCTTAAAATAAAATGAATTTTATGTTTCATGTTTTTAGGATATTTTTCTGTTGAATAGAAAAATATTATAGATATGTTCAAAATTTCAATAATTCTAAATGTGTTTCATTCAATATAAATGCATTTCTTTTTCAGAGTAGATAAATATTGCCTCAATTATTAATATTTTGAGTTTACTTATGTAGTAATTTTATTTTATTACTCTCAAAAATTATTAAATACAGTTTAAGGAAAATTCATATAACAAATATGATAGTCATTAATCCTTTTTGTTTCAGGACAACAATCCCCTCCTTCAGATGACTCTGGTGGAAGTATCTGTAACACAGACAGAATGCAACATAGTTCAAACACAGCTTTAACCAGTTTGAAACTGAAAGCTTCATCTGGCCAGTTTAGTAAATTCTATCTCCCAAATCCCACTACAAGCAACACAAGCAAGCTATACGCTACATGCTTTGTTTGTGGTAAACAGCTAAGCAATCAATATAATTTGCGTGTTCACCTGGAAACACATCAGAATGTTAATTATGCATGCAGTGTCTGCAGTCATATATCCAGGTCACGCGATGCTCTGAGAAAGCATGTATCTTATAGGCACCCTGGAGAAGCTCGGGAAAAAGTTGGTTTTGGGGGTCTTATAAAAGATGCTCGTATTTCTGGAGGTAATACTTCAAACACATCAAAAAAATCTAAGATAAATGACAGTACGGAGGATGATAAACCAGTCTCAACATAAAACATTATCTGACTACAAAATATCAACACTTGTATAAATGAAGATTGGTTTATTGCAGGAAATTATTATTTATTATTGTATCTCGGAATCTATTAAGTCATTTTCAAATATCATATATATTTCCTTGTTGGTTTTATTGTGAAAAGAGCTTTATACGTTAAAGATTTTTATGTATACACATACAGAATAGTATGTCATTGTTTTTAAGCATTTTAGTGTAATGTTTGGAATGCTTTAAATGTGTGTGTGTGTGTGTGTGTGTGTGTGTGTGTGTGTGTGTGTGTGTGTGTTTTGAGAGTATGAAGTGAAAGAAATTTTGAATAAGAATTCACCAAAGTGTTTTTCCACCTTTATTATATACAAATATATTCTAAGATATTGATATTCACATCTAACAGGAACAAGAGTCTTTCATTTGCACTTGTGCCTTAATATATCTGTATTTTGCCATAACACCAAAACAGAAATGAAAATGTTATTTTCTCTGTAAATTTTTATGAAAAAATATTACGCTTAAAAGGTAACAGTGCCTACTGTGCAATATTGAAAGTACCTGTGGATAAAGCCAAATTACTAAATATTTTATAATAAACAAAGTCATTTTTTGTAAGTGACAGGGAATGTTAATTAAGAAAAGTTATTTCTTGCAAAACTTCTGTCATATGTGGGACATATCATCTTTGTTCTGAAGTCTTGCTTTAAGAGCTCACAAAATGTTATTAGTGTGAGAAAAATGTATATAATTATAAAACAAAATACTTTAGGTACTTATTTTGTTTTCAGTCGTTGTTATTGTTGTTGTTGTTGTTGTTGTTGTTGTAAAAGGTTTTCGTTATTTTATATATCATACTGTTCTAGTATATAAACACCAAAAATATTTTACTTATTAATAGACACAGGCATCAAAAATTCATACATCCTTTACAGGAGGGAAAGGATTAGAGGAAATTAAATGACTAAAAAAATATTTACTTCAGTTAGATAGATGAAAAATACTTAGTTGCAAAATCTAATGTTTATGTTGATTTTCATTCATATCTGTTGCTTCAGGTATTTGATATGTACATTCGACAAGGCCAATTGAAGTCTTAGTCAGAGTCGCCATGATTTTTATATTTCAGACAGGGATCACAACAGCTCTTTGCTCTGTTGTCCTTAAAACTCAAGCATTTTCTTGAACCCCATATCCTAGCAACACAGCTGAGCAAAATGGCTCAGTGATAATGCTCTGGCTCACATTTGTGAGGATGGTGGTTCTAATCCACCTCTGGTCATCCATATTTAGGTTTTCTGGGATTTTCATAAATTGCCTCCTTCCTTCCTAGAAACAATTAAACTCTCCTGATCACATTGTTTAATATTACATTTCACACACAGCCACTTTGTCAGTGTCAGCATTTGCCTACAGTTTCTAAATCCATGTTTTATGAAAACCTATATCTATTTGAATATAATGTTTCATTCATAAAAATCTACTTCAGTTTGTCCTCTTTGCGTGATATTTAATCATTGTGACTCACTGAATCCAGTATGTTTAAAAATCAGGTCCTAGAATAACTTAATTTGTTTACCAAACTTAATTCCAGTTCTGTGCAAACTATCTGTGATGTTTCACAGAGCTGGTATTTAATCAAACTGCTCATTATGTTGCAGAATTTGTTGCCTAATGTCACATTTATGCTCCCCCCCTTCCCCAAATTGCTTATTTTTCTTTGAATCCAGAACTTAAGTCCTGCTTCCTCTGATACCACTCCCTCCTTTTATAATTTGCATACTGTCAATTACTCAACTTTTAACATTTTGAAAGCACATTTCCTCACTGTCTCCATTGTGACTGTCACTTCTCATCAATTAATTTAATGGTATTAAAAGCAATCCTATCTGTATGAACATTTGTATATTACCTTTTCATGCATGTTTCAAGGAAACTACTTTGAACTGGATCATCACAGATCAAAATACTTCATACTATAACTGGGACCACAGTTTGCTTTGTCGAGAAATTAAAAAAAAATTAGATATATAAATGTATATAGTCTGTATTTATTCGATTGTAGCTCCTTTTGGAGAGTTTTTGAAATCAGGTTGCTATGAATTTGACTGGTGTTTGTGAAGTCATAATGTAAATATAGAATGATGTTTGATTTACAGTAGTTTTTGAAATATACTGAACAGAGTGAACTGTTTATTATGTACAATGGAATACATTACTGTATTATAACACTAGCAGTCAAAATGACATTCACAGCAAATGTTGCTCTGTTAGTGTATTTAATTTTCATATTGTGTGGTTGTACAAATATTGCATTATAGGTCTGTATTTGCTGTTTGTACTTTTTGTGTGAAAAATGTGATTGTTAATATTTTGTTACAAGTTCCTTGTCATGCTAGTCAATTTTAGTCAAAGCTGCCACTGTGAACTATAATGAAAATCATTGTCCCTTGAAATGGAATATTTTGGTAACACATTTGGACCAAGAACAAGTGCCTTGTGCTGCTTTAGCTAAATGACTGTAACAATTACAATGCATTCTAATCTGATTTATCAACAGAATTATATGGTATTTCTAGGCAGTTCACACAGTGTACTATATATTTCCACAGTGTTCCTCAGTTTTCTCACAGAAGATCGTATACATTCATTGAGCACTGAAATGCTTATATTTCTTCTCTGTAGAAACATCAGTTATTTGACTAAATCTTGTAGAGTGATTATTAATTATGTAGCACTTTTATTACTTTGTTTAAAAGTGAGGAAGTGCACCAGGATTTTCCCTGGGAAGACCTATGGTCATATAAGCTTTACTTGGAAACATGTAGATCTTTGATTATTGGTTAATGTGATCCTATGTTTTGTACCTGTTTGCTATTGTGAGACATAAACAGAAGCTTTGACCAGCAACCATCAAAGCAGAAGCCAATGCCCGCTGTTTATTTTATTATTATTATTTTAAGTTACCACATTAATAAGAGCTACAGTTTCATTTCTTACTCACACTTTTGGTAATCACAATATCAGTTTTTATTGTGTTCTGTCATTGTATTATAGAATGACATTGTGAATTATCTCTGTGTTCTTCAGGTAGATGGAGGATCTCAAGCCAAGTGCTCTGTAGATTAATATCTGCATATCGGTCTTCCGTGTTTTCCTATTTGAATGTTTTTTTCCAGCACGAACACACTAATTGGACAAAATTGCTTAATGCGGCTATGTGCATTCCCAACAAAAATATGTGCATATTACAAAACTATAAAGTAGAGGTGCCTGTGTTTAGTTGTTATACTGAAATGCAGAAGGTTTATTGTCTCTCAAAACCAAAATGGAAGTTGGAATCCTCTTAAGGTAGACCAATTCTTGGCTGATACGCCTATACATTGTACATGTTGATAATAATGAAAAGTAAAACATAACATTATATGCTGTAAATAAAACAGTTAAATTATTTCATGCATATAAAAGTACTGAATGATAATATTTATTCTTTACTTACTGGTGTCTTTTATCCGTGAAAGACATAATACTTACCAAAAGGACCTTTATTTTTTCTCTTTTTTCACAGTCTGCCCCCTCCCCACTTCTTGTTTGACTTAATTTTATGTCTCTACAAATTGTTCTTTATTTCTACTTATCTCTTAGCTTCTGTTTCATCTTAGCTGCCATGTAAACTTTGTAAATTACATCAGAAGTCTACCCTGCCTCTTCACATGCACATATAATCATCATCATTTTCTTCTTTTTCTTCTTCTTCTTCCTCTTCATCATCATATTATTATTACTATTATTATCATTATTTATGAAAGTGAATATAAAAAGGCTGATACTTTGCATAAGTAACAGAGATCCAGATGGGTTCAAATCTTTGTTGTGCTATGGCATATTTAGGGCATAGGCCATCATCAGATGACCTGGTGGCAAATAATAAAAACAAATGCAAATATCATACAATACATCATTTCTAAAGAAATGAGGTTATGTAAATTTCAGTTGAGATTAATTTTACACAGATTTGAAGATCATAAATATGTACCATCTAAGATCATTATATGCTTGAAAAGTGTCTGAAATGAAGAACCAACTTTATGTGATGTCCTTGTCAGTGGATATAATGATCTTATATTCAATTTAGTTATGATATTAAAAATTGATTCCATAAATATTACTTCAAATTTAATTATTTTTCACCAGGTCATTTGATGTCAACCTATGCCAGAATGCACAATGATCACGATATAGGATTCAATACCCCAGAATTTGCGTTACTTCATCAGCATTTTTAAATCCACTTTGATACAAACTGTGGTGTAACCTCCACCAGGACTTCAGATAACATTTACAAGTTATTGTTATCATTACTATTGATAATATAATGAGGAACAGCTCACTGTAAAGACAAACATAGAGCCACAACAGACACATAAAAAACACATTACATGTAACTTAGCTTTTGGTCGCTAGCTTTTGTCTGGCCTTCTCATGAAGGCTATTGGCTGAAAGCTAAGTTGTGTGTGAATGAGTGTTTTCTTTATGTGCCTATTGTGCTGTAATGATACTTTTTCTTTGTGGCTGGTGTTGTTGTCAAGATTAAAGTTAAGTCCTGTTATTGAAATTTAACAAACTGTGAAATATTGCAATGAATATTAATTTTTGAAAAGATAGAGACACTGAGAAAAACATGAAAGATTCTGCCATCAGTATTAAACAGTAATAGTGGTTAGAATAAAGACAACACCAGAAAGCATCATTACAAAAGAAAGTGGCGGAATCCGTTCTTTACCTGATAGGAGAATTCAGATTGGATCGGAGTTATCACACTGGAATATACCTAATAAATTTCTTCTTTACGGTAAATTGATGCTTGGTTGCATAAGCTTCAAATACTAAAGTTTGAGGACTGTGTTTAATTCCAATTTCAATTAGTGTTTAAAATTGAAAAATTATTGTACTTTGTTTAAAGAAAAGAAGAATTACTGCAGGTACTGGAACAAAATTCAAAACAAAATGCGCGTAAATGAAATTCGCGCCTGGAATATTCTTCTGCAATCGCGAAGCAATTTAGGAAACAAAGATTACAAAATTAATGAAAAATGGGGAAAGATCTCTTTTTTAAATAAATTATTATTTCCAAATGAATTACTGAATTTATTACAATTAATTTTTTAAGCACACACTTACGTAGTCAATATGGAGAGGCCAAAAGAGAGAGATGTCCGATCTGTCGAACAGTAAGAAGACTAAAAACAATGAGCGATTCCATTTTCTGTCCAGCTCGTTCAAAAAATTGAAAGTCTCTTATGAAACAAAATAATCAGAGATTTACTGGCAGAGAGAACGGATGCTAGCGACAAGCATTGCAGATATAATTTTAATAAAAAAATATTAAATGTAATGCTACAGTGGCTCAATGTATGTATTCACATTGATTTGCATACTGTCCTCATTATGTTACTGAATTTCAATCTGGACTTTCCAATTTTGTTGTTATTGTTATTAAAGATGTATTTAGCAAGTACACCAAAAGCAAAATAATTGTATTTTGTGTGGAAGGTTATAAATGTAATCTTTGAAATGAGTACCCATTTTATAATGACATATTTATTACATAATCAACAAACAGCCAGTTGTTCCTCCATTTCCATGCAAATCTTTCCTTTGGATACATTTTAAAAATACAACACTGAACAAAGCTCTTAAGTATATGCCTGTAAATTTCAAATGTATAATTATTCTTACAAATTGTATCCATTATTTTTTACCATATAATGAATTTGCCATTTCTACAAGTCTGTTATCACAATAAAGATTGTTTCTGTAGTTTTTGGCATCATGTTTAATGATGGAAATGCTAGGTTGTAATTGAGCAACTCACTACAAAGACAATCAACATGCTGCAGACACACACATACGAAAGACAATCTCACACAGACACACACTACTTAGTTTTTGACCACAGTTGTTTTTTGGAATGGAGCAGCTGGAGATGGCAGTTGTGAGTTGTGTCTGTGTTACTGTAGTAAGAGTGTCTATTCTGTTCTGATGAAAATTGTGGTCAAAAGCTTAGATATATGTGTCTGATTGTGTTTTATCTGTGCCTGTCTCTGGCTTGACAATCGTCTTTGCGGTGAATTGCAACTTGTCCTCATTTAAATTCTGTAATCCTATTTTCCTACATCTTTTTATGCAACAGTTTGTTTTAATGAACATTTAATCATGTTTTTTGGGCAATTTTTCATCTTTAGATGCAAGTGAACACAGATTTATTTTGTAAATTTGCTTCAAACTTTATCTTCTTAAAGAAATAAAAAAACTGTAGACAATGTCCAAAATGTTAAAGATTTCTTACAATCTCAAGCTTAAATTTTTCTCTGTAATGATGCCTGCAACTTTGTAATATTTCAAATTACTGTTCACAGAGTTCAATTTCAGAGCAGCACATACTTCTGAGCAAGTTCTTCCATCATTATGTAAAATCCTCATGGATGCTTACAAATGTTTTTTCTGACACTTAGTTTAATTTCTTTTAGAGTATTTGCTATAATACAAGCATAGAAAAGAAGTCCATGGTAATTGTTCGATAAGTAACTGTTGTGCTGCACTGTCTTTGATAAGTGGTGAGAAAAATTGTTGCAATGCATTGGGAATATTTACAGACATGCTACGTATATACTTGATGTATCCTGATTTTTGTTCTTCTAGGCAAGACATTCTCTTGGTGAACAGTTGTGTAGTTTGCAAATCTATAATTTGAAAAGTAAATAAAAATGGTTGTTGAAAAAATGTGAGCCAGGAGAGAATAAATAGAGGGAAGAGTTCTGTGAGTTGTTGAAGAGGAGGGAGAGTGATGTGTCTTCCCATAATCAAAATAGTCAATTTTAACCAAAAATCAAAGTCATATTCAGATATGTTTAATATTTTACTTCAACAGTGAAACATCTATGTGACTTGATAGTTATTTAAATAATACTTTTAGAGGAGGAGATTGTTATTATGTAAACTGAAAATGGGTTATGCCTCTTCTTCACATATATTAAATACATGTATTTTTTGAACTTTGTGCTGTAACTAGTATGTTTTGTATCATTTGAACTCTGCAAATGCATGAAAGTGTGTATTATACGGAATAGCTGATTTTGGTAGAATTCACATTTAATTGTTAACACTTTGAGTATGTTTATTATAATATAAGGCTTAGAAGTTGTAGTTTGTACTTCATTTTATTGTTCATCAGTACTGGTCTTTTCAATCTTGACTGCTTTAAAAGCTTGGTCCCTCATTTGTGCAATACATATAGTATTAATTTCTCAACTGTGAGCTTGCAAAGTAAACTTCTTAAAACAATGTTAGTAGCCTGTGATAAATATGTGGCCTAATAAAAATAAAAAATCTTTTTCTGTTTTATTTGACACGACTGTTTTGGCTTGGCTAGTCTGAATGTTGTTTTTGAGATTCTTTAGTTGTGGATAATGGGAAAACTGAAGAGAAAACATGTAATAATCACATCTATTTCTATATATGAATTCTAGGAAGAGTTCCATATGCATTTTTATTATACACTGAAGATATCATTATGAATGGAAAATGGCATAAGATAAAAGCTGTAAAAACTACAGCTAGGTATGTTTTTTGGGATTTGTAAAATGTTCTTATATTCTACCATTTGTTTTGAAGTCCTCATATTGTAACTCTGTTAAAAGTTTATAATGTAATTGAGTCAGATCTTAATGACACATACCCCTTTTTCCCAGTGGTTAATATTTGACACTGAATAAAAAACCAAATAAAATACTTGTGTGATTAAAAGTAGTTGTTTATTCAGCATTTGTATTTTCTAAAGAAAATATTACATCCAGTAAATGTGGCAGTAGGAAAAAAACTCACTTGAATGGAATGGTACGAATTGGAAAACACACTTAAACGGAAGTGTCTGAGTGGGGAAAAACATCACTCAAATGGAACTGTATTAGTGGGAAAAACTCACTTAAATGTGTGAATGAAAAAACTCACTTAAATAGTGTCTTTTATTGTATTTAGAACAGTGACCAAAATTCTTCTCAATACATCGTAGTGCTCAAAAAAAGGAACATTAATGGTCCAATGGAGCCATTTAATGTAATCATAAGAAACTTTCTTCTCTGATTTCCTTAAATCCGAGGTCAATGTAAAGGATTCAAGTTGCCTTATCTTCTTCTATTTCTGTAGTCTATATTCCTAAAGAAATGGCCAAAATTCACTACTGGAAACTATGCAAATGATGTTAAGGAGAGTAGTGACATTTCACAATATAAATGGACAACTTATGGCAAAGTTAATGTTTTCCAGTAATGAAACAGACTCATTGAGAGATTGGATTTTGTTTTGAGGGTCAGTCTGAAATCAAATGTTATGCTAGGTTGTGCTTGTGTTTAGATATATTTGAAAAATATAAATGAAAACTTTTGAGCTATACTGATGAAAACTTTCTTGTATGCTTAGAGTTGTTGTTTTACATGTACTGAATGAATAAAATAATTAGTTCCAGACATTCTAGAATTATTTGCAAAAGGAAGGTTCAAGATTATTGAAAGAAATTTGAAATTTGTCAATTTATAATATAATGTGTAAATAAAATATATTAATTAAATAAACTGGACAACATTTGTTGCCTTGTTTCATGAAAATTTATATTCGCATGACCTAGGTTTCGGTTTATGAGGACTTTTTCTAGAACATGAGTTTTGAGAAGTGCAGTGTGGTTCCGCATGTGGCACATGCCCCCATGGCATCAAGTCGCCACCAAGGCGCTATGTCTATATGTGCAATACCACACTTGAACTTTTGGAATCAGTAAGGTAGTAGAAAATGGGCTCATGGCCTGAAACTTAGGTCATGCAATAATAAAATAATGATTTGTGAAATAAGTCTGTAAGTATTTTTGTTCAGTTTATTTAATTGGAAATGTTTCACCATCACCGACAGTGAAATCAGTCAGTATGATATTATAAATTTGGACATTTTAATTGTTTTGGTTTTAGGGCTTTGGAAACAAAATCCAAAATAATTGTAACAATTTCATGTGCTCATTTCTAGCTGGCTGTGGAAACCTTGTACCATTTTGTTTGAAGGATTATAAGACCAAGACTATTTTCACAATATACAATTTTGATTCCATTTTCTTTTCCAGAACCACAATTCTGAATATGTGTAAATAAAATTATACATTTTGATCATTTGTGATGGAGTTATCTAATTGTTATTGATAGTGGAGAAGATGGCAAAGACTCTAGTGTACAGATAAGAAATTTAAAATTAATTAACTCCCTTTTTCTGCAGGACATTTATGCCAAAATAGACAACCATCAAAGTTATGTGCAAGTTCACAATTAATAATTTCAGCTATGAATCATGATCTTCTAACATCAAGTTTTAATTTCAACTCATATTTTTACATATATTTATTTGATAATACCTACTAAACACTGAGTTGCAGGCATAATGTAGCAATTAAAATATATGAACTTAATATTTCATATATTTATATTTTAAATACTATAGTGTTTCTGCAGCACAAAGTTCTATAAGTTGTATGTTTAGATAAATTCTGTTAACATTGCTCGTGTGATGTCATCTCTGCTTTATAAATTGTTGTAAATGGTTCCAAGATTCTTTGTTTGATACCATAAATGACAAATGCTGTTCTTTCTTGGTTTTTTAATCCAAAACTAGCTGTTGTAATTTCATTTATACAATAATTTTAAACAGGCTTTAACAAATATCTGAAGGTCTGCCATAAGAGCAGAGAATTGAATCTCTTTCATTGTTTCAGTAACCACCAGGCAAAGTCCTTGAGATATTACCGGTATTAAATATGGACTGTCATAATAATATCCATAAAGACTACATTACCAATAAATTGTTTTGTGCAGACACCATGATTTACCGTAAACAAAAACATGGTTCCAAACATAAATTTGCACTGTGAGGAAATTGTATTCATAATTTTCTGGTTCACAATTCAGTCCATTCTCTTCATATAAGGTATTTGTTGTTGGTGTTACCTAGAAAATTTATTTCACTTCTGTCTTAAATTATCACTTTAGACAAGCTAAACAGAAGTATGATTTTCAAATAGCTTTGCCATTAGTGGGTACGTAATTTCAAGGTGCAGCATTCAGATTTAAAACTTCATCCACTCGAGAAATATTAGTTTCACTTGTTGATGTTTTGTATTTTCCTGACAAGCTTTGTAACATGTATAAATAAATTACTAATACACTATATTCTCACTAATGTAGTCATTTCTAGCACATAGAGGTGCCAAGTAGCAAAAGTTCTCAATTAGAGTGCAGACAGCAATACAATTCTGCATAGAGTATGAATATGAAAGAACTCGCTCCCCCTTCTAGCAGCAGTGCTCTGTACTCCATCGAAGAGTGAATGATAGGGGAAAAACATACATTATTTTCTTTTTCCATTTTCAAGAAGGATCATTGAACAAATGGCCTAAATCTCTAACATCAATCTGATATACACTTGTATTTTGGATTTTATGACGGCAGTGTGAAATTCTGTCGAATGCTTGCGTATAGGAACTGGAAGACAGCCTCCACTTAGGGCCTGTATTCACTACTTCCTGGGTGTCGATTATGGGCAGAGAGAAATGTGTTTGACTGACTTTGCAATCCATATTCATTCCTACATACTAGATTTTCTGTCTCTAGGAATGCCATAATTCGGGAGCATAAAATATGTTCCAAAACAAGTTCCCTTTTAGAATGTATGAAATAGAAGTGTAAAGAATGGTACAGTTTCAGATACAGTATGCACACATCTCAGTAACTAATGCCAATGTTGTGTGTGTCTTCGAATGTGTGCCGGGTTACTGAGAGGCCGAACTGCTGAGAGCTGGATTAGCGACATTGTAGTGGATTTCTGTAATTGTATTACATTATAAAAACTGCTGTATTTGATCATGAAGACTGGCAATGAATTAAAAATTCATAACCAGCTATTTCATACAGAAAAGATTTTGTTCTATAATTGCCCGCTGCATATTATGTCGTTTTCTGTGATGCACAGCCAAACAAAAGTGCTGAATCTTCATGAAACACTGAAATATCTCTGAAGAAACAAAACAGGCATTTCAAGATGTGCCATAATAGTACTAGCTTCATTTTTCACTAAGCAGGGCATTCCATAATGTTATGCTGACAGAAATAATCAGAGCAATAGATTAAATAATATTAAAAGATTTTCATAATGCTTTTACAACTTTCATTGAGCAGAATAGATGGAACTTAACAACGTATAGTCCAAGTTGGCATTCATAAATATAATGAGGATGGTTTACAATTCACTGTGACAGGCACATAAAAAAAGACGCACATTCAGAGTGCGGTGGTCAGAAATGATGGTTGTGTGTATGTGAAGTATGCCTGTGGGGTAGTGAAAATTGTGTATTTCTAATGAAGCTAATGGCTGAAAGCTTAAATTCTGTATATGAGTGTCTGTTTTTATGTGTCTGTAGCAGCTTGAATTTCTTTGTATATCCTCAGTATATTGTTAGTTGCACACTTATTTAGAAATTGACTACTTTCTAACATTCATACACTTTTATTTTGAGCATATAAATTTATCAGTTATAGAAAAAAATTAACACAGATTATCATTAGCAATAATAATCAGGCATGTCAGCACTGTTTTGTATTTTGTCCTGTATGAAGTATGATAGATATTCCATTCTTAAAGATAGTAGGTCAAGAAGGAGAGAGTTCTTACATTGGTCTGGTAAAAGGCATGCCAAAACAATGTGCCAAGTTAAAAATCCTGAAATACATACTAAGTTTCATGATTTCAAAAGTTTCTGCTAGAAGTGAAAGGGACTGCTAAAGATGTAGGGGAAGTGTATTTGATTAGAAATAAGAAGTTATACAAAGATTGTTTTTTGTAATTTATATATATAAATGAATGTGTACCTGCTGTATCCATTTTCTGTTTGTATTTGTGATGTGTCGTTGGCACTGGTATCTGGTGGCATAGGTAGAGAATGGAATTGCTTTTTGTTTTATTTCTTGCAGAGACTTTGTTCAAATTTATTTTTCTTTTTAATAATGTATAAACAAATTGATGATGCTGAATGTACACAGACATCTGTATTGTGTTTGCTGATTTCTAAATATTTCATTGTGTGTGTTGTGGTGATGGTTTTATTTGTGCTTTCTATGCAGTTTCAGTAATTTGTATCAAGACAAGTACTTAATTTGTGTGTACTTCAGAGTTTGTCTGCTTACATGTCTGTACCTGAAAAAATACTATAAAAACTTGTATGTTTGAGAAATGAAATCTTCACTGATTATGTACCACTTGTATAGAACTATTGCAGCTTTTATGGGGAGAAATTGTGATACAGTCAAAGTTAATTACATATTTCATTATTACCTTTATGCCTACCTCATGTAATTAAAATTTTAAAAAATTGTTGATGTATGGGAATGTTGAAAGATGTACAAGAAAAGACATTTGCCTAGTGTACTGCCTTTCAGCCTGAATGTAACAACAAAAATGTTTTCCAAGTTTTTGTGTTGTTTTTCCCAATATTGTGAGAGTGCAGTGCACTGAAGTAATAACTATAAACTGTTTTGGTACATGTATGACAATCTTCCAAATAAGCCATTAAATATTTGTTTGCTTTATTTTGTGTTGAATTGTTTATTCTACTGGTATATGTTCCTGGCAAGTCTTCTCCATTTCCCTTGGTCCCATGTGTCCTGTTCCCTCCATCTTCTTTTTGGTGTCCCTTTTCCTCTGTCACCGTCCACTGCCATTGCAGTCATGCTCTTGCCAACATAAGTGTTGTCCCTTGTCATGACAAGATCCTGTAGGATTACATTGTGTACAATACATGTACGTGTAATATAGGATAAGTCAATAGCATTATATATTCATTTTCACTTATCTTCTAATGTGCAAGAGCAAACATATACATATTTCATTTAATACAAGTTATGTCATGTGTATGACATGTGTATAACAATCAAATGTCACTTTTCACAAATTCACTAGAAGTATTAACATTATGTACAAAATTAATTAAGCAAGTATTCTTCAATGCTGTAAAATTCTTTTTCCATTAGATAGTCTTTCACTTTCCTTCAGAAATTATTGCCATGTATATTATCACGAAGATTTTAGGCAAGTTTCTTAAGAAATTGATGCCCGAGTACCGAGGTCCTTTTTCAAGGATTGTCAGTTGGTGGGGTATGTTTCTTATTTCGTTCTTCCCCCGTGTGTTGTGGGTATGCACACTAGTGTTTGTATCATACAGTGAAATCTCTTTTGTGATGTACATTATTGTTTTATAGACGTATAAAGACATAAAAGTTAAGATTCCTAGTTGTTTGAAGCAGTTTCGCATGTCTCCGAGTTCTTTCTTCTTAGTATGATCCTGATTGCTTTCTTTTGTAAAGTGAGTTTGATTTTGCCTTCCTTACTGTCTTCCTGTACAATTTTTGTAATGTTTTATAGCCTTCAACGTCTCCCACCTGTCTCAATTCCTGTAGCTTCCTACATTGTTCTAATACTTCTCTGGTTATCCACTGTTGTTGTTGCTGTACCTTGATTTGTCTCTTAACTTTTGAGAATGCTACCTCAAAGTGAAATTTAATTGTTGCTATAAAAGCATCATACTTTTCATTTGCAGTCTGTGCCTGCAGAGTTTCAGGTTTCTCTGCTTAAAATTGTTCTAAAAGTGTTTACATTTTGTTCACTCATGACTCTGATTTCTTTTATTTTGGCTTTTGTTTCACATGCCCTGCCAAGCCGTCTACAAAGGTAGAACATTTGTCCGTCATGATCAGTTATTGCTGTTTGAATAACATGTGATTCATAATCAGATCTACTGATATTGGTAATGATGTCAATAACTGATTGGCTATGAGATGTCACTCTTGTTGGTGTAGATATTGTTGCCTCCATGTGATACTGCAGTAGCAGTTCTTCAAAATCTTGCCTAATTTTTGATCCTTTTCCCATGTCAATATTGATATCCCCACATATAATAATGTTTCTCTTCATTATTCATTCGTAGTAAATTAGCAATTTTTTTCGCCACTTGGTGATTGTACACACAGAACATACTTAAGCCTTCTATCATTACACCAGTAATTTCAAAGTCTTTTTCTTTTACTGTTGGGAGTTTCACACCTTTATTAAAACTTCCTGGCAGATTAAAATTGTGTGCCGGAACCGGGACTCGAACCTGGGACCTTTGCCTTTCGCGGGCAAGCGCCAGTACCTCACCTCCTACTTTCCAAAGTTGGCGGAAGTAAAGTTGTGAGGCGGCATCGTGAGTCGTGTCGGGGTAGCTCAGTCGGTAGAGCGCTTGCCCGCGAAAGGCAAAGGTCCCAGGTTCGAGTCCCGGTTCCGGCACACAATTTAAATCTGCCAGGAAGTTTCATATCAGCGCACACTCCGCTGCAGAGTGAAAGTTTCATTCTGGAAACATCCCTTAGGCTGTGGCTAAGCCATGTCTCCACCATATCCTTTCTTCCAGGAGTGCTAGTCTTGCGTGTTTGCAAGAGAGCTTCTGTGAAGTTTGGAAAGTAGGAGGCGAGGTACTGGCGGAAGTAAAGTTGTGAGGCGGCATCGTGAGTCGTGTCGGGGTAGCTCAGTCGGTAGAGCGCTTGCCCGCGAAAGGCAAAGGTCCCAGGTTCGAGTCCCGGTTCCGGCACACAATTTTAATCTGCCAGGAAGTTTCATATCAGCGCACACTCCGCTGCAGAGTGAAAGTTTCATTCTGCACACCTTTATTGTTTGCAGTCTCTAGCTTTCCTGTTTTGATATATAAAAATAGAAAACAGATGACTTACCAAAAGGACCGGCTCGTCGATAGATACAAATAAAATAAATAAAATCACACACAAACACACATACAAGCTTTCGCAGCCTAGCTGCTTTGTCAGGCAGAAGGGAAGGAGAGGGAAAAGGAAATGATGAGGGTTTCAAGGGAGTGGATAAGGAGTCATTCCAATCCCGGGACAGGAAAGACTTACCTTGAGGTGGAAAAAAGAGGGTAAACAAAACCACACACACCCACACATTTACACAGACGCAAGTAGTACCCTCTTTCCAATGCCAATTATTAGAAATTCGTTCTCGTCCTCTTGTGTAGGCCTATCTGTGGTCTTCTCTTTTCTTTTAGAATAGGTCACTAATTTCCATTTATATTTATCTACTGGTTTTCTGCACGTTGGGTTTACCGTGACATTGATGGCACTAGATATGTTTTCGTTCATAACGTCCGTATTACGAGCATACGTATTTTCGCGAGTTTCCTTTTTCGTTTGCTGGATTTCACACGCACACATATTTTCACAATCTTGCTGCTTTTCTTGATGGATTTCACCCACAGTGCACTGTTTTTCTTGTAATAATCTAGCATTTTCTTCTTTTAAACACAGTATTCCTGTTTTTAATGCTTCAATGTCATTTTGCAGTAACTTTATAATTTCATTTTTGGATTCCACTAGACTTACCATATCGGCCGTTTTGGTGCTTAAACGAGCATGGCATGTCCATGGAAAATCATCACTGATATATTTTAGATTTATTTTCGTGCACTTTTTATGTAACCAATAATTGCATTTGACATACATGATACCTCCATCGCTTCTCACATTCTTTACACTACGAACTGCTTATTTTTTGCCTTTTTGACGAGAGCACAGTACCACCACACTTTTCTATCGGTGCCATCTTGCTTCATCACTATCATTCTCTCTTGAACTTGCTTTGATAGCTCTGTCATTTTAATATGGCCTCTTATTCCCTCATTTCTGATCCTATCAGTTCTGGTAATGCCATAAATTCTTCTTAACATTTTCATTTCAGCCACATTCATTGACATAACTGTGCCTTAGCTGGTGCCCATGACTCTGCTTCATACTATTGCCATGTTTGAATTGTCATCACTGGACACTATTGATCTTAAGTATTTAAAACTATTGACTTTTGTCAAGTCTTCCCATCCAACTGGACTGTTTCTTCTCCTTGTCCTCCCAGGCACATGTACTCGTGTTTCCTTTCTGTTGATTTTCGTCCCTCTGTCCTCCCAAGCTTTTCTCCAGAACTCCAGTCTCATTTCCAGCTCATCTCTGTTGGTGTTACGTAACTCTATATCATCTGTGAATCATACACAAAGGAGCTTGTTCTCTAACCTATTCTGATAATTCATTGATGACCAAATTGAAGGTATATGTGCTCAACACAGGCCTTTGATGCAACTCAACTTGTGCTGGTATCTAGTTTGTTATTCCTACACTACTTCTCACCTGCATTCTAGCACCATTATACATGTCCTAAATAAGATGTACATATTTATCTGGCACTTACCTCTCTCTCATGCACCTCCAGATTTGTTGCTGTGGCACTCTGCTATAAGCCTTTTCTAGGTCTATTATCTTCGCATGGATTTTCATAGTATTTGCCATCAGTTTTATTCCCCTATAGTTGCCACAATCCTGAATGCCATCCTTCTCCTTGAATAAGGGACTCACTGTAGTCTCTCTCCATTCATCCAGAATCATTTATTCCTGATATATCTGTTGTATCAAATCACAGAACATATCCATCTCTTCCCTTTGTCAGGAACTGGCGCTTTTCCACTTGTTCTTTTCTCATTATACCTGCTACCATGTTCTGGGAGGGCACACCCTCGTCAAAAACCGATCTTGGATTTTCCTCATTAAGCAGATATTTAAAATATTGCTCCCATCTTTTCTTAATACTGCTTTCCTCTAGTAGTACCAGTTCCTCCTCATTCATTATTTGTCTGACGTGGTAAAATCTTTTGTTGGCTTGACTCTTGTTCTAGCTATTTTAAAGATCCCGACACATGATTTAGTTGACTCAAGGTCTTCATAAAACTTATTCATTGCAGTTGACCTTGACTTTGCCATGGTCTTTTTAGCAGTTCTATTTGCTTCTCTGAGCTAGATGAATCCCATCATTTTGTACATCATCATCCCACCACCAGGTCTCTCTGTCTACATGTGGTCCTTTCCCCAGTGTTTTGCCAAGCACCTCTTCTCCTACTTTTGGATGGCAGCACCATTTGTTTTCCCCCTCTTCTGTACTCCTTGCACTGGTAATACCTCTTATAGAACTTTCACTTTGAATTTACTTTTTAATTCTGGGTCCTTCACATCCCATCACTTGATTCTTGGCAATGTTTGTTTTATTCCTCTATTATTTGTGCCACTGTGCACCCAGTCTAGCACTAACACTCGTATCTTGTGTCGTAACATGTTCCCCTAATATAACTTCACAGTTCTTTATTTCCTTCCACTGATGCTGCCTGCACATTAGGACATCTATCTGACTTTCTCTACACCTGTTTTTATATGTTACCATGTGCCTCTCACTTTTCTGGAAAAAGGTGTTGCATATTGCTAAATCAAATTCCAGAGCAAAATTCACCAATCTCTTCCCTTCTTCATTTCCTACACTATGACCCCAACCCTCGTGACTCTCCTCAATAGTCCTCCTTTGACTTTATCAATATGCCCATTTAGATCTCCTCCTAGGAACACTCTTTTCGCCATCAGGCATACTGACAACTTCCTGTTCAAGGTCATCTCAAAAATGCGTCCTTCTCTTCATCTGTACATCCTATTAGTGGTGCATAAGCGCTTACAATGTTTAGGTTTCCTTCGACTCACAGCTTGACTCTCATTATCTGGTCACTTCTCCTACAAACTTCTCTTAGCCCATCTTCAGCTTATTCGAGAGGATAATACCCAATCTGATTCTGCCTTCTCTATAGCTCCACTGTACAACAACTTATAACCACAACCCAGTTCTCTGGCTTTATTTCCCTAACATCTTGCCTCTTGCACACACAAGATATCAACTTTCCTCCTCTCCATCATGTCAATGATCTCTCTTCCTCTTCCAGTCATTGACCCCACATTGTTTCCCTACTCTCATCTGGACTTGTTTCTTTAACTGAGCCCATCCCTTACTCAGTAGCCTTCATCCACTTTTCACAAAGGGCAGGCAGGACGTTTGTGTATTGACTGCAGGGTACATCATAGCATTTTCTGAGGTTGAACTAGAACTTGCCATAATGGTTTTGGCAGACACGATTTACAGTTGGATGCCCTTCCTGACACCAAACCTGGGAAAATGGAAACTTAGGAAAGACTAGGGAATGAAAATGAAAGACACCCTCAGTCCTTGTAACTTAATACCATTGGGGTCATAAAAGCAAGAGTTGGCCAAGAGAGACCGATAGGAAAGAAAACAGCCGAAGCCTGAACAAGTAAGTGAAAGTAATGTCAGACTCAGCTGAGGGCCCAGGTTGTTGCCATCCACATACTTAGACGGGAGCCCCCTGGGGGGGCTACTACTTGTGTGGACTCTTACCACCTTTTTGTATGTCGATGACTCAGATCTAATTAATAGAAGCATACTCATGATCATAATATTCACTTCATTTCAGACCTGGAGGATCTTTCTACTTTTCCAGTGTGAAAAAACAGGCAATATGTGTAGGTACAAAAGTTGGTAGAATTTGTAAAGACACCAGTAATTATTTAAACCTAAGTAAATCAAGGGGAATGATGGTAACTAAACTGCAAAAAAGGCAACACATCTGTTATAAACTCCACTACACAAGAGAAAGCTACTTTCAAATGAAAGTCAATGCGTATTTTAATTGAGGTTAAAACAGTTTTGAAAATATGTTTTATAATATATGAGGTGTGTAGCACTAAAGGAAGATAAAAGAAAAACAAGGCATTCTCAATGAAGAGGAAAGATTTAACCAAATGTATAATATTATTCATACACGATCACTTAAAGAGTAAGCTCACGGGCACTCGGGCTTAAATTTCCTGGCTAGCTGGTCTCATTTGATATGTTGTCTCGAGATATGTTACTCCTTTTGCCAGTAGCCTTCCCAGGCATATATTTAATAACACTAGCTGATATTTTCCATTGACACAGCCATAGTAGAAACAGAACTATATGTTCCATAGGTGGTTTAGGTACTTCAGAAACATAATGGGCAATTCCATCACTAGTACTGGTAGCCCCGACTTTTGTTCTGGAAGAGAAGCACTATTACTGTCCATGAGAGTCTCTTGTGTTAGTTGATTTGAAGGAACCGAAACCTTGACATCTGCAATAAGGTTTTGAAGAGCAGTTGCAGTCAGTCTGGCTATAACGCTACACTCAAAGTTGGTCATTGTGTCTGCTCATTATCGTGTACAGTTTCTGCCAGAATCAGCTAGTGTTCTTGTGCTTACACCGATCTGCAGTCTGTTCTATAGTGTGTGCCCACATTAACAAGGAATTGTCAGTACTCAGTTGCCATAAACTGAGCTTGAGTGTCTGTAATTAAGTTGTGGGATCTCCTTAAATGGTAAAAATATTTTGATAAGCTCTGTCACTGATCCTGTTTTCAGTTGCAACTTGGACAACATAGCAAAAATGAATCAACCAAGACATTGCTCCAAGCAAGAATAATGCATCATGGCTCTCCAGGTTAGGGGTGGAAAATTGTCATACGTAACTAGTAGACCTGGCAGTTAAGCAACTGCTTCATTTGGATGTTTCTCTAATGCAGTTTTTTTCCACAACATATATGACATTTTAATAAATCAGTCAAAGTAATAATACCTAATATATGTTTACATCAGTTTAAACAATTCTTCAGCATAATAGCCTAATCAGTTAACTGAAATTCCATAAAATAGTGTTGTCAAAAATATGTTTCCAAAACTTTTTACACTCCATCTGTCACTCAATTTTAGAGCTATAATTAATAATTTTCCCAGTGTGAAAATCTAAGTGTGCACTCAGTGTAACATGAAGCACTACAACTGTAGTTTTATATTCAGACTGTGGCTATACGAGTGTGTCAAGGAGAATAGCGTTGATTAGTTCAGTCACCTTAGTGTGGTGTTCAAAAAGGCATTGGTGTAAGTAAATAATATCTTAATTAGGGTATTTGAAGTGGTTGACATTATGTAGAAGAATAAAGAAAGTTAATTTCAAAAATAAATTCTCCCATAATTGGTATCAAAAAATAAAAATGTTTCATGATGACCAACCCCTTGGATCCGTCACTGCTGATGACTTTTTGATGAAAAACAATGCCCACAGTTGGTCAAGGCACTTAATATCACTTGCCTAAAAATGCATTGCTAGCCATTTCTAGTATAATTCCCTAGTTGCCTGTGCATTTATGAATGGCTCAAGAGCTGAAAAAGCCTTGTGACTGTCGGAGCATGGAAGACATCAAAAGAATTATGTCTGTTAATCCCATTATCAGACTAAAAGAGGGCTTGAGTATTGGCATTTAGTATTAGAAGGACAAGGGTGTTAATAATGAATGGGGTGGCTTCCTATGTATATTATCTTTTCATATGAACAAGACTATTTCCTGTCAGAAAGATAAATATATATAAAAAAAAAAGGCTGCATAGTCAAGACCTATAGAATTAGATAATTTCAATAGAGAACTAAAAGAAAAACTGAAATAAACGTATGGGGTTGAAGGAGTGACAAAAACCAAGGAGCACAGAGGTCAGTACAAACTTTAAGAGTGTCAGTTTCATAAGCATGTCAGAAGATTGGAGCAGAAAAATTAATTTAAAAACAAAAAATTCAGACTGCATCTCAAAGATCTGCTGGTGCGTAGTAAATGGAAAATACAGTAATATTTTAATGGATATTTCATAGATATTGTCAATATGACTTTGTCACTATAGATACAGCACCCTTTGGATAACAAACTGAGGACAACCCAGTTTTTTGAAAAGCTGGATAGAAAGGCCTGGTGCAATAGTGTTCAGCAGCTGATGGTGCACCAGCTATCACAGTGTGAGAGCCCTGAAAAGCATGTGCAGTGCACTACTAGAGAGAAGCCACTGTGCTCATTTCCCCCCTTCCCCTCCTGCCTCTGCCAGCAACATGAGGAACTGGCAATCAAATGAGCCAACAGGGCAGTAGGAGATGGGTCTGCACTATGAGACAGGGGGGTGCTAGAGCCCTGTACTGGGAGAGTACCGCCAACCGGGCGAGCCCCGCCATTGTAGGCCTATCTCGCAATAGCAGCGCTATGGGCGGATCTGTCAAATTAGCATTTATGATGAAGGGAACCGGGCTGAACATCTACGTATTATGACATTACGTTAAGTAAGCAATGAACAAAAGTTTTTAATCGTTTTCTCACCTCTGCTGCGAATATTAAGGACAAATTAGTAATCTGGTATCGAAATCTAAGATCAAGACCTTTTGTTTTTGAGCAAACTAGTTGTAAAGTTGTTTCGTGCAAAGTTTTGTCAAAAGTAATATATGTAGTAATGATAAGAGACTGTAAGTCGTTAGAGTTAACATATTTCATTTAAAGTACTGGTACTTATTAAAATACAAATATGTAGTTTAGTTATTTAGGCTGCTAAGGAAAAGAAAAAAAATGGATATTACAAATTAATTTGTCTAAAAAATTTGAAAGGTATTTTATCTACATAGTAACTGCGTCTTAAAATACCTTCACGGCATTCATCATGCCAATACTTTTACCACAGCACTTTGCTGTGGAATCCTCTGCTTGGCGATTATATTTTCTCAGAAGAATATTTACTCTACTGGTTAAAAAATACGTGCACAACTTTTTCCACAACACTGTGACACGAAGGAATATTTTGGAACACATTCATTGATTGATGTATGTCCAAGCAGCATTGTTCACTATCTTGAAATGTATAAAAAAGTTTTGTCTAAATACATCGCGATAAATTTACGTAGAATGAGTAAGATACGAATCTTATTTATATACATACAATATATGTAAACGGTTTTGCCTGTCCATACTTTCGTCATATTCAGTATAAATGCGAAATTCGTCAAATACGGCAGATTATGTTAGATTTTCACGTGTATGTATCGTTTAAAAATATCTTTTCTCTTACATGATTGTCCGGCCAACATTACTCCCAAGAAACAGATGAATCTAGAAGTTTATTCGATATTTCAATACAAATTTGTTTACTTCACACAATTTTGCATTCTTGTATGGAAATGCATCTTTTCTTCCAATGCGATGTATCCGCAATTCGCGTCTTTTCACATTCCTTTCGCCCTGTGGAATGCGAAAACCTCTGACTGTCTTAGTGTAACAATTTACTGCACAACACTCCGGCAATGTTCACCATATATAAAAGTGAAATATGCTATGTTAAGCGCTTAATTTAATACACAACGAGTCTACAGATTTCCAAGACCTCTAAATGCTAAAATAACAGCGAGTTAAGTGAAATATGCCATTTACGCTGATGGATTGCTTAGGCCTAAAATGGCGGACGTGCCCCACCCGCACTCAACTGACCAATAGCAACCGGCAGTTGTCGGCAAGCCACACATAAAAGGTTGGCGCTACTCTCCCAATACAGGGCTCTAGGGGGTGCTGGTCAGTGCTGCCCTCTATGTGACACACTTGGTCTGGCAGCATTCTGTCTGCAGGAGCTATTAACTGTTCTGTCATCAGTGCTACATAAGCACTTACATGAAATTTCAAAGCAATTACATTAATTATTTTAAATACAGATATGACATTTGATAGAGCATGAACTCTAAAAATTATTTTTAGCTCAATACAGAAAAAAAGTTTCCATCCGTTGTCAGAGGCACTGGAGAATTGGTTTTTATATCGCATTTATATATATATATATATATATATATATATATATATATATATATATATCAAAGTAGACTCAAATACTCTGTAAAATACATTTGTTGGCAGAAATGTGTTACTAAATGAAGGAAGCTTGGAGTTTAATGTTGTTCACTCTGTGGTCAATAAAGAGACAGAGCTTAAGTTCCGATTTTTGGGGAATGAAAGACATACATTCATGCAGTCACTCAGACACCTATACACACACAACTATCATGTTTGTCCACTTCAGCAACATAAGTATCTAGACCAGGTATGGCCAACATTTCTGCCCGGCAGGCGCGCCCATGCCCCGCAGGCGGAGTACACTGTACTTCATCGCCCCGGTCGCGACCATTTGGCACTAGTGTTGGCATCCGAGTGAGAGAGATAGCAGTGGAAAGAGTGAGACTGCACAACCCTGCTCTGGGCTGAACTGTGCTGCAGTCAGATCCAACGTAAATGATGTAACAGAGGAAACGCAGCTATGTAATTTGATCAAAGAATGGAAAAACAAGTGAACCATTATCTGTTTAGGTAACAATAAGTGTTTGTATGGTAGAATCACTTCATGAAGCTTTAGAAAGTATCCAAATATGAATCAAACAAAAACCTATTAATTTTGTGACCCAAATTTGATTCTGTTATTATTGTACATGCACACTCTTCATATATATGACTTACCAGAAGGACCGGCTCGTCGATAGAAACAAATAAAATAAAATAAAATTACACACAAACACACATACAAGCTTTCGCAGCCTAGCTGCTTCGTCAGGCAGAAGGGAAGGAGAGGGAAAAGGAAATAATGAGGGTTTTAAGGGAGTGGATAAGGAGTCATTCCAATTCCGGCAGTGGCGTAGCTATCATAGGGCTAGGCGGGGCAGTGCCCCGGGGCCCCCGAGATCAAGGGGCCCCTCGGCCTTCGTGAGCAAAGTTCGGAAAAAGTCACAGTTGAGCGTCAATTTTTATTTTTATTTATTTTTATTTTATTATTATTAATTTTTTTTCATTCCCACCCTACCGTCCATCAACTCCCCCTCCCGTCAAACTAAGCTGCCCACAGTAACCGCACTGGGCCACAGGGTGACGGAACATTGCTTCTAGTGGGGTCTGCTGACAGGCCAAGCCGACAGTCGCTGAGTACATCAATCGGTAGAAGTAGCGGCAGCATCAAAGCTGTTCATAGCGACAGCTGCGCCTTCCCTAGTGTTGCGGCGTGCCACTCGGCGCAATATCAAGGATCGCGCGACTGTACAGTACTTCTTATTGGCAAGTAGAAGTGTACAGTTCGATTATACGAATAATCGGTTTTCCAAACATCCATGTCCCCCAATTACACTTCGGATAATCGAAGTTCTACTGTATATAATATTTTAGCCGAATGAAGGATTTTCGACTTTTAACTTTTTGAACACTGCCAACAAACTTCAAATGCAGGGAGTGAAATACGAAAATTATTTTTTGTAATTATTTCAGCGATCAATCGTAAGAATATAAATTTTTATTTGTTTGCAAATCTAGATTTCGACCACTGTGTGGTCATTATCAATGGTAAAATAAATACAGAAGAGCGAGTTAGAATAACATACATGTCATATTATAAGCCAATTGTACAAATTTCAGTTAAAGTCAATGATAAAATTGGTTTTAAGGTATGTTTTTTTATCATTGATTTTAACTGAAACTTGTACAATTGACTTATAATGTGACATGTATGTTATTCTAACTGGCTCTTTTGTATTTATTTTAGCATTGATAATGACCACACAGTGGTCGAAATCTAGATTTGCAAACAAATAAAAATTTATATTTTTTACGACTGATCGCTGAAATAATTACAAGAAATCAAATACAGTCGTGGAACATCAATTCCAACATGGAATCAAGCCAAAAATTATTCCCATCTCAGAATATAAACATAAAAAGGTATTGCCTGTCCGCTGAGACGTGCACCCTGTCACCTGCTGAATTACTAGCAGTGTGTGACAATACTGTTCATGGTTTGGTTCCGGCCGAGGTGGCCGAGGAGTCTGAGGCGCTTCAGTCACGGACTTCACGACCACTACGGTCGGGGGTTCGAATCCCCCCTCGGGCATGGATATTTGTGCCGTCTTTAGTATAAGGTAGTATATAAGTAGTTTGTAAGTTTAGGGACTGATGAACCCGTAGTTAAGTCCCATAAGCTTAACAAACATTTGAACATTTTTTTGAACATGGTTTGATTCGCGGCAGGTGGCCATATTTTCGTGGTTGAG
The DNA here is from genome assembly GCA_026315105.1 of Locusta migratoria. NCBI lineage: Eukaryota > Metazoa > Arthropoda > Insecta > Orthoptera > Acrididae > Locusta > Locusta migratoria. The sequence goes on from CM048744.1 coordinate 596,659,556, forward strand.
TAAAACTTCATTTTTCATTTTTACTAGCTTCTGCCTGCGACTTCATTCACCTAGTATGGAGCAACTTCGAAAACTATTCCATGGTAGTTTTATCTGTATGTCCAACCCAGGTCCAACTCTATCCCTCTCCAAAATTTCATCCAAATCCACCCAGTAGTTTCTGCTTGAAAGCATAATTAACTTTCACAGTTATAATTATATTAGAGAGTACGATTCAATATTATCTGCTGCATGACACACAGTAATTTACTTAAGAGTATTTAGTTTTGCCATATTATGTCTTCCACTAAGCGGTAAGGACCTGATGAAGTAGTATTGCATCTGTATAGTTCATAGGCGCCGATTACGGGTATGCTCGGTCGCTCAAGCATACCCCAAAATTTGAGTGGGTATGCACGGCACACCCCACTGAAAATTTTGGTATTATTTTTTTCTTTACGTTATATTTCTTAATTGTAATCAATTCGACTCTCTCATTTCATTGAAGGGCGGCTGGCTTTTGTAATACACCACTGTAAAAAGATTATCTAAAACATACAGGTAATTGAATTCATAGGCATTAAAATTCATGTTGACATGTGAGTGATAATTTTCTAAATAGTCCGAATGTTAATGGAATGGTACTTGTAAGTTCAATATCGTAAACTGAAGACAGTAACCTTTAATTTTTGTATTAAATAACTAGAAATGAAGTGGGTTTGGTACGATACGATGAAAATGTGTATACTACTGATTTAACGTTTATGTGTTCTCTTAGAAGTCAATTCTCTTCAACGAATCGTGTTAGTGTTAAGTCGTGACATTTTTCATCCTGTTTACTGAATGGGTGTAAGATGTAACAATGGGTTGTAAACCTATTGGTATCGACAGACATGGTATGACAGCAGAAGTGGTTATGAACTATTTTCGTAATTCTGCATAGAAAATAAATCTGCAGAAGAAAGAAGGCAGGGAGACCATCCGATGTTAGTGTAATGAACACTACAGACACATCATGTCTCAGAAGACGAAAACTCTGAAAATGATTTCTGTACTTACTACAACGGGAAAACAGGTTCAAATGGTCGCAAAAGCCGCCCAGTAGTTCTGAAACGTGAAATTGAAATTAATAACTGTTAATTTCTTTATGTTAAAAAATTACCTTTCTCTTTTCAGAGATTAAAATGGTCCTAAATTAACACCAGATGAAGCAAAAAAGGAGAAATACTACTAAAATAAAACAAAATCATTACTTTACCGTTGTACCTTGAATTCAAAAAATATAATAAAAGGTTGGGCCCCAACATAATTTTTGCCCCGGGGCCCTTGGTGTAGAAGCTACGCCACTGAATCCCGGGACAGGAAAGACTTACCTTGGGGGGAAAAAAGGAAGGTAAACAAATACACACACACCCACACATTTACACAGACGCAAGTACACTTAGGCAGACATACTGTAGAACTGTAGAAAGCAAAGAAGTTAGAAGTTAGACAGAGATGCCACTTGAGGCAGAGGCTCTGTCCAGAGAACCAAGGCAAAGATGTTAAGATGGTGGGTGGGAATTCGAATTTAGCGGAGGTTGAGACCAGGTGGGCAATGGGAGGAGAGAATAAGCTGAAGGGCAAGTTCCCATCTCCGGAGTTCTGAAAGGTTGGTGTCGGTGGGAAGTATCCAGATAACCCGGACGGTGTAACACTGCGCCAAGATGTGCTGCCCGTGCACCAAGGCATGTTTAGCCACAGGGTGATCCTCATTACCAACAAACACTGTCTGCCTGTGACCGTTCATGTGAATGGACAGTTTGTTGCTGGTCATTCCCACGTAGAATGCTTCACAGTGCAGGCATGTCAGTTGGTAAATCACATGGGTGCTATTGCAAGTGGCTCTGCCCTTGATCGTGTACACCTTCCGGGTTACTGGACTGGAGTAAGTGGTGGTGGAAGGGTGCATAGGGCAGGTTTTACAACGGGGGCATGGGTAGGAGCCAGAGGGTAGGGAAGGTGGTTTGGCTCCTACCCATGCAACCACCCCCGTTGTAAAACCTGCCCTATGCATCCTTCCACCACCACTTACTCCAGTCCAGTAACCCGGAAGGTGTACACGATCAAGGGCAGAGCCACTTGCGATAGCACCCATGTGATTTACCAACTGACATGCCTGCACTGTGAAGCATTCTATGTGGGAATGACCAGCAACAAACTGTCCATTCACATGAACGGTCACAGGCAGACAGTGTTTGTTGGTAATGAGCATCACCCTGTGGCTAAACATGCCTTGGTGCACGGCCAGCACATCTTGGCGCAGTGTTACACCGTCCGGGTTATCTGGATACTTCCCACCGACACCAACCTTTCAGAACTCCGGAGATGGGAACTTGCCCTTCAGCTTATTCTCTCCTCCCGTTGCCCACCTGGTCTCAACCTCCGCTAAATTCGAATTCCCGCCCACCATCTTAACATCTTTGCCTTGGTTCTCTGGACAGAGCCTCTGCCTCAAGTGGCATCTCTGTCTAACTTCTAACTTCTTTGCTTTCTACAGTTCTACAGTATGTCTGCCTAAGTGTACTTGCGTCTGTGTAAATGTGTGGGTGTGTGTGTATTTGTTTACCCTCCTTTTTCCCCCCAAGGTAAGTCTTTCCTGTCCCGGGATTGGAATGACTCCTTATCCACTCCCTTAAAACCCTCATTATTTCCTTTTCCCTCTCCTTCCCTTCTGCCTGACGAAGCAGCTAGGCTGCGAAAGCTTGTATGTGTGTTTGTGTGTAATTTTATTTTTTTTTATTTGTTTCTATCGACGAGCCGGTCCTTTTGGTAAGTCATCTCTTTTCTATTTTTTTATTTTTTTTATCCCACCGGGAAAGTTTCCCTTATATATATATATATATATATATATATATATATATATATATATATATATATATATATATATATATATATATATATATATAAGCTTTCGCCACCACTGGCAGCTTCTTCAGGAAGAAGAGGAAAAAAGGGGAGGAAAAGGGAAGGATGTGGGTTTTAAGGAAGTGGAAAAGGAGTCATTCCAATCCCAGGAGTGGAAGGACTTACCTTAGGGGGAAAAAAGGAAGGTAAACAAATACACCCACACTCAGACATATCGAAACGCAAACACACCTAGACAGACATTTGTGAAAAGCCTTTTTAAGAGGAAAAAAGGGGAGGAAAAGGGAAGGATATGGGTTTTAAGGAAGTGGAAAAGGAGTCATTCCAATCCCAGGAGTGGAAGGACTTACCTTAGGGGGAAAAAAGGAAGGTAAACAAATACACACACACTCAGACATATCGAAACGCAAACACACCTAGACAGACATTTGTGAAAAGCAAAGAAGTTGGACAGAGATACCAATTGAGGCAGAAGCTCTGTCCACAGAACCCAGGCAAAGATGCTAAAGATAGTGGGTGGGAATTTGAGTTAGCGGAGATTGAGACCAGGTGGGCAACGGGAGGAAAGAATAAGCTGAAGGGCAAGTTCCCATCTCCGGAGTTCTGAAAGGTTGGTGTCGGTGGGAAGTATCCAGATAACCCGGACGGTGTAACACTGCGCCAATATGTGCTGGCCGTGCACCAAGGCATGTTTAGCCACAGGGTGATCCTCATTACCAACAAACACTGTCTGCCTGTGACCGTTCATGCGAATGGACAGTTTGTTGCTGGTCATTCCCACATAGAACGCTTCACAGTGCAGGCATGTTAGTTGGTAAATCACGTGGGTGCTATCGCAAGTGGCTCTGCCCTTGATCGTGTACACCTTCCGGGTTACTGGACTGGAGTAAGTGGTGGTGGAAGGGTGCATAGGGCAGGTTTTACAACGGGGGCGGTTGCATGGGTAGGAGCCAGAGGGTAGGGAAGGTGGTTTGGGGGTTTCATAGGGATGGACTAGGAGGTTACGAAGGTTAGGTGGGCGGCGGAAAGACACTCTCGGAGGAGTGGGGAGGATGTCATTAAGGATGGATCTCATTTCAGGGCAGGATTTAAGGAAGTCGTATCCCTGCTGGAGAGCCACATTCAGAGTCCGCTCCAGTCCCGGAAAGTATCCGGTGACAAAAGGGGCACTTCTGGGATTCTTCGGTGGAAGGTTCTGGATTTGGAGGAATGAGGAGGTGGCTCTGGTAATTTGCTTCTGAACCAGATCAGGAGGATAGCTGCGGGATGTGAAGGCTGTTATTAGGTTATTGGTGTACTGGTTCAGGGATTCGGGACTGGAGCAGACTCTTTTGCCACGAAGACCTAAGCTGTAGGGAAGGGAACGTTTGATATGGAATGGATGGCAGCTGTCATAATGGAGGTACTGTTGTTTGTTGGTAGGTTTGATGTGGACAGATGTGTGAAGTTGGCCGTTGGACAGATGGAGGTCGACATCAAGGAAAGTGGCATGGGATTTGGAGTAGGACCAGGTGAATTTGATGGGACCAAAGGAGTTGAGGTTGGAGAGGAAATTCTGGAGTTCTTCTTCACTGTTGGTCCAGATCATGAAGATGTCATCAATGAATCTGTACCAAACTTTGGTCTGTCTAGGTGTGTTTGCGTTTCGATATGTCTGAGTGTGTGTGTATTTGTTTACCTTCCTTTTTTCCCCCTAAGGTAAGTCCTTCCACTCCTGGGATTGGAATGACTCCTTTTCCACTTCCTTAAAACCCATATCCTTCCCTTTTCCTCCCCTTTTTTCCTCTTTTTCCTGAAGAAGCTGCCAGTGGTGGCGAAAGCTTGTATGTGTGTTTGTGTGTGATTTTATTTGTTTCTCTCGACGAGCCGGTCCTTTTGGTAAGTCATCTCTTTTCTATTTTTAGTTTTTATATATATATATATATATATATATATATATATATATATATATATATATATATATATATATATATATATATGTTTTGTAAATGAACTAGTATAGAAGGAAACTTCCTGGTGGGATAAACAAATATAAAAAATAGAAAACGGATGACTTACCCAAAAGGACCGGCTCGTCGATAGACACAAATAAAAATAAAAATCACACTCAAACACACATACAAGCTTTCGCCACCACTGGCAGCTTCTTCAGGAAAAAGAGGAAAAAAGGGGAGGAGAAAGGGAAGGATATGGGTTTTAAGGAAGTGGAAAAGGAGTCATTCCAATCCCAGGAATGGAAGGACTTACCTTAGGGGACAAAAAGGAAGGTAGACAAATATACACACACTCACACATATCCAAACGCAAAAACATCTAGACAGACATTTGTTATGTCCTCCGTTTTCTATTTTTTATATTTGTTAAATGAACTAGTATCATAAATATGCAAAAATAAATGTTAGGCGAGGGCTATTGAGTCTCATTCTTACAAGTAAATGTTTTTTGTTAAAATACAACAAACTAACAAAAAAAGATTGCTCTCAGGTGCATTTTCCCTCAGTTCCTCTGAAAATATGCTAGCGCACTTGAGGCGTTCGTCCAAATTACTGTCAATGGGTTTTGAAAGAGCAAACACCTTTTCTGTACACCTGCAAATAAATGTTATTGGCCAGCATAACTTGTCTCCTGATTGGTTGCTCTGCTGTTCCTAAACTAGAGAGCACGAGTGCTACCCACTGATGCATAAAATTTAGTTTTAGCCTGCCTGTCTGTAGTGATGTTTTTCCTCTTCCTGCTTGCCACTCTGCCCGCACACCACCACGGACGGGAGTGCGGCCGCAGCGACGGTGACTGCACCCACGAGGGGGTGTTTGGCCATGTCTGATCTATACTGTAGCTGAAGTCGGGAGTGGAGGGGGAAGGATGCTGGGTAAAGGTAGGGATGAAAAGTTCCGCATTGCATGATGGATTTGAAAGGCTCTGATGGGCGGGAATTTGAATTACAGCAATGAATACAGTGAAGGGAAGGGGCAGGAAAGGATAAAAGGAAGTTGTAGAGCAGTGTGGGGAGGGAGTGGGGGGATTTGAAATGATAAGTATAATAAGGAAAAATAAAAATAGGAAAAAAGGAAGAAATAACAAAGTTATGGAAAAAAGGGAAAAAAATAAAGCTAGGAAAAAATAAACAATAAAAAATAAATAAAAATATAAGTCATTAATTAAAGAGCATATTGTCAGTGGTGACATACAGTTTTAAGGAAGACATGAGATACAGGAAAATGGGTGGGGAAGGAAGAGGGGGGGGGGGGGGGGAGATGTTAGGCATAGGATGCAGGGATGTGAAGTTATCTTAGGTTGAGGCCAGGATGGTTGTGGGACTGTAGAATGTGTTTGAGGGACAACTCCCATCTGCGCACTTCAAAAGAGCTGGTGGTGGAGGGTAGGGATCCAGATGGCTTGGATAGTGAAGCAACCATTGAAATTCAGAGTGCTGTTCTTGGCTGCATGCTGTGCCGCAGGCTGGTCTATCTTGCTTTCTGCCCCAGTTTGGCAGTGGCCGTTCATACTGATGGACAGCTGGTTTCTCATCATACCAATATAAAATGTTGTGCAATGATTGCAGCAGGGTTGGTATATCACATGGCTACTTTCACAGGTGGCCCGGCCTCTGATGGGGCAGGATAAGCTTGTGACGGGACTGGAATAGGAAGTGCTGGGTGTGTGGATTAGGCAGGTCTTCCATTGCGGTCTTCCACAGGGATATGATCTCTGTAGTATGGGGTTGTGTTTGGAAGTGGCATAGGGATGGACTGAAATGTTGTGGAGGTTGGGTGGGTGATGTAACACCACTTTAGGAGGGGTCGGAATGATCTTAGGCAGGATGTCACTCATTTCAGAGCATGGTGACAGATAATCAAAGCCCTGACGAAGGATGTGATTAAGTTGATCCAGTCAAGAGTGGTATTAGGTGACAAGGAGGACACTCTGTTGTGACTGGTTACTGGGATTGGGGGGAGGATTGGTGGTGTTTGGGGATATGGCACGGGAAATCTGTTTGTGGAGTAGGTCAGGAGGGTACTATCTGTCTGTGAAGGCCTTTATGAGACCTTCGGCACAATGGGTAAGGAACTTCTCATCACTCCAAATTAGCCATCCATGTATGGAAAGGCTGTATAGGAGGGATTTTTTGATGTGGAGTAGGTTTAATGTGGATGGAGTTGTGGATGGAGCTGTCAGTGAGGTGGAGGTTAGCATCCAGTAAGGTAATTTGCCGGGTTGAGAAGGACCAAGTGAAACTCACGGGGGAAAAGAAATTAAGGTTGTTAAGGAATGAGCATTGGGTGTCCTGGCTCTGAGTCCAAATCATGAAACTATCATCAATGAATCTGAACCAGACCAGGAGTATGGGGTTTTTGGAAGCTAGGAAGGTTTCTGCTAGATGGCCTATAAATAGGTTGGCGTAGGAGGGTGCCATACAGATGCCCACGGCTGTGCTGTGGATTAAAATTGTATACTTTTGCTTCAAAGGAAAAGTAATTGTTTGTTACGATGTAATTGGTAAGGGCAATAAGGAACGAGGTATTGGGCTTGGAATCTAAAGGATGTTGTGAAAGGTAGTGTTCAAGAGCAGCAAGACCACGGGCATGTGTGATGTTGCTGTACAGCAAAGTGGCATTAACAGTGATAAGTAAGGCTCCAGGAGGTAAAGGGGTGGGAATGGTGGAAAGTTTGTGAAGGAAGTGATTGGTATCTTGGATGTGGGAGGCTAGGTTTTGAGCGATTGGTTGGACTTGCTGGTCAACAAGGGCCAACTGCTTGAAAACTAGCATCCCACATCCAAGATACCAACCACTTCCTTCACAGACTCACCACCATCCCCACCCCTTTACCTACTGGAACCTTACTTGTCACTGTTGATGCCACTTCGCTGTACACGAACAACCCACATGCTTATGGCCTTGCTGCTCTCAAACACTACCTTTCCCAATGTCCTTCAGACTCAAAGCCCAATATCTCATTCCTTATAGCTCTTACCAATTAGATCCTTACAAACAATTACATTTACTTTGAAGGAAAAGTACACAATCAAATCCGCGGCACAGTCATGGGCACACATACAGCACCCTCCTATTTATGGGACATCTAGAGAAAACCTTCCTAGCTTCCCAAAACCTCAAATCCCTGGTCTCGTTTAGGTTCATTGATGATACTTTCATCATTTGAACTCAGAGCCAGGACACCCAATCCTCATTTCTTCAAAACCTCAATTCCTTATTGCCCCTCGGTTTTACTTGGTCCTTCTCAACCTGGCAAGTCACCTTCCTAGATGTTAAACTCCAACTCACTGACAGCTCCATCCACACCTCCATAGACATTAAACCTACTAATTACAGACAGTACCTTCACTTTGATAGCTGCCATCCATTCCACGTAAAAAAAAAAAAAATCCCTCCCATACAGCATTGCTACCCATGGACGGCAAATTTGCAATGATGAGAAGCCCTTACCCATTAAGTCGAAGACTTCACAAAGCCTTCACAGACAGACATTACCCTCCTGACCTACTCCACATACAGATTTCCCGTGCCATATCCCCACATGCCACCAAACCTCCCCCCAACCCCAGTAATCAGTCACAACGGAGTGTCCTCCTTGCCACCTAATACCACCCCAAACTGGAACAACTTAATCACATCCTTTGTCACCATGCTCTGAAATGAGAGACATCCTACCCAAGATCATTCTGACCCCTCCTAAAGTGGTGTTCCATCACCCACTCAACCTTCACAACATCCTAGTCCTTCCCTATGCCACTACCAACCCCAGTCCCAGGGATCATATGCCTGTGGAAGACCCTGATGCAAAACCTGCCCAAATCATCTACCCAGCACTTCCTATTCCAGTCCAGTCACAGGTTTATTCTATCCCATCATAAGTTGGACCACCTGTGAAAGCAGCCATGTAATATACCAACACTGCTGTAATCATTGCTCAGCATTTTATATTGGTATGACAATAAACCAGCTATCCATCAGGATGAATGGCCACTGCCAAACTGTGGCAGAAAGCAAGATAGACCAACCTGTGGCACAGCATGCAGCTGAGCTCAGTACTCTCAATTTCAATGTCTGCTTCACTATTCAAGCCATCTGCATCCTTCCCTCCACCATCAGCTCTTCTGAAGTGCACAGATAGGAGTTGTCCCTCCAACACATTCTACAATCCCACAACCATTCTGGCCTCAACCTAAGATAACTTCACATCCCTCCATCCTATGCCAAACATCCCCCCCCCCACCCCCTCTCTTCCTTTCCCACCCATTTTCCTGTATCTCATGTCTTCCTTAAACTGTGTGTCACCACTGACAATATGCTCTTTAATTAATGCCTTATATTTTTATTTATTTTTTATTGTTTATTTTTTCTTATTTTTCCTAGCTTTTCCCCCTCTTTTTCCCTAACTTTATTATTTCTTCCTTTTTTTTCCTATTTTTATTTTTCATTATTATTCATATCATTTCAAATCCCCCCCTCCCCCCACTAATCTACACCTTCCTTTTGTCCTTTCCTGCCCCTTCCCTTCACTGTATTCATTGCTGCAATTCGAATTCTCGCATATCAGAGCCTTTTAAAGCCATCATGCAACACAGAACTTTCCATACCCACCATTACCTGGCATCCTTCCCCCTCCACTCCCCACCTCACCCATAGTCTAAATGCTTGTGCCACTGGAGTGAACGGATATGATGTGTGTGTATAATTGTCTGTGTGATTGAGTTTGTTTTTCTAAAGAAGGCCATGGCCAAAAATTTAAGCTATATGTATGTGATTCTCTATTTTTGTGTCTGTCAGCAGCTCAGTGAGCCTCTTTATGGTGAGTTTTTACCTATCCTCCTTTACTGATATTCCTATCGGATTTTTCATTGTTAATATTTTGTTCTTTAAAAGACATTGTTGGGAAAATATAATCTCCAGAACTTGTGGAGAAAAATCTTTTTACAGGTACTTTAAATCACAATATCTAAATGCTTAAAACTGTTCTGGATTCTAAAATATATTAACTGTTTCTCTGATTATACGAATATTATAGACGAAAAATTCCTAGCAGGAAAATATATATAATAGACAAAGATTACTCACCAGGTGAAGGAGCACAGGTGTGACAGCAGCACAAATAAACGGAACACACTCACATACACACAAACGCTAGCTTTCGCAGCCTAGCTGCTTCATCAGGCAGAAGGGAAGGAGAGGGAAAAGGAAATGATGAGGGTTTTAAGGAAGGGGGTTAAAGAGCCATTCCAATCCCGGGAGAGGAAAGACTTACCTTGGGGGAAGAAAAGGAAGGTAAACAAATACACACACACCCATACATTTACACAGACGCAAACACACCTAGGCAGACATACTACAGAAACAAAGAAGTTAAGAAGTTAGACAGAGATGCCACTAGAGGCAGAGGCTCTGTCCAAAGAACCGAGGCAAAGATGTTGAGATGTTAAAGATGGTGGGCAGGAATTCAAATTTAGCGGAGGTTAAGACCAGGTGGGCAACGGGAAGAGAGAATATGCTGAAGGGCTAGTTCCCATCTCCGGAGTTCTGAAGGATTGGTGTCGGTGGGAAGTATCCAGATAACCCGGACTGTGTAGCACTGTGCCAAGACGTGTTGGTCGTGCACCAAGGCGTGTTTAGCCACAGGGTGATCCTCGTTACCAACAAACACTGTCTGCCTGTGTCCATTCATGCAAATGGACAGTTTGTTGCTGGTTATTCCCACATAGAACGCTTGACAGTGCAGGCATGTCAGTTGGTAGATCACGTAGGTACTATCGCAAGTTGCTCTGCCTTTGATCGTGTACACTTTCCGGGACTGGAGTAAGTGGTGGTGGAAGGGTGCATAGGGCAGGTTTTACAACGGGGGTGGTTACAAGGGTAGGAGCCAGAAGGTAGGGAATGTGGTTTGGGGATTTCATAGGGGTGGACTAGGAGGTTACGGAGGTTAGGTGGGCGGTGGAAAGACACTCTCGGTGGAGTGGGAAGGATGTCATGAAGTATGGATCTCATTTCGGGGCAGGATTTAAGGAAGTCGTATCCTTGCTGGAGAGCCACATTCAGAGTCCGCTCCAGTCCCGGAAAGTATCCGCTGACAAGAGGGGCACTTCTGGGATTCTTCTGTTGAAGGTTTTGAATTTGGGCGGATGAGGAAGTGGCTCTGGCAATTTGCTTCTCTACCAGATTAGGAGGATAGCTACGGGGTGTGAAAGCTGTTATTAGGTTATTGGTGTACTGGTTCAGAGCTTCGGGACTGGAGCAGACTTGTTTGCCACGAAGACCTAAGCTGTAGGAAAGGGAACGTTTGATGTGGAATGTATGGCAGCTGTCATAATGCAGGCACTGTTGTTTATTGGTAGGTTTGATGTGGATGGATGTGTGAAGTTGGCTGTTGGACAGATGGAGGTCGACGTCGAGGAAAGTGAGATGGGATTTGGAATAGGATCAGGTGAATTTGATGGGACCAAAGGAGTTGAGGTTAAAGAGGAAATTCTGGAGTTATTCTTCACTGTGTGGCCAGATCATGAAGATGTCATCAATGAATCTGTACCAAACGTTGGGTTGACAGGCTTTGGTATCCAGGAAGGCTTCCTTTAAGCGTCCCATGAATAAGTTTGCGTACGAGGGGGCCATCCTGGTTCCCATGGCTGTTCCCTTTAGTTGTTGGTATGTCTGGCCCTCAAAAGTGTGAAGTTGTGGGTTAGGATGAAGCTGGCTAGGGTGTTAAGGAAAGAGGTTTTAGATAGGGAAGTGGGCGGTCGGCGTGAAAGGAAATACTCCATCGCAGCGAGGCCCTGGGCATGTGGGATATTTGTGTATAAGGAAGTGGCGTCAATGGTTACAAGGATGGTTTCTGGAGATAACAGGTTGGGTAAGGATTTCAGGTGATCGAGGAAGTGGTTGGTGTCTTTGATGAAGGATGGGAGACTGCACATGATGGGTTGAAGGTGTTGGTCTATTTAGGCAGAGATTCGTTCAGTAGGGGCTTGGTAACTGGCCACAATGGGGCAGCCGGGATCATTGGGTTTGTGAATCTTGGGAAGTAGGTAGAAGGTGGGGGTGTGGGGTGTCGGTGGCATCATGAGGTTAATGGAGTTAGGTGAAAGGTTTTGTAGGGGGCTTAAGGTTTTGAGGATTCCTTGAAGCTCTGCCTGGACATCAGGGATGGGATTGCCATGAAAGACTTTATATGTGGTACTGTCTGGAAGCTGATGCAGTCCCTCAGCCACATACTCCTGCCGATCAAGTACCATGGTCATGGATCCCTTGTCGGTTGGGAGAATGATAATGGAATGGTCAGCCTTCAGATCACTGATAGCTTGAGATTCAGCTGCGGTAATGTTGGGAGTAGGATTAAGGTTTATCAGGAAAGACTGAGAGGCAAGGTGGGAAGTAAGGAATTCCTGGAAGGTTTGAAGAGGGTGATTTTGAGGAAGAGCATGGGGGTCTCGCTGTGATGGAGGATGGAACTGTTCTAGGCAAGGTTCAATTTGAGTGATGTCTTGGGGAGCTGGGTCATTAGGAGTAGGATTATTTTTCTTCGTGGCAAAGTGGTATCTCCAGTAAAGACTATGAGTATAGGAAAGTAGATCTTTGACAAGAGCTGTTTGGTTGAATTTGGAAGTAGGACTAAAGGTGAGGCCTTTGGGTAGGACAGAGGTTTCAGATTGGGAGAGAGGTTTGGAGGAGAGGTTGACTACTGAATTAGGATGTTGTGGTTCCGGATTGTGTGGATTGGAATGTTGAGGTTTAGGTGGGAGAGGAGTTTGGAGTGGGAGATTGAGTAGATGGGAGAGACTGGGTTTGTGTGCAATAAGAGGAGATTGAGGTTTATTGGAGAGGTTGTTGAGGGAGAGAGTATTGCCTTTCTGGAGGTGGGTGACCAGGAGATTGGATAGTTTTTTGAGGTGGTGGGTGGCATGTTGTTCTAATTTGTGGATGGCCTGAAGGAGGATGTTCTGAACAGCAGGTGTGGATGTGGGAGAGGAAAGGTTGAGGATTTTGATTAGGGATAGGAGTTGACAGGTGTGTTCATTGGTGGAGTTGATATGTTGGTTAAGGATTAGGCGGGTGAGGGCTATGGATTGTTCAGTTTGGAATAAGTTTGTGTATGAGGGGGCCATCCTAGTCCCCATGGCTGTTCCCTTTAGTTGTTGGTATGTCTGGCCCTCAAAAGTGAAGAAGTTGTGGGTTAGGATGAAGCTGGCTAGGGTATTAAGGAAAGAGGTTTTAGGTAGGGAAGTGGGTGGTCGGCGTGAAAGGAAATACTCCATCGCAGCGAGGCCCTGGGCATGTGGGATATTTGTGTATAAGGAGGTGGCTTCGATGGTTACAAGGATGGTTTCAGGAGGTAACAGGCTGGGTAAGGATTTCAGGCACTCGAGGAAGTGGTTGGTGTCTTTGATGAAGGATGGGAGACTGCACATGATGGGTTGAAGGTGTTGGTCTATGTTGGTCTATATGGTAAGTGGACTTCATCTATTTTTTACGTATATTTTTCCTGTTAGGAATTTTTCCTCTATAATATATATATATATATAGGAATTCCTAGGGTTGTATGCCTTAAACAAACTCCACATATATGTTAACACTGAACTTTATTCTTCATCACAAGATTACAAACACAGACTATAAAGGTTTGAGTAATGGCAGCAACTTTGGAGAGAGTCGCCAAAGCAGCTTAATCAGAGATATAAGCACAATTTGTCACATATTGATAGAGTCTATATAGTCTCAACCCACCCTGCCGCAGTATGGAGCGGTCCTGTTGAGCCAGAGGGGGGGAGGGGGAGGGGGACAACCACAGCGAAATATCAACTGGTATGCACGTTACTGTGAGTTTGATGTGTCATCCAGAATGGGCGTCAGAGGGTGACATCTATGTGTGGACATTCCTCCTCCGACAAAACTTTGCATCAGTCATGTATGTTGCACTGGTCAGTCTGGTCAAGGGCAATGGACATGTATCGCTGAGGTCAGGGTAAGGACGTAGATAACCACTTCACTGGTGGGAAACATGAACACATGGACACTTTCCAGATTGACCTACTCGGGCAGGTTTAAGCACTTAATTGACTGACGATGAGTGAAGGAAGTGGCAAAGCACTCAAGGAAAGATAGGGGATAAAGAATGACCAATGGGGTAGACTAACTGAGATGTCTGCTGAGAGAGAGGGGGAATGCTAACAGTGTACTCGAGAGCAGGAGAAGATGAGAAAGGGCGGCAAGTGAAACCTTGGAATGAGTTGGCAGGGATGGGAGGAGAGAGTCTCGATAACGGAGAGGATAGAATAATGCTCAACAGAGAAAAATTGCTGTCAGTGGAGGAATAATGTGTCTATCACTTGACTGAGAGCTTGGCTATCACAGTAAGGAAAAAGCAGGAGTGCCCAGCCGTTGAGTAGCACTTGACAGAGTGTTGATAGTAGGCATGTCATGTGTGATGGGCAAACTCTCAATATCCTCAATAGGAGGGGGGTCAGATGTTGGCTCTACATGAGTAGGTTTAACTTGATTGAATGAGAGTGTCAATGGAGAGCCTTTGATGAGGATGTCAAAGGAATTATGCAAGTGTCAGATCACATGATTGTGGTGGAGGGGAGGGAGGAGGCAGACCATGTCATCATGGAGCATGACAAACTCACAGGACTCCAATGTGCAAGGAACTCTAGGGAGGGGGGGATGTGATTTGATGAAGGGGGACAGTTATTTTTCAAGCAATAAATGTGCACACAATCCAGATAATGGGCACTCCTTGAAAGATGAGTATGGCACAGGTTTGACTAACTCCCCAGGCAATACTAATTGTTGTCCCATACACAAACTCTATGTCTATGCTGCACAAGTCCTTCACAAGAAGATCACCACACACACAGGGAGTGAGAGCATTAGAAGTATAACAGGCAGTTGCAAGAGAGCAGGGCTGAACTGTTGCTTTGTTCATGCGAGTCCTTGGCATGGCAATTGAGTTTTGTTTACAAACATACATGAAGGAGCAGTGTGAGAATACAGAACTGTTACATGCATTGTGTGGGCCCGACATCACTGACAACACTCATGGTGGATGCACAAGTACTAACCTGAGAGCAATTGTGTGGAGATTTATTGCACAGTGTCTTGATCTCCTGTAGCACAGAGACAAATTTTTCTTTTGCATTGTCCAGACGGTGAGCAGTTTCATCCCTTTCATGTTGTAGGTAAAGCACTTGTTCATGTTCTGTGAACCACTTACACATGAATGATGTTGATGCACTTGCAAATAAGTAGCACATGCATGAGGGAGACAGGGGTGTCTAAGCTTGAGGAAGCACATGAGAAATGCATATGTGTGGGGTGGTGATAGACTGACTGACATGCTACATCTGGAGAGAGTTTATGCATCAAGAAACCGATGCCCACAATGGGGTCCATATTACCCACTAGAAAATTCCACTCAAGCTTGCAGTTTGGTGATAGTTGAATGGTGAAGGTGACAAATCCAAGAACGTCAGCTGAGTGGCATTGACAGCTCAAATCAGTGTGTGATGTGGGTGGAGCCAGCCTATAGGCATGGATGAGGAGAGGAATGACATATTCACACCATGGTCCACAAGAAAATGCATACGAGTCAGAATCTTGAAGATATAGATGACTACCAATGAGTGAGGAGTCGTGAACCGAATGAAGAGTGTGAGGGTGCCTGTAAGTGTCAACACAAGAGGCATTGCCAACAGCATTCTGCGATCGGCATTTGGGTGGTGAAACAGAGGGTGACACTTCCTGGTGGCATCAAAAATGTTTCAAATGTTTGTATAGTCTATGGGACTTAACTACGGGGTCATCAGTCCCTAAACTTACAAACTACTTATTAACTACTTACTAACTAGGACGGCACAAATATCCATGCCCGAGGGGAGATTCGAACCCCCGACTGTAGTGACCGTGCAGACCGTGACTGGAGCGCCTTAGTCCCCGCGGCCACCGCGGCCGGCCTTGGTGGCATCAGCAAAGTGACTGTGGAAGTAGCAGAATGGGTAGTGTGGGATCTGATCCTGTGGGAAATGAATCAGTGGTGGGGGGCCATCGTCTGAATGTGTTGGCTCCAGCAGCAGTGAAGAAGGAGGCAACGGGGCTAGAGCCTGGACAGCATGTGGGCTAGGTAATGTGCCAGATGTTTTGTGTGTGGTGTCCATGTTGTGAGACATTCTCGACTGGAACCTGGGAGGTGAGGTGTGGTAGTGGGCCATGGTGTTTGACGTGAGCTTCACAAAGGTTGACCTGGTATACCCTGCTCATGATCCTGATGCGCTCTCTCGGTGACTGATGAATGATGTTAGTCAATGCAATTTGGATAGTGAGGAGAAGCTTGCTGGACTAAACCACCATGAGAGTCGAATCAGGCATGTCATGCTCATTTATGGGCAGTGGAAGACGGTGCCACAGCTGCAAAGGCTTATCACCAAGATGTTGCTCTTGATGGATGTATCTGATGGTTTTTATATTGGTATGACAACCAACCAGCTGTCCACCAGGATGAATGGTCACTGACAAACTGTGAACAATAGCAAATCGGATACACAATTCACAACCCAGGCCATCTGGATCTTGCCCTTGAAATGTCCCACTATTTTTGGTTTGTGAGACACTTCAATTGCCAATACTTTCTGGCATGTTCTCAAAAGATCATAATGTACATAACTTTGCAGATTTTATGTTTGGCGTGTGTAACAAATAACACTCAAATGTACTGATTCTTCTTTTATTTGTTGAAGTGACTGATTCACAATAATCCAATCGAATAAATTTCATACAATGTAATTATTGAGCAATTTAATAAGTTTGCACATTACATATGTTAATATCTCATCAGAAATTTAATTATATATAAAAAATAGATGAAGATTACTCACCAGTTGAAGGAGTACAGGTGTGATAGTAGCACAAATAAATAGAACACACACACACACACACACACACACACACACACAAATGCAAGCTTTCACAACCCAGTTGCTTCATCAGGCAGAAGGGAAGGAGAGGGAAAAGGAAATGATGAGGGTTTTAAGGAAGGGGGTAAGGAGCCTTTCCGACCCGGGAGAGGAAAGACTTACCTTGGGGGGAAGAAAAGGAAGGTAAACAAATCCACATACACCCACACATTTACACAGACGCAAACACACCTACGCAGACATACTATAGCTGTTTTGCTTTCCTAGTTTTCTGATATAATAGGGAGCATGAGAGTACACATTTTGAACTGACATATGAAGGAAGCAAGGAGTGCTCAAAGGACCTCATTGTAATACAAGTATGAAATTTAAAGCATGGTACATAACACAAGTATGCTACAAACTGTTTTCTTTCTACATCATAAATATACTTAAATATGTTGAAAATTGCAAAATATCTACAAAAGGTATTTTAATTTGTAAATAATGCTATCTATTGTAATAATTTGTAAGTGCAAATGTGTGTGGAAGGCTGAAAATATGTTTATAAAGAAATTACATAGGTCCCTACTGCAAACAGCAAATGTAATTTGCTGTGTAAGTTTTATAACTAGTTAAGTCTATTTTTCCACACTTTTGTAGAAAAACATTGTAATTATTTTAACACCTGATCTAATTTTACAGAAGATATTCTGTGAATCATAGTAACAAAATACCTTAGGTTATTCATTGTTTCTATGATAAAAGGAACAGTTGAAGCAAGTCTGAGTGATTAAAACTGCCTCAATATAGAAAATCAAGCGTTTACTTTAACAGTATTATAGCCATACATACTGTGAATGAAAATATTTTTTACATATTCTACAAAGTATCTTCTGATAAAAAAATTTGAAATTTGTAACATAGTTCCTTTCTCCAGACAATGAAGGAATTAGTACTTTTTGAGAGTATAATACATTCAGAGATGCACATTTCTGGATTAAATGTCAAATTTATTGCTAAATTATCTTCAGCTGAACATGAAAACAACTATTTAATAGAATTAAAACATCGGAATAGTTCATATCACAGTGAGTTATCACTTGAAGTTAGCCATTTCAAAATCTCTTCATAAAAAATCTCACAGTCTTCTCCACAAATGTGTTTCATCAGTTTCCGAAAATATCTTCAATTATTTTTTAATATTGATTCGCACTTTGTAATTTTCATGAACATGTTTTCTATAGAACTCGTATTTCACATTTACGTCTGGATATTTCTTAAGGAACATTTATGTAAAAAAGTGAAAATCACCAAAAAGTAATTACAAATAGTAATTGCACATCCAGCCCTGGGCCTGGTGCTGGCACTAAGTGGCCCTGTGCAGAACTTTCCATCCCCACCCTTGTCTGCCAACCTTACCCCTCCACTCCTCTCCTTAGTCACTTTCATGTATCTTCTTGTGCTGGAGTGGCCAAAGGTTGTGGTAAATGTGTGCTTGACGTATGTCTGAGTGATTGTGTGAATGTATGAGTGTCTTTTCCTGATGACTGACATGGCCAAAAAGTTGTATGAATGTGATCGTCTATTTTTGATGCATGTCTGTGCTCAGCAATCGTCTGCACCTTACTATCTATACTCTCTCCACCAACCGATTCATTTATGAACACATCTTTTCTGTTTAATAAGAAATTATATTTTACTCTATATCTCAACCAAGTGAGTATTTTTGTTGTTGTTATGGTCTTCAGTCCGGAGACTGGTTTGATGCAGCTCTCCACCCTACTCTATCCTGAGCAAGCCTTTTCATCTCCTCATAAGAACGGCAACCCACATCCACTTGAATATGCTTACTATACGAATCTCTTGGTCTCCCTTTGCGATTTTTACCCCACACACTTCCCTCCAATGCTAAATTTACAATTCCTCAATGTCTAAGAATGTGTCCTACCAAGCGATCCCTTCTTTTGGTCAGAGTATGCCAAAAATTCCTTTTCTCACCAATTCTGTTAAGTACCTCTTCATTAGTTATGTGATCTACCCACCTAATCTTCAGCATTCTTCTGTAACCCCACATTTCAAAAGCCTCTCTTCTCTTCCTGTCCACACTGCTTATCGTCCATGTTTCACTCCCGTACAAGGCAACACTCCACACAAATGCCTTCAGAAAAGACTTCCTTACACTTAAATTAATATTCAATGTTAGCAAATTTCTCTTTTTCAAAAATGCTTTTCTTCCCATTGCCTTTCTGCATTTTATATCCTCTGTACTGCGACCATCGCATGTTATTTTACTACCCAAGTAACAAAACTCATCTACCACCTTCTTTGTTTCGTTACCTAATCTAATTCCTTCAGCATCACCTGATTTTCTAAGACTGCATTCCATTATTTTTGTTTTGCTCTTGTTAATGTTCATTTTATACGCTCTCTTCAACACACTGTCCATTCCATTCAACTGCTCTTCCAGGTCCTTTGCTGTCTCTGACAGAATTACAATGTCATCAGCAAAACACAATGTTTTTATTTCTTCCCCCTGAACTTGAATCCCTATTCCAAATTTTTCCTTGCTTTCCTTCACCGCCTGCTCGATGTACAAATTGAATAATATCGGAGAAAGGCTACAACCCTGTATTACTCCCTTCCCAACTGATGCTTCCCTTTCATGCCCTTTGAGTCTAATAACTGCAGTCTGGCTTTTGTACAAGTTGTAAATAACTCTCCTTTCCCTATATTTTACCCCTGCTGACTTCAGAATTTGAAAGAGTGTATTCCAGTCAACATTGTCAAACGCTTTCTACAAATCTACAAAAGCTAAAAATGTAGGTTTGCCTTTCCTTAATCTATCTTCTAAGATAAGACGTAAAGTGAGTATTGCCTCTCGGGTTCCTACGTTCCTCCTGAATCCAAACTGATCTTCCCCGAGGTCAGATTCTACCAGCTTTTCCATTCTCCTGTAGATAATTCGTGTTAAAATTTTACAACCATGACTTATCAAACTGATGGTTCTATAATTTTCACACCTGTCTGCGCCTGCTTTCTTTGGAATGGGGATTATTACATTTTTTTTTTTTTTTTTTTTTTTTTTTTTTTTTTTTTTTTTAAGTCTGAGGGTATTTCGCCTGTCTCATACATCCTACACACCAGTTAAAATAGTTTTGTCATGGTTGGCTCTCCCAGAGACTTTAGTAGCTCTGAGGGTATGTCATCTACTCCTGGCGCCTTGTTCTGACCTAGGTCTTTCAGGGCTCTGTCAAATTCATCTATGAGTATATTATCTCCTATTTCATCTTGATCTACTTCCTCTTCCCTTCCTACAACATCGTCTCTAAGTTCATTTCCTTTGTAGAACTGCTCTATGTACTCTTTCCACCTTTCAGCTTTCCCTTCTGTGCTGAGACCTGGTTTCCAATCTGAGTTCTTGATATTGGTAGAGTTGCTTTTCTTGTCCCCAAAAGTCTCTTTTATTTTCCTGTAGGCGGTATCTACTTTTCCCCTTCTTATACATTCTTCTACAGATTTGCATTTGGCTTCTAGTCACTCCTGCTTAGCCATTTTGCACTTCCTGTCAATCTCATTTCCTTGTCGTCTGTACTCCATTTTGCTTGTTTCATTTACTGCATTTTTATATTTTCTCCTTTCATCAATTAAATTTAGTATCTCCTGTGTTATCCAAGGACTTTTTGCAGGTCTTGCCTTTCTACCTATTTTGTCCTCTGCTGCCTTCACTATTTCATCTCTCAATGCTACCCATTCCTCTTCTACTGTTTTATTTCCCCCTGTTTCTGTCAATTGTTGCCTAAATCTCCTTCTGAAATTCACCAGAACTTCACGTTCCTTCAATTTATCTAGGTCCCATCTCCTTATTTTCCTACCTTTCTGCAGTTTTTTCAGTTTCAGCCTACAGTTCATGACTAACAAGTTATGGTCAGAGTCTATATCTGCCCCTGGGTATGTCTTACACTTAATAACTTGGTTCCGGAATCTATGTTTTACCATTATAAAATCTATCTGATACCTTCCAGTGTCTCCTGGTCTCTTCCAAGTATACAACCTTCTTTTGTGGTTATTAAACCACGTGTTTGTTACGATTAAATCATGTTCCTTGTTAAATTCTACCAGGCGGCTTCCTCTTTCATTCCTTTTGCCCAGTCCATATTCACCTACTATTTTTCCTTCTCTTCCTTTTCCTACTACCGAATTCCAGTCTCCCATCACAATTAAGTTTTCCTCTCCCTTAACTGTCTGAATAATTTCCTTTAGCTCCTCATATATTTCTTCTATCTCCTCATCATCGGCAGAGCTAGTTGGCATATAAACCTGTACTACTGTTGTCGGTGTTGGCTTCATATCTATCTTGACAATGATAATGCGATCACTGTGCTGCTCATAGTAGTTTACCCGCATTCCTAGTTTCTTATTCATTATCCGTCCTATTCCTGTGATACCCCCAACTGATTTTGTATTTATAATCCTGTACTCACCTGCCACCGAACTTCACTAATCCCCACCATATCTAACTTCAACCTATTCATTTACCTTTCTAAATTTTCTAATTTTCCTACTCGATTAAGGGATCTAACATTCCATGCTCCGATCCGTAGAATGCCAGTATTGCCTTTCCTGATGACAACATCCTCCTGAGTAGGCCCCGCCCGGAGATCCAAATGGGGGACAATTTTACCTCCGGAATATTTTACCCAAGAAGATGCCATCATCATATTTTCATACAGTAGAGCTGCATGTCCTTGGGAAATGTAATGGCTGTAGTTTCCCCTTGCTTTCAGCTGTTCGCAGTAACTGTGTGGCAAAGCCACATTAGCTGATGTTACAAGGCCAGCTCAGTCAATCATTCAGACTGTTGCCCCTGTAACTACTGAAAAGGCTGCTGCCCCTCTTCAGGAACCACATGTTTGTCTGGCCTCTCCACAGATACCCCTCCGCTGTGGTTGCACCTACGGTACGGCTATCTGCATCTTTGAGGCACGCAAGCCACCCCACCTCGGCAATGTCTGTGGTTCATGGCGGTGGAGTATTTTTGTATACTTCCAATATACACAGAATTACATGTTGTTTAAAATATGATAGGTGTCATCAAAATAACAGTAAAATTGGCTTTATATTGTGTTTGGATAAGGGACCTAATAGTAATTGCACATCCAGCCCTGGGCCTGGTGCTGGCTCTAAGTGGCCCTGTGCAGAACTTTCCATCCCCACCCTTGTCTGCCAACCTTACCCCTCCACTCCTCTCCTTAGTCACTGTCATGTATCTTCTTGTGCTGGAGTGGCCAAAGGTTGTGGTAAATGTGTGCTTGATGTATGTCTGAGTGATTGTGTGAATGTATGTGTGTCTTTACCTGATGACTGACATGGTCAAAAAGTTGCGTGAATATGATCGTCTATTTTTGATGCCTGTCTGTGCTCAGCAATCGTCTGCACCTCACTATCTATACTCTATTACTGATATTCCAACAGGATTTTCTATGGAAAAAATATCCATATATACAGATCAACATTTTCTAAACAAGAGAGACAGAAGTTGTCAAAAAATAGCAGAGCAAACAAGGGAATTGATATACTCAGGGGTAGATGCAACTGAAAAATTTAAAAACTTCATGGCACTATTTAAAATTTGAAGAAACATTTCCTAAAGTATTACATTCATTGGGCAGTGTTACTTCAGAATGAACATTTTTCTTTTGTCAAATTTTTATTTACCTTTTCCTTTAAATGAAAATTGTATTTTTCTCAATTATATTTTAAAACTGTGCGAGCGTGAAGGTCGGGGTGAGAGTTTAAAATAGAGAAAGTTTAATTTTTAAAACTCACAACCACCAGCTGCGAACCAATTTCCTAAACATGCAAAAACACTGGAACTGTGATTGCGACTGTTTGACTCGTTTTCTAGGGGATGATATCACACGTTCACAGCTTTCCTTCCCTGCATATGATTAACAAAAAAAAATTCACAATAAAATCAAGTTAATGAGAGAAAAGGGTGTACTAACCACTATTTTTGAAAACACGTGAAAGTTCACTTTATGTTGTTTATTTCACAATATTTGAACCCTGTGGCTGATACGTCTGTACGTCGACACATTTACCAAATAAAGTTATAGCTCGTGAGCCCCCAGACAAAATGAATATTTGTCGCGAATTGTTTTCACACCACGTGGCTATCTCAAACACCGTTTATGTTCATGCCTATGCGAGGACACGTTTTACATTAACAAATCACAGTCACTTTAATTCAATGCGATGCACACCTTGTTCCCCCGACTAAATATTCACAAACACACAGTAGCACTCGATTTAACTTGGTACAGTCTACGACGAGCAACCACACGTGGCGATTGCCACAGACAAATCTCAAGTCACCACCTCAAGATCCACATGCCGACTGATGCAGAGCGACGCCGCCCGGCCAGCTCACCACGTGCTCCGGAGTCCTCACTTCCTACCCTTGCGCGCGCACCGCGCGCCCAAAGCTCGGCTGCCGGGGTTTTTTCCCCTACGTCATCAACATCCGCATGTTAGCTGTTCCAACCGATTTGCCAACGTACAGCGCTCAGCCAATACATTTCTAAAACTATACTTAAAATCAAAATAATTACATGACACATTAAATAAATTGTCTTCTTAGGTATTTATATTGGTATAAACATACTTTGTACTATTTATCATAATCGTGAAATTTCTTATGTCACAGATAAGTGATTTAACTGAATACTTTAAGATAAAATACACAAGATTAATTGAAAATAAAATGAGAAATAGTTAATATATTATTTTTATAAACATTGCCATGTTAGTTGTGTAACTGTCTTGTATTTATTGGTAATTTATTACTTTTCATTGTCAATTAAACATATTACGTCAGATGTGACTATATCAGCTAATGTATTGTTTATTTGTCAACAGGCTATTTTGTAATGAGGGCCTTAAAGGTTCCTAACTGCATCGTATTACTTCAAATGCCAGTAGTATTACAATATTTGTGCATTGCACTGTGCCTGGCACTCGCCATTGTCCCTCTCTCCCCTCACCGGAAACGAACTGGAAAATCCTAAGTTGGAACAAGCCACCAACGTCGGCCTGCTCGCTGGCCTCCCGTCAGCTACAAGCACACAGCAAATCTCAGTGTGGAGAAGTTCTAACTATGGCCTAACTATAAATGTTGTCACCCAACTGTGTACATACATTGCTACCATAATTAATAAGATTAAAATTGTGTAACATTTAGTGCATTGGCATGGTCAATGTTTGCAGTGAACTTCATACTGTTTAATTATCAAATGCTATTGATTACCGGTATTTCTATTAGGCGGTAATCTCACAACTGTTAAAAGGGATGACCCAGAGATTTCCACCACACCATAACATTTCACTTCCAAGAGCAGAAACTTATGATAAATTAAAAACTCTGTGAAACATGTGAAGAAGGTGTAGCTTTTCAATTTTTATCTTTTTGTTAGTCAGTAGGTTTCTTTCTTTTTTTTTTTTCTTTTTTTTTTTTTTTTTTTTTTTTTTTTTTTTTTTTTTTTTTTTTTTTTTTGCCTTGCAGCTGTGACAGAATGACTACATAATAATCTGTATATCCAATGTTACAGTTGTTTTGACCTGATGACACACATGCTGTAATTACTTGTAATGCATAGTAAAGATTAAAGGTGTCTGATTTGCTTGTAGAATTTCTCACCAATCTGAGTAGACATAAAAGGTGCAATCACTATATAGAAAATAGCAATTGTATCTTAAGAACCCATATTAGTTTGAATTGTTGATGTATAAAATCTAAAATTACGTAAACTTTCACAGACAATTTCGTGAATGCCTACTTATATGAAGGAAATAGTGCAAATTGTGAACAGTAATGCTGAAAAATCCTTTGTGTAAGCTAAGTGTTCAGTTCTAAGTGAATCTATGATATATGGATACAGCAACTGAAATCTTGTCTTCTCACTTAGTCCCCCAATCAAAATTTCAAGTTTCCTTTAATATGTTTCTAACAGGAATCCTCCCATCCTATTCATAGAAAAACTAAATATTCATAAGTATAGTAATAAGGACAGTTTACAACTCACTGCAAAGACTTGACGATGAAATGCGACAGGCACATAAAAAAAAAAGACACTCACATACAACTGATTAGGTGTGTGGCAGCCAGAGATGACGGATGAGTGAATGCGTTGTGTGCCTGTGTGATTGCGTGAATGTTCCTATTTTCTGAAGAAGGCCATGGCTGATAGCTGAAGTGTTGTATATGTGTGTCTTTTTTATGCACCTGCTGCAGTTCATCATCATGTCTTTGTGCTGAGTTGTAAACTACTCTTATTACAATATTTGTGAATATTTAGTTTTTTCTGAATGGGAGGGGAGTATTCCTGTTAGAAACATATTAAAAGAAACTTGAAATTTTATATTGTTAATTCTAACCTGGACTTTCCATTTATAAAATATTCATAAATATATATTTCATTTTCAACAATACTAACTAGAAACAATTAATATTTCAATATGGTACCAGAAGTGTGTGTGTGTGTGTGTGTGTGTGTGTGTGTGTGACTAATGCTGGAGGTTATCCAAGACTATTGTCCACTGAAGGCAGACACTTCATATAATTTAAATATTTTAAGTCTTCCAATTCTTTGCCAATTCTCCTTTCCACTCACCTATTATGTACAACAAGCTGAGCATTCTGCTAATTTTCTATGCAGTGATACACAATCAGTGCACCATGTTATTAACTGACTCCCAAGTGCAGGGCCATCTTAAGCCATGTTGGGGGCCCTGGACACTCAGTGTTTTGGGGCCCTTAAAAAAACTATATGAATGCATCAGAATGGTGTACATTTACTTTGTGACTTAATTGGTTAAAATATTACAAACCAAATACGAATGATTAGTTCCTCAAATTAGTCTTTCATTCAGATGAATTATTTCTTGAAAGATTTCCTGAGTACAAAATATACAGTTTTTGGAGTATGTCTCTTTCCATGCTGACGACTGGCACACAGATTAGGGGACCTTACAACAAAACAGAATTTTCCTTCGAATGAACTCATCAGAATGATGTACATTTGTTTAGTGAATTTATTTATTATTATGGTTAGAAATACACAAATAAAATGCTAGTGATTACTGTTTTGCAAATTGGACTTACGTCACTATCAAAGGTATCTTTCGGGATTTCTGAAATGCAAAACCTTCTATCATGTCTTCAAAGTCCAACTGTTGAAGGACATCACTTTATATGCACATGATTGACAAATTAGTAAGTCGTTCCTGAAGCATAGTCATTCATAATTCTGTTTTTTTTTTTTTTTTAACTGGGAAATGAATGCTCACCACTGCAGTTGGTTATCATTAGACAAAGAAATTTCTGGGTAGCAACTTCTACATTCAGGAAGGTTTCTTCTCTATTTTATCTGCTTTTATTAAAAAATGTAAAGATGATATACTTAGCTTTGGAAATTCATTTGGAATGTTTTTTCAAATATTGTTTTAAATGAAAACATTCTGATATGAGCTCATCAGCATTAATATCTGCATGATAAAATTCTGCGAATTCTTTGCACCTGTTTCTCAACTGTTCAGAATCGTATGCTTCTGAACGTCATTTCAAATTAGAATCCAATGTGTCGATTATAGGCAGAAAAACTTCTACACAAAATTTTTCTTTGGCACTCAGCTGGACAGTCTCTGACGAATCTTCGGAAATAGTGATAGGATTGCTGCAAACTCTTGATTTTTGGGAATTACCCTTATAGTCAACACCTGGATTTTTCTCTTTGGCTGAAGATTCATACTGATCGAATCTACTACTGCGTGCATAACTGATGAAATCAGAAATAGATGCAAAAAGTTTTGTTGCAACGTCTATTGTGATGGTACTACTTTGTAAAGTTACATTTGTGTTGTTGATAGCTCTCAAAATGTCATCCCATATCTCTGTTAGGAGAATGGTCTCGAGTTTTTCCATTTTCTTGCAAAGGCTTTGAGCTTTATTTATTGTTTCCGCTGGCTGATCAGTGTTATGCAAAGCTTTAAGAGTGTCAGCACAAGCAGAACATCTGGTTTCAGAGAGGGACTTAAGAACTGTCCATCGATTATTTGAAGCAGAAAAAAAGGTGAACAATTTTTAGACAAACTGGAAGTATGTTACTTCTTCAGAAACACAACAGCCACCAGAACACCAATTAAATTTAGTGAATGTGTGGCACATGGTACAAAAATAGCAAATTCACATTTTCCTTTTATTCTTGGCCATATTTGCTGCATTATCATAGCTCTGTCCGCAGCAATCTTTTATTGAAATGTCAAAGCTATCCAAAAATTTCATAACAGTATCTTCTGTACTTTGAGCCCTATGCTCCTCCATAGGCAAAAATTTCAAAAATCTCTCAACAGGCTGGCCATTTTTATGTACCGGACGATGAAAGTTAGCTGGTCAACATGGGAGAGATCTGGTGAGGAATCCACACTTATTGAATAGTACTTGGCTGCTTTTAAGTCTTTGACAATCATCAATAACACTTTCTGTCACATTACATTAATAAATTCATTGCAAATATTTGAAGAGAAATATGATGTATTTCCTTCACCATGACTGCTATACTTTCTATATGATCAACAAGAAAAGGATCAAATTCGCTTAATAATTCTAAGCATCCCAAATAATTTACCTCAACATTAAACTCGGAAAGCAATTCAGTATCAACTCGTCCAACAATTCTGCTTATTGCAACATAATTAAGTATTGATTCCCTGTGGTGCAAACTTTTCTCAGATTCTTTACTTTGTTCTAAGGGGAGGCCTTCTAGTTACCGAAGTTCATGTGTTGCTGCTTCCATATGTTAAAGATTTGTATCTGATTAAATGGGCTTTGTGTGAGACAAATAAAAAAAAATAAATGGAAACTATCATACATAGCATGGCATTGCAGTCTCCACTGGTGGGTGCAGGAAGGGTTCTGCATAACCACATACGAGATATTGTTTATAATGTAATTAAGTTTATGTTGTAAGATGTAGAAGACAGGATAAAATTGCACAAAAGAGTTCTCTAGATGAAGTTCAAGTTACTATTGGGCTTTCACTTGGGACTATACGAAGGGTAAAGAAAGTGGGAGAAAAAGGAGGTGCCGGTAGCTGATTTTTTCCTTACTCCAGGAAAAAGGGGAATAAAAAGAAGAGTTCTTACATTTGTGGAAAGACTGACACACAACTTCCACATGATAAGCAATGTCTGACAATAAAGTCACTTCTCCCGGAATAAGAGAAAATACGTCTTTTAAGTGAAATACCTTCTCCACAACTTTGACTTCAGGTATGTCACATCATTTTTTTAATGTCCATCTATTTTTTACACATTGAAATCTTAGTATATGCGACACTTCAGTTATTTACCAGCTATGCTAAAAGCAACAAAAAACAGTACTGTAGTAAATGCATTGACTAAGTAAAAAAAAAAAAGTCTAATTAGAATACACACAGGTAACAAAACCTAATTTACTTCCAATGGCCACAAACATTTTATAAATGTGTTAATATTGCATTTCATTAAATGTAGTGGTTATTGTGCTAAATAAATTTTTAATTTTCAAATTCGGGGCTAAAAGGGAAGATTACCATGAAGAGACGAATGCTGCAAATTTTTCAAGACAATTGTTTTATCTTTATATAATATACATGTGGCATCAGTTCTGTGAGAACAGACGACACTTCTGATCCTGCAGTTGTTATTCTTTCATTTTCAAGGAATATATATCAACTGCGATTAGGCAAAGCTGAAAATGTGTACCCAGTCAGGATGCGACCCTAGTCTCCTGCTTTCTAGACAGTTGTGCTGAACACTACTCCACTGGGGACACCGTGATCACCGAACCTGTAAGGACTACCTAAGCATGCCTCCCATCAGGTACAAGTTCCAAACTTCACCCTGACCACAGTACTCAAACTCGTATTTTTGAAACTAATTTCCATGAGTAGGGAGGGGTGGCAAGTTTGTAGTCCTTACGGAAATTAGTTTCCAAACTACGAGTTTGAGTAATGTGGGCAGGGTGAAGCTGGGAACTTGTATCTGACAGGAGGCGTGCTTAGGTATTCCTTGCAGGTGCAGTGATTTCTGTGTTCCCAGTGGTGTACTGGTCATTGCATATCTAGAAAGCAGGAGACTCAGGTTCGAATCCCAGCTGGGTACACATTTTCAGCTTTGCACAAATCTCAGTTGATGTCATAATTCTGTGAATATGTTTTATCTTTCACTATCTGACTGAGGTACAGTCAAATAACAGTTACACATTGATGTAACACACACACACACACACACACACACACACACACACACACACACATATGAATAAAATAAACATTGTTTGACTTACCGAAAGTACAGGCTCGCCGATAGAAACATAAAACACAAACAAAAACACACAAACATTCAAGCTTTCGCCACCACTGGCAGCTTCTTCAGGAAAAAGAGGAAGGAAAGAGAGGGTTGAAAGGGAAGGATACGGGTTTTAAGGAAGTGGAAAATCTCCGGAGCTCTGAAAGATTGGTGTTGGTGGGAAGTATCCAGATAACCAGGACGGTGTATGAAATCCCCAAACCACCTTCCCTACCCTCTGGCTCCTACCCATGCAACCGCCTCCATTGTAAAACCTGCCCTATGCACCCTTTCACCACCACTTACTCCAGTCCAGTAACCCAGAAGGTGTACACGATCAAGGGCAGAGCCACTTACGAGAGCACCCACGTGATTTACCAACTGACATGCCTGCACTGTGAAGCGTTCTATGTGGGAATGACCAGCAACAAACTGTCCATTCGCATGAACGGTCACAGGCAGACAGTGTTTGTTGGTAATGAGGATCACCCTGTGGCTAAACATGCCTTGGTGCACGGCCAGCACATCTTGGTGCAGTGTTACACAGTCTGGGTTATCTGGATACTTCCCACCGACACCAACCTTTCAGAACTCCAGAGATGGGAACTTGCCCTTCAGCTTATTCTCTCCTCCCATTGCACACCTGGTCTCAACCTCCGATAAATTCAAATTCCTGCCCACCATCTTTAGCATCTTTGCCTCGGTTCTGTGGACTGAGCCTCTGCCTCAAGTGGTATCTCTGTCCAACTTCTTTGCTTTTTACAAATGTCTGTCTAGGTGTGTTTGTGTTTGAATATCTGTGAGTGTGTGTGTATTTGTTTACCTTCCTATTTTTCCCCTAAGGTACGTCCTTCCACTCCTGGGATTGGAATGACTCCTTTTCCACTTCCTTAAGACCCATATCCGTCCCTTTCTCCCTCTTATCCTGAAGAAGCGACTAATGGTTGCAAAAGATTGTATGTGTGTTTGTGTGTGATTTTAGTTGTGTCTATAGACGAGCTGGTCCTTTAGGTAAGTCATCCATTTTCTATTTTGTATATTTGTTTATCCCACCAGGAAAGTTTCCTTCTCTCTCTCTCTCTCTCTCTCTCTCTCTCTCTCTCTCTCTCTCTCTCTATATATATATATATATATATATATATATATATCAAAGACGAAATATTCCTAGCAGGAAAAATTCTATATAAAAAAATAGATGAAGATTACTCACCAGGCAAAGGAGTACAGGTGTGACAGCATCACAAATAAATAAATAAATAATGATCTACCAACTGACATGCCTGCACTGTGAAGCGTTCTATGTGGGAATGACCAGCAACAAACTGTCCATTCGCATGAACGGTCACAGGCAGACAGTGTTTGTTGGTAATGAGGATCACCCTGTGGCTAAACATGCCTTGGTGCACGGCCAGCACATCTTGGTGCAGTGTTACACCATCTGGGTTATCTGGATACTTCCC
The DNA here is from genome assembly GCA_026315105.1 of Locusta migratoria. Classification (NCBI taxonomy): domain Eukaryota; kingdom Metazoa; phylum Arthropoda; class Insecta; order Orthoptera; family Acrididae; genus Locusta; species Locusta migratoria. The sequence continues at coordinate 596,690,186 of CM048744.1, forward strand.
ACCGACACCAACCTTTCAGAACTCCAGAGATGGGAACTTGCCCTTCTGCTTATTCTCTCCTCCCATTGCACAACTGGTCTCGACCTCCGATAAATTCAAATTCCTGTCCACCATCTTTAGCATCTTTGCCTCGGTTCTGTGGACAGAGCCTCTGCCTCAAGTGGTATCTCTGTCCAACTTCTTTGCTTTTTACAAATGTCTGTCTAGGTGTGTTTGTGTTTGAATATCTGTGAGTGGGTGTGTATTTGTTTACCTTCCTATTTTTCCCCTAAGGTACGTCCTTCCACTCCTGGGATTGGAATGACTCCTTTTCCACTTCCTTAAGACCCATATCCGTCCCTTTCTCCCTCTTATCCTGAAGAAGCGACTAATGGTTGCAAAAGATTGTATGTGTGTTTGTGTGTGATTTTAGTTGTGTCTATAGACGAGCTGGTCCTTTAGGTAAGTCATCCATTTTCTATTTTGTATATTTGTTTATCCCACCAGGAAAGTTTCCTTCTCTCTCTCTCTCTCTCTCTCTCTCTCTCTCTCTCTCTCTCTCTCTATATATATATATATATATATATATATATATATATATATATATAGATGAAGAACACTTACCAGGCGAAGGGGCACAGGCAGTAATAGCAACAAATAAACACACAGACACACACACACTCAAAAATGCTAGCTTTCGCAGCCCAGCTGCTTCATCAGGCAGAAGGGAAGGAGAGGGAAAAGGAAATGATGAGGGATTTAAGGAAGGGGGTAAGGAGCCATTCCAATCCCGGGACAGGAAAGACTTACCTTGGGGGAAAAATGGAAGGTAAATAAATGCACATACACCCACACATTTACACAGACACAAGTACCCCACTTGTGTACTTGTGTCTGTGTAAATGTGTGGGTGTATGTGCATTTATTTACCTTCCATTTTTTCCCCCAAGGTAAGTCTTTCCTGTCCCAGGATTGGAATGGCTCCTTACCCCCTTCCTTAAATCCCTCATCATTTCCTTTTCCCTCTCCTTCCCTTCTGCCTGATGAAGCAGCTGGGCTGCGAAAGCTAGCATTTTTGAGTGTGTGTGTGTCTGTGTGTTTATTTGTTGCTATTACTGCCTGTGCCCCTTCGCCTGGTAAGTGTTCTTCATCTATTTTTTACGTATATTTTTTCCTGTTAGGAATTTTTCCTCTATTATATATATATATATATATATATATATAGAGAGAGAGAGAGAGAGAGAGAGAGAGAGAGAGAGAGAAGGTGGATGACTTACCTAAAGGACCAGCTCGTCTATAGACATATATATATATATATATATATATATATATATATATATATATCGCTAAATTTGAATTCCTGCCCACCATCTTTAACATCTCAACATCTTTGCCTCGGTTCTTTGAACAGAGCCTCTGCCTCTAGTGGCATCTCTGTCTAACTTCTTAACTTCTTTGGTTTCTGTAGTATGTCTGCCTAGGTGTGTTTGCGTCTGTGTAAATGTATGGGTGTGTGTGTATTTGTTTACCTTCCTTTTCTTCCCTCAAGGTAAGTCTTTCCTCTCCCGGGATTGGAATGGCTCCTTACCCCCTTCCTTAAAACCCTCATCATTTCCTTTTCCCTCTCCTTCCCTTCTGCCTGAAGAAGCAACTGGGTTGTGAAAGCTTGTGTTTGTGTGTGTGTGTGTATTTATTTATTTATTTGTGATGCTGTCACACCTGTGCTCCTTCGCCTGGTGAGTAATCTTCGTCTATTTTATATATATGCATGCTCATAATTTTCATTATGACCACGAAATCACAATGATATGCAGTGAACAGTGAAACCTCGTTTATACGTTTTTGTAGGGGGATGCTAAAGTAAAAGTACAAGTGAGATTAATGCTAAAATGAAAGTTTCAGTACTGCACTCAAAATAGGTTTGTTAGCTGCATGCTTTTGTAGAAAGCAAGTCTGTAGGCATTATTCCACATCTTTCTCGCTGTTTTGCCCAGTTTTCAATGATTTGGAACTTAAATGTGTAGTAGTTACAGTAAAGTATGAGATTATGAGACCCTTTGCGTTGCTCACTAGGAATTCTTTTGCACTTCCTGAGCTATGTTGTATGGAAGGACATCATCTTTCATTTTCTTATAAATTGTTCATTTTATCATATTTGTATACTGGTAACTACTGTACTCTAAAATACTGAGTTCACCTGTTACAAAAAGAGTCCTAGTTCCAATAAATGGCTCTACCATCAAATGCCACTGCTTTGTTCACTGTAGAGATGGGTCATTTGTGAACGAACAGGTACAAAGGAACGGTTCACAAGAGTGAACGGAAGGACCAAGAAACTGGTTACAAGGAACGTTCACTTCGGCGGTCCCAGTCGCGTGGCCGTTCCCGTTCTGGCTCCAGGATGGCAGCACAGCCATTCCCTTTCCGGTCAAATGTTGCAGTATCGAGCTGTAGATATTTTTTTCTTTCTTTTGACCATTGTGAAGAAGCGTGCTCATTGTTATGTAAGGAACAGCGATTTATACTGGTGCTCGATCGATTGTAGGGAATTAACTTTTGTAAAATGTGTAAAACGGAGTTGGTGAGTACAGAGCCAATGCTGCATGCTTGCAATTCTGACTGTTATGAAAACCATAGACACTGACAACTGGAAAAAAAGGAACAGTGAATGAATTGAAAGGGAGGGTTCCAAAAAACAAATGATCATCAGTGAACTAGGTTCCAAAAATGAACGGGTTTGCCCGTCTCTAGTGTACAGCACTGTGTGATTGCTTGTTGTGTTAAGGCCGCTATTGGATACAATGTTCTGCCAAGTTATATCTGAAACAGACTGCCACAAGGTCTACTACTATACTCTCACTGTGTGTTCTGTAGCTAAGGCCCTTAATAATAACTACGATTTTGCATGCAGACAGCAAACCAAGTCACTTGCCACATCATATATGGCATGTTTTGAGACAATTTCTGGGTCTTTATAATGGATAAGTGTGTCAAAAATTCATTAAAAGAAAAAATCATTGCCTAAGAGAAAGGAACAAGTTTCTCGGGGCCCCCATCAGGCTGCGGGCCCTGGACCTGTACCCCTATGGTAGAGACGGTAGTGCCCAGGTGGTATTTATGAACAATGCCGCTATCCTACCACAAGAGAAGAATTAGTAGGGTTAATATAATGGCACACATAGGCAGACATGACTGATATTTTGAAGAGACTATCCATACACTGTTGGTTCGTGTCAAACCATTATCACTATGCCAGATTGTAGCTCAGACTTATTTTCTGTTTGTGAAAGAGTTATATAGTAGTGGGTTAACTTGTTGGCTGCCAAGTGGCTGGTGGCCATATTGTAGAACATGTGAATATTGCTTTACTACAGGCTAAGGCAGAATTTAGGTGTTATATTAAAGTAGAATCCCGTTTTTACACTTTTCAAGGGACTTCAGTGAAATGGTGTAAAATGCGGGAAAACGTAAAATGTCGGAAATAATGTTTTAAATGTTAAAATATGCTTACTGGATCAGCCTTGCATTTTCATAGTTTATTTGTGACACATGTACACAATAGGCATCAAAATGCTTGCCAGGAAGTTTACCATACCGTGCATGACGGAGCGCGGTATTAATATGCTTGTAAACTGCGTTTGTGAATTTGTGATTTTTTAGGGGCCCATATCTCAGGTTCTATTCATCTCAGAGCGAAGGGGTAAGGTGTTCTGGATAGATCTTGGCCTAGTGATCATTTGTGTACATATTAGAAGAATGGGTATACTATAGCTATCATACAGTACATCGTCAAAATTTTCAAAGTTACACACTTTCTGAGGCCCATTGAAATTGAGCAAATCAGTTGGCTATTGTACATGATGTGTAGTCTATGGTGGGCTTTAAATGGCTTACAAAAGCACATTCATTCATGGGCGGTTACTGAGAAAATATCAAAAAACCATTAGTTTTGGGTAGCAAAAATATGAATTGTGGGGATGGTCACTTTGATGCTTTGTATTCATTGCAAATCTTCGAAATTTTTACCATACATTCTTATGATGATATTCTCAAGGCAGTTTTTAAATTTTTTCGCTATCTTTATCTGTTACCAACATCCACAGGTTAAAAGTTATCATAGTTTTGCACAAAATCACAAAACATGATTTTTAGCTGTTTTAGCACCGTGAATCACAAATATCTAAATAACTAACCATACAAAATTGATAAAATATTTACAATACATCCGGTAGAAATTTATCTATAAACTGCATTTTTCAGTTTTCGTAAATCTTAGTCCGTTAGCAAGATATGGCCAACAAACCGAGATATTTTGCTAGAAAAAGTGCGTATTGTACTGAAAGACAGAGTTCGGACAGCTCTGAAACTTACCATGCGATTTGAAAAAAAGTACTCGGCGAAAAAATTTGATTTTTGTACATTTTAAAGATTGAAATCTTTGGTTGATGAAGGGGTTATTTTTGTTTCGTTTACTTTACAGATAATATGCTGCATTCGTTTTAGTGAACTATTGCAACGTATTTTAAAGAGTTTGCAGAGGTAAAAACACATTGCGCAGACTTCTCGTATGGTTGATTTTAGGTTACACATAGCTGTGAATGAAATGTAAATAACATATCAACATTTTATTTAAAGTTTAGAGCAGAATGATATCTTATGTGGTTCTTGAGATATCAGTCCGTGAATGATAGAAGGCGACAATAACAGGTTTGAAAATGCTATTTCTGATTGTGAGGTAACGTATCTTGAGGAATAGGAAATTACTAAAATGTTATGTGTACGTTGTTTATATAAAATACTATCCAAATTTTACTCTCCATTGATTTCATGTTATATAAGCAGTACACTCTGATGTAACAGTAAAAAGATGGGAACCAGCTGAATAATGTTCCTGCTGGAACACAGAAAAGGCGAATATGTTTTCTGACACAAAAGTGTGGAACCAGCTGCCTCAATCCTCATTCTGACTTCCTCAACAAAAATTTTGGCATGCGTACATATTCATGCTTTTTCCGGCCGAATGTGAGTAGGAGAGACAGTGCAATAGGCAGAGAGAGCCATATATGATTGAACAGAGAAAGTGTCATTACAGGAGAAAGACATATGCATGAAAACATCAGTGGGAAGCGAAATGAGATGTCAGAAGTCAGCAACAGAGGCAACAACAAAGACAGATGCAGATAGTAGCAATTGGAGCAAAAGAGAAAACAGTGGAAACTTGAGATGAATGGAGACCATACATAATGCATGAGTGTGCGGCTCTCCAATACTATAGCACGAAACAATTTGTCCAATTTTTCCCATCCCCAGTACCCGCGTGCTAAAGTTTTCTGGTCTACAGGTCAAACCCCAAGCAAACCATCCCCATGGACATAAGTGTTAAGGAGACAATTGTGATTGAAGATAGGATAGGAGAGTAGGAGAGGATGTTTTGGGCGCACAACAGCAAGGTTTTTAGCACCCTGACAAAAGAATTAGACAACAGTAAATAAATAAGAACAGGCAATAGAAGAATGTAGGTCTTGTCAACAACATGAATACATATGCAAAACAGCAATGTAAGGTGGCAGACTGAAGTAAACAACCTTAGAATTTCTTAAAAGACAATGTGGGAGTATAGAGCTACGCTGATCGCTGATGTTAAAGTCATCAGCAAGCCCTCTTGTAACCCACTAAAACCTCCAGCCTAAGAGCTTAGGCCAGAGTCAAGAACGTTCACAAAATTGTAAAACATTCGTCACACTCGCCTCGTCGTCAGCTAAAACAGTGGGTAGGGCACGACCAAAATTAGCCGCTGCCCTCTCAGCATGATATAAAATACACTCAATTAAAACGTGACATATAGTGATTTGCACGCCACAAGCATCACAAATCGATGGATCCTCTCGATGGAATAAAAAGCTGTGGGTCAAAGGGCTGTGCCCAATGCGAAGGCGCGTCAGTGTCACTTCGAAACGCCTGAATGGCTGGCAGGAGGTTCACCATGGTCGAACAGTTGGTTTAACCAACCACAGTTTATTACCTGTCACTGCCAGCCACTTCTCCTCCCACAACTGAAGGGACCTCTGGCGCAGCACAGAGTAGACGTCCCGCAAGGGAATGGCACACTCTGTGACATTGGGGTCACTGCACGCCGCCTTGGCAGCCACATCAGCTGCTTCATTTCCCCATATCCCAACATGCCCAGGTCCCCCATGAAATGACACCTCTTTACCCCACCGTTGGAGGAGGTACAGTTGGTCATGGATCAATTGTGTTATCGTTTCAGCTGGGTACATAATGAGCAGTGATTGTAGGGTACTAAGGGAATCGGAGAAGAGTAGAAATTTTGTACCTTGAGCATGCCGGATGTGTTCCAGTGCCTGGAGGATGGCATGAAGCTCTGCCGAGAAAACGGAGTAGGCAGCGGGCAGACGAATCCCTATGATATGACCGGGAAACACTGCGGAACACCCCACCGAGTCTCCTTGTCTTGATCCGTCAGTGTACACCATTGTACAATCACGATGCATATTTAAAATATTGAAAAATTCACACTGAAACATTATGACTGGAGTGCAACCTTTTCTAAAACTGGTTAAATCTAAAAGGAAGTTGGGCCTCTGTAATAACCAAGGGGGATAGTGACACCATCCTTGATTCAAAACAATAAAATCGGAAACACCCATATCTGAAAAACAGTCCTTAGCATGAATGCCAAAAGACCTTGTAGCCGATCCATAGGTGGCCGAGCAACAGTATTGTAAGCAGGTGTGTATGGGGTGGACAACGCAGCATATGCCTGACGCACCATGGGGAGCTGTCGCCATATGGAAAGCGGTGGCTCTGCAGCCTCAGCACAAAGGCTTGGTATAGGGCTGGTTTGAAATGCCCCGGTAGCCAACCGAATCCCTTCATGGTGCACCATGTCCAACATTTTGAGGTAGGAAGGTCTTGCAGACCCACACACCGTGCAGCCGTAATCAAGTTGGGATTGTACGAAGGCTCTATAAAACTGGAGCAGATGAGTCCTGTCAGCTCCCCATGAAGTGTGTCTAAGACACTTTAAAATACTGAGTGCTTTGACGCACTGTCTCTTCAAGTCTTTAAGATGTGGCAACCAAGTAAGTTTACAGTCAAATTTGAGATCCAGAAAAGGCACAGTGTCTTTAAAATTCAGAACAGTGTCCCTCATCCGCAATTCGGGTAAGTTAAAAATAGAACATGAATGGTTAAAAAGAACACACACAGACTTCTCGGTTGAAAATTTAAACCTGGTCTTCCGTGCCCATTCGTCGAGCCATCTGAGAGTGAGCTGCAACTGATGTGTTGTCACTGCATGGCTGGAAGAAGAACAGAAGACAGAGAAGTCATCAACAAATAGTGAACACTGGACAGGACTTTTCACAACAGAAGTAATACCTTTAATAGCTATAGCAAACAATGTCACACTTAAAACACTACCCTGAGGGATGCAGTTTTCCTGCTCAAAGTGGTCAGAGAGCACGCCACCAACTCAATACCTAAAATAATGTGGAGAAAGGAAAGACCGAATAAAAATGGGAAGACAACCTCAAAATCCCCATTTGTGAAGCTGCTGAAGTATAAGATGCCTCCAAGTAGTATCGTAGGCCTTCTCGAACTCAAAAAATACACCCAAAAGGTGGTGACGGAGCAGGAAAGCCTGTTGTATAGCAGTCTCCAGAGAGGCCAGGTTATCGAAGGTGGAACGATATCTCCTGAACCCACACTGGACGTTACTAAAGAGTTACCTGGATTCCATCATCCAGACAAGGCGGCGGTTGACCATCCGCTCTGAGGTCTTTCCAATGAAACTAGTGAGGGCAACACTACGATAGCTGCTTGGGCATGTGCAATCTTTCCCGGGTTTTAAAAGGGGGATTAAAATTGCTTCTCTCCACGAATCAGGAAAGTGACCTGACGACCAAATCGCATTAAAAAGATTCAGGAGAATAGTCAATATACGGAGTTCCTCCACATGCGTACTGAAACCCTGCAAGTTCCACTGCAGTACTGGGGCCATTTATTAAGGAGGTTGGATCTTTACCCTCTCTTTCTTCTGAGACGGAGACATGGAACGTGGTGGAGGTCCATAATTGGGGCCAGAGGGTTGCCCCTGAGGGAGCTCCAGCTCCATGAGGCTTGTTGGTGGAGACAGAGGTCATGGTTGCAGCTGTAGTGACGGTGGTGGTGTTGGTAGTGGTTGTGGCAGTGGCAGTGACGGTGATGGCGGGTTCTGCAGGAAGAAGTACCACAGGCTCTCCAAAGGCAGTATCCGTACTTTTGTCAGCTGTTGTCCGTGGGGCTATGGAAAATGCAGGTTCTGCGTCCTGACACGTGCACTGGCAAGTGCATGTGTTGGTGCCTACACTGACAACCTCAGTTTGTGTGCAGGCATCAGCTCTGGCAACTGGCTTTTGCAGTAATGAAGCGAAGGAGATGGTAAACGCAGCAGGTTACATGGCCTTGAAGATCTTCTTGGCCTCTGCATAGGAGAGAGGCTGAGTGGTTTTGATTTTCTGTATTGTCTTCTCCTGAAGGTAGACTGCACAATCTCTACTCCAAACTGGGTGGTCACCTGAACAGTTGACACAGGTCATAGGTGGAGTACAGTCAAATGCATCGTGTACTGCTTTCCCACATTTGCCACAGGTAGCTTCGCCCTTGCACCCCAAGGTGGTGTGTCCAAAGCACTGGCACTTAAAACAGCGCATGGGGTTAGGGACATAGGGCCGTACATTTAAACACAGAAAACCCGCCTCAATATGCTCAGGTAGTCGAGGGCTATTGAAGGTGAGGTTGAAGGACTCAGATGGGACAAGTTCTCCATTCACCCTTTTCTTCTGCAGCCCATTCTTGCTTCAGCTCATCCACTGGAATATCAATCAGATCTCTACAGGAGACTACGTTCTTGCTATAATTAAGAGCATTGTGTGTAGCTCTATTTTGATTGGATATTCCCCAAGACTCTTTGCTGTTTGAAGTTTGGATGCCTGTTGAGAAGTTGATATTTCCACCAACAGGGTGCCATTACGCAACCGCTTTACTGACTTCAAGGTACCAGCAATTCCTTCGAGACCTTTGTTGATATAAAAGTGTGATACCTTCTCAAACGAGCCTTCCTTTCTCTTAACGACAAGAAACACATTCTGGTTAACAACCTATGTTCTGTTACTCTGAACAAAATTTTTTTTTGAAGAACCTAAATCCGGAGGACTAGGTACCCAAGCCTTCTTTTTTGATTGGGTGTTGGTACCCCCTAGTGGTATACCCATCCCACTGGAAGGTTCATGGGATAAATTAGAGTTTTGCATTTCAGTCCCACGAGTAGCTACATGTCCGCCTAGACAGAGCCCCGCGTGCCAAGGTAAGCCTTATACAACTGAGGTGCGACAGTATCCCCAGAGGTTGCTCGCTAGCAACTGTTCCTCTTCAACAACCATGCATCCCATCAGCACGTAGCGCACCTTGGGATTGAAGGTTTTTTTTATAGAGGTTTGTACCATCCTCGCGACCCGGGCGGACAAGCCAAGATCCCCATACCCCAGTACACACAACGTTCCACCGCTGCACCACACAATGATCACTGAAGCGTGCCCAGAGGTTACGGTGTCTAGAGGACTGGCAGCGCTAACCAGTTCCCAGTTCAGGACTCCGGGTTTGCCAAGCCCGTACTAAGTAAATTAATGCTGAGCCCCTGAGGGGTGTGATTGAAGGCAATGAAAGAAGATTCAAAGTGAGAAAGAAAGGATACTGGCAACAGGACAGGAAGTGAATGGGACAGTGTCAGTGGGGCAGAGAGACGATGAAAGTAGCAGAATCGTGAGGGAAAGCGATGAAGACATTGAAGACACAGACAGAAAGCGGCAGTGGGAGAGACAGCAAATAAACGGACTGAGACATATATATAGACACTAGACACTGACAGTGAGATGACATTGCTGACTATGACTGCTTAACTGGACAAAAGTATTTACAAAGTTATATGCTAAAAGTGCGAGAATATGTTCACATGCCAAAATTTTTGGTGAGGAAGTCGGAATGAGGATTGAGGCAGCTGGTTCCACACTTTTGTATCAGAGAACATATTCGCCTCTTCTGTGCTCCGGCAGGAACATTTTTCAGCTGGTTATATAATAAAGGTTATCCAGTTTTTTACCATTTTAAGTGCCAGGTGTAACTGGTAATTGTATGGGAGGTAGAAATTTTTGACGTAATGTCATGTATTATAATCGATTAGTCAGCAAGCCTAACTTTCACTGAAAATGATCACTGTTTCACACAGATCATAAAATAAATAAAACACGCTATACATTCGTTTGTTTAATATGAACCACTTTGATATATATCATTTGGATGCCGCTGCCAGGCTATGTAACACATCTTCAAAATTACTGCCTTTTACCGGCATTAAGTATTTAAGTAGTAAAACACCACAAGTTCTGTTATTTTTGTATTTTTTGATATTTCACATGGCGACATTAGAGGATTTATTTGCGTTCTCGAGTGCAAATATATGCCTAAGTATAAGCTTTTTTGTGGTTGTGGGTATTATGGTGGCGCCGAACCAAATAATACCCAACTTTAACAGATAACGTTATTTGTAATCAGAAAGATGTATCACAAAACAATGCAACTCTTTATTCTCATGTCAACAAAGAAACTGGTTCTGATTGTATGAGTACACGGTTGCCACACCGGCAAAGAAGCTGGCGGAAAGGAGAACTACTCAGCCACAAGGTTATAATATACTGTGCCCCCTTCAATGTGCAGAACATACACAAGCAAACCATCAGTCTCAACATTTATAAAACGTCACAAAAATACTTAGATAAATATTTGCATTTAACAACAAGAATAAATTCTCGAAATGCATGTGAAGAAACAAAACTACCTGCTCGGTTAGCCATGTGGTTACACACCACTTTCCGAGATGGGGAGGCATACCGGCCCCGGTTCGAATCCGCCCAACAGATTACGGAGTGCTGGCCAGCCTGGATGTGGTTTTCAGGCAGTTTACCACATCCCCCTAGGTGCATACCAGGCTGGTCCCCAAGTCCCGCCTTAGTTACAAGATTCACAAACATTTCATAACACTTTACACTTTCATACACATATAACACTATACACAGACATTTGGGGTACACATTTCCTCCTGGGGGACATGGGGGGTGGGAGGAAGGACATCTGGCCACTGGTAAATATTAACACATGCCAAATCTGCATTTAACACAGAGGCGACCCCACATGTGCGGGAAAAGGGCCTAAGAGTAAGATGAAGAAGTCAAGAAACTAAACTGCGAAAAATTTATAAACACTGTACTTTAAGGCGAAAGCCACGCCAGTGTCAATTTATACAGATTATGTCATTTTTTCTTCAAGAACATACTTTCAAAAAGTATAAAATGCGGAAAAAGTGTAAATATGTTAACGCAAAAATGGAGACAGACAAAAAATGGTGGGAAAACATAAAATCTGGGAATGTAAAATGGGATTTTACTGTATTTATTTTATGTTAATTTAACAAATTGCAGTTCATTTCAAGCATGGTGTGCTTAGCATCAGACATTTATGCATAGTACTTGTCGCTTAGAGATAAATTTGTAGAGGTGGGACTTTTCCCAGCCTACCACAATGGTGCAAGTGTGTCATATTTTCCAGCAGCTATAACAAAGAGATTGTCTCTTAATCAATATTTATTATTTTTCAGATGATGAATTCTAACTATATGCAAAATTAACGATTTGATATCTCACAGTTTTTGGTACAATTAAAATTCAAAAGTCAATAAAATGAATTGTTGATTAATCCATATGAAACAAACTGTCCCCGCAAGAACGTAACGACGAGCTGTGACAGGCACATAAAAAAGACACACATACAACACTTAAGCTATAGGCCATTGCCTTCTTCAGAATGTAGAACATTCACGCAATTACAAAACCACACAACTGTGATCTCCTAATCACACTTTGCTGTGTGGAAATAAGGGATGGGAGAGAGGGATAAGAAGGTTGTGTCACAGTGGTGGGGATGGATACAGCACGGCCTTACAGAACACGTACATATTAAATGGATGGAACAACATGTACCCTAGGAATGGAGTGAGGTGGTCGGTGAGGGGAGGAAGGCAAAATAAAAAAAAAGGAAAAAAAAAAATGCATTTGCGCATTGGGCGACCAAACACACACACACACAATTCCCATATGTGCAGTTCATAAACACTGATGGTAGGTGGGAGGATTCAGATGGCCCGGGTTGTGAAGCAGCCACTGAAATCAAGCATATGCTCCAGTGCATGCTGTGCCACAGGGTGTGTACCTTGCTTTTGGCCACAGTTAGGTGGCAGCCAATATAGAAAGCTGCGCATTGATTGCAGCAGAGTTGGTAAATTACATAGCTGTTTTCAGAGGTGGCCTGGCCTGGATTGCACAGGTCTCGCAATGGGGTCTTCCATGGGGATATGATCCCTGTGACAGTGGGCTGGGTTTCAGGGTGGCATAGGGATAGACTAGGATGTTATGGAGGTTGGGAAGGTGACAGGACACCACTTTTTAGGAGAGGGTGAGAAGGATCTTGAGCAGGATGTCTCTTATCAAAACCTTGGAGAAGGATGCAATTTAGTTGTTCAAGTCCTGGGTGGTACTGAATGACAAGAGAAACACTCTTTTGTGGATTGATACAGATGATAGAGAGAGGATTTTGGGTGTGTGGGGATATGGCATGGGAGATCTGTTTGCGGACTAGTTGTTGTTTAGAACACTCTGCCATGTGCTTGGCGATAAGGGCGATCCCAAAAAGTTTCAATACTTGTGACTACACCCATGAAGGGGAGGCACGAGAGCCTATGATGGCTACATATCTCTCCCAGGACTTCTGTTTATTGTGCTTGTTCAATCACCAATCTAGGGAGTGAAGCTATTTGAAGGCTACCAGGTTCTTTATAGAAGGGTGGCACCAATTGTGGTGAAATGCATGCCGATGTTCCCAGATGGCCTCAGCCATATTCGGTGTCCACCAAGGCACAGACTTGCACAGAGAGGAAATAGTGGTGGTCGGAACAGTTGGCTCAGCAGCAGAAACAATAGTGTCAGTCACCTGCTGCACAGGTGGGCTGAAGTGGAGCAGCGAATACAGTAGCCGAGGTGAAGTCTGCCAGTCAGCCCTATGTAGGGACCATTGTGGAAAGCAATCTGCAGATTGGTACTACAGGAGCGATACAAAGATTGGAAAGTCGTCGCTGCCGCATAGGTTGACGTGCACCGTCAACTGAGATCTGGTTGAAGGCTTGGACTACAGACAGAGAGGTCAATGACCGAATATGTGCCTCGCACCATACAAAAATGTGGGGGAGCACAAGTGTTCAGAAGAAAAATGTCTTGCTGTGCCAATAGGATCTCAACATCCCTACTGCAGCCTGCAGTCTGGATTTCACCCCATATTTGATGGTGGGCACTAAAACCCCCCCGAAAGGAGAAATGGTTTGCCCTCAAAGGCCAGGATAAAGGCACTTTTTGTCCTTAGGCCCCCTGTACTATTTGGCCATGATAACTTAATGATTTGGTTGGTGCTGCCATAAGCAGAGAAAATTGGCAATAGTTGAAAGATATTCATTTATTTACAAGCACTGCCAACATTTCAATGCTCATTGACATGAAGTATTATTGTACACTTTGTTAGGGTAACGGTTCCAGCACTGTAGCAAGCAGCCGATGCTGCCTCATCCTCACTACTCCGCTCTCCGCGGCAGAAGCGATATTCGTAAAAGATACGCCTCCTGCAGCTCTCAGCAGCCACCACACAAAGCATCAAGTTATCGTGGCCAAACAGTAGACGCGCCTGACGAAGTGGACACCACATTGTTCGAATTTGGTGCGCAGCGTGCCATAGGACTGCAGGAAATAATCCCTTGCACCATATTTAAACTCTTGTGAGAGGTAATGGTCACAGAAACGTGTCTCAGCTGGTCACAGGCCAGTAGCACCCACGACTGTGCGGGGGATGCTATTTTTATGAGGACTGCGCTGCTTCTCTTTTTCAACTTTCCTGCAACTTTGACGTATTTATCTTCTAAGTTTTCCATGAAGAAAACAAGCCTTGGTAGTCAATAAACAATTCTCCACCAGTCCTAATACACACAAGAAATTAGGTAAATAAGGCTCATCCCTCTCTTTAGCCCGCCATTCCTCCCACGGTGTAGCAAGGAAATGGAATGCATGGAGTCATATTGTGCAACATTGAACTCACCTCCACCCGTCTTAGAGACGGTGGCTGTAATTTTACCGACGTTTGTCACTCTTTTCACGGTGTTTCCATGAGCAGCTAGGGAAATATACGTGTGACCAGGCGGAGTCTGAGTAATCCTAATACAACTGAAGTTTGGCAGGTTCTCCAGAAGTTGCCCACTAACGACTGCTCTACCTCAACAGCCATGCATCTCCTTGGCACGTAGACAGCCTCAATGCTGAGGACTGTTGGTGCGATGTAATCATTGGCTCAGGGACCCTGGATTCGCCAAGAGTGTACCCAGGCAACTAATGCCGAGCTCCTGAGGGGGTGTTTGCAGACTAGGCCAGTAGGGTCGTTTCTGCCTGTGAAGGCCTTTGTGAGACCTTCAGCATATTAAGAAAGGGATATTATTATTATATAGAAGGGGTGGCCACTGTCAAAGTGTGGGTACTGTTGGTGGATCGTACGTTTAATAAGGACAGAAGTGTGGAGGTTAACACCCAGAAGTGTGGAGTAGTGGGTTGAGGAAGACCAAGTGAAGTGGATGGGGGAGAAAGAGTTGAGGTTTGAAGAAAGGAGGATAAGGTATCCTGGCCTCGAGTCCAAATCTTGAAAATATCACAATAAACCTGACCCAGACCAGAAATGTGAGGTTTTGGAATACTAGAAAGGATTCCTCCAGACAGCCCATAAACAGGTTAGCATAGGAGGGTGCTATGTGGGTGCCCATGCTGTGCCATATATTTGATGGTAACCTATCCCATCAAAGGAAAAGTAGTTGTTAGTTATAATAAAGTTGGTGAGGGTTATGAGGAATGAGGTATCAGGCTTAAATTCAGAGGGACGTTGGGAGAAGTAGTGTCTGAGAGCAGCAAGGCCATGAGCATGTGGGATGTTGCTGCATAGGGAGGTGGCATCCACTGTGACACGTAAGGATCAGGAGGTAAATGGGCGGGGATGGTGGAGATTCAGTGAAGGAAGTGGTTGGTACCCTTGATATGAGAGGATAGATTATACACAATAGGTTGAAGGTGTTAGTCGACCAGGGCTAAAATTCTTTCGGTAGGTGCACATTAACCAGCCAGAATCAGTCATCCAGCATTATTTGGTTTGTGGATTTTGGGGAGTGGGGTGCTATTGGGGTGAGAAGGGAGATGTATTCATGAGAGAGATTCTGGGAGGGGCTGTATGATTTTAACAAGTATTGGAGATCTTGTTGGACTTTTAGAATGGGGTTATTCCAGTAAAACATGTAGATAGGAGAGACAGGGAGTTGGTGGAACCCTCCTGCAAGGTAGTCACTATGATTCATATCTACAGTGGTGGAACCTTTACCTGCAGGGATGATGATTATGTTGGGATTAGTTTTGAGGTTGTTGATGGCTCTCCTTTCTTCTGCTGTAAGGTTTGAGTTCTTAAGAAGGATGTGAGGAAAGATTGTGAGGCTATGTTGGAGGTGAGACATTCTTGGAGGGTAACTAGAGGGTAATTATTTGGGAGTGCAAGAGGATCTCCGTTGGATAGTGGTTTGAACTGGGAAAGGCAGGGTTCAATGTTGGGATTAGATCGGCTACGGTCAGAGGGATTGGTGGCAAGTGTTACCATCGTAGGGATTGGGGAAAGGAGTGAAGGTCTTCGACAAGTCCATGTTTGAATTGGGGTGTAGGGCTGAAGGTAAGACCTTTGAATAGAACAGAAACTTCTGTAGGGTTGTGATTTTTTGTGGACATGTTAACCATAGTGTTCTAGGATTGTTTTGGCATTGATGTTGTGCAGTGTTGGCAAGGAGTTTGGAGAGATGAGGTATGTTCAAGAGGTCAGCTAAGCAAGGTCTCTATGCTATGAGGGGTTCACATGAGGAGGAGCACTGTGGGTAGGATAAGGATTGGATATTGGTGCTCCAAGGTGGCAATACAATGTGAGCAGGCTGGACAACTTGTGGAGGTGGTTTTTGGAGTACTCGTCCAGTTGTTGGAGAGCAAAGGGTTGACTGAGAGAGGGATGTATGTAGTTTGGGTTGCACATTAAGTGTCTTGTGGAAGGAGATGAGGTAGCTAAGGGATCTGAAAGGCATGGAGAGATGATTTTGTAGAACTATATTCGTGAGGGATAAGGATTGGTAGACTCTGAAAAGGAGCAGGTCACTGTGAAAGGAGGGTTGGGATCCAGAAAATGGATTTTTACGATTAGACCAATGGGAGGGATTCCATGATTTAGGTAACACTTTAGAAATGGGATGTGGAACTCGGTTTTGGCCGGGGGAAGGGATACTTTTCTGAACTGGTAAGAACAGTTGGAGCAGGGGTCCATTGGAGGAGGGATGGTGTAACGAAAATGGAAAATGACAGGAGAGGTAGTGTTAGCAGATTATGTGGGGCCTGTGTGGAGGTGCCTCAAAATGCAAAATCTGCACCAGGCATGCGAAAATGCATAGAAGTATGTAATATCACACACATAAGCATGTAAAAAACACACCCAAGCACACAATATTATGCACTTGAGCAAGCAATGTACTGCAAAAATTGCACACGAATACGCAAATCTACACGCGAGTATGCAAATTGACGCATAGAAATGTGAAACAAAGATGTGTACTGGTAATTCAAGATCATGAAAAAATAACATTCAATCACTTTCAATAATGTAAATCCTGTACTATGATGGAAGGGGAGATGGATTTAGAGAAATGTAACTAATGAGTTCATGCTCGCATGGGCCCACTGATTCAAAACAGACACATTCCAAGATTCGCTGGTTGATTAAATCCATGAAAAATAATTTTTCAAAATATATAACCAAAACCACATGTAAAAATATAGGAGAGAGAGGGAAGAAGTGTGCAAAGGTGGATAACTACAAGGGGGATGGGGGGGGGGGGGATGAGGAGTAGTTAGCTGCTTCAACAATCTGCGTGCCATGGCCACTAGCTTAAGTGTTGTACGGGTGTGTGGCTTCCTGCCTGTCGCAGCTCATTGTTATGTCTTTGCAATGATTTGTAAACTGTCCTTATTATATTGTTTAATTCCAACATTGTTTCCATTACTACACAAATAGTGCCCAGCAGGACAATGTAATAAATAGCCCTGCACTCAGATTCACACAAAATTGACATAGATTAGGCCACCACAACGCAATGACTAAGGAAAGGATGACATTGTCTTGATATTTGATCAAAAACTCTCAAAGTTTCACAATTCACATTATAATTTAAGAAAAAGCAATTATCATAGGTCATACAATAGGCGAAAACTTGTCATTCTGTCAATATTTGTAGAATGGATGACTGTTTGGCTTAAAGGATAGTTTCTTTTCTACTGGATATTTGCACAATCTGAATAAATATTGTTAGCAGCAAACTTGGATATCTATATTACGATAATGGCTTAAAGGTTAATTATTCTATACATTACTATCAAAGTAATGTATTCCTTATTCTATGCTCTGACAACAGAAGCCCTTCATGCTTCTGAACTTTGTGATATTTGTAGCTTACGAAGTCTACCTTTGGATGTTCACTTTTTGAAATAAGTGCTATGTAGCTGTCTCTTCATTTGTGCACTTCTCTTTGGGCGTTGTGCCATTGAAAGTCATATCAAGATAGACATTTTCTAAGTCTATAATTACAAAGAAGACTGTTGCTTACTCACAATTTTTACAGTATATAACCACATAAAAATGCTTGAAAAAGAAAACATGAATCATGTCTGGTGAAAGAGCTTTTGTTTTCTGTATGAACTAGCCACAAGAAAAGAAATAATTGTGACACTTCTTGGTTTATGATGTTAGTATTCAGTATGTATTTATTCTTATTATTTGAGATTATGCTCTCTCTGTTCCTTAGTTACAAAAATAGGAGTAAGACTCGTTGCCATATTTTTCAGTGTCTTGAGTTGTAATTATTTTCCAGCTTACTAGAGAACCACATCAGTCATATTCTTCCTGCTGATAGCAAGACAATCTTGACAACACTGCAGAATAAGTTTGGCAACTCTGTTACTGACGAGTTATTGCCTGGATGCCACAGAATCAGACTCATAAAGTCACCTGATTTTTTGTGTAATTTCCATTTAATAATCTGACTAGTTTTTGTACCCATGGGGTGACATAAGGCTATTAAATAACTTCTTTTGGTCTACAAAAGTTGTTCTACATAGAAACTGCAACTAATCTGGTCTCTTACACAACAATGTATCTCTTCTAGCAACCAATATAACAGTAAAGAAGAAATTGGCCTCCATAATTTCCTGCTTGCTGAGTGGTTATATGGTTGTCTTTGAAAAGGAGGTGGTACTGGTCCATCGTTCTAATCTCACTGAATTTTATTTTATTTTATTATTATTATTTTTTTTTACTGTTCTCTTGACAGTAGCTACAGGTGACAGTATTTAGGGGATATTTGACTATATGTCTCCACCAAAAGACTTCTAGTTATTTCCATTATTCTCACTCATTATCTCAAACAGGCTTACAATGCTCAGGTACTTTACCAATTTCCTGCCTGTAAAAAAGAACTGGTACTGATTTGAATATGTCGTCAAACCATATTTGAAGTGCATTTCTGTCCAGAAAGAAATTTTCTTGAGAGTTGTTTGATTAGATGCTCAAAGCATATGAGAGCACATTATCAAAGGGAGAGAGAGAGAGAGAGAGAGAGAGAGAGAGAGAGAGAGAGAGAGAGAGAGAGAGAGAGAGAGAGAGATAGAGGGGGGGGGGGGGAGGACTTACAAAACAAATTATTAGATGTTTTGTTAGTGAAATTAGTAAAAAGTGTTATCATGCACTACATGCACTACTAACATCTGATGCTGGTTCATACATCATTTTTTCTACACTGTGACTCAAACATGTATCAGTTGTTCGCACCAAATACCAGTTGTGATGGACACACCTTTTGTCTGGAGTTCATTGTAAACACTGATTCTGATCCACCACATGCAAGACGATATGTCCACGTGTACTTTTAAATTATGTTAGTGTTCATTCATTTATTTTGTACTTTAAAAACCAGTGTAAAGGAACAATTACCTGTCACTAGTAACAATAGTGAACAAGAATGATCAATGAGTGAAATGATGAAATTTAAGAAAAAATTTAATAGTAGTCACAACTTTGATTTTGGTTCTTTTACTTAGAGCATGCAGTTATGTCACAGAAATCTGAACCTTAACTAGTGAATGCAAATGTTAAGAAAAATGGTTGCAGTTTATCACATGGTCTGTTATTGAGACTTTTGAAATGTGGTTAACCTTTTATGCCAAATCAATCATCCTTGAAACAAGAGAATCATTTTTTCTGTTTGTTTTGCCCAAAACCAGTCACCAAAACAGTACAAAGGTTTCAAGATCTAAAATCCAATACATAAATAATAGACCTTCATGTAAGGAACTAACGGTTGATAGACTCTCAGTGCTGTGCCACTGTCGCCTGGTCGGTAGATGTTCAATGCGTGGCTGCTAGTACTGTATGTAAATAGCCAGTAACTGCTGTCAGTGGGGTGATTTCTGAACATAAACAACTGTGATCCTGATGCAGCCACAAGCTCTATTGTGCAATTATTTCTGGAAGTTTTCACTATTACTAGAGTGTTAGGAATCATTCGAGGATAGAGTAGATTCCAACTTGTGACCTTACACTCAAACTGCACGAGGCTCTTATATGTCGCTAGATGCTTGATAAGAAAACATTCTTCAAACACTTCTGCATCCTACCGTGTTGACAGATCATGCATATCATCAGACTTAGAATTATGAGGGATGATAAACTTTATCGGCCCCCTTAGAAGAATAACTCAGAGATAGCCTCTGCAGTGGCCAGTTGGCAAACTATTTTTTATTTTTTTTTATTTTTGCCTAAGACTACAATTTTGAATGAGTTATTAGTTATGAGTTATAAGCTGACACACATATCAATAAATAAATTCTCATAACTCAATAAATTAATGTCTATTGCTGATTTGGGGTGTATTTTGACCTTTAAAATGAATGCGGTAAGTGTTTGACCTGCCTAAATATCATGTGCAATCTTTCAAGGAGTATGATATAATACAACAGCTAAATTAATTTTCTGTATTATATTAGAAGTTGAAGCTAAAACTAATATTTGGCCCATAACCAAGGGTTGTGGCCATATACTCATGAGCCTTTTATAAACAGTAAACTGATGGTAAAGATATGTCATTAAATGGAGTGTGTCACTGTAAGTGGTTAAGAAAGGAAGTGGAGAGAGAGAACAGAAAAGTATTGGAGGATGATGAGTAGGAGCACGTATTTTTCAGGCACATCATTGTGGAAAACAGGGCCTGACAAATTTATTGATTTCTGAAGATATACAAACTTTTTCCTCTTTTATAATAACAATGTCATTATCTGGCATGTTATTTATCACACAAAAAAGCATTGGTATGGTCTTTATAAGATTTTAATTGAACAAATTTCTTCTTTAAATGGAAGCTTTAAATCAAAACACCTTACTGTACACAGCCATAACAACATTCCTTGCACAAATAAATATAATTAAGGAACATCAAATACAATACTTATAGTTTAATTAAATGCATTACACAGAGATTAATCTTCTTTTTGAACAGTAAAAAGTAAATAAAATCATTAAAAACCAATAATCCAAAATATCTATTGTAAATATATCTCTCAATCATGGAATAAAATACTGTTCCAACACTAACTTCAATTTTACAAAGGCCACATAATAAAAATTTCGAAATTTTAGGTTATTGTTTTTATAAAATAGAAGTAACACAGCTAGCACAAAAGTACCAAGCAACATATGTCATATAAAAATCATAATGCAAAAGGAGGGCACTGTCTATGTTTGTTATTCAAACAGAGCAAGCTACAAAACATGAATACTTGGAGAAAAAATAAATAAATACAGTAAAAGAAATAATACCTATGTTTCTGACTTACAGAGATTATACACTGCATCCAAAGTTCCATAAAAACAAAGCTATAACTTCTTTGGTAAGTAATTTTCACTCAACATTTTTTCACAAAATATGTTATGGATCCAGTGCTACATAAGTTTACAGATTAATGAAGGTAACATGAAACATAAATAATTTATGAAAGGCCTGAAAATGGTTTCTGAAGTATGGGTAACATAAATGCACTGCCTGGCTTGGTGTATGCTTAGTATGAATTTGGTAATTTTGGCAGTGAGATGCTTATTTTCACCATATCAACATACAAACATTTTAAAACTACATGAATAATACTTTGTTGGGGCTTGTTCTGAATATCCAACTATGATAGGTCACATTATTATGTAACATTTATCACTGGTGTAGCTAGTTAGCAGTTTTGTAAAGGCAACTGATGTTCACACCAAACACTAAATCATTTAACCCGTGAATATTTTAGTCATAAAAATTCTACTGAATGCACAACTATCCCAAATTATATGTAATTTTCAAAGCAATTTTAATAAATAAATAAATCTTAAGCATTTGTAACTATAAAAATTCTGTATAAAAATTAAAGCAAAAGAGTGAGACGATAGAAAGAGGAGAAGGAGAGGGGTGACAGGAGAGGGGAGGGAGAGCACAGGGAATGCCAAAGGGAGAGTATATTAATAACCAAATTGTTGTTCTGTAAATTTAAAAGACTTACAAGGACTAAATTTTCTTAATTTTCTGAAAAAATTTTCAGCTGGCTGTTATAAGCTTTGCAATCATTCAGCCACTTGATAGTCATGCAGTATATCCTGTGGTAAGTAGCAGTTTCTCACAGGCCTAGATAAGCTAACAAATGCTGAGTTTGGTCTAACAATGTTTGAATACAAACACTGTACACATTCCTCAAAAAATAAACTTGATGGGTTGACACACAAGTGATAGCTTTATAATTTCCTGCTCAAAAATCTCCATAGCCTAAGCTACAAATACCACTTAGAGTAATAAAAAAGTTCTTACAAAATATTAATTTTAACACAGGTTCAACCCATTTCTCACAGTCTCATACCCAAAGTGTTACCTATCCAGTTTGAAGAGCTGCACATAGTACAGAACATATAAAAGTTTACAAAGTGCTTTGTATCATTATTAAAAAGACAGAAATGACCACTGTCTTCATAGAGATGCTGCAAGACAGATTACTTCCTCAATCACTGTTCAGTTTCTTGTTTAGTCAACCTTCATCCAAGTCCTGAAAATAGAAAAGCACTCATCAAATTGTGATAGTTTATTTTATTTTATTTTTTTATTTATTTTCTTGCATATACACTGCTACTTAGCCAGGTTATTAACAGTCTATGAAACACACTAGCACTGATAACTCCATTTGCTAATTTGACTAAACAAGAATGAAGGAGCTTAGTGTTTACAATTCTGTTGACAGTGAGGTCATTAGAGATGAAACACATGATCAAATGTTTGAGTAAAGATGGAGAAGAAAATTGGCCCTCCCCTTTCAAAGGAACAACACCGACATTTGCCTGGAGTAATTTAGGGAAACCATGGAAAACCAAAAACTGGGAGGCTGGAGGTGGATTTAAAGCACCGTCCTCCTGAATGCAATTTGACTAAACAAAGGAGATGATGGATTTTTAGCTAATGTTTAAATAAATGAAAGATAGTTATTTAAGCATTGCATCCCAGTTACTGCTTTTATAATTCCAATATAAACTGATTTATCCTCAGAGCTTGTAATAAAGACTTTGCTACAATTACTTCTTTCTTTGGTTGTGAGTGACCTAAAGCTAAAATTTCATGCTGTTTCAATATAAACGAGTTTATTGTATTACTTAGACAAGATATAGAAACCAATATGAACTCATTTCCTCCTCCACCTAAGCAGCTTCTTGTTCTTGTATAAACCACAATCATGGATTGCAAAATAAATGTCTAATTCTTAGGTGTAAATAATATAGTGAGGACAGTTTACTACTCACCGCAAAGACGCGGCGACGAGCTGCGACAGGCACATACAAAAGACACACACATACAACACATTCAGCTATCGGCCATGGCCTTCTTCAGAAATAGAGCACTCACGCAATCACACAGGCACACAACACAGTCATACAACCATCACCTCCGACTGCCACACTTCGAATCACGCTCTGCAGCGAATCGGGGACGGGAGGGGAGGGGAGGGGGAGGGGATAGAAAGGTTACGTCACGGTGGTGGGGATGGGTTATATGGGAATAACGAGATGCAGCTTAGGAATGGAGTGGGGAGGCGGGTGAGGGGAGAAAATAAAATAAAATAAAATAAAGTAAAATAATTCATGTACACTGCAAGTGCACAAGACCACACACACACACACACACACACACACACACACACACACACACACACATACATACATATACACACACACACGATCACACATTCACACACCACTCCAATCAGGCGAGGTTTGGGATACAGAGGTAGGAACTGTAAGGTATGGAAGGAAAAAAAAAAAAAAAAAAAAAAAAAAATAATAATAATAATAATAATAATAATAATAATGAAGTTATCGTAGGTTGAGGCCTGGTTGATTTCGGGATCGGAGAATGTATTGTAGGGATATCTCCCATCTGTGCAGTTCAGAAAAGCTGGTGGTGGATGGGAGGATCCAGATGGCCCGGGTTGTGAAGCAGCCATTGAAATCAAGCATGTGCTCCGCTGCATGCTGTGCCACAGGGTGGTCCACCTTGTTTTTGGCCACAGTTTGGCGGTGGCCATTCATCCTAATGGACAGCTGGTTGGTGGTCATGCCAATATAGAAAGCTGTACAGTGCTTGCAGCTTTCTATATTGGCATGACCACCAACCAGCTGTCCATTACGATGAATGGCCACCGCCAAACTGTGGCCAAAAACAAGGTGGACCACCCTGTGGCACAGCATGCAGCGGAGCACATGCTTGATTTCAATGGCTGCTTCACAACCCGGGCCATCTGGATCCACCCATCCACCACCAGCTTTTCTGAACTGCACAGATGGGAGATATCCCTACAATACATTCTCCGATCCCGAAATCAACCAGGCCTCAACCTACGATAACTTCATTATTATTATTATTATTATTTTTTTTTTTTCCTTCCATACCTTACAGTTCCTACCTCTGTATCCCAAACCTCGCCTGATTGGAGTGGTGTGTGAATGTGTGATCGTGTGTGTGTGTATATGTATGTATGTGTGTGTGTGTGTGTGTTTGTGTATGTGTGTGTGTGTGTGTGTGTGTGTGTGTGTGTGTGTGTGTGTGTGGTCTCGTGCACTTGCAGTGTACATGAATTATTTTACTTTATTTTATTTTATTTTATTTTCTCCCCTCACCCGCCTCCCCACTCCATTCCTAAGCTGCATCTCGTTATTCCCATATAACCCATCCCCACCACCGTGACGTAACCTTTCTATCCCCTCCCCCTCCCCTCCCCTCCCGTCCCCGATTCGCTGCAGAGCGTGATTCGAAGTGTGGCAGTCGGAGGTGATGGTTGTATGACTGTGTTGTGTGCCTGTGTGATTGCGTGAGTGCTCTATTTCTGAAGAAGGCCATGGCCGATAGCTGAATGTGTTGTATGTGTGTGTCTTTTGTATGTGCCTGTCGCAGCTCGTCGCCACGTCTTTGCGGTGAGTAGTAAACTGTCCTCACTATATTATTTATTCCAACCTGGACTTTCCATTATTATAATTCTTAGGTGTGATACTTTCCACCTGGATGGGCCTCCTCAGACATGTAAAAGAGAGCAAACAAAACCAGTAATCCAGTTTAATATTTCCATGACAAATTAGGAAATTCAGTTCTTTAAAATTATTCTTTAATTACAAAGCAAATGATGCGTAATATTAGTACAAAAATAATGAACTATGGTAACAATTCCAAGATCTGTCCTATGCTAGAAGGTGATTTGATTAAAAGGTAAAGTTAAACTGAAGAATATCACCCTGACCTAAAGTGGCAAATATTTCATTAATCAAACTAATATAGAACAGGCTTAAAAAGAGAAGAGCAACTATTAAAATGTAAAGTATTTCTGGCTCAATAAGCAACTGATAGAGGTTTTAACACAAGGAGCTAAGGACCACAGAGTCTTGGCAGGGCACTACTTACTGTGGCAATACCAGCACCCTCATCATAATATGAAGTACAAGAGACCGTCATCAATGCAAGAACACAATACCATGACCTGATTCCACAGAACAGTGAGAGACAGAATATATATTAGGGAATATTCAC
This sequence comes from Locusta migratoria, assembly GCA_026315105.1. Classification (NCBI taxonomy): domain Eukaryota; kingdom Metazoa; phylum Arthropoda; class Insecta; order Orthoptera; family Acrididae; genus Locusta; species Locusta migratoria. The sequence continues at coordinate 596,715,573 of CM048744.1, forward strand.
TCCATGCAGATATGGTAACTTATGACAGATATTAAGACTAAAAGACAACATGTAGAATGCCAAACTGTGTAACAGAGTGCACATTAATCATTTGGGATAATTACTGACTCATGATGAGCTCGAGAATAAGTGGAAAATTTCATTTAATAAATGCCAAACCAATGCTAGAGTTGTTAAACAATGAAACTGTGTGTAATGTAAATATTACACCAGTATGAATGATTAGAAATGATCTTGGACAATAATTAAAAAAAAAAAAAAAAAAAAAAAAAAGAAAAGAAAAAATTGCGCTGACGTGTTTTACGGCCCACTTTAGATTTGTAGTTTTATAAGTTTTTGCAAAACATTTTCGACCAAAATAATAATAATGTGAATAATAAAAAAATTAATTAATAACAGTGTCTGAAACCATTGTAGAAAAATTAGGTACTGGTGGGTTCCGAACCACTGACCTTCAGCGTTACAGTCCAACACATTGCCCACTATGCTACAGCTAACAGTTAGGAATTGCATTCTTTAATCTCATACTATTGATGGCCATTGTTAACTGATGCTAATATGGCATTTGTAGACATTAAATTATCATTTATCGTACGGAGAACGAAGTCTTTTTGTTAATTCTCCAGTGCGCCATTGATTTGAAACGACAATGTGTAAGTTACAATAAGAAAATAATCAAATATGCAACACAAGATGGCGTATGCCAGAGACAGTTCTGGGCAAGGAATGTCACGTGTCATCTGCGAGCGGCTGGTTTTCGTTAATTTAATGGAGGGTGTCAAACTCCATTATTTTTGCAAATATCTCTCAAACGATTTGAGATACGAAAAAAACATAAGGGAACAACGTTGTAGAGAATTTTCTCCTCTACAAATTTGGTTATTCAATTTACGTGTCAGATGCATGGTTAAGCCGTTATTTTCATTTAAATTTCGAGCTATCAAAAGACGATCACAAAGGCCTACTTTTAGTATTACTACCGTAACCTAAAGTGGGCCAATAAACATCTTTCTGGAACATTCGACATGTTTCCATGTTAAATAATTGTAAATAGGAAAGCGAATAGAGCAAATAATGGTAGGATAAGATGAGAGACATTTACAAAGAAACTTGTTAGGCCATTCATTCATTCATTCGTTCATTCAATGTATATAAGCTAATAAATCAGTTAATATTGAAATAAAAATAGTATGAGATGTTATGTTATTACATAAATTCCTGTATATTATTTCATATGGACATTCTGTTCATTGATCCTTGTAAAGAGAAGTCACGCAAATGTTAGCAACATTAGAAACAAGTTAAAGGAGTGTTATTCTTATTGTCAGTTCATGTCATTTTACATTTTTTCAATCATGTAGGAAAGATACTATTGATTCTGTTGTATATAATATCTCAGCAATGGATATAGTAACATTTGATGTGTGTATGATTATTTTAGTTTGTAACTTTTAATCATCATCATCATCATCATCATCATCAGAGACTGATTATGCCTTTCATCGTTCAGTCTGGAGCATAGTACCTCTAATAAAATCCCTCCATGATCCCCTGTTCAATGCTAACATTGATGCCTCATCTGATGTTATGCCTTTTACTTCAAAATCATTCTGCATCAAATCTAAGTACTTTCTTCTTGGCCTACCTTGATTCCTCTTAACCTCCACTGATGAGCTCATGAGTCTCTTAGGTAACCTTGCTTCTCCCATGCCTGTAACAAGACCCCACCATCTCAGTCTGTTCACTCTAACTGTTTCATCTATGGTGTTCATTCCCAGGTTTTCTTTGATTTCCTAATTATGGACTCCCTTCTGCCATTGTTCCCATCTATTGATACCTGCAATCATTCTTGCTACTTTCATATCTGTAACCTCTATCTTATGAATAAGGTAACCTGTGTCCACCCAACTTTCACTCCCATACAACAAAGTTGGTCGAAAGATAGACCGATGCACTGCTAACTTAGTCTTGGTACTTACTTCCTTCTTGCAGAAGAGAGTAGATCTTAGCTGAGCACTCAATTCATTAGCTTTGCTGCACCTCGATTCCATTTCTTTCGCTATGTTGCCATCCTGTGAGAAAATACATCCCAGGTGCTTGAAACTGTCTATCTGTTCTACCTTTGTTCCTCCTATTTGGCACTCAATCTGTTTAAATCTCTTTCCCACTGACATTACTTTCGTTTCGGAGATGCTGATCTTCGTATCATAATCCTTGCACCTCTGATCGAGCTCTGAAATATTAGTTTGCAACCTTTCAATCGAATCAGCCATTACAACTAAATCATCCGCATATGCGAGACTGCTTATTTTGTTTTCACCTACTTTAATCCCACCCTGCCAGTCTACTGTTTTCAACATATGATCCGTGAATAGTATGAACAGCAGTGGTGACAGGTTACAGCCTTCTCTTACCCCTGAAACTACCCTGAACGATGAGCTTAATTTGCCATCTATTCTAACTGCTGCCTGACAGTTTACATAAAGCACTTTAATTGCCTGCAGAAGTTTGCCTCCTATACCATAATCTTGAAGAACTGACAGTAGCTTCCTCCTAGGAACACGGTCATAAGCCTTTTCCGATGCACCAGCTCCACCAAAGAGACTGCCTACATTACACTTGTGCGTCCTCTCCTGGAGTACTGTTGCCCCTTGTGGGACCCTCACCAGGTGGGACTGACGGAAGATATTGAGAAGGTTCAGAAAAGGGCAGCTCGTTTTGTTTTATCATGTCACGGGGGGGAAAGCGTCACGGAAATGTTGCACGAATTGGGGTGGAAATCATTATAAGAAAGACATTATTCATTGCGGCGTGATCTGTTTGCGAAGTTTCATTCACCAACTTTTAGTACTGAATGTGAAAATATTTTGCTAGCACCCACCTACTTAGGGAGACATGACCATCCTAATAAAATAAGAGAAATCAGATCGAAAACGGAACGATTTAGGTGTTCTTTCTTCCCGCGCGCTATTAGAGAATGGAACGGTAGATAAAAGTTATGAAAGTGGTTAATGAACCCTCTGCCAGGCACTTAAATGTGATTTGCAGAGTATCTATGTAGATGTAGATCTATGAAACATAGATACAATTCCCTGTTCCTCTCATAGCACTTTTCCATTACCTGTCGTAAGCTAAAGATCTGGTCCTGACAACCTCTAAGAGACTGAAACCCACACTGATTTTCATCTAACTTGTCCTCAATTAATACTCGCACTCTCCTTTCAACAATACCTGAGAAAATATTGCCTACAACACTAATTAAAGAGATACGTCAATAGTTGTTGCAATCTTTTCTGTTTCCATGTTTGAAAATTGGCGTGATTACCGCTTTTGTCCAGTCAGACGGAACCTGTCCCGATTCCCACACCCTTTCAATTATCCTGTGTAACCATTTAAGACCTGATATTCCACTGCATTTGATGAGTTCCAGCTGAATTTCATCCACCCCAGCTGCTTTATTGCACTGTAATCTACTGACCATTTTCTCCACTTCCACAAATAAGATCCTGTTTCCATCGTCGTTCCTATCCCGTTCTACCTGAAAATCTGACACATCATTGAACGTTTCACCTACATTGAGCAATTCTTCAAAATATTCTCTCCGTCTGCTCAAGGCATCCACAGGATTGACTAGCAACTTTCCTGACCTGTCCAAAACACTTGTTAATTCCTTCTTCCCTCCCTTTCAAAGATTGCTAATTATGCTCCAAAATGGTTTTCCCGCAGCTTGGCCCAGAGATTCTAGCTTGTTTCTTTCTTCAACATAAGTTTCCTCTGTCTGCCCGATTTCTAGTATGGAGCCATTTTTGAAATGCCTTCATTTTCTTTTTACAGGCTGCCTTGACTGTATCATTCCACCACGCTGTCTGCTCCTTTCTACCTTTACACACTATTGTTCCAAGACATTCTCTAGCTGCTTCCAGTAGTGTGTCCCTGTACCTTGACCATTCCTCTTCCAGTGACTGTAAGTCATTACATTCAACTAACTGGTACCTTTCCGAGATCATTGCTGCGTATTTGTGCTTTTCTGTATCTTGAAGCTTCACCACTCTTATCCTTCTACACATGGACCTGACTTTCTGCTCTTTTGGCCTCACAAAACCAATTTCACTGCAGATTAAATAATAATCAGTATCATCAAAGAACCCCCTAAAAACACGTGAGTCAAGGTCTTGCTTTTGCACAAGTTGTAAATAACTCTCCTTTCCCTATATTTTACCCCTGATTACTTTAGAATTTGAAAGAGTGTATTCCAAATCTACAAAGCTAAAAATGTAGGTTTGCCTTTCCTTAATCTATCTTCTAAGATAAGTCATAAAGTGCGTATTGCCTCTCGGGTTCCTACATTCCTCCTGAATCCGAACTGATCTTCCCCGAGGTCAGCTTCTACCAGCTTTTCCATTCTCCTGTAGATAATTTGTGTTAAAATTTTGCAACCATGACTTAACAGACTGATGGTTCTGTAATTTTTCACATCTATCTGCGCCTGATTTCTTTGTAATGGGGATTATTACATTTTTCTTAAATTCTGAGGGTATTTCACTGTCTCATACATCTTACACACCAAGTGAAATAGTTTTGTCATGACTGGCTCTCCCAGAGACTTTAGTAGCTCTGAGGGAATGTCATCTACTCTCGGGTCCTTGTTCTGACCTAGGTCTTTGAGGGCTCTGTCAAATTCATCCCGCAGTATAGTATCTCCTACTCCTACTTCCTCTTCCATTCCTACAAAATTGTCTCTAAGTTCAATTCCTTTGTAGAGCTCCTCTATGTACTCTTTTCACCTTTCAGCTTTTCCTTCTTTGCTGAGAACTGGTTTTCCATCTGAGTTCTTGATATTTGTAGAGCTGTTTTTCTTGTCCCCAAATGTCTCTCTTATTTTCCTGTAGGCAGTATCTACTTTTCCCCTTCTTACACATTCTTCTACAGAATTGCATATGGCTTCTACCTACTCCTGCTTAGCCATTTTTCAATTCCTGTGAATTTCATTTCTTATTCGTCTGTACTCCATTTTGGCTATTTCATTTACTGCATTTTTATATTTTCTCCTTTCATCAATTAAATTTAGTATTTCCTGAGCTACCCCAGGATTTTTGTAGGTCTTGCTTTTCTACTTATTTTGTCCTGTGCTGCCTTCACTATTTCATCTCTCAATGCCACCCGTTCCAATTCTACTGTTTTATCTCCACCCTCCCCCGTTTCTGTAGTCAAATTAAGCTAGCACCCACACCATAAAAAATAAAAAAAACCATTTATACCAGAATTTTGTGCTAATTTGTTGCTCTATTCAAAATTTTTGTGCTGAAGCCGTTTAGCCGGATATCAAAATTTAAGAGTGTGGTGCTAGCTAATATTAAGCTAACGTCTCCACCTCTGAAAATCACATTTCCAAACAAAATTTCGGAATTACATCCACAAGGAAATTTTGTGCTCTCAGATGACGCAAACCCCAACCTTCCAGCTGCATTATTTATGTAAATAATAGCAATGTTAAGTATTTTCGTGATGCAGGATCAATAGTAAAGTACCTCAGTGGAATTTGTTGCTCCTAGTTTAACAATGCCAAACTATAGTTTGAACTATGTGCTTTTAAGATATCCAGGTCCCGAATTTTGTGCTTGATGGGAAATGTCAAATGTCGGACTCTACTTCATCTACTCAACACTCGAGACAAGAGTAAAGTTGCTGCAAATGTAACAGTGCCATTGGGGCTATCATTTGCGGAAATAAGAAACTTATTAATCTTTCATAATCTGTTCAGGTAAAATTTGTGTTCGGCTGCATTTGTGAGAGTCCACTTTTCGTTTATTGCAGTGCGCTTTGTAATGGCGGTAATAAATACTTGCGCTTCACAGAAGTGTATGCATCAGAGTAGCGTTAAGTCCCCTTTTAAGGATCATTATGTGCTTTTAAATCCATACCCGATTGTTGACTTTTTGAATTAATGAGAAGCGCACAAGTTGTTTACTTAAATAGGTTACATCCATATGCTTTTGTTATAAAGTGGACTGCAAAGAAAACATTTGTTTATCTTTAAAATATATTGTATTGTTTATGTTGTGCGCCTACGGATTGTTTGGTTCCAGTAAAATTGAATTTGGTACAGTTCATGTTTAATTGTCTTGTAATAATAATGTGAACAATGTTAGGATAGTACATATGCAAAATGCAATACGTGTTAATAAACTTTAATGGACAATAAAATCTTAGGTAAGTTACTACGAGGCTTTTCTGTTGTCAGTTTTTGGATCTTTATGGGTTTTTTTGACGACTGTGCCTAATTAGTACAGCATTGCAATTTTAGGCCCTTCTATGGCCTTGTTGTTTCGAATTGGTATTGAAGTAGGTAACTCTACCTCAGTCTCCTCGGCCACCGCGGCCAGCAGGTCAGAGTCTATATCGGCTCCTGGGTATGTCTTACACTTTAAAACCTGGTTCCAGAATCTATGCTTTACCATTATAAAATCTATCTGATACCTTCTGGTGTCTTCTGGTCTCTTACACGTATATACCCTTCTTTTGTGATTCTTAAACCAGGTGTTTGTTATGATTAAATCATGTTCCGTGCAAAATTCTACTAGGCGACTTCCTCTTTCATTTCTTCTGCCTAGTCTATATTCGCCTACTATTTTTCCTTCTCTTCCTTTTCCTACTACCAAATTCCAGTCTCCCATCACAATTAAGTTTTCCTCTCCCTTAATTGTCTGAATAATTTCCTGTAACTCCACATACATTTCTTCAATCTCCTCATCATCGGCAGAGCTAGTTTCCATATAAACCTGTACTATTGTTGTCGGCGTTGGCTTCATATCTGTCTTGACAATTATAATGCTATCACTGTGCTGCTCATAGTAGTTTACCCGCATTTTTATTTTCTTATTCATTATCAGTCCTATTCCTGTGATACCCCAACTGATTTTGTATTTATAATCCTGTACTCACCTGCCACCGAACTTCACTAATCCCCACCATATTTAACTTCAACCTATTCATTTACCTTTCTAAATTTTCTAATTTTCCTACCCAATTAAGGGCTCTAACATTCCACACGCCAATCCTTAGAATGCCAGTATTGTCTTTCCTGATAACAACATCCTCCTGAGTAGTCTCCGCCCTGAGATCCAAATTGGGACTATTTTACCTCTGGAATATTTTACCCGAGACGATGCCATCATCATATTTTCATAGAGTAATGCTGCATGTTCTCAGGAAAAGTAACGGCAGTAGTTTCCCCTTGCTTTCCGCCGTTCGCATTAACTGTGTGGCAAAGCTACATTAGCGATGTTACAAGGCCAGCTCAGTCAATCATCCAGACTGTTGCCCCTGTAACTACTGAAAAGGCTGCTGCCCCTCTTCAGGTACCACACATTTGTCTGGCCTCTCCACAGATACCCTTCTGCTGTAGGTTGCACCTACGGTACGCCCTTCCGTATCGTTGAGGCATGCAAGCCACCCCTCCTCAGCAATGACTGTGGTTCATGGGAGTGGGTTGTATATTAAGAGCGTGAATTCAAATGTTCCACTGTGCCCTTTGGCACTGCGGCATGAGTATGAAAGTTCGCGAGTGCTACCTGGCCAGCTGGTGGCGGAAGGACTGAAAGCAGTATGAGCAACGGCAGTTCAAGTTCAGACTTTTAAGTGGAATGGGCCACTATTATCTTAATAGTGTGTTAACTACTGAGTGTTTATGTAGCTATAACAGTTACTTTTTATTTTATTTTGTATAGAAACCTGTAATAGGTACTAGAAATAGTTAATACTGTAATAATTGTAGGTATTTCTGTTATTTAAAAACTATAATATTATTAATTGAGACATTTAAAAGAAAAACAGAATGTCACGTTAGGTGACAAAATGTGATGTAGCCACCTTATTGATGGGTATTTAAACCCAGGCAGCAGATGCCAAGGGAAGTTGAAGTTGTGGTAGTAGTAAGTAGGAAGCAGCAGTTATAAGTGTACAGTTTTAGAGTTGCAGTTTGTTGTCACTGCACTTTACCAGTCAGCTCTGAAGGATCATATACTGTTTTGAATTGACTTTTACAATCTTATTGTGCTACAAATTGGAAATAGGCTGCAAAAAAATGTGAAATATGTGGAATTTTGAGAATTCACTATTTATATCTGGGTGTTTATCTTTGAAATATGCAGATAGTTACAAGACATGTACATTGCTCTTTGAATAAACAAGCCACAGCCATAAAACAGGCTAATGGTGATTGATTGCAATAACTCCTTGTCTCTTGACTAAAAAGGGCTAATGTTGATTGGATGAAATAAACATCTCTCTGATTGGCTGTTCACAGCTAGAAATATTGAACAATTGATCAGGATAAAAGTAATTGGTATCGGCAGCTGTTCTAGAAAAAAAAACTGGGTGCATACCTGCTTACTGCATTCTATAACCCTTGTTTTGCTCTTGTTAATATCCAACTTATACGCTCCTTTCAAGACACTCAATTGATCTACCAGGTACTTTGTTGTCTCTGACGGAATAACAATGTCATCAGCAAACGGCAATGTTTTTATCAACAACAATACATTTCCTTGAGACAACATTGTCACGTTATACCAAAGGTATTAAACGTAAGGAGAGGCATTGAATTAAAATTTGTGCTGTGGCTGGGATTCGAACCTGGGACCACCTACTTACTTGGTTGGTACTTTAGACCGCTCAGCTAACACAGCGTTGCAGACAAAACGACTACACGGACTGTCTTAAAGCACGTCTTCCACCACACCATGTACTTTAATTCTGCCTCAGTGTCCCTGTGAAATGCGTATCAAATTGCCAGGGCTCTCCTATATTGGAATAGCACCCCAGCAAAGAATGCAAAAGGGAACAATCCCACCTTGTTCCTCAGGCCGAGGTGATATAAATATCAACAATCTAATAATGGAAAGTCCAGGTCGAAATTAATAATACAGCAATAAGGACTGTTTACAGATCACCACAAAGATGTGGCGATGAGCTGCGATAGGCACATACAAAAGACACACACATACAACACTTTCAGCTATTGGCCATGGCCTTCTTTAGAAAATAGAACATTCACGCAATCACACAAGAGTCATACAACCATCACCTCCGGCTGCCAAACTTTGAATCATGCCCTGCAGCGTATAAATCGGGGAGGGGTGGGGAGGGGAGGGGAGGAGGATAGGAAGGTTGCGTCACAGTGGTGGGAATGGGTACAGCATGGCCTAGATGGGAATAACGAGATGCAGCATAGGGATGAAATGGAGAGGCTGATGAAGGGAGAAAAATAAAATAAAATGACAAACTAAATATAGGTTTAAATTTAAAAAATATAATAAAGAAATAAAAATATAAATGTGTGCACGCCGCACGTACACACACACACACACACACACACACACACACACACACACACACACACACACACCACTCAAAATAGGAGAGGTTTAGGACAGAGGTCAGAACTGTAGGTATGGAAAAAGGAAAGTTATTGTAGGTTGAGGCCTGGATGATTTTGGGATCAGAGAATGTTCTGTAGGGATAACTCCCATCTGTGCAGTTCAGAAAAGCTGGTGGTGGATGGGAGGATCCAGATGGCCGGTTGTGAAGCAGCCATTGAAATCAAGCATGTGCTCTGCTGTATGCTGTGCCACAGGTGGGGCACCTTGTTTTTGGCCACAGTTTGGCGGTGGCCATTCATCCCAATGGACAGCTGGTTAGTGGTTGTGCCAAAATAGAAAGCTGCACAGTGAATGCAGCACAGTTGGTAAATTAATGGCTGCTTTCACAGGTGGCCCACTTTCACCCAGTACTACCCTGGACTTTAAGAAAAAAAAATTGCAACCTTCGCCAATGTTTTGAGTTTCTATCCTCGTGCCCAGAAATGAGAGACATCCTGCCCAAGATCCTCCCCACTCCTCCTAAAGTGGTATTCCATCACCCTCCCAAGCTCTACAACATCCTAGTTCATCCCTATGCCACCCCAAAATCCAGTCCTCTGCCACAGGGATCAGATCCTTGTGGAATACCCCGCTGCAAGACCTGTCCAATCCACCCACCCAGCACTTCCTATTTCAGTCGTGTCACAGGCTTATCCTACCCTATCAGAGGCCGGACCACCTGTGAAAGCAGCCATGTAATTTACCAACTGTGCTGCAATACTGTGCAGCTTTCTATACTGGCATGACCACCAACCAGCTATCCATTAGGATGAATGGCCACCACCAAACTGTGACCCAAAACAAGATGGACCACCCTGTGGCACCGCAGAGCACATGCTTGATTTCAATGGCCACTTCACAACCCGGGCCATCTGGATCCTCCCATCCACCACCAGCTTTTCTAAACTGCACAGATGGGAGTTATCCCTACAATACATTCTCCGATCCCGAAATCAACCAAGCCTCAACCTACGATAATTTCCTTATTTATTTTATTTTTCTCCCCTCACCCGCCTCCCCACTCCATTCCTACGCTGCATCTTGTTATTCCCATCTAACCCATCCCCACCACCGTGACGTAACATTCCTATCCCCTCTCCCTTCCCCTCCCCGATTTACTCGCCGCAGAGCGTGATTCGAAGTGCGGCAGCCAGAAGTGATGGTTGTATGACTGTGTTTATGTGCCTGTGTGATTGTGTGAGTGTTCTATTTTCTGAAGAAGGTCATGGCCGATAGTTGAAAGTGTTGTATGTGTGTGTCTTTTGTATGTGCCTGTCGCAGCTTGTTGCCACATCTTTGCGGTGAGTTGTAAACTGTGCTTACTATATTATTAATTCCAACCGGGACTTTCCATTATAATAAATGTAACAATAAACAGCCATTCACCTATGATATTAAGTGCTGAATGCTGAAGAGGCACAAAAAGAATTGAGAGAACTGCTTTCTGTTGTGTATGTGATGTGTCCTGTTTTTGTACTTTATCATTGGAAGTGTGGGTTTGGAGGGGATCAAGAAATAATGTACATTCACCCAAAAACCTATTTCCATCAGTTTCATCAAGACTCTTCTGTATCTCAGAGACATTTAATTTGAATGAGTAAAATATGGCTATGGGAAATACATATGATTTAGTTTACAGTAAGCTGTCATGGAAAGCCCATGTTCAGGATCTTGTTCCAAAACTAAATTCTGCTATATTTACCATTAGAACAATATCTGAGATAAGTGATTTTTCAACACGAAAAGTAGTCTATTATGCTTACTTTCACTCACTTATGACATACGGCATTGTTTTTTGGGGTACCTCGCCTGATGCAAAAAGGATATTTCTGGTTCAAAAACGGGCGGTTCGAGCAATATCTGGTGTAAGTTCGCAAACATCATGTCAGTAGTCTGGGAATTATGACTCTGGTGTCACAATACGTTTTTTCTTTAATTTAGTTGTTAATAATATCAGCTTATTCCCACGAGTTAGTAGCTATCACTCGGTGAATACTAGACAGTAGGCGAATCTACATTTGCATCACACCACCTTAACACTTGTGCAGAAAGGGGTACAGTAATCTGCGGCATCCATTTTCAATAAGCTGCCACAAGAACTAAAGAATCTTAGCACTAATCCACACGCTTTCAAATCTAAATTGAAGAGTTACCTCATAGCTCACTCCTTTTATTCTGCCAAGGAACTCCTAGAAAGTTAAACAATTAATCTAATTAAATTTTTTCTTTATTGATTCTTTTCACTTAGATTGTCGTGTGCAAAGGACTACTTAAAAATTTTCTATTACCATTCTTATGTAACAAAGTATTGACTTGTTCCATGACCATGGAGTCTCACTCCTCTATTGGGTCCTATGGAATAGAATAAAATCCAATAATACAAAATGTGTTCACTTCCATACATTACCTAAATAGCAGATATTTCCCATATTTTAGTGTTGCAGTCTTGTCCCACAGAAACAAGTGTATCATTGTCTAACCACACCAGCCGAGTAATCTGACTCTGCGGGTGAGCATCTGCAATTAAAAATGTAGCATACAAGAAATTGTTTTGTATGTAAAACGAACATGAAGAATCAGTTGCAAATGAGTTCTTACTTTTAATAATTGTGTGCTTTGTGGGGTTCTGTACACTCCACACAATTATAGTTGTATCTAAGCTTCCACTGGCAACTAAGAGAGAATTTGGTGACCAAGCAACCGTATTGACTCTGGCATTGTGGAATCCCCATTCTTTATTGTGCGCCAACTGGAAATGAAACAATATATTATAAAATTTCACATTATAAAATATTTTTTTATTAAAAAAAAAAAGATAATGAAATATCGTAACCCCAGACCTTTAGATGCAGAACATTGGAAAGAAATTGTGTAAGTGAAACATCTGTAAACAAGGAACCAAACAGCCTTCTAGAAGCCTTAACAGCAGTAATGTATTTTGTGGTTATAATCAAATTGCAGCTACTCACAGTGTTCTAGTTTGGGTTGCTTTTATACTGGAACAGTAAAACTTGGTAGATAGGCTAACGTGTTAGCACAAGCCAATTCACTCTGGAGGAAAATTAGTTCCAATTTTGGCCATCAGGTGACAATCAGGGGTGTAAACTGTTCATGTTAATGTGCTTGGCGCACAAATTAAACACACTTTGTACACAGTGGTTAGTTATAAAATAAACATTAAGTCTTTCTTGGTTGTTTGACCTTTTCTGCCCATGTTCTGCTCCTAATCCATATAGAAATATTGCCACATGTATGCGGCAAGTATTTCTGTATGTCTCATGCATTTTTAACACCAGATTTGCACCTTGTGTCCAAAATTGAAACAAATTATTTTCCAGTGTAAATGTTTATGCCTTAATGCATTATCAAATCTACAGAGTTTTGCTGAATTGTGAACAGCATTTTGAATATTTTCTCAACACCTGGAATCATGTATTATCTTAAATGACTGTACATTTCTGATGCGAAGAGATACAGATTTTTGCCAAAGAAAATACATCACTTCCAAAAAATTTTACGATACTGAATAAGGTTCTCAAGGGCAAGTGAATTTAAAAAATAACTTTATTGGGACTCTATTACCTTTATAAATTTTTAAAACTACTCAATCAGAACAATGAGGATTAGCCCACATTGTGTTTGCGATGGATAAAAACTAATTTAAATTATAGTATTATCAAATAATGAAAATAATTGTGTCATACCTAACTACAAAACAAATAAATAGATTAAAAAATCTTTACATTGAACAAGTTTGTTTTTAATGCGGAAGCACCTGAAATTACACAAATGAAAGATAAGGTAAAGGTATAAGGTTTCAATTTTGTCCCAGTGATTGTAATACCATTAAAAAGATTGAAAATAATAAGTGTTCTTGACATTCTAATATGTGTAACACCATTTAAATGGTTGTGAGCAGTACGTATTGACAGCCTGCTAAGGAAAAGGATTGAAATTCCAACTAAACTTCCCCAAAACTTGATGATACGTTTCATCCTTGTCATGTGAAAGTTATTTTTACTGCAGTGACATGATATTGGTTTGTTTTTCTTAATCTCTGTAATTAAGTGCAGCAACTTTGGCATGTGGTGCAAACAAGCAGATAACCTAGTAAAAACAGTCTGCAAGGGACTAGTCAAGCAAGACACATGAATGTGACCTCTTGTCAAATGCCTGAACAACCATATTTTGCAATGTGACCACTGCTACACACATATGAAGAGAGTTAATCAGATAATGGAAAATATTGGCAGGATGTAGATCTGTGCCAACTACTCTGTTGTGACCAGCTTTATGGCAAGAAACTGTATTGGGTAAGGTAACTTTCTAACATGCAGTTCTGAAGATGTGATATTAAATATTTAAGCACATTTCTTTTCTTTACAATATATATCACACTCATTAAAGAAAAAGTTCATGCAAGATGACATTTGAAATACCGGTATCAATAATGGAGGATATGTAATAACTCACTGAAAAGAGGATTGCTGAGCTGCTGACAGATATGTCTGTCTGTTTCTGTCAGCAGCTCAGCGATCCTCTTTATGGTGATTTGTTACCTATCCTCCATTATTGATATTCCTATCGGACTTTCCATTGTTATAATATTTGAAATAAAAGAATTACAGAACTAACCCAACGAGTCACATACACCTATTTTAATTATCAAGGATTGGATTATCAACCAATTCTAAATGCAAGCAAGAATTTACATTAGGAAAAAAATAATATATATACAGGGTGTCCCAGCTATCTTGTCCACCCAAAATATCTCTGGAACAACAACAGCTATTGGAAAATGACTCTCACCGGTATCAATGTACAGCTGCAGCCCATGAATGTACATATTTGGAAACATTCTAAAATGAGAGCAAATGTGTTTTTTTAACCCAAACTTATGTTTTTTTTTAAATGGACCCCCTATATTTTTTCTTCAGCAACCCATAGCATGACAAATCACACAAACAATGGCGTTGATTGCATCACAATACTCCAATTACATCCCGAGATATTGCGACAAGAAGTTGACGCTTGAAAAACCCAAAATACGCTGATAGCGCACGTCCTGATGCTCAGGCGTGAATCCCCTGTTGCTCATAATTGTGAAGTGATTTACTTGCGTAATCGCACTTCCATACTTATCAAGAGGTCCAAAACGAATAATAGTCTGCTGCCATCAACTCTCATAAGAACATAATGGTTTCCCTCTTGCAACTTTTGTGTGTCTATGTACAGAATATGAACCAGTACCGATCGGTACACACCAGTCAGGTTGTCTTATTTATCCTGCACACCCAAAATAAGGTTTATCGAATACGTTAAATGACCCATTGTGCCTTTCGCGCACTCTATCATCCAGGGTCTAGCTCTTCCTAGACCAACGTAGTTCCCACTACAGCCACAGTTACCACTTTGCCTTGTTTGTGATTTTCGACCCATGCAAACTCCTGTACTCCACTTTGTTGTTGCTTTGGCGTGCAGTACACCGTTGCCAGTGTAGTCGTGCATCAGAGTAATCTAGTTACAGCACGGAGGTGGTACACATTGTGAATAAATGTTGTGTTGTGGAACTTATACTGTATTATGTACACACACATGAAGATATGGTAGAAATGCTGCTGATCTATGGAGAATGTACGTTGACGGGAAATACGTTATTAGATTGCTTGTTTGTTTATAGTACTGTTAGAGAACATTATGATTATTACGTTAATATATCTGTTTTCTACCCTACTCTACATACCTGTATTATACCCTGTTGAAGGTGGGCGAAATTCTGTTCAGGCAGAACGACTGTACAGAAGATGATTCTCTGACAAGCCATCACCTTCGCGCCTGATGTTTGGTCGTCTCACATCTCGTCTACGTGAATTGGGAAGCTTAAATCCAAGACCTAGACCTTGTCCTAGAACACGCACAGATGGACGTGCTGAAGTTGCTGTGCTTGCTGCCGTAGCTGGAAATCCTCACATCAGCACATGTCAAATTGAATGTGAAGTTGGTGTGTCGAAATCAAATGCACAGCATACTCTCCAACGTCATAAATTTCATCCTTACCATGTTCATTTACACCAGGATCTTCATGGAAATGACTTTAGTAACAGGGTAACATTTTGTCGGTAGGCTAAGCCAAAACTTCTGACTAATCCAAATTTTTTCGCAGATGTTCTCGTTACCGATGAGGCATCATTCTCCAACAAAGGAATTGTCAATATGACAATTTAACCTTTAAGAAATCTTTCACGCAGGACGACTGCACAAATGTACCATCATTTGATCAACGTACTAATTCCGAAATGGGGGACATAGCAATAGGTATTTCCAGTGTAGAGAAGCAGCTGAGAGAGCTAAATACGAAAAAGTCCGTTGGTCCGGATGGAATACCGGTTCGGTTTTACAAAGACTATTCTGCGGCGTTGGCCCCCTACTTAGATAAATGATCTGATGGACAGAGTAAGTTGTAATTTGTGGCTGTTTGCTGATGATGCTGTGGTGAATGGGAGAGTGTCATCTGTAGCTGACTGTAATAGCATACAGGATGACTTAGACAAAATTTCTAGTTAGTGTGAAGAATGGCAGCTAGCTCTCAATGTAGAAAAATGTAAGGTGATGCGCATGAGTAGAAAAAACAATCCTATAATGTTCGAATACAGCATTAGTCATGAGCTTCTTGACGCTGTCGCGTCGTTCAAATATCTAGGTGTCACATTGCAGAGCGATATGAAATGGAACGAGCATGTAAGGACAGTTGTGAGTAAAGCGGACAGCCGACTTCGGTTTATTGGGAGAATTTTGGAAGATGTACTTCACCTGTAAAGGAGACCGCGTATAAAACGCTTGTACGACCACGTCTTGAGTATTGCTCAAGTATTTGGGACCCGCAGCAGATCGGTTTAAAAGAAGACATAGAGGCTGTTCAGAGGCGAGCAGCTAGATTTGTTACCAGTAGGTTCGACCAATGCGCGAGTGTCACGGAAATGCTCCAGCAACTCAATTGGGGATCGCTGGAAGAAAGACGATGTTCTTTTCGTGAAATTCTGTTGAGGAAATTTAGAGGGCCGGAATTTGAAGCTGAGTGTAGTACGATCTTACTGCCGCCTACTTCATTTCGTGTAAAGATCACAAAGAAAAGATAAGAGAAATTAGGGCTCGTACGGAGGCATATAGGCATTCTTTTTTTCCTCGTTCAATTTGGGAGTGGAATAGGAAAGGAAATGCCTAGTAGTGGTATAGTGTACCCTCCGCCACGCACCTTACGGTGAATTGCGGAGTATGTATGTAGATGTAGATGAGGAATATGCATTATTCATCTGCAGACAATCCAAAATGGCTCTGTCAGGTAGAGCGTCAACGTCCGTGAAAATTGAATGTTTGGTGTGGGATTATCAGAGATACCATTATCGGACCTTTCTTTGTAAAAGGCGTCCAAAATGGCAGACAGTACTCCAGATTTATACGACACAATCTTCCTGTTCTCTTGGACACCATAACTCTGAATAGGAGAATGGTCATGTGGTATCAGCATGACGGATGCCCTGCACATAACGACTTACGAGCACGAAGACTTCTGAACCGTAAGTTCTCTGGTAGGTGGATTGGACGTGGTGGCCTCGTTAGGTGGCCTATCAGATCTCCGGACCTTACACCACTGGATTTTTTTCTTTGGGGAGCTGTGAAGGATGCTGTTTACCAACATGAACCAACAACACCAGAAGACATGGAGCAACACATTATTGATGCTTGTACAGCCATCAAAGAGGAAACAGTAGAACGAAGTAGGGCATCCTTCACCCGCAGAGTGACCCTATGTATGCAAGCCAATGGTTATCACTTTCAGCATGATATGTGAACACTATCGTTAGTAGGTAGTGCTGGTATCACAGTGCAAGTTTCTACAAAGGGCCATTGTACCCAGTGATGTTCAAAAATGTTTGTAAATCTATCGGACCAAACTGCGTCGTCATCAGTCCGTAGCTTACAAACTACTTAAACCTAGGTAAACCAACCAAAGGACAAGCAAACACACCCATGCCACAGGGAGGACTCTAACCTCCATGGTGAGCAACCGCACGCTCCACTTCGAGACGCTTTAGACCGCTTAGCTACTCCACCGCGGCTGTGATGTTCAGAAATATTTGTTTGAAACAATTTGTCATGTAACGCATTAGATAAACATAACATTGATAATTATGTGATAATAAAACTAATTGGTTAAACATGGTTACATTTATCTTCTACGTCTTACCTGAACTTCCCAAACCAAAACATTTTTACCTAAACAAAGGTAAAACCTTTAGTACACTTGCTCATTTCGCTAAAACCATCAACATGAATTTTACTATTATGAGTGAATGATTCACTGACACTTGTGCTAGATCTACAGTAAAGTGAAGTTTTAACGTTGAATGGCATTACCTTTTTAGTAACGGATTAACGATAAGTGAAGTTAACTTTGTGACTAACGTTGCGGTACACAGATATGTTACAGAACTGCATCACCCTAGCCTATGGGATAACTACCTGCTGGAATGAAAGACTTCAATGCAGGATGGTAGCAGACCGTATTATTCGGTTTGGACCTCTTGATAAGTATGGAAGTGCGATTACGCATGTCAATCACTTCGTGATTAGGGGCAGCTTGGGGTTCACACCTGAGCCTCAGGACGTGTGCTAGCAGCGCATTTCAGGTTTTTGAAGCATCAACTTCGCGTCACAATATCTCGGGATGTAACTGGAATATTGCGATGCAATCAACGCCATTGTTTATGTGATTTGTCATGCTATGGATTGCTGAAGAAAAAATATAGGGTGTCCATTTAAAAAAAACACATTTGCTTTCGTTTTAGAATGTTTCCAAATGTGTACATTCATGGGTCCCAGCCATACATTGATACCGGTGAAAGTCGTTTTCCAATAGCTGTTGTTGTTCCAGAGATATTTTGGGTGAAGAAGATAGCTGGGACACCCAGTTTATATAAACAATTACTTTCAAACTTTAGTTACAGATTTCAAGACACTGATGCTACTAACAAACATGCAAATGTTAGAACTGTTTTTGTAATTAAAGAGAACACTTTCTAGCAATTTTGACACTTTTATAAAAGGAAAAATTATTCTGATTCACACAAGTTGATCAGTGTTCCTTCTTGACCATTTTTCTGCAAGTATTCCTTAGTGTACTACCAGAAGTAAGACAGGGTTGTAGCCTTTCCCCAATGCTGTTCAACCTGTACATTGAGTGAGATGTGAGGGAATGCAAGGAGAAATTTGGATATGGGAATTAAAGTTCAGGGAGAGGAAATAAAATCCTTGCAGTTTGCTGATGACATAATAATTCTGTGAGAGACAGCAAAGGACCTGGAAGAGCAATTAAATGTTATGGGCAGTGACCTGAACATAAGGTATAAAATGAACATAAACATTTGAAGGAATCATAAACTTAGCATTAGAAGGAAATATGTGGGGTAAAAATCATAGAGGGAGACTGATGGACAAATACAGTAAGCAGATACAAAATGACTTAGGTTGCCATTCTTATTCTCAGATGAAGAGGCTTGCACAGGACAGGGTAGTGTGGAAAGCTGCATCAGTCCAGGCTGTGGAGTGAAGACCACAACAACAACAACAACAACAACAAAAACAGTATAAGATAGTGAACCTAACAACTAGGGTTGGGTCAAACCCCAATTTAACCGAATCAAGTCCAAATACCGAATCGAGTCCAAATACCGAATCTTAAATAAAATGTGCCGCATTCTGAATCGAATATTCCAAATCTCGAATCCAAATAATCCACCAACTCAAGAAAATGTATTTAAAAATAATTACTGTTCTTTAACAGTAAGTGATGAAGATAAAGCTTTCTGGGATGGATCCCAAATGACAATATTAGTCAAATTTAAGAAATGAAAAATTTCATTTTAAATCTTAACATTTTTTAAATACTTCCCCTCCCCTTAAAAGAAATTTGTATGAAACTTTTTGAGATATACGGCATGTTGTTTAGATGCTCTAAAAGATAATAAGAAACTTTCTTCACTCTATCACAAACCGTTTCATTTCGATAAAATAAAAAAAAAACTGCATAATGAAGTTCTGGAAAGGAAAGGAAGGATTAGTTTTTTCCCCCCAAAGTGAGAGTCAAAAATAAAACCTGAAAATACGAGTAGATACTTTGGAAGTTGGAAAAATAGATTATTCAAAAATGGGATGTGTAAATGTTAAATAATTTTATAGTGACACATCAGGCATTCCACGAGTGATGGACATGATATTCAGACACAGGAAAATCCATGTTTATTCGACGTGTGAGTACTTGTTATTACCACGAAGACATTTCAGAACCAAAAAGTAATTAATGTGCAAATTGTGCATTCTGGAGGGTTAAGCAAGAGTATTTTGTAGATTTATTGATTCTTAAGATCATGTAACTTATCTGCACAAAATTTATATTCGTAGAAGATTTAAAAATCAGTACTAGAAGTCAGGTGCTGTGCTTCATTTCTATTCAAGTTCAACATAAGAATAATACAAATGTAAACATTAATGTTATACATATATTCTCTAGCGTTTGCCATTGTCTTTCGGGTTTATTAGGCTGACAAAATTTAAATATGGTATCAGCTAACATGGAAGATTACATGGCATAATGTTTACATTTGTATTATTCTTATGGCGAAGAAAGTGTGGAATTTACGAATCACGATTCATAGGAACAAACCTTTGCCCATAATAGAAAAACATGTAAGTTGTAGCACAAAGACAGTAATTGTAGCGTCAGGCATATTGACGCAACACAGGCTTGCCACTTGGTTTTAAGTAGTAGCTTTTAGATAAGAATTCAAAAACAAGGCTATTCTAGTAACACTAAACACTAAACATTATGCATCGAATCTGGAATCCGAAGCCAGTGTGCTAGATTCGGCGAATAATGAATTCGGCCGAACCACTCGGACACAACTTACTAACAACCATGACCAGGAAAACTGTCTGCAGTCAGGTTAATCTCCCATTCCCTACAGAGTATGTCAGGCGGGAGAGACACACACAATATCAATTTTATGTGGCACAAGGATCATCAGGATATCACAGATGCCTCAAAGACAGAGGATAATGCATACTATATAGTACAACAGTGATAAGAACATAATTAGGAAACCTAACATTGCAAATAGTGTCACATACAGGGGCCACCACCAGCGTTATTTCTGGCAGTTTATTATGTGAAGTAACGAGAAGGCAAAGTAAGGGGAAGTATGAAAGTGCTGACTTCAGCAGTTCAGAAATGAAATAGTCTAATGATAGTAGGCAGCAAAATGCAAAACAGCAAATTGCAAGTACACGTACCACTTTCAGTAGAGCAGGATATAATATATTGTAATTTCCTAAGATACATTGTTCTATTATGGTAAATAACAATAAGTGTTATCATAATTAGTGAATTCTAGCACAATGGCTGAAGATGGTGGATATGTATATGCAAGTTGTGCATGTGAAGCTTTAAATTATGATATCAGTTGTTTCCCTGATCAGGTTTTGATGAAATAAACCGCCTATGTTGCCCCAAGGTTTTATCATTCTAGTTCAGCAAGTAGTTTTGCCAATTAGCAAGTTCATACAAAGAGACAGACAACAGTTTTGGATGAAAAATTTAAATTACAATATTTTCTATTTCAGTGTTCAGATTTTGATTAAATAAAGCCTATATGTTGCTCCAAGGTACTCTTCAGTTATATGTGGACATGCAATGGAAATTCTTCAAGTACTTTTGTAGATTAATATGCTAAACAGACAGGCATGCAAGCTAGAAATAAAGTCTCTCTCTCTCTCTCTGAGAGAGAGAGAGAGAGAGAGAGAGAGAGAGAGAGAGAGAGAGAGAGAGAGAGAGAGAGAATCACACAATGACCGAGTGGAAATAGCACAAACCATGCATTACATTAAAGATCTTCAATGAATAAAGTTAAAGAAGAATAATTTTGATACACAAATAAAACTGTCACTTCTAGGAACAACAAATGCTTGAATTATGCAGCTTCCAATTTTTTTCTCTAGTATGTTATGTACTTACAGTCTTCAATTTATCCAGGAATGACATGAAAAATTAAAGATTATTGCTGAAATATCAAATACATAATACAAGGATTTATCATGAAACAATTGCTCTTACCATCTATGCTACCAAAATGGAATTCTACTATTTTCATATGAACTTTATAGTTTTAACTCAACAGTATAATGAGGATAGCTTGCAACTCGCTCAACGGATTTCAGAACAGTTTTGTACAAAATTGTTTCAGTCCACTTACGTTACTAGCAGCATTGTTCCATGACGTATGACTAGGTAAGTTGATCGGTCGCTATGAAAGTGACTCAACAACAGTGGAAACTATTTGGTAAAGTAGTTTAACACATGCCCTTGTGACAATTTTTTAAAGAAATATGTTTACTACATTTTCTCCACAATAGTACTTACTTTGCAGAAACATGCACTGATCAACATCTTAGTAGATAGAAAGCACTGTTCCTAAGTCTGAGTGCAAACCAGGAAATTGGGAAATTAAGTTTCCGAAGTTACTTTCCTCCCATGGTATGGTAAGGAAGGAAAGTTTTCGGTGTTATAATGATCTTCTGGAGACTCGTAACCTCTAGTTGATACCCTTGGATTTTTCATTGCCTGATATATCCACCATGATGCCACCTATTATAAATGAGGGCTCCCTTTATGGGCGCCTACCAACCAGAACAATGAACATCTGAATTGACGACCAACTGACTGGATTCCCAGTACCCCCAGATAGGCACCTATTTTCTCAGCATCTGTGGAGAGGTAACAGCTTGGACATCAATAATGTGTTCCATGTAAAGTCAAGGGTTTACCACTGTATGGTTACTCAATAACTTACCAAATGGTCTATTTACCAGGAAAGCTATAAGGTGATACTGCACATGTGCCCTATACTTCTATAAACATTACTGAAACTGTAGAGTTCAAACCTGGATGTTGCTACCCATACGTTAACATAAATAAGTGACGTTCGATTAATCTGAAATAACGTCTACTACAGAGATGTGAACTTTTTAAAATTATTTATTTATTTTTTAAATTTCAAACAACAGGGTAGTTGGTCACTACTATGTCAGATCAGTACCACATGATGATCAGTACCACATGATGACGACGATCATGATGATAGGGGATCTTGGGCGCTCGACGTCTAGGTCTCCAGCGCCCTATCAAATTAAAGAATTTAAGAACCAACAAGTGTGAAGAGTAAGGAAACAAATTAAATGGCAGCTATCCAGCAAGTAAAATGTGCAGCTGAAGTGAAATACATAGGTGAACACCAGACTTGAAGCCGGGGAAGAAAAACCTCAGTGCCAAAGCTGGAGAGAGTTAAAACTACTAGGCTGAGGACCAAAGCCGGCTGGCCACAGCGATATAAAAGGGTGAGCCAATCATGCTGCAACATATTCAACATGTTAAAACCTCCAGCCTAAACGTTTAGGCCAGAGTTGATACAAATTACAAAATTTTAAAACTTTGCGCACACACACTTTGTCATTACCTAAAATAGAGGGGAAATCTGCAACAAGATTTCGCCGCAACCCTCTGCGTATGATATAAATCACATTCAATTGAAATGTGGCAGCCAGTAAGCTGCACGCGGCAGGCATCACAAAGCGGGGGCTCCTCATGTCGGGGTAGAAAACGATGCGTCAGTGGACAGTGCCCAATGCAGAGGCGTGTAAAAATGACTTAATCCCGCCTAAGAGATTGGCAGGAGGAACGCCACGGACGGACAGTGGGCTTCAGGTAACACAGCTTATTGTGAGTCACTGAGAGCCAGTCTTCCTCCTACAACTGCAGGGATTGCAGCCGCAACAGGGAAGTAATATCCTGCAAGGGAACACGGCACTGTGTCACATCAGGGGCGCTGCAGGCCTCTTTAGCAGCCTGATCTGCATCTTCATTACCCCGAATGCCCACATGTCCCGGCACCCAGCAAAACTACACCTCCTTCCCACGACATTGAAGGAAGGACAGTTCATTGTGTATATGCTGCAGCAGGGTCTCAGACAGATACAGCTTGTTCAACGACTGCAGTGTGCTCATAGAATCGGATCAGAGAAAAAATCGTCTGCCCCGAGCACGACATAGCTACTCTAGTGCTTTCCAGATCGTATGGAGCTCTGCAGAGAAGACACGAGTAATTCTCGGGGAGGCGAATCTTGGTGACACGGTCGGGGAATGCAACAGAACATCCGAATTAGTCCCCATGCTTGGATCCATGACTGTACACAACTGTGAAATCATGATGCCTATCTAAAACAATTAAAAGCAACGACTGGTAAGTAAATCCGAAGTTTGTTCCTTCCTAAAAACCGCCAGGTCTAAAATAACCCTCGGCCTCTGGAGAGTCCAAGGTGGGACCCTGCCCCAACCTCTATATGAAACATTAAAATCAGTCAATTCCTTTTCTAACAGGAAATCTTTTGTGCAAATCCTATATGGTCTTGTTGCTCTTTGTCAAGTATGAGACAGCCTTTCCATCAGATGTCAAGCAATAGTGCAGTATGCCAGTGTGAAAGGTGTGGACGTTTTATATACCTTGCACACCATGAGTAACTGTCGGCTTATGTGCAGTGGCAGCTCTGCAGCCTCAGCACAAAGACTAGGTATGGGGCTCGTCCTAAATGCCCCAGTGGCCAGCCGAATCCCGACATGGTGTCTAACATGTTTAAATAAGAAGGGCATGCAGACCCATACACTGCACACCCATAATCGAGACAAGATTGCACAAAGGCTCTGTAAAACTGGAGCAAACAGGTTCTCCCAAGAAGTGTAGCTTTAAAATCGCCAGTGCTTTGAGGCACTTTGTCTTCATGCCCTTGAGGTGGGGCAACAATGTCAGTTTATAATCAAACGTGAGGCCCAGGAAACTCACTGTGTCTTTAAAATGCAGGACAGAGCCCTTCATCTGCAGTTCAGGTAGATTAAAAACAGTACATGAACACTTAAAAAGAAAACACACAGACTTCTTGATTGAAAACTTAAAACCAATCGTCCCTACCAATTCATCCAACCGCCGAAGAGTTAACTGCAGCTGATGTGTAGTCCTTGCCAGATTGGATGAAGAGCAAAAGACAGAGAAGTCATCCACAAAAAGAGAACACTGCACAGGACTTTTTACAACAGAAGTAATACTGTTAATGTCTATTGCAAACAAGGTCACCCACAAAACACTACCCTGAGGGGCTCCATTTCTCCTGCTCAAATCTATCAGAGAGGCCGTTTCTGACCTGATATCTAAAATAATGAGGGGAAAGGAAGGACAGAATAAAATGGGGAAAACCCCATTTGTGGAACTGCTGAAGGATAAGATGCCACCAAGTAGTGGAGCGATGTCTCCTAAACCTACACTGAAAGCAGCTGAGGAGCTGTCTGGATTCCAGCATCCAGACAGGGCGGTAGTTTATCATCTGCCCCAAAGTCTTTCCCATGCAGCTGGTGAGAGCAAAAATACGATAACTACTTCGGCTGGTCCTTGCCTTGGTTTTAAAATAGGAATTAAAATGGTCACTTTCCATGTGTCGGAGAACTGGCCCGATTCCCAGATGAAATTAAAAAGACTAAGGAGGATTTCTTTGTTTTGCCTTGTGAGGTGTCATAACATTCTGCAGTGAATACCATCATGACCTGGGGATGTGTCATGGGCCACGGGCAGAATCCAGCTCCCAGATGGAAAAGGGGCAGTTATACTGTTCATCATTGCTGGACTGGAAATTCAAAATACCCCTCTCAGCAGCCAACCGGTGGCCCTGGAAAGCTGGATTGTAGTTGGCAGTGGCAGTTACTGTAGCAAAATAGACCAACATGGTTACCCATCACAGTAACTACTGGACACCTGCTACCTCTCCCTGATATCATCTTAATGGGCTCCCATACAACGGAACTCTTAGTTGAATGGTTAATGGAATTTAGGAACTGTTGTCATGACCTCTTCTTGCTCTCTTGAATAATTTGGCAACACTTGGCCCTTGCCACCCGAAAGTTTGCGAGGTTTTTCTGCAGGCGGTCTACACTTGAACCGACGCAGAGCCACCCATCTGATCCTGATGGCAGATCGGCATTCATCATTCCACCAAGAGACTGGATGCCGTTTTGGTTTCTCTGATGACCTCAGAATGGATACAGTGGCAGTGTAGTGGATCTTAGTGGTAATATGAGCCACTCATTCCTGGATATTGTCATGGGGTTCGAAGATGGCAAGTCGACTGTAAAGTGTCCAGTCTGCCCTGCAAAGAATCCATCGAGGCGGCTGTCTTTCAGGGTCTACTCTCTCTGGAAGGTGAATCCAAATGGGGAAGTGATCACTACCATGCAGGTCATTGTCCACTTCCCACTGAGTAGAGTGTGTAAAGGCTGGAGAGCAGAGCGACAGGTTAATGACAGAGAATGACCCTGTTGCAGAGCAGAAGTGTGTGCTCTGACCTGTATTTAGGAAGTTGGCACGTGAAGAGAAGCCTCTCAACTGCTCTACCCCTGGGGCAGGTGGTGACGGAGCCCCAAAGCACATTATGTGCATTAAAATCCCCACAGAGGATGAATGGGTGGGGCAGCTGTGTAAGAAGGTCTTACAGAGCCTCTTCACTAAGTGCATCATGTTGTGGCAAATACAAGGAGCATATAGCCAATCGATGACGCATATACACTGACACTGCAACTGCTTGTAGGTTGGTGTAGAGAGAGATTGGTTCAGAGTGGTAGGCTGTGTTGATGAAAACAGCCACTCCCCCTCTAGCAATCTCTCCACTAATGTCGTCCTTTCTGTGGAGAACGTATCCACATATCTCAGGGGTATCCAAAGGTTTGAAATCCTTCTTCTGAAGATTGATACACAGTCGTCATCCCTGAGATAATAAATGTAGTTCCTCCACGTGAGTCCTAATCCCTGCAAGTTCCATTATAATATGAGAGCCATCTATCAAGGTGGTTTAACTTTCACCCTCTCTTTCTGATGGGACTGGAAACCCGTAGCGGGTGGAGGGTCACCCTAGGGGCGAGATGGTTGACCCTGTGGGAAGTCAGTCTTGGGGCGCGTGGACTGCCCCAGAGGAACATCAAACTCCGTGGGCTCTGGAACAGATTTGGTTGGCATGTCAAGCATAATGACGTCAACCTGGTCTGTCTCTTTACTTGCAATCTTCATCTCAGCCTTTTCATTGTCCTTCTTGACCTTTACTTGCTTCTTGGGTGCTTCCACCGCTGTAGTGGTAGTGGCACTTATCTGTGGAGTTGGTTCTGGCGTTGAGGATGGCAGGGGCTAGCTTGATGTCAGTATACTGAAACATCTGATGCATTGCATTTGCACTGGCAGGAGCAGGTGTTAGTGTCGACACTAGTGACTGCAGTTTGCATAGACGCATCAGTTTTCGGAGCAGTCGTTAGAAGAATCGCCGCAAAAGAGGCAATAAATGATGGCAGTTGCATGGCCTTGTACATCTTTTTTGCCTCACCATACGAGATGCGCTTTGATGTCTTTATCTCATGTTCTTCAAGGTACACAGCACAGGATCTACTCCAGACAGGGTGGTCCCCAGAACAGTTGACGTATTTAAATGCCGGCGAGCTGTTGTCCCCTTCATGAGTGGCCTCACCACACTTTCCACTGGTCTGCTGTTCATTACACCCAAAGGTGGGTTGCCCAAAGCGCTGCATTTGAAGCAGCGCATTGGGTTAAGGTAATAAGGCCGTACAGTTCATCTAAGAAAACCTGGTTTAATGTGGTCTGGCAGCTTCAGAGTGTTGAAGGTCAAGATGAAGCACTCTGACTTGACCAATACACCCTCCACCCTCCTCATAATATTCTGAACATCCACAATACCTTCCAAGACCCACTCAGCTTTCAGTTCCTCAATAGGAATTTCAACAAGGTTGTGGCATGTAACCAAGCCCATACTGTAATTTAATGTATTGTGGAGTTCAGTTTTGATGGCATATTCCCCAAGTTGCTTGGCATTTTGAAGATTAGCAGCCTGTTGGGAGGTAGCTGTCTCAATCAACAAAGTTCCATTAGGCAACCTTTTCAGAGATTTGAGGTTGCCTGCTATGCCGCCAAGACCCTTTTGTATGTAAAGCAGTGACACCTTTTTGAATGAACCTTCTTTCCATCCAATAATCATAAATACATTATGGTTAGCACCATGTGCTCTGTTACTCACTGCCAAACACTTTTCAGGAAGTGCTTTATCTGGAGGACTTCCTAAGCGAGCCCTCTTTTTGGAGCGGGTGTTAGTACCCCCAGTGGTAAAACCTGGAAGGTTTGAGGGATAAATTAAAATTATTCATTTCGGTCCCACGAGTAGCTAGGGAAGTACGTGTCCGCCTAGACAGAGCTCCGCATGCCTAGGTAAGCCTTATACAACTGAGGTGTGGCAGTATTCCTAGAGATTGCTCGCTAGCGACTGTTCCTCTTCAACAGCCATGCATTCCATCAGCAATCCCATCACCTTGGGATTTAAGCTGCTTTTTTTTTTATAGAGGTTTATACCATCCTCGCGACCCAAGAGATCAAGCCAAGATCCCCATTCCCTGGTACACACAACGTTCCACCGCCGAACCACACGGTGGTCGCTGAAGCGTGCCAAGAGGTTATGGCGTGTAGAGGACTGGTGGCGCTTACCTGTCCCCAGCTCAGGACCCCGAGTTCGCCAAGCCCATACTCAGCATATGAATGCTGAGCCTCTGAGGTGATCAGTACCACAAAAAAGATGAAAATATGCACAGTACCATTGAGAGTACCACAAAAAAAAAAAAAAAAATCAGCACTGCTGATAGTAACACAAGAAGGATCAGCACTACTGATAATAACACAAAAAGGATCAGCACTGCTGATAGTAACACAAAAAGGATAAGTACCACTGATAGTAACAGGCCCAACAATGCCCCCCCCCCCCCCCCCACACACACACACACACACACACACACACACACACACACACAGAGAGAGAGAGAGAGAGAGAGAGAGAGAGAGAGAGAGAGAGAGAGAGAGAGAGAGAGAGAGCAGTGCGGCGGGTAGTTTCACAAAGAAAAAGACCAAAACTGCCGATAGCAACATAAAACAGACCAGTACCTAAAACGAGACGTGTACTGCCCACCCCCAACCCCATTTTTTTTTTTGTCCGTGTGCTACCATTTACATCCATCATCTGATCCTTCTTTGTACTAACATTTACACTGTAGTGTACTTCTTTTGTCTTTTTACTACCATTTACATCTATCATCTGATCCAGTAGTTTTCTCTTTTTTTTTTTTTGTGTGTGTGTTGCTATCGAAAGTATTGTCTTTCAGGTTACATAAGAGGAGATACAGTCAGTAAGATTACAGCATAGAAAAGGAATCAATACTACAATGGTTTGGGCCGTTATACTTGCAATGTTCATATTCACAAATAAAGAGTTGTAAGCCCATTTAAGAGTTTCCAAATCAATCTTTAAAAAGTAAAATATTTGTATTTACCTGATAATCAGGCAATTTGTACAGGATGACCTTCCTATTAGCATCACAAGCAACTAGATATTGGCTGTCAGGTGAGTATGCACAATCTGTCAATGCCCCAAGATGAGACAACTCAAGCTTTGGACTCAAATTAGCACCAGTCATTGAATAGATATGGACCTGAAAAATTCATTTAAGAGAATGTCACTGGACAAATAACAATACACAACAATGCTTATAATCCTATCACTAACTCTGAAGATATATTATTAGGTTAATAGATGCAGATAATTTATCATGCATTTTCAAATATCTGAAATTAGTCTTTTCCATATGATAAAGCATAACCTTTATGTTTTATGCCTACACAAAAAATTTGGCTGAAATAACTCATTAATTGCTACCTACCTCTCTTCCTGGCGAAGTCTGTACACTTTCCGTTACCATAGCACAGTTACTCAATTTAATTTCCTGTAGCATTATTTCCCAACTGAGCATTTAAAGTACCCATACAGAAATTCACAAATGTGCACACATTCACACAACCCCTCTCCTTCAATCTCCCTCCCCCTCACTATACCCCTTCTGTCGCTGAATAGTGTAGATTTATTTTGAAAATGTCCGAACAAAAGCATTTGACCTTTACAGTACCACTTACAAGCATAATATCAGATAGAGGGCACCTTACCTTCAATGAAGTTTCTCAAGGAGTCAGTATGATAACAGGTAAGAGTCTGTCCCTGTTCCCAGCCAATGCAGCATTAGAAGCTTCAATACATTTGGCACACTCATCAATAGTGTAACAACCATAGTAAGGAAGCCAGAAGAGAAATATGCTTCTTTTCCAGGTTACAGTTGCACATACTTCAAATTGAAGAGATGAAGATGTGTTATTTCAGATATATCCTTTGAGTTCTCACCATAAGGAGTGTATGGGTGAACTGTCAATATTCACAACCATTATGCGCACTGATGATAATTCTGAACCTGAAAATATCTTTTGACCAAGAATGCCCTCTTTGCCTGTGCTGTTCTGCTTTTTATGTCTTTCATGGGTTAGTTTGCTTCCAAGGTAGCAGCAGAATTCATCAATTACATCTACATCACAATAACCAATTGTGAGGCTAAGTTTCTTGCTATTCTCATAGCTGGTACTTCTCATTAACTTTGTCTACTTCCTATTAATCTCAATCCACATTATGAACTCATTATACTCTTCATTTATTCAATAAATCACACAGTACTACTTCACCTTTAACTAATATATTTTCACCAACATATTTTCACCCCACTCTCGAAACTTTCTTCTACTGATGTAAACAATGAACTGTAAAGGAAATGACAGCAACCCTTTTAACGTGATCATTTAATTCTTATTCTTTTGATGTTATTGTTCCCTATAGTTCTTGTACATACTGAAGCACAACCCTTTATATGTGCTCCTGTAGATATTGAACATGTGAGAAAATAAGGGCTACCACTTCTTCCCTTCAAAGTGCACAAAAATCACGAGAATTTGTAATAATCTCCTTTCTTGATGAATACACTGTCATTCTTGAATGTACAGGCCGGGTTCCGTTCCTGCATAGTGCCAACTAAATTAACTTTCTTGACAGCTGAGTCAATATACTTGTTGCAATAATGTAGTCTTATTAAAATTATTCTTCAACTACTTCTTGAAATAATTCACCACCTTTCAACATTAAAAGGTACATAGAACATGTTATTGTCTTTAAAACACAATATAAGTACAGTAAAACCTCGTTTTTACGTTCCCAGTCTTTACGTTTTCCCACCATTTACATCATTTTTTTGTCGGTCCCGTCAAATTTCCTATGTTCACAATGTTAATTCGCCCTCATGTTTGTGTTAACATATTTACACTTTTCCCGCATTATATGCTTTTCGAAAGCATGTTTGTGAAGAAAAAAAATGACGTAATCTACATAAATTGACGCTAGCATGGCTTTCCCCTTAAAGTACAGTGCTTTAAAATTATTCACAGTTGAGTTTCTTGACACTTTGCATTTATTCAAACGTATATTTCACATATCGTTGTTGGCAGTATGCAGCTAGTTGAGTTATGACGCACCAATTTCTGGCGATGTAGTTCCTCTTTCCATCTTTTTTTTTTTTTTTTTTTTGCCAGAGTGCCCGGCGTGTACTCAAACAATCAGAACCAGTTGCTTTGTTGATATGAAAATATAGAGTTGCATGGTTTGTGTGATACAACCTCAATAAAGCGATAATAGTGAGAGATGCCTATACTATGCACACGTCACAAAAATACTTATACACATGTTTGCACTCGAGAACATGAAAAAATTCTCTAATATTGTCGTGTGAAGCATCAAAAAATACAAAAAGAACAGAACTTTAGGAGTTTTACTACACACATAATTAATGTCGGTAAAAGGCAGTAATTTTGAAGATGTGTTACATAGTCCGGCAGCGCCGTCCAAACTATATCTATCGAAGCGGTTCAGGTAATTTTCAACATGTGTTACATAGCCCAGTAGCGGTGTACAAATGATATCTATTGAAGCGGTTCAGGAAATTTTGAAGATGTTTTACATAGCCCAGCAGCGGCATCCTCAATTAAAATGAATGAAATTATGTCAAAAATTTCTACTTCCCATAAAATTACCAGTTCTGCCCTGCCCTTAAAATAGTAAAAATTTGGATAATCTTTATTGTATAATAAACTTCCTGGCAAGTATTTAGATGCCTATTATGTACATATATCACAAACTACGAAAATGCAAGGCTAATCCAGTAAGCATATATTACCATTTGGAACATTATTTCCTGCATTTTACACCATTTTACTGAAGTCCCTCGAAAAGCGTAAAAACAAGGTTGTACTGTATTACCTGACCTTTTACATTTGGTCTACAATCAAGATGTATGAATAATGAACAACTTTAAAACTTAGAAAACGAAGGAGCCCCATTTTTCATGCAATACTCCATTTAACAAGCTTCTCTCATTTAAGGTTCTCCATGACAGCAAGTACTCTTAGACTTGGCCAGACACTTGCTGAACTCAAGTGTTCCTGTGGAAAAAAATAATTCTCCCACAATCTCTCTTTGAGCCTTTTAAATATATCCCCTCATAAATAAAAGCAATGCTCAAGAAACCACATTGTTGTTGTTGTTGTTGTTGTTATCGTCGTCATCGTCTTCTTCTTCAGTCCCGAGTTTAATGCAGCTCTCCACCCTATGCTATCCTGAGCAAACCTCTTCATCTCTTCATAAGAGTGGCAACCCAAATCCATTGGAACCTGCTTTCTGTGTTCGTCTCAGTCACCCTTTGTGATTTTTAACTCAACACACATTACCCTCCAATGCTAAATTGACAATTCACTGATGTTTAAGAATGTGCTCTATCAATCAATCCCCCCTTTTAGGCAAGGTATAGCTGAAGTTTCTTTTCTCCCCATTTCTGTTCAGTACCACCTCCTCAATTATTTGATCTACCCATCTAATGGCTTCTATCCCCTTCTTGCTGAACTATCTACTGTCCATACTTCTCTTCTGTACAAGGCAACACTACACAAATGCGTGCAGCAATGACTCCTTAACATTTAAATTAATATTCAGTGACAAAAAATTTCTTCTTAGCAGAAACACTTTTCTTCCAATTGCCATTCTGCACTGTACTGCAACAACTGTACATTAGTTTGCTGTTCAACTAACAAAACCCATCTACCAGCTTCGCTGTCTCTTTACATAATCTAATACATTGAGCATCACATGATTTTCACAAACTATATATAACATTACCCTTGTTTTGCTCTTGTTATGTTTACCTTACACACTTATTTCAAGAGACTTCATTCCATTCAATGTCTCTTCCAGGTCCTTTACTGTCTCTGACAGAATTATTATGACACCACCAAGTCGAAAAGTGGTCCCCCCCCCTCCTCATCCCTGCTGAATTTTAATTCCATTTCCATATATCTATCCCATTGCTTTCCTTTGCAGCTTGATCAGTATACAGATTGAATAACACTGGGGAAAGGAAGGCTACAACCCTGTATTACTCTCTTCCCAACCAATGCTTACCTTTCATGCCCCTCATCTCTTGTGCAAAAACCAAAAAGCAGTTATACATTGTAAATAATTTTCTCCTCCCTACATTTTACCCCTGTTGACTTCAGAATTTGAAACAACATTGTCAAAATCTTTTTATAAGTAGTAGTAGTAGTAGTAGTAGTAGTAGTAGTACAATTCTCATAAATCCCAACTAATTTTACCTGGGGTTGGCTTCTACCAGTTTTTCCATCCTTCTGTATTTTTTTTTATTTGCACCTAAGACCTATTGAACTAATGGTTATGTAATTTTTCACACCTGCCTATGTCTGCTTTCTTTGGAATTGGGATATTACACTTTTCCCTAAGTCTGAGGGTAGTTAGACTGCCATGTACATCTTGCACAAAGGTGGGAAAGTTTTTGCCATGGGTGGCTCTCACAGAGACTTCAATAGCTCAGAGGGATCATCATCTACTCAGTGGCCTCATATATGTTTCAGCGGTCTGTCAAATTCCTCTCTCACAAGGAAACCACATAGGTAATGAATTTTAGAGTTTCTTTATGTTTATGGTACATGAAGTTCAGAACTTAAATAACAATCAGTCAAAGCCATTTGATGCAAATCTCAATAATTCACGAGAAAATAGATTTTGAAATTTTTCAAGTCTACATAAGTACTAATAATAAGAACAGCTGTCCGTTAGCTGAAGTGTCAGCATTCTGGCTTTTTTCATTTTCGAATTCAGTTATTTAAAACATTTTGGGATCTCAGATTCCACGTGTTGCGTCAGTTTTTGTTTATGTGTATGTAGATGAGTTGGACACCTTGTTGTCACCTAAAATGATAGTTTAGTAGCTTAGCTGCATGGAAAGCCATTAGTAGCAATGGAGATGACTTGAAAAACAGCATCATAGCTCTTCATGAACTGAACAATCAAAGACCTATCCTCGTCAACTAATAGTGAAACCAGACTCTGACCTTAACTTATAGGTTATTAGTTGTAGACTGAAATTGAAAAAAAAAAAAAAAAAAAAAAAAAAAAAAAAAACTGCAGAAAGGTAGAAAAGTAAGGAGATGGTATCTGGATAAATTGAAGTGGCGTAAGTCAACAACTGATGGAAAGGGGGAGGGATTAATACATTAGAAGAAAAATGGATAGCTTTGAGAGATGAAATAGTGAATGCAGCAAAGGACCTAACAAGTTGAACAATAAGACCTATAAAAATCCTTGGATATCACAGGAGATACTGAATTTGATTGGTGAATGGAGCAAATATAAAAATGCAGTAAATGATGCAAGTAAAATAGAGTACAGAGAACTAAAAATGAAATTGACAAGAAATGTAAAATAGCTAAATAGGAGTGGCTAGAGAGCAAATGCAACTCTAGAAGAATGTATAGCTAGGGGTAAGATAGGTGCCATATACAGGAAAATAAAGAGAGACATTTGGATACAAGAAAAGCATCTGTATGAATATCAAGAACTCAGATGTAAAACCAGTTCTGAACAAAGAAGGAGAAGCTAAAACATGAAAAGAATAATAGAGAAAGACTAATAGTGGCCCTCCAGAAGGGAAAGCAGATGAAAATGAGACAGGAGCTACTACACTGACAAGGAGACCACACAGGTATCAGATTTTAGAATTTTTTGATATTTACAGTACGAGAAGTTCAGGACACACGACAATCAGCCAAAGCCATTTGATGAAATTCCCAAAATCTCTTGAGAAAATCAACTAAGGAGTTATGCAAGTACACGTAAGTACCAATAATTAAAAACAGTTGCAGCATCTGTCGGTGTAGCTCAGGTGGTAGCATTCTGACCTTACAACTGTAGGGTCAGTGGTTCAAATCCTGTTGCAACAGATTTTTTATATTTTTTCCCTGTGTTTAAATACTTACACAATTTTAATATCTAATGGTAATTTTTAAGAAATATACATTTTTTATCCGTATTTTTCTATATGTTATAAAAGTTGTTAATAAGGATGGTTTCAATCAGAAAACATAAGTTACATTTCTTTCAGTATTGGTTTCACTATTCGTTGATGATGATAGTCTTTGATTGTTCAGTTCATGAAGAGCTATGATGCTGTTTTTGGAAGTCATCTCGATAGCTAGTAATGGCTTTCCAAGCAACTAACCTACTGAACTATTGTTTTAGGTGACAACAGGGTGTTCAGCTCATCTACATCTTCTTTCTTTCTTTCCCTTCAGCCCTTTTCCCGTATATGCAGGGTCGGTATCGTCGTTGCAGATTTGGCATGTTAGTATTGACGGGGTGGTTGGATGCCCTTCCTGCCGCCATCAGCTCATCTACATACAAATAAACAAAAACTGACAACACATGCAATTTGAGATCTCAAAATGTTTTATATAACTGAACACGAAAACAAAAAAAGCCAGAACGCTACCACCTGAGCTACAAGAACAGCTGTTATTATTATTAGTACTTACGTGTACTTGAAAAACTTCAAAGTCAATTTTCTCGTGAATAATTATTGGGTTGCATTAAATGGCTTTGGCTGATTGTTATTCAAGTTCTGAACTTCAATTAATTGGAAATCTTAGAAATTGTCTTACTCTTGGCTACTGACAACTTAATGCCTCAAATATATAATTATTTGTTATCCTCACCCCATTCCATATTTATATTCTGTCACAAAATTTCTATTTCAGTGGAAAGTGAAGATAATTAGTACAAGCACAGAGGTTGGCCACATTGAGTTAACACTCAGAAGGAAAAAAAAAAAAAAAAAAAAAAAAAAAGCACAGAGGTGTTTGGTAATAAAACTGGTGATTTTACAAGATTTCACATACATATTGACAAGTGTTAACTAATGTGTGTTTCATGGTTTGCAGACCTAGACTTATGTTCACAATTATGGTGTTACAAGAAACTCTTATTACCATATAAGTAATACAGCTGCTTTACATGGAATTTACTTGGAAAGAGACAGATGCTGGCCAGTACTTACCTTACTTTTGTACTGCTCACACAAGAACATAAAAACAGAAACGAAAAATGTTGACTCAAGCTTTCGGAAATATTTTCCTTCATCAGGTACCAGAGGAAGGGAAAGGAAAGGTTATTCACAACATAAGCCATGAGGAGATTATGGGTGCCTTGTTTTTTTTTTTTTCTTTTTTTGACAAAAATCACTCATCTCCTTGACAAATCACCATTCATCTCCTCATGGATGTCATGAATAACCTTTTACTTCTGTTCCCTTCCTCTTCCTTCCTCTCGTACCTGATGAAGGAAAATATTTCTGAAACTTGTGTTAACATTTTTTATTTTTTTCGTGTTTTTGTGTGACTGTCAGCGGTACAGAACTAAGGTACGTACTGGCCAACTAATCAGTCTCTCTTGAAGAATATTTTAGCATCTCAGTGAAAAATTTCCTTCAGTAATCGAGGTATATAATAATAATAATAATAATAGTAGTAGTAGTAAATGAAACAGTAAATGTGCTTAGTACCTTTTGGTCCAGTGCTCCTCCAACAGCAACATCTGGATGTTCACTGTTTAATGAAACGCATGATGGCTCATAATCCACAGGTAAACTAAACACTTTCCTACCTCCTTGAATAACACAAACCTGTATGGAAATATTAGAATATTAGAAGCTGTGTATTCTTTCCTGAGAATATGAATATAAAAAAGCCAATTCCTTAAGGATACAGTAAAATCTGGTATTGCATAATACATAAGATGAGCAAGTTGTTAAAGGGAGGCAATCAATTATTATTATTATTATCATCAACAACAATTTGAGGAAAGGCAGCAATTCACCATATAGACTACCACATAGCTGAGCTGCAGTCAGGCATGTAGAAAAACAATCACATTCACAAACTTAAATTTTCGGTCACAACCTACATCAGAGAAAGATCTTTCTTACATACTGGGAGAGGAAGGTTTGATGTTGGGATTAAGCTGGCTTAGGTTCAGGGATTTGATGACACAGTAGTTTTTACATTGTAGGGATTGGCAGAAGGAGAGGAGGTCTTTGACAAGACCAACATGATTAAATTTTGATGTGGAACTGCACGTGAGACTTCTGAATAGGAAAAACTTTTTTTTTTTTTTTTTGGGGGGGGGGGGGGGGGGTTGAGGGTTTTTGGCAGAAACATTACCAAGTTTTTGGGGGTTGTTTTGACTTTGGATATTGAGGAGTGCCGATGGGGAGTTTTATGAGCTAAGGAAATTTGAAAAGGTCAGCAAGGGAAGGTCGGGTACTATGAGAGTTTCATGAAGAGGAAAACGTGGGTAGGATAGGGGTCAGATAGTGGTGCTCCTAGCCAACAGTAGAATGTCAGAAGGCTGATGAATATATTGTGAGGGGTGGTGTCTGGAATGCTCCTCCAGGTGCTGGAGTGCAAGGGATTAAATTTGAGAGAGGGAATCTAAGTAGCTTTCCAGTAGATTCTAAGCTGCAAGCAGTTTACTGATTATATATATTACAAAAATGGAGAAAAAGGTGTGACTTATATTTGGGTAAATACATAAGCCAAAACATTACGTTAAATTGAATTAACTGAATGTATTGCATCATGTTTGAAGATGTTATATCGTGGAGTATGAGTTACAGAATATTGTGGGAGTCATAATAAATTTACTTTCTCTTCAAAATAATAGGCCTAATTCCAACCCATTTACTAAAAACACAGTTTATAAAATTAAGACTTAAAAATTCAAATTCCTGGTTTTTGAAAGACCAGGTAAAAGTCCTTGGTATTTCCCAGTTTTTTTTAAAGATTCCCAGTGCAGCAGACACACTACAATAAAAGAAATGAATTATGTACCCACACTCATTTACCTGATTAAGACATGTCTACAATTATAAATATGGTAGCTGTTCCATACCTATATGTTGTTTCGGTCTTCTGACCAGAGACTGGTTTGATGTAGCTCACCACCCTACTCTATCCAGAGCAAGCCTCTTCATCTCTTTATAAGAACGGCAACTCGCATCCACCTGAACCTGCTTACTGTATTCATCTCTTGGTCTTCCTCTGCGATTTTTAACCCATGCACTTTCCTCCAATGCTAAATTCACAATTCAGTGATGTCTAAAAATGTGACCTAGTACCGACCCCTTCTTTTAGTAAAGGTACACCAGAAATTCCTCTTCTCCTTAATTTTGTTCAGTACCACCTTATTAGTTACATCATCTTCCCACCTAATTTTCGGCATTTATCTGTAGCACCACATTTCAGAAGCTTCTATCCTCTTCTTGTCTGAATTATTTATTGTCCATATTTTACCTTACAAGGCACATAAATGCCTTCAGACAAGACTTCTCAACAATTAATATTCAATGGCAACAAATTTCTCTTGTTCAGAAAAGATTTTCTTCTCATTGCCTTACTGCATATCATTTATATTGTGACCATCATATGTTATTTTACTGCCCAAGTAACAAACTAATTTCTCACCTTTCTTATTTCGTTACCTAATCTAATTCCTTCAGCTTCGCCTGATTTTCTTAGACTGCATTCCATTACCCTTGTTTTGCTCTTGTCAGTGTTCAATTGCTCTTCCAGTTCCTTTGCTGTATCTGACAGAATTACAATGTCATCAACAAAACAATGTTTTTATTTGTTCACCCTGAACTTTAATTCCTTTTCCAAATTTCCCCTTGCTTTCCTTCACAGCTTGCTCAATGTACAGACTGAACAACATTGGAGAAAGGCTACAAGCCTGTCTTACGCGCTTCCAAACCATTGTGTTCCTTTCATGCTCTTTTACTCTAACAATTGCTGTCTGGTTTCTTAGATAGATAATCTTCAGTTCCATATATTTTACCCTTGCAGACTTCAGAATTTCAAAGAGTGAATTCCAATCAACACAGTCAAATGCTTTCTCCAAATCTACAAAAGACAAAATACCTATAACCACTAACGTCTTTCTTCAGGGTTCCAAATACAGGGCGGCGCAGGGGAATGGGAAATTTTGAACGTTACAGTTGGCAGCACTGTAGCGCCAGCAGATGTTCGAAACTTTGCACAATTGATGTGAACGCATTGCCATTTAGTAATCATGGAGAATTTGGACTGGCTCGGAACGTACAGTAGCTGTGAGAGCATTTTACAAAGATGGTGATAGTGTGACTGCCGCACAGAGAACATTTCGACAGCATTACCAGCTTGAACATCATGGATGTGTCCCATCTGCGCATGCGATTACAACATGGGTGTGTAATTTTGAAGAAATAGGATCTACCTTGAAAAATAAACCTCCAGGTGGCATTCCAGAGAACATTGCAGCTGCTAGAGCTGCAATCGAGAGAAGTCCTCACCGCTCTGTTCGACAGCATGCATCTTCGCTAGGGATTAAGTGACGAACCTTACAAAGAATATTGCACGAATATTCCATCCCTATAAGTTGCAGATTGTGCAACACTTACATGAACAAGACCCAGCATCACGTATGGAGTTTACTAGCCAGATATAGGCTAAAATCGAGGACGCGAATTTCCTTGGTAACTTATGGATATCAGACGAAGACAATTTCCACCTGAACAGATTCGTGAACAAACAGAACATCCTTGTGAGTTTCACCAGCAACAACTACATAGCGCCAAGGTCACAATATGGTGTGCTGCATCATGCCATGGTGTTATCAGCCCTTATTTTTTGAACGTGAGGATAGTAGTGCAGTGACAGTAACATCCATTCGATATGTTGAAAGGCTTCAAACATTCTTTACACCAAGACTGTACGAGCTTAATTTTAACGCCAAAAACATGTGGTTTCAGCAGGATGAAGCCACGTCACACACTGCTCGACAATCAAGGGCAGCAGTTCGTCAATTGTTTGGAAGACACATTATTTCACATAACGGTGACATTGCATGGCCTGCGAGATCCCCTGATCTTAGTGTGTGCGACTTCTTCCTGTGGGGATATCTTAAAGGCAAGGTGTACTATACACATCCTGCAACAATCCATGAACTGAAGGAGAACATTGAAAACGAAATCACTGCCATTCCCCAAGATTTGCTACACCGCGCATTCCAGAGTTTTCATAACAGGCTGTTAAGAGTGTGAACGCCAAATGGGAGCACATCTTTCCGATGTCATCTTTAAAAAGTAGAGAGACACTTTTGGACATTTTGATTGTAAAGACATACTGAACACATTCACTTTCGTTAATAAATTACTAGTTTTATGAATTTATTCAAGGAAATGACGTTATTTTGAAATTCCCCGTTTCCCTGTGCCACCCTGTATAAGGCAATAATATAAGGGTGGATCAGAACAGTATGAAGGACGTATAAGAGCTTCCCAGAGAAACTTCTGCAGTGCTATCATAGTGACATCATTCTGTTTTCAGATAATGCAAGGCCACATGGTACAAGGTTGTTTGAACTACGCTGCAGAAGTTCTACTGGGAAGCCCTTACAAGTCTTCCATACAGTCCTCATCCCTCCCCATGCAATTGTACTTTCTGACTCTCGAAAAAAAGACATTCATGGCCTTTGTTATGCTTTCCACGAAGAGTGAAGAGGTTTTGTATACACACAGCAACATTTCCAATGAAGGTATTGACAGTCTCGTCTCTCAATGAAATACATTGGTGCCCAAAATAAAAGCAGCTAATGGAAATTTTGCAAGGCTACATATATTTTTTCACAAAACAGAACAAAAAGTGATAATAAAGTAGAAACAATGTAAAGACTATGGAATGGAAACAACTGCAACATGCATAACAGTAAACAACAATATTTTCTTCTTCTTCTTCTTCTTCTTCCCCCACCCCTCCCCCTTCCAACTTAACAGTTTGCACATCTATTGCTTCAACTGGTTAATGAGGTCAGTATGGGGTGTGACCACATCTGACAGCATTAACAACCTAATGATGAATGCTGTAATTGATGGCATAAATCCCATGTTGAGGAAGTGAAATGCCCATTCTTCTGGCAGAGCTGCACACAAGTTTCAAAATAGTTGGTGGATGCTAGTGTGATGCAACCAATTTCCCTAGTGCATCCCATACTTGATTTACGGGTATCAGATTCAGAGGACGAGCAGCCCACACCATGCATGCAACATCTTTCATTTCCAAGAAAACAAACTACCTGTGCTCTATGAGTTAGGGTATTACTGTCCATCAGAATGAAGTCTTCACCCACAGTATCTCATAATAACTGCACTTGTGGATGCCAGATTTCAGCACTATACCAAACAGAGATTAAACCTTGCTGATCAGTGGATGCTGTGAGGTGAGATATCAGGTGCTGTGCACCACCATGGCAGTACCGACCTGTACTTACAAATGACAGCTCTACCCCGGTCTGGTCATTGGGGTACAGTTTCCGTCTCTCTGAACTGTATCCACATCCAAGAAAAAACAGAATTATTCACATTAAGCCACTGAGCCATACTGCTTTCTGGATGTCCTGCTTCCATTCTTCCTATGGCCCTTGCTGCAAAGCATCTGGTAGGCATCTTCTCTGTTACATACTGCACTGTCTATGAATGTGTGTGTGTAGCGATTGTGGATGTGAAACAACCCAACGAACCCTACCCCATTTTGAAAGGTGCTGACATCTTGTTGACATGGATTTACATTGAGTAGAATTGCATCTTCCATGTGTAGCATGACTGTACAGAAATCTGTTGACCATTTGTGTGATTACATCATAAATAGCAGGAAGGATTAAACAATATTTTTGAGAAGGATAGGGTGTTACTCACCACAGAGCTGTCAACTGGTGTTTCTGGCCGCTGTGGCCAGTTTTCAGGACTCAGCATGGCCGAGGCGAGAGCAACCAGTGGTGGGGGTTAGGAAGCGGCAAGGAGAGCAAAGCAGGAATGGAGGGGAGAGATGCACGCATGGGCTG
Source organism: Locusta migratoria (assembly GCA_026315105.1). Taxonomy (NCBI): domain Eukaryota; kingdom Metazoa; phylum Arthropoda; class Insecta; order Orthoptera; family Acrididae; genus Locusta; species Locusta migratoria. The sequence continues at coordinate 596,757,377 of CM048744.1, forward strand.
GGGTGGGGGAATATGTTAGTGCTGTCTGACAGACAGGGAGGAAGGAGAGGAACTGGAGTGTGTGGTGGAATGGAAGATGCATGTGAAGTTAGAGTGTGGGCCGGGAAGAGAAGGGAAGGGGAGGGGAGGGGAGGGTGGAGGGCGTGCAGGAACTAGCGAAAGTTTAGGCCTGTTGAGTTGCAGAAGCATAAGATACAGTAAAACCCCACATTTACATTACATGATTTTAAGTTTTTCTGCATATTACACCGTTTTTTGTCGGTCCGGTCAAATGTCCTATGTTCACAATGTTAATTCGCCCCCATTTTTGCATTAACATATTTACACTTTTCCCGCACTTTAGGTTTTTGAAACAATGTTCATGAAGAAAAGGTGATGTAACTGACATTATCTGATGCTGGCATGGCAGTGTTTATAAATGTTACGCAGTACAGTTTCTTGACACCCTGAGTTTATTCAAATGTATATTTCGCAATTTTGTTGAAGGAGAAGGTCTTGACATTTTGAAGGACTGTGGACAGCGTGTCCTCACCTTCAGTCCAGATTATGAAGATACCATCAATGAATCTGAACCAGATGAGGGGTTTAGGATTCTGGGTAGCAAGGAAGGACTCTAGATGGCCCTTTGAACAGGTAAGGCTTAGGAAGATGCCATGCAGGTGACCATGGCTGTGTAGCAAATTTGTCTAGGTGATGCCTTCAAAGGAGAAGCAATTGCGAGTGAGGACCCAATTGGAGAACGTAATGAGGAAGAAGGTTGCAGGCTTGGAGTCAATCGGGCATTAAAAAAGGTAGTGTTTAACAGCAGCTAGGCAATGAGCATTGGGGATGTTGGTGTAAAGAGGGAGGTGGCATCAACCATGACAAGCATGGTACAAGGTGGTGAAGGAACACAAAATGTGGAGAGTCAGTGGAGGAAATGGTTGGTGTCTTTTATATTACGCCAAAAACCTTTTGTGTAAAAACAAGCTGTATTATAAATTTGATGCAGTACCTGGAAATCATGACTTGTTGCTTTAATTTTGGACACCAGTGTCGATGTACTATAAGTTATGCCCATTGCTTATGAAGTAATAAACAGTTGTCTTTTTCCTATATGTCTCCACACTGTAGACGGGACGTTAAACTCCAAGCTTCCTTTTTTCCTATATGTCCCATTTACACTAGACTGTCTATAATAAGCTTAAATCATAGAGTAATGCAGTAACTACTAATATACAAAACAATAGTGCTTATATGCACACCTCTTTCACAGTGCCAGCTACAACTGTGTCTCCTTTGATATCCATACCACGTGGTTGGGACCCGAGTTTCACATCAGTTGGAAGATATGTTTTAGTTCCAATGTCAACCTGTTTAATACTGTCATCAATTCCACAGGTGTAGAGAAAATTATCCACAGCTTTCATGCCATTGATTTGATTTCCATGTCCCTTCCCTTCAATTCTGTCATTCTCTCCTGAAACAGTATTAAAACAATGTTTACATAGGACTTATAACTAGGACCCAGATGTTAATGAAGTTAAAAAAAAATCAAAATATGCAAATATTATGACCTAAATTACAATCTTAAAAATAAATTGTAACTTTTATAGTTTTTAAATAAACTATTTTTTTAACCATGTAACACAAAATTCACTTTTAGACAAACTGTGAATATAGAACTTGCTTTATCATTGTTTGACATTAACTTGTACTTATTTTTGAAGTGTCTGTATGTTTGGAGAAAGGCCATAAGTACTTGTGGAAAGAATAACACCTATCCAAACAATAAAACCACTCCTATATACTAATTGTTTGAAGTACTACAAATTATTTAACTCATCCTTTCAATATTCATTTTGTGCGTAGGTTTATTTTATTTTATCTTATATATTTTTTTTATTTTTTATTTATTTTATATCTTTATTTTATTTTAAGTTATATTTTCAGTTTGTCACTGAGGACTCTCCACATCACAGCTGCATATTTGAAGGCAGTGAGGTCACTGATAATCAGCTTTGTTTCATAATCATGAATGTTGTCCCATTACATGAAAGACTCTTACTAATTTTGTAACATTGTAGAATATCCAGGATTTAACAATATTAATACTGTCAGACATGTTGTCCACTTTGTCAGCCACATGACCAAGAGCTCAACCAAACTCACTCTACACACATTTCACAATATCCAAGGCATCACATAACTGAGTACCAGCAACTTCCACTTATGCAATGGATTTGGTATAACTGAAAAGCTGACATTGACGTATGCCAAGTTTCCAGATAAGACACCTGAAAACCAACTATTTTAATCTTTTGATAACACTTGTCTTTATTTTAAAGTACTTGGTGTAGTACTATTTAGCAGTATTAAGCAAAGAACACATTTGTGTAAAAACTGGCTGAGGGGCAGTAATGGTGCTTGTTCCTTGAATTTCTTCAGCCATAGCGGGACTTTCACGTAGATATTTTGGACATTATTTCATCCAAATTAATGTAATTTCGTTGTACCTTGAGCCGTTGCCTGGTCATAGATGGATTATTCTCGAAGTTCTTGATGTAGTCGACGTTCGATAATCTCAATGGTGGTTGGCTGTAACCTCATGGGGCGAAAACTAATTCACTACAAATGACGTAGGGAACACACAAAACTGCAGTTAGCTGACACTTTTAATGATTTATTATTATTGCCCAATTGTCCCCATTTATGGCCAGCTTACAAGTCTCATTAATCACATCCATCAACACCAGGCACACACATTTCACACATTAATAATACTAGTTAACACTGTCCATGTGTGGAATACTAAAGTTTGAGGTGTACATCGTAACATGGCACAATACTAATTAATCACTGTAGATACTTTGCACACTAACATTACTAACTTTTGTATAATTGTTCAAATTTAAAGTTGAAAACTAACATGGCATGTGGCTCAGATCATGGCTGAAACAATAACCAATACTCGGAACTCACATAGGTTCTGCCTCAGTTAACGGATGAAACAATACTCTGATACATGCTGTGAGGGCATCCTATTTATATATTTCAAACAATGTGACTGAAAATTGTGTATTGTTAATTATAATGGAAAAGTAAACAATTACTTGCAGCTGGTTATAGTAAAAGATATCATAAATAATACTGATTAAATTAATATACAAATCTCAGTTAAATGAATAGTATCAAATAATTACTTTGTAATAAATGGCAATTATACATAAACTAATGAGGGCAAAACTTTCCTAACATTACTTGTGAAACATAGTAATAACTTCTTTTATGAGAAAATAACGTACTTAATTTTAATAGAAATATTAATTGAACTTTAACAATATACTTCTGCCATGAATTAATATTTACTAACTGAACAAATGCATCCGGTATTAAATAATAGAAAAAAAGACTTCAGCTAACTACTTTACAATAAATAAAAACGAAAGTCTTGAAAAAGAAAATGATAATAGACTAATTACGCTCATACCTATTATTATGCAACAGTGGTATTAGGAGTTTCAGTAATGCAAGCAGATGGGAATAAATCCCAACATGCTTCGTTATGTCGTCTTTTACAACTCTGAGTATCACATGTGTCAGGCAACTGATATATCCAAGACTAGGGTAAAGACTTTGCAGCCTCTTGGATAATTAAATACGTTCACTGGCGTGCTTTTAAAGCCCACCAACAAAAGTTTTTCTTTTATTTGCCTACTGTTTTAGTAATAGAGAAAAGTCAGTCTTGTTTACATACTGCTGTTAGGCCTAATTTCAGAGGGTGCATATTTACCACCATACCTCAGTTGTAAGTGCATTTGCTAATAGTTTCCATACATAACTGTGTCTAATACATAGTTATATTTGTAATAAAGTAATAAGGCAATACTCACTTTACAACTTATCTTAGAAGATAGATTAAGGAAAAATAAACCTACATTTCTGGCTTTTGTACATTTAGAGACAGCTTTTGACAATGTTGTCTAGAATACACTCCTTTAAATTCTGAAGTCAGCAGGGGTAAAATACAGGGAAAGGAGAATTATTTACAACTTGTAGAAAAGCGAGACCACAGTTATTAGTCTCGAAGGGCATGAAAGGGAAGCATTAGTTGGGAGGGGAGTAAGACAGGGTTGTAGCCTTTCTCCAATGTTATTCAATTTTTATATTGAGCAGGCTATAAAGGAAAGCAAGGAGAAATTTGGAGAAGGAATTAAAGTTTAGGGTGAAGAAATAGAAAGATTGCATTTTGCTGAGGACATTGAAGTAGATCAAGATGAAATAGGAGATACTATACTGAGAGATGAATTTGACAGAGCCCTGAAAGACCTAGGTCGGAATATGGCCCCAGGAGTAGATAACATACCCTCAGAGCTACTAAAGTCTCTGAGAGATCCAGCCATGACAAAACTATTTGAACTCGTGTGTAGGATGTATGAGACAGGCGAAATACCCTCAGACTTTAAGAAAAATGTAATAATCCCCAATCCAAAGAAATCAGGTACAGACAGGTGTGAAAATTACAGAACCATCAGTCTGAAAAGTCATGGTTGCAAAATTTTAACACAAATTATCTACAGGAGAATGGAAAAGCTGGTAGAATCTGACCTCGGGGAAGATCAGTTTGGATTCGGGAGGAACGTAGGAACCCGAGAGGCAATACTCACTTTACGTCTTATCTTAGAAGATAGATTAAGGAAAGGCAAACCTACATTTTTAGCTTTTGTTGATTTGGAGAAAGCATTTGACAATGTTAACTGGAATACACTCTTTCAAATTCTGAAGTCAGCAGGGGTAAAATATAGGGAAAGGAGAGTTATTTACAACTTGTACAAAAGCCAGACGGCAGTTATTAGACTCAAAGGGCATGAAAGGGAAGCATCAGTTGGGAAGGGAGTAAGACAGGGTTGTAGCCTTTCTCCGATATTATTCAATTTGTACATCGAGCAGGCGGTGAAGGAAAGCAAGGAAAAATTTGGAATAGGGATTAAAGTTCAGGGGGAAGAAATAAAAACATTGCGTTTTGCTGATGACATTGTAATTCTGTCAGAGACAGCAAAGGACCTGGAAGAGCAGTTGAATGGAATGGACAGTGCGTTGAAGAGAGCGTATAAAATGAACATTAACAATAGCAAAACAAAGATAATATAATGCAGTCTTAGAAAATCAGGCGATGGTCAAGGAATTAGATTAGGTGGTAAATCAGTTTTGTTACTTTGGTAGTAAAATTAAATATGATGGTTGCAGTACAGAGGATATAAAATGCAGAATGGCAATGGGAAGAAAAGCGTTATTGAAAAAGAGAAATTTGCTAACATCGAATAATAATTGAAGCATAAGGAAGTCCTTTCTGAAGGCATTTGTGTGGAGTGTTGCCTTGTACGGGAGTGAAAGATGGACGATAAACAGTGCAGACAGGAAGAGAAGAGGCCTTTGACATGTGGTGCTACAGAAGAATGCTGAAGATTAGGTGGGTAGATCGCTTAACTAATGAAGAGGTACTGAACAGAATTGGAGAGATAAGGAATTTTTGGCATACGTTGACTAAAAGAAGGGATCGCTTGGTAGGACACATTCTTAGACATCGAGGAATCAAAAATTTAGCACTGGAGAGAAGTGTGTGGGGTAAAACTTGCAGAGGGGGAGCAAGAGATGCATATAGTAAGCAGATTCAAATGGATGTTGGTTGCTGTTCTTATGAGGAGATGAAGAGGCTTGCTCAGGATAGAGTAGGGTGGAGAGCTGCATCAAACCAGTCTCCGGACTGAAGACCATAACAACAACAGTAATAAGGACAGTTTACAGCTCACCACCAAAACGTGGCAACGAGCTGCAACAGACACATGTAAAAGACACACACATACAACACTTTCAGCTACCAGCCATGGCCTCCTTCTGAGAAAAGAACTCTCACGCAATCACACAGGAACACAACACAGTCATAAAACCATCATCTCCGGCTGTCGCACTTCAAATCACGCTCTGCAGCATGTAAATCGGGGACGGGAGGGGGATAGGAAGGGGATAGGAAGCACGGCCTAGATGGGAGTAATGAGAAATAGCTAACGAATGGAGTGGGGAGGTGGGTGTGGGGAGAAAAATAAAACAAACAAAATAAATATAAAAATAAAATAAAAAATGGCAAATAAAAAACAAAAATAAAATGCACGCATGCAGACAAATGTTCTGCCTAAGTGTGTGTGTGTGTGCGGAGATGTGTGAGTGTTTGTTTATTTGTTTACCTTACTTTTTTTCCCCTAAGGTAAGTCCTTCCACTCCTGGGATTGGAATGACTCCTTTTCCACTTCCGTAAAACCCGTGTCCTTCCCTTTCTCCTCTCCTTCCTTCATCTTTTCCTGAAGAAGCGACCAACGGTTGCTAAAGCTTGAATGTTTGTGTGTGTTTTTATTTGTGTTTTTTTTTTTTGTGTGTGTGTGTGTGTGTGTGTGTGTGTGTGTGTGTGTGTGTGTGTGTGTGTGTGTGTGTGTGTGTGTCTACTGGCGAACCTGTGCTTTGGGTAAGTCAAACAATCTTTATTTTTGTACATATACATATATCAAGTTTACTTACCAGGCGAAGGAACACAGGTAATGATAGTAACAAATGAATCACACACACACACACGTGCAAGCTTTTGCAACCCAGTTGCTTCTTCAGGCAGAAGGGAAGGTGAGGGAAAAGGAAATGATGAGGGTTTTAAGGGAGTGGGTAAGGAGCCATTCCAATCCCGGGAGAGGAAAGACTTACCTTGGGGGAAAAAAGGAAGGTAAAAAAATACACACACACACACACACCCACACATATATACACAAATGCAAGCACACCTAGGTAGACATACTGTAGACATAAAAGAAGTGTTTTACAGAGATACCACTTGAGGCAGAGGCTCTGTCCAGAGAACTGAGGCACAGATGTTAAAGATGGTGGGTGGGAATTTGAATTTAGCAGAGGTTGAGACCAGCTGGGCAATGGTAAGAGCAAATATGCTGAAGGGCAAGTTGCCATCTCTGGAGTTCTGAAGGATTGGTGTCAGTGGGAAGTATCCAGATAACCCGGACGGCATAACACTGTGCCAAGATGTGCTGGCCATGTACCAAGGCGTGTTTAGCCACAGGGTGATCCTCATTACCAACAAACACTGTCTGCCTGTGACCGTTCATGCGAATGGACAGTTTGTTGCTGGTCATTCCAATATAGAATGCTTCACAGTGCAGGCATGTCAGTTGGTAAATCAAGTGGGTACTGTCGCAAGTGTACACCTTCCGAATTACAGGACTACAGTAAGTGGTGGTGGAAGGGTTCATAGGGTAGGTTTTACAATGGGGGCAGTTACAAGGGTAGGAGCCAGAAGGTAGGTAAGGTGGTTAGGGATTAGGAGGTTACAGAGGATAGGTGGGTGGCGGTAAGACACTCTCGGTGGAGTGGCGAGGATGTCATGAAGGATGGATCTCATTTCGGGAAAGGATTTAAGGGAGTCGTATCCTTGCTGAAGAGCCACATTCAGAGTCCGCTCCAGTCCCGGAAAGTATCTGGTGACAAGAGGGGCACTTCTGGGGTTCTTCTGTTGAAGGTTCTGAATTTGGGAGGATGAGGAAGTGGCTCTGGCAATTTGCTTCTGTACCAGATCAGGAGGATGGCTGCGGGGTATGAAAGCTGTTATTAGGTTATTGGTGTACTGGTTCAGAGATTCGGGAATGAAGCAGACTCGTTTGCCACGAAGACCTAAGCTGTAGGGAAGGAAATGTTTGGTGTGGAATGGATGGCAGCTGTCATAATGCAGGTACTGTTGTTTATTGGTAGGTTTGATGTGGACGGATGTGTGAAGTTGGCCGTTGGACAGATGGAGGTCGACTTCAGGGAAAGTGGCATGGGATTTGGAATAGGAGCAGGTGAATTTGATGGGACCAAAGGAGTTGAGGTTGAAGAGGAAATTCTGGAAATACTTCATTGCAGAGAGGCCCTGGGCATGTGGGATATTTGTGTATGAGGAAGTGGCATTAATGGTTACAAGGATGGTGTCAGGAGGTAACAGGCTGGGTAAGGATTTCAGGCGATCGACGAAGTGGTTGGTGTCTTATGAAGGATGGGAGACTGCACATGATGGGTTGAAGGTGTTTGTCTATGTAGGCAGAGATTCATTCTGTAGGGGTGTGTGTATTTGTTTATCCCCCCCCCCCCCCCCCCAAAGTAAGTCTTTCCTCTCCCGGGATTGGAATGGCTCCTTACCCACTCCCTTAAAACCCTCATCATTTCCTTTTCCCCCTCCTTCCCTTCTGCCTGAAGATGCAACTGGGTTGCGAAAGCTTGCATTTGTATTTGTGTGTGTGTGTGTGTGTGTGTGTGTGTGTGTGTGTGTGTGTGTGTGTGTGTTTTATTTGTTACTATCACTACCTGTGCTTCTTCGCCTGGTAAGTGAACTTCATCTATTTTTTATATGTATTTTTCCTGTTTGGAATTTTTCGTCCGAAGTGTCGTATTCATGATCTATGGAACAACTAGTAATCTAATCTAATCTAATCTTAGACATGTATGAAGCACCATCATTTTCTAGCAG